>CM055125.1:317981965-319181965 GCA_029206835.1 Rana muscosa
GTGACCGTAGAGACCCCGCAGGGGTACTTGGTACTGTGGCTGTCCTCAGTTCACCTGCTCCTGTGTATGTAACAGAGGAGGTTTTTTTCCTCAGCTCTGGGAGGATTAGAGAGAGATTGTCAACATTTATCGCTGCCTCCCTGTCAGGGAAAACACGCCCGATCTCCGTCTCCTCCTTCAGAGTGCCTGTTAGCAGAGCAACAGTCCCATACAGGGATCGACCTGCCTGAAGGGGATCAGGATAAGGTTGATTCTGTTATAGAGGAATCAACAGTGGGGGAACCTTTTCTCAGCATCTCAGGCTGAAAGATTATGGGTTCAGTCTCTGACTAACATGGTCCGATCAGCATTTAAAAATGCACCTTGCGGAACCATCAACCACTACTGTATCCTCGTTGGGGTCGCTAGAAGCCCCCAGACTGTTTGTTCTTTTCCACTTCACCCTTTACTGAAAGGGCTCATTTACCAGGATTGGGAACGTCCTGAGAAAATATTTATTCCCCCAAGAGATTTCCGGTGGTCTATCCCATGGAGGATAAGTTCATCAAAAAATGGAAGGTCCCTACAGTGGACGCAGCCATCTCTTGTGTGAATAAATCACTGACATGTCCAGTGGATAATGTCCAAATGTTCAAGAACCCAATAGATAAAAGATTGGAGTCCTTATGAAAGTCTGCTTCTTTCTACAGCAAGCTTGGTGACACAACCAGCAGTAGCAGCTATTGGGGTCTGCTAAGCAGTGAAGAATCAGTTGAAACAGGTCTTGAGGGACTTGACAGATCAGCAGGCTTTGCCCTAGCTGATCTACCTAGAGCCTTAGGCTTTGCGGTTGACGCCATAAAGGATTCAGTCCATCAGGCCTCCCGCCTTACGCTGTCTGTAGTACATATGCGTAGGCTTCTATGGCTCAAAAACTGGTCTGCTGAAGCTCCCTGTAAAGAATGGCTGGTTAGCGTCCCATTTCATGGTGAACGCTTATTCAGGGGCCTACGGCCACATCACCCTGAAAGCGCCCGATCTCGGAGGCTAAGCAGGGTTGGGCCTGGTTAGTACCTGGATGGGAGAGTTAGAGGTCCCTCTTTAACCACTTAAGCCCCGGACCATTTCGGGCCATTAGGACCAGGCCTGTTTTTGGGATTCGGCACTGCGCTGCTTTAACTGTAAATTGTGCGGACATGCAATGTTGTACCCAAATGAAATTTGCGTCCTTTTCTTCCCACAAATAGAGCTTTCTTTTAATGGTATTTGATTGCCTCTGCGATTTTTATTTTTTGCGATATAAACAGAAAAAGACCGAAAATTTTGAAAAAAAATGATATTTTCTACTTTTTGTTATAAGAAAAATCGAATAAACTCAATTTTAGTCATACATTTAGGCCAAAATGTATTCAGCCACATGTCTTTAGTAAAAAAAATGTCAATAAGCGTATATTTATTGGTTTGCGCAAAAGTTATAGCGTTTACAAACTAGGGTACTTTTTCTGAAATTTACACAGCTTTAAATTTATGACTGCCTATCTCATTTCTTGAGGTGCTAAAATGGCAGGGCAGTACAAAACCCCCCCAAATGACCCCATTTTGGAAAGTAGACACCCCAAGGAAATTGCTGAGAGGCATGTTGAGCCCATTGAATATTTTTTTTTTTCGTCCCAAGTGATTGAATAATGACAAAAAAAAAAAAAAATTACAAAAAGTTGTCACTAAATGATATATTGCTCACACATGCCATGGTTATATGTGGAATTGCACCCCAAAATACATTCTGCTGCTTCTCCTGAGTACGGGGATACCACATGTGTGGGACTTTTTAAGAGCCTAGCCACGTACGGGACCCCGGAAACCAAGCACCGCCTTCAGGATTTCTAAGGGCGCAAATTTTTGATTTCACTCCTCACTACCTATCACAGTTTCGAAGGCCATAAAATGCCAAAATAGCACAAAACCCCCCCAAATGACCCCATTTTGGAAAGTAGACACCCCAAGCTATTTACTGAGAGGCATGTTCAGTCCATGGAATATTTTATATTTTGCCACAAGTTGCGGGAATATGACAAACTTTTTTTTTTTTTGCACAAAGTTGTCACTAAATGATATTTCTTTCTCGTACATCACGGGACACAGAGCGACATAGTCATTACTAATGGGTTATATAGATACCGTCAGGTGCTGGCACTGGCAACTTCCAAAACCGGAAGTACCCTCCCCTATATATGCCCCTCCCATCCGGGAGCACCTCCGTTTTTTGCCAGTGTCTAAGGTGTTGGCCAAGAAGAAACATGTGTTTTTCACTGAGCTTGCGTACAGGTTCTTTTGGGCCTTAGTAAGCTGTTCCGGATCCGACCAAAAAAGCTTCATAGCTAAACGGTCGGTACCCGGGCCTTGCAGAGAAGAGCAAGGTTTTGCCTGTAATGCTTCTCTTAGGAGAGCTGGACCCTGGGATCCAGAGCTCTGGTCATACCCACGACCAAGATGTTTTCTGTGCAGGGTGCTATACAGGTCCAGGGGAGTGGAATCCTTGGGAACCCGGTCCCTGAAGGTTTGATTACAATGCCTGCCGTGATAGGTGAAGTTTGGGCTTTTGTGGACCAAACAAAGTCCTGCGGCGGGGAACAGGTAAGTGGGGGCCCCCAGGAACTTGGTTCTATTGGGGGACCCCCAAGCCTAATTTGTCTTTCTGTCTGTTACCTAATGGTATTCCCGCAAAATTCTGTGCATGCCTGTAACTACTAAAAAAATGTAATAATTTTTAATGGTGGTCAAGAAAAAAAAAAAATATTTTTTTTTTATATATATATATTTAATATATTAGACTGCGGTACCTGTGTTTGTCCACTAGAGGCCGCTGTGGATTGTTTTCTTGTCATGTGGACTAGCTTCTTCTCAGCAGAGCAAAGTCCAGGCAGATGGTGAGTTCTCTTATAGGAAACTGCTTCCTCTGCCATGTTGCAGTGCTCGTCCATCCCCCGGCCTGCGGCAAAGAGGGGCCCTGGCTCCTGTCCCTTGTTACCATATTTGAAATTAGCGCCGAAGGCGCACGTGCCCGCGCGCGTGCGCGTGCACGCGCCTCTATATATAGAGGTGAGCCGGGAAAGGGGGCGGAGCCTGGGGGATGACGCTCTGTGCGCGCCGCAGCGCTTCTGCGCATGTGCGGGCGTCCCAGCAGTTTAAAAAAACCACAATATTGTAGTGAGCTGGCTATGAAGTACAGAGACAGAGCTGGCAACATTTAAAGGCATACAGCAAGCGGTTGATACAGGCATCCCCTAGAAAGGCACATTAGTAGACACCAACTGTGATATAGCAGCAATTGTGCTAGACTATTCTCAGTAAAAGTGGTGTATTACGGCTGGAATACCTCAGCTTTAGGCTTAGGAATATGCCGTCCAGAAGCTCCGGAACTGAATCTTCCAGGAAGCGAAGGGGGTCTCATCGGGCTCGGAGGATCTTGGGCATACTCCTGCTGCACCAGTCTCCCCTGAAGTTCAGAGGTAAGTGACCGTAGAGACCCCGCAGGGGTACTTGGTACTGTGGCTGTCCTCAGTCACCTGCTCCTGTGTATGTAACAGAGGAGGTTTTTTCCTCAGCTCTGGGAGGATTAGAGAGAGATTGTCAACATTTATCGCTGCCTCCCTGTCAGGGAAAGCACGTCCGATCTCCGTCTCCTCCTTCAGAGTGCCTGTTAGCAGAGCAACAGTCCCATACAGGGATCGACCTGCCTGAAGGGGATCAGGATGAGGTTGATTCTGTTATAGAGGAATCAACAGTGGGGGAACCTTTTCTCAGCATCTCAAGCTGAAAGATTATGGGTTCAGTCTCTGACTAACATGGTCCGATCAGCATTTAAAAATGCACCTTGCGGAACCATCAACCACTACTGTATCCTCGTTGGGGTCGCTAGAAGCCCCCAGACTGTTTGTTCTTTTCCACTTCACCCTTTACTGAAAGGGCTCATTTACCAGGATTGGGAACGTCCTGAGAAAATATTTATTCCCCCAAGAGATTTCCGGTGGTCTATCCCATGGAGGATAAGTTCATCAAAAAAAAAAAAAAAAAAATGGAAGGTCCCTACAATGGACCCAGCCATCTCTTGTATGTATAAATCACTGACATGTCCAGTGGATAATGTCCAAATGTTCAAGAACCCAATAGATAAAAGATTGGAGTCCTTATGAAGATCTGCTTGGTGATACAACCAGCAGTAGCAGCTATTGGGGTCTGCTAAGCAGTGAAGGATCAGTTGAAACAGGTCTTGAGGGACTTGACAGATCAGCAGGCCTTGCCCTAGCTGATCTACCTAGAGCCTTAGGCTTTGCGGTTGACGCCATAGAGGATTCAGTCCATCAGGCCTCCCGCCTTACGCTGTCTATAGTACATATGCTTAGGCTCCTATGGCTCAGAAACTGGTCTGCTGAAGCTCCCTGTAAAGAATGGCTGGTTAGCGTCCCATTTCATGGTGAACGCTTATTCAGGGAAAACCTGGACAAATATATCCAGAAAATTTCCAGCGGTAAAAATACGCTCTTGCCGGTTAAAAACAGAGTTAGAGGTCCCTCTTTAAGAGGCCTGCTTCTCCAGTCCCTGGGGTATCGGCTGTGTAACAGTTCCAACGGCCTCCTCGGTCAAATCCCGGGGGTAAAAAACAGGGACAGTAGCAGGGTAATGAGAAACCCTGGGTCAGGGGAGGTACAAAACCTCCCCCAAAGTTAAATTCATGAAGCCCCCACTCAGTCGGGTGGGGGGAGGACTCCAGTTGTTCGCAAGAGACCTGGCGGGACACTATCAAGACAGATAGGTGCTCTCCGCAGTAGGTTTGGGATACAGTTTGGAGTTAAAAGACTCTCCTCCTTCCCATTTTTGAGGTCAAACGTGCCAAGGGATCCCCGGAAGAGAGAGTCCCTCCTGTTGGCACTAGAACAACTATTGCTCCAAGGAGTAATTATGGAGGTTCCCCTGGAAGAATGAGGGTTCGGGTTTTACTCAAACCTCTTTACAGTCCCGAAGCAAACGCGGACGGGAGGCCCATATTAATTCTAAAAGGGCTATACAAATTCCTGTATATCAGGACTTTCCGATGGAGTCGATCCGATCGGTGGCCACTGCCCTACAAGGGGAGGATTGGTTAGCCACGATCGACATCAAAGATGCTTATTTGCACATTCCCATCTTTCCAGTCCACCAAAAATTTCTACGCTTTGCAGTAGAAGGGCGCCATTTTCAGTTCAGAGCCTTACCCTTCGGTTTGGCCACAGCACCACGAGTGTTTACAAAAATTCTGGCCCTTTATTGGCCAATCTAAGAACACAAGGTGTAATGATAATGGCATATCTGGATGACTTGTTGCTGATAGACCACTCAGTGAAAAAACTAGACGTGGTCGTTCACAAGACGATCAAGTATCTGGAATCTCACGGTTGGATTATCAACCGAGACAAGTCAGCCCTAAAAACCAGTCAAAAGTCTGGAATACTTGGGGCTAAGGTTGGATTCAGGCCAGAGAAAAATATTCTTGCCTCGAGGAAAGGTGTTGTCTTTGAAAGATTTGATCCACTTAGTGGGTACAAAAAAGACAGCCGTCCATACGCCTGTATATGAGGCTGCTGGGAAAAATGGTGGCATCATTCGAAGCAGTACCCTACGGTCAATTCCATTCAAGGAATTTGCAAGGGGCCATACTGTCAGCCTGGAACAAAAAAGTTCAGGCCCTAGACTTACAATGTCCTTGTCCCCTTCCGTTCGCAAGAGCCTCCGTTGGTGGTTGGTTCCCCAGAATCTGGAAAAAAAGGAAATCCTTCAGTCCGATTTCTTGGAAGGTGGTCACTACAGATGCCAGCCTTTTAGGCTGGGGAGCAGTACTGGAGCAATGGTCTCTCCAGGGCAGATGGTCGGATGCAGAAAAGGCCCTGCCCATCAATCTCTTAGAGATATGAGCAGCCCGGTATGCCCTAGTAGCATGGACATCCAAACTCCAAGGGTCCCCTGTCAGAATGCAATCAGACAATGCCACAGCAGTGGCATATATCAATCATCAGGGGGGCACCAGGAGTCGTGCAGCCCAGAGGGAAGTAAATTACATCCTGAAATGGGCAGAAAAATATGTCCCAGCCATATCTGCGGTATTCATTCCAGGAGTGGAGAATTGGAAGGCGGACTTTCTAAGTCGCCAGCAATTAGGCCCAGAGGAAGGGTCCCTTCACCCCGAGGTTTTCTGGACAATATGTCAGAGGTGGGGAACATCGGATGTAGATCTTCTAGCATCCAGATTCAACGCAAAGGGGGACAGGTTTGTCTCTCGGACAAGGGATCCCCTAGCTTGCGGCTCGGATGCCCTAGTGTTCCCTTGGGATCAGTTCAAGCTGATATATGCATTCACACCGCCACAATGGTTACCTCGATTACTCCGCAGAATCAGGGTAGAAAAGAAACCGGTGATTCCGGTGGCTCCAGCGTGGCCCCGAAGAGCGTGGTACGCGGAGATTGTAAAATTTCAGTGGGGAGTCCTTGGACTCTCCCACGTCGTCCGGCTTTCGCAAGGACCGATATACCACCCTTCCTTACCAGCCCTAGGTTTGACGGCCTGGCTATTGAAGCCCACATTCTAAAAAAGAGAGGGCTCTCTAATGCTGTGGTATCTACCATGATCAATGCCAGGAAGCCGGTATCCAGGCAGATCTACTATAGAATCTGGAAGGCGTACATCGCGTGGTGTGAGGCCAAGAAATGGCATCCACATAAGTACGTAATAGGTAGGATTCTGGACTTCCTACAGTGGGCTGTAGATAGGAAGCTTGCCTTGAGTACTATCAAGGGTCAGATTTCGGCCTTGTCAATATTTTTTCAAAGGCCCTTGGCTTCACATTCACTAGTCAAAGCTTTCATACAAGGAGTGATGCGTATTAGTCCTCCGGTTAATATTCCCATATGTCCATGGGATCTAAACTTGGTTCTGTCGGTTCTACAGAAACAACCATTTGAACCATTACAGCATATTTCCTTAGTGCTTCTCACCAGGAAATTGATTTTTCTAGTAGCCATTTGTTCGGCTAAAAGAGTATCGGAATTAGCAGCTATGTCCTGTAAGGAGCCATATCTGGTTATCCATAAGGACAGAGTAGTGTTACGTCCTCATCCAGCCTTTCTTCCTAAGGTGGTATCGAGGTTTCATTTGAACCAAGATGTGGTTCTTCCTTCTTTTTTCCCCAAACCTACTTCGGTAGAGGAAAAGTTATTGCATTCTTTGGATGTAGTAAGAGCAGTTAAAGCTTATCTAAAAGCCACTGCTCAGATTCGCAGAACGGATACTTTGTTTATTCTGCCGGAAGGCCCCAGAAAGGGTCAGGCAGCGTCAAAATCTACTTTAGCCAAGTGGATTCGACAGGTCATTATGCAAGCTTATGGCTTGAGAAGGAGACCGCCTCCGTTCAAAGTTAGAGCGCACTCCACGAGAGCAGTTCGAACTTCATGGGCAGTGCATCACCAGGCCTCCCTGGCTCAAATCTGTAAGGCCGCAATATGGTCTTCAGTACACACGTTTTACTAGGTTCTACCAGGTGGACGTTAGAAGTCAGGAGGATGTCGCCTTTGGGCGCAGTGTGTTGCAGGCCGCAAAAGATCCTCATGTCTGATAGCGCTCAGCTTATATATGGTGTATCCCCCCCCTCATTGGGCATTGCTTTAGGACATCCCATTAGTAATGACTAAGTCGCTCTGTGTCCCGTGATGTACGAGAAAGAAAATAGGATTTTTATAACAGCTTACCTGTAAAATCCTTTTCTTAGGAGTACATCACGGGACACAGAGCTCCCGCCCCTCTTTGGGGACACTTATTGCTTTGCTACAAAACTGAGGTGCTCCCGGATGGGAGGGGCTTATATAGGGGAGGGTACTTCCGGTTTTGGAAGTTGCCAGTGCCAGCACCTGACGGTATCTATATAACCCATTAGTAATGACTATGTCGCTCTGTGTCCCGTGATGTACTCCTAAGAAAAGGATTTTACAGGTAAGCTGTTATAAAAATCCTATTATTGCTCACACATGCCATGGGCATATGTGAAATTACACCCCAAAATACATTCTGCTGCTTCTCCTGAGTACGGGGATACCACATGTGTGGGACTTTTTGGGAGCCTAGCCGCGTACGGGACCCCAAAAACCAAGCACCGCCTTCAAGGTTTCTAAGGGCATAAATTTTTGATTTCGCTCCTCACTACCTATCACAGTTTTGAAGGCCATAAAATGCCAAGATGGCACAAAACCCCCCCAAATGACCCCATTTTGGAAAGTAGACACCCCAAGCTATTTGCTGAGAGGCATGTTGAGCCCATTGAATATTTTTTTTTTTTGTCCCAAATGATTGAATAATGACAAAAAGAAAAAAAAAAAAAATGTACAAAAAGTTGTCACTAAATGATATATTGCTCACACATGCCATGGTTATATGTGAAATTACACCCCAAAATACATTCTGCTGCTTCTCCTGAGTACGGGGATACCACATTTGTGGGACTTTTTGGGAGCCTAGCCGCGTACGGGACCCCAAAAACCAAGCACCGCCTTCAAGGTTTCTAAGGGCATAAATTTTTGATTTCACTCCTCACTACCTATCACAGTTTTGAAGGCCATAAAATGTCAAAATAGCCCAAAACCCCCACAAATGACCCCATTTTGGAAAGTAGACACCCCAAGCTATTTGCTGAGAGGCATGGTGAGTATTTTACAGCTCTCATTTGTTTTTGAAAATTAAGAAAGACATTTTTTTTCTTTTTTTTTTTCTTTTTTTACATTTTCAAAACTTTGTGACAAAAAGCGAGATCTGCAAAATACTCACAATACCTCTCAGCAAATAGCTTGGGGTGTCTACTTTCCAAAATGGGGTCATTTGGGGGGGTTTTGTGCCATCTGGGCATTCCATGGCCTCCGAAACTGTGATAGGCAGTGAGGAGTGAAATCAAAAATTTACACCCATAGAAATCCTGAAGGCGGTGCTTGGTTTTTGGGGTCCCGTACGCGACTAGGCTCCCAAAATGTCTCACACATGTGGTATCCCCGTACTCAGGAGAAGCAACAGAATGTATTTTGGGGTGTAATTCCACATATGCCCATGGCATGTTTGAGCAATATATCATTTAGTGACAACTTTTTGTAAATTTTTTTTTTTTGGTCATTATTCAATCACTTGGGACAAAAAAAAAATATTCAATGGGCTCAACATGCCTCTCAGCAAATAGCTTGAGGTGTCTACTTTACAAAATGGGGTCATTTGGGGGGGTTTTGAACTGTCCTGGCATTTTATGCACAACATTAGGAAGCTTATGTCACACATCATCCACTCTTCTAACCACTTGAAGACAAAGCCCTTTCTGACACTTTTTGTTTACATGAAAGAAATTTTTTTTTTGCAAGAAAATTATGTTGAACCCCCAAACATTATATATTTTTTTAAAGCAAAGGCCCTACAGATTAAAATAGTGGGTGTTGCATTTTTTTTTTTCCACACAGTATTTGCGCAGCGATTTTTCAAACGCATTTTTTGGGGGAAAAACACACTTTTTTTTTATTTTTAATGCACTAAAAAACACTATATTGCCCAAATGTTTGATGAAATAAAAAAGATGATCATAGGCCGAGTACATGGATACCAAACACGACATGCTTTAAAATTGCGCACAAACGCGCAGCGGCGACAAAACTACATTCATTTTTAAAAGCATTTAAAAGCCTTTACAGGTTACCACGTTAGATTTACAGAGGAGGTCTACTGCTAAAATGACTGCCCTCGATCTGACCTTCGCGGTGATACCTCACATGCATGATGCAATTGCTGTTTACATATGACGCTAGACCGACGCTTGCGTTCGCCTTTGCGCAATAGCAGGGGGGGGCAGCGGTGCTTTTTTTTTTTTTTTATTTGGCTTTTTTATTTTATTTTTAAACTGTGCCTTCCATATTTTATTTTTTTACCATTTTTATCGTTATCTCAGGGAATGTAAATATCCCCTATGATAGCAATAAGTAGTGACAGGTACTCTTTTTTTGAAAAAAATTGGGGGGTTAGACCCTAGATCTTTCCTCTGCCCTCAAAGCATCTGACCACACCAAGATCGGTGTGATAAAATGCTTTCCCAATTTCCCAATGGCGCTTTTTATATCCGGGGGGGGGGGACATTCCCTCCCACTGCTTGTAAAAGCAGTCTAGAGGCTAATTATCTGCTAGAATTGCTTTTACATGAAAGCCGGCTGCTGGCTGAAAAGAATGATACCAAGATGATACCTAAACCCGCAGGCATCATTCTGGTATAAACATTCAAAGTCCAGCAACATACCAGTACGTTGCTGGTCCTTGTTGGACATGTATTGTAATCTTTTTTTTCATACAGCCTATTGGCTGAACGAAAAAGAGATTGATTGGTGGGTATGCCCACCATTAGAATACCTCCCTTCATCCACCCACTTCTAATGATGGGCATATATGCCGAAGCATGGGGGCATCCTCCCGCAAAAAAGTTATGCCGCGTACACACGGTCAAGCCTTCGTCGGAATTTCGACCGTATGTACGCGGCATAAAAGGTTATGCCGCGTACACACGGTCGGACTTTTCCACGGGCAAGCCTCCGTTGGAATTTCGACCGTATATACGCGGCATTAGGAGCAAAATTGCTCCTCCGCCCCTGCTGCCCCCATGCTTCGGCATATATGCTCTTTTTTTTAACTGTGGTGGTGAAATCACCTCCTACAGCGTTGGAGTCACGGCTTTATGTATCGTGGGAGCAAACGCTGTTGCTGTCAAGATAAATAGATCCGCGCTGCAACTGAATGGCGTACCTGCTAAGCAAATGGTGGTTAACATTAAAACAAAGTAACATTACAGTACAACAGTAAGACCTTACCATGCCATACCTGCAAAGCAAATACCAAAACAAAACCTAGTAAAAAATAAAAAATTTTTTTAACGCAACCTGTGCCTAAAATATATATATGCCGAAGCATGGGGGCATCCTCCCGCAAAAAAGTTATGCCGCGTACACACGGTCGGAATTTTCCACGGGCAGGCCTCCGTCGGAATTTCGACCGTATGTACGCGGCATTAGGAGCAAAATCGCTCCTCCGCCCCTGCTGCCCCCATGCTTCGGCATATATGCTCTTTTTTTTAACTGTGGTGGTGAAATCACCTCCTACAGCACTGGAGTCACGGCTTTATGTATCGTGGGAGCAAACGCTGTTGCTGTCAAGATAAATAATTCCGCGCTGCAGTTGAATGGCGCACCTGAAAACAAAAAATTACATACCTGAAAAGCAAGCATGATAAAACATTGCAGAATAGAATACAGTAAAAAAGAGCAGAATAATAGAGAGAAAATAGAGAGAGAGAGAGAACAATAAAACGACAACTATTTTTGGTTTTTTTATTTTATATTTTTTTTGTGTTTTGTTTTTTACGTTTTTTTTTTCTTTTTTACACTTTTTTTTGTAACTTTACAACTGTAATGGTTCGGGTCTCTCAAAATGTAATGGCATCTTGGGAGACCCTGTGTAAGTGTGTCCTTGTCTGTGAAATGCTGTACCCTACGCTAAAACTTCACTTTTGAGTGGTAGCGTTCAAAACATTCACCTTGGCAAAGACCAGGCTTGTCAGGACAGAGTGGACAAAAACTACGGGTGTCACGCCTAAATCCGCGCTTGCTACAGACACGACATCTTTTTTGGGGGTGGCTTTGGGTAGGGGTACTCGGGAGGACATACGAATAATGCCTCTCATGCAGCCGGCTTACTGCATTTGGTAGGGGATGGTGAGGTGCAGAACCGCCTGGATACAGGAGTTCTGTGACTATCTCATTCTGGAATTTTAGAAGAGATAACGTCCCGCCTGAAGCTCTGTATAGCACATGAGCGTTCAGCAAAGCCAATTGGAATAATGATAGAGACACTTTTTTGTACCAGCGTCTCGCCTTACGGTCAATTAGATACGGCGCCATCAACTGGTCGTTGAGGTCCACCCCTCCCATATTTTGGTTATATTCGTGGACACAGAGGGGTTTCTCCACAACACCAGTCGCCGTACGAATTTGGACTGTCGTGTCTGCATGAAGGGAGGTAAGAAGGAAAACATTCTTATTGTCCCTCCACTTCATAGCGAGCAAGTTATTACACTTCAAGCAGGCTCTCTCCCCCAGCCTAAGACGGGCATCTACAAGCCGCTGGGGAAAGCCCCGGTGATTAGGTCGCACGGTGCCACATGCTCCAATCTTATGATCAAACAAGTGACTAAACAGTGGCACGCTCGTGTAATAATTGTCCACATACAAGTGGTACCCCTTTCCGAATAAGGGTGACACCAAGTTCCACACTATCTTGCCAGCGCTCCCTATGTAATCCGGGCAGTTGACCGACTCAATCTGACTGTCTTTTCCCTCATAAACCGTAAAGTTCACTACATAGCCTGTTGCCCTGTCACAGAACTTGTAGAGCTTGACCCCGTATCTGGCACGCTTGCTGGGAAGGTACTGCTTGAAAGACAAGCGGCCAGAAAATGTAATCAGGGACTCATCAACGCAGACAACTTGATCGGGAGTAAACAAGGCTGCAAAACGTTCGTTGAAGTGGTTTATGAGGGGCCGAATTTTATAGAGCCGGTCGTATTCAGGGTCCCCACGTGGACGACAAAGTTCATTGTCGTTGAAGTGCATGAACCGCAAAATCTGCTCGTATCGTGCCCTGGACATGGAGGCAGAGAACACGGGCATGTGGTCAATTGGGTGCGTGGACCAATAAGCACGCAATGACGGAAATTTATGTGTGCCCATGTTGAGGGAAAGGCCCAGAAAGGTCTTAAATTCGGAAACCGTAATTGGTTTCCAATTTCTGGCAATTTTAGGCAACTGGGGGTTAGCGGCGATAAATTGACCAGCATATAAATTACTCTGGTCCACAATAGATCTATAGAGATCTTCCGTGAAAAACAGCGAATAATAATCGATTGGCAAAAAAACAGCTGTTTCCACCTGAATACCGGGTTGGGCAGTGAATGGGGGAAGTACGGGTTCTGCAGAAGTGGTGGGGACCCAATCAGGATAGGCGAATTCTGCAGGAAGGGCAGTATGGGCACGACGGGCCTGCCTTTGTCTTCTTGGTGGCAGCGGGACACTACTTGTGCTTGCCACCTCGCCAGCTTGAACTGCACTTATGGGACTCGCCACGTCACCAAGTGTTACTGCAGTGCTGGATGTACGTCCAGGCTGTACTAGGCCGCTGGTGCTTGCCAGTTCACCAGAAGGAATAGCGGCGCTAGTACTACTCTGCTCCATGATACGAGAGACCTGCGGTTCTTGCTCCTCAACAACCTCAGAAGATCGGGATCGGGTACGCCTGACCTTAGCAGGGACCTCAACTTCGTCGTCAGAGCTATCTGACGTGGGGCCGCTGACGTCACTGTCTTCTACGGGAAGATATTCTGAGCCTGAATCTGACAGATACGTGACCTCCTCTTCACTATCTGTCATGCTCAGAATCTCGTAGGCCTCTTTACTAGTGTACCTTCGTCTTGCCATTTTGGGCTCTAAATTTAGGGGTACACTAGTAAGATTCACAGGAAAAAAAGCACCTGACTGTCGTCAGCAAATATATCAAACGCTACAAAAAAACTGTTAGCGATCGCAGGGATCAGGCCTGTCTCTGCTAACGCTGCAGTTATGTGTGTTGTGTTTGGTAAGTGACAGTGATCGATCGATACTGCACTTGGGTGGGCTGGGCTGGGCTGGGCGGAGGGGCTAAACGCAGGTACTAGCAGGTATCTGGGCTGATCCCGCTAACACTGCGTTTTTGGGAACCCTAAACCGCTGGGGATGCTAGTATAGATCTGATCAGATACTATACCACTAAGGGGGGTGTATGCTTTGCGCGTGGGTGTTAGCGTTACTGGCACTAACCTAACACTGCCTGGGGCGACGCAGACCCTCTCTGGCGCTAAAACCTAATTGATCTCACCCGCCGGGCGATCAGGGGGGTTAAACCTTTATTGGGTTATATACGGCGGGTGCCCTGATGCTATAAAAAGCAAACTAATCAACCAGCGTCACCCGTAACCTTTATATGGTGATCACTGGTGAAAGGGTTAACTAGGGGCAATCAGGGGGTTAAAACCTTTATTAGGTTAAATATGGGGGTACCTGACACCAATAAAAACCTGCGGCGAACCTAAAAAAAAAATAACTGCCTATCTAAAGCACCAGCGACACAAATACAGCGATCGGAAAAACAATCGCTTAGTGACGCTGAAGTTAGGGGGTGAAAGGGTTACCTGGGGGGTGATCAAGGGGTTAAACCTTTATTAGGGGGGTTAGGGGGCTACCCTGGACCTAAAGGGGCCTAATCCTAACTGCCTTGCAACTTTTTACAATCACAGATGACACTAAATGCAGTGATCAGTAAAATAAATGATCACTGCAATCAGTGACACTGTGATTGGGGGCTTTGGGGTGACCTGGGGGGTGATCTGGGGGTGACTGGGGGGTGATTTGTGTGCCTATGTGTACCTACGTGTCAGTGGACTGTTGGAGCACTAACCTCTGTCTTCACTCCTCGGCGCCGGGAACGAAAAGACCGCGGCGAGGGAGATGACATCACTTCCTCCAGCCTGTGTTTACATCACATGGCGGAGGAAGCAATTTCATTGGCCGGGAGCGATCGCGAGGGGGGGGGCGGAATCGAGCGGCCGCCCCCTCATGCCTGATCGCTCCCGAACACTTAACGGCCGCTCACTGCAGTGAAGGGGGGTCCGGATGGACCCCCCAACTGCACAAAGGCGATCACGTAGATCTACGTGATTCTGCCTGTCCGTGCCATTCTGCCGACGTAAATCGGCGGTGGGCGGTCATTAAGTGGTTAAGAGGCCTGCTTCTCCAGTCCCTGGGGCATCGGCTGTGTAACAGTTCCGACGGCCTCCTCGGTCAATTCCCGGGGGTAAAAAACATGGACAATAGCAGGGTAATGAGAAACCCTGGGTCAGGGGAGGTACAAAACCTCCCCCAAAGTTAAATTCATTGAAGGGTTGCCCCCACTCAGTCGGGTGGGGGGAGGACTCCAGTTGTTCGCAAGAGACCTGGCGGGACACGATCAAAACAGGTGCTCTCCGCAGTATGTTTGGGATACAGTTTGGAGTTAAAAGACTCTCCTCCTTCCCATTTTTTGAGGTCAAACGTGCCAAGGGATCCCCGGAAGAGAGAGTCCCTCCTGTTGGCACTAGAACAACTATTGCTCCAAGGAGTAATTATGGAGGTTCCCCTGGAAGAATGAGGGTTCGGGTTTTACTCAAACCTCTTTACAGTCCTGAAGCAAACGCGGACGGGAGGCCCATATTAATTCTAAAAGGGCTATACAAATTCCTGTATATCAGGACTTTCCGATGGAGTCGATCCGATCGGTGGCCACTGCCCTACAAGGGGAGGATTGGTTAGCCGCGATCGACATCAAAGATGCTTATTTGCACATTCCCATCTTTCCAGTCCACCAAAAATGTCTACACTTTGCAGTAGAAGGGTGATATTTTCAGTTCAGAGCCTTACCCTTCGGTTTGGCGACAGCACAACGAGTGTTTACAAAAATTCTGGTCCTTTATTGGCCAATCTAAGAACACAAGGTGTAATGATAATGGCATATCTAGATGACTTGTTGCTGATAGACCACTCAGTGAAAAAACTAGACGTGGTCGTTCACAAGACAATCAAGTATCTGGAATCTCACGGTTGGATTATCAACCGAGACAAGTCAGCCCTAAAAACCAGTCAAAAGTCTGGAATACTTGGGGCTAAGGTTGGATTCAGGCCAGAGAAAAATATTCTTGCCTCGAGGAAAGGTGTTGTCTTTGAAAGATTTGATCCACTTAGTGGGTACAAAAAAGACAGCTGTCCATACGCCTGTGCATGAGGCTGCTGGGAAAAATGGTGGCATCATTCGAAGCAGTACCCTACGGTCAATTCCATTCAAGGAATTTGCAAGGGGCCATACTGTCAGCCTGGAACAAAAAAGTTCAGGCTTTAGACTTACCAATGTCCCTGTCCCCTTCCGTTCGCAAGAGCCTCCATTGGTGGTTGGTGCCCCAGAATCTGGAAAAAGGGAAACCCTTCAGTCCGGTTTCTTGGAAGGTGGTCACTACAGATGCCAGCCTCATAGGCTGGGGGGCAGTACTGGAGCAATGGTCTCTCCAGGGCAAGTGGTCAGAAGCAGAGAAGGCCCTGCCCATCAATCTCTTAGAGATACGAGCAGCCCGGTATGCCCTAGTAGCATGGACATCCAAACTCCAAGGGTCCCCTGTCAGAATTCAATCAGACAATGCCACAGCAGTGGCATATATCAATCACCAGGGTGGCACCAGGAGTGGGGCAGACGATGCAAGGTTTTGCGAAACGCGTCGGGTGACTCCATTGCTGCCATTGAGTGTCTTTGCAAAGCGCTATATTCATGGATTGGATGTAAGTGTATCTGCCTATATTCATTAAAATTCCTTTGCGGTATTACGCTATGTGCCTTCTCCCTTCTTTTTCCACATGAACTTTATGTGAGCCAAGTCAATACTCCTATTGGCTTGAATTTCCGGTGTTTTTTCCTGAGTTTGAACCTTGGATACAAGGGTGCATTGTGCCGGCCTGGTTTCCATATGTATGGACATATACATATTCAGCCTGTCTGACCCCTTACACATACGTGCATTGGGTCCATTACATCTGGTAAGCCTCCCTTTCACGTGGTGGTGGTTACGTTACAAGTCACTTTTTTACTTTGGAAGATTCACCTTTACAATTTGGGACTGATTCAAACTGGAACTGATTCGAATTTATGTTTCTCACATCCTTTGGAGTTTCATATACATTTGGACTTATACTTAATTATTTGTGATTTAGTTTAATTTCGAGCACTTGGGTGTTTTATATTGTTACACGCATAGCGCTGCATTTTTGTATATTCCTAGACTTACAATGTCCTTGTCCCCTTCCGTTCGCAAGAGCCTCCGTTGGTGGTTGGTTCCCCAGAATCTGGAAAAAGGGAAATCCTTCAGTCCGATTTCTTGGAAGGTGGTCACTACAGATGCCAGCCTTATAGGCTGGGGAGCAGTACTGGAGCAATGGTCTCTCCAGGGCAGATGGTCGGATGCAGAAAAGGCCCTGCCCATCAATCTCTTAGAGATACGAGCAGCCCGGTATGCCCTAGTAGCATGGACATCCAAACTCCAAGGGTCCCCTGTCAGAATTCAATCAGACAATGCCACAGCAGTGGCATATATCAATCATCAGGGGGGCACCAGGAGTCGTGCAGCCCAGAGGGAAGTAAATTACATCCTGAAATGGGCAGAAAGATATGTCCCAGCCATATCTGCGGTATTCATTCCAGGAGTGGAGAATTGGAAGGCGGACTTTCTAAGTCGCCAGCAATTATGCCCAGAGGAATGGTCCCTTCACCCCGAGGTTTCTGGACAATATGTCAGCGGTGGGGAACATCGGATGTAGATCTTCTAGCATCCAGATTCAACGCAAAGGTGGACAGGTTTGTCTCTCGGACAAGGGATCCCCTAGCTTGCGGCTCGGATGCCCTAGTGTTCCCTTGGGATCAGTTCAAGCTGATATATGCATTCACACCGCCACAATGGTTACCTCGATTACTCCGCAGAATCAGGGTAGAAAAGAAACCAGTGATTCTGGTGGCTCCAGCGTGGCCCCGAAGAGCATGGTACGCGGAGATTGTAAAATGTCAGTGGGGAGTCCTTGGACCCTCCCGCATCGTCCGGACCTGCTTTCGCAAGGACCGATATACCACCCTTCCTTACCAGCCCTAGGTTTGACGGCCTGGCTATTGAAGCCCACATTCTAAAAAAGAGAGGGCTCTCTAATCCTGTGGTATCTACCATGATCAATGCCAGGAAGCCGGTATCCAGGCAGATCTACTATAGAATCTGGAAGGCGTACATCGCAAGGTGTGAGGCCAAGAAATGGCATCCACATAAGTACGTAATAGGTAGGAGTCTGGACTTCCTACAGTGGGCTGTAGATAGGAAGCTTGCCTTGAGTACTATCAAAGGTCAGTTTTTGGCCTTGTCAATATTTTTTCAAAGGCCCTTGGCTTCGCATTCACTAGTCAAAGCCTTTAGATAAGGAGTGATGCGTATTAGTCCTCCGGTTAATATTCCCATATGTCCATGGGATCTAAACCTGGTTCTGTCGGTTCTACAGAAACAACCATTTGAACCATTACAGCACATTTCCTTGGTTCTTCTCACCAGGAAATTGTTTTTTCTAGTAGCCATTTGTTCGGCTAAAAGAGTGTCGGAATTAGCAGCTATGTCCTGTAATGAGCCATATCTGGTTATCCATAAGGATAGAGTAGTATTACGTCCTCATCCAGCCTTTCTTCCTAAGGTGGTATCGAGGTTTCATTTGAACCAAGATGTGGTTCTTCCTTCTTTTTTTCCCCAAACCTACTTCGGTAGAGGAAAAGTTATTGCATTCTTTGGATGTAGTAAGAGCAGTTAAAGCTTATCTAAAAGCCACTGCTCAGATTCGCAGAACGGATACTTTGTTTATTCTGCCGGAAGGCCCCAGAAAGGGTCAGGCAGCGTCAAAATCTACTTTAGCCAAGTGGATTCGACAGGTCATAATGCAAGCTTATGGCTTGAGAAGTAGACCGCCTCCGTTCAAAGTTAGAGCGCACTCCACGAGAGCAGTTGGAACTTCATGGGCAGTGCATCACCAGGCCTCCCTGGCGCAAATCTGTAAGGCCACAACATGGTCTTCAGTACACACGTTTACTAGGTTCTACCAGGTGGACGTTAGAAGTCAGGAGGATGTCGCCTTTGGGCGCAGTGTGTTGCAGGCCGCAAAAGATCCTCATGTCTGATAGCGCTCAGCTTATGTATGGTGTATCCCCCTCCCCTCATTGGGCATTGCTTTAGGACATCCCATTAGTAATGACTATGTCGCTCTGTGTCCCGTGATGTACGAGAAAGAAAATAGGATTTTTATAACAGCTTACCTGTAAAATCCTTTTCTTGGAGTACATCACGGGACACAGAGCTCCCGCCCCTCTTTAGGGACACTTATTGCTTTGCTACAAAACTGAGGTGCTCCCGGATGGGAGGGGCTTATATAGGGGAGGGTACTTCCGGTTTTGGAAGTTGCCAGTGCCAGCACCTGAAGGTATCTATATAACCCATTAGTAATGACTATGTCGCTCTGTGTCCCGTGATGTACTCCAAGAAAAGGATTTTACAGGTAAGCTGTTATAAAAATCCTATTTTATATATATATATATATATATATATATATATATATATATATATATATATATATATATATATATAATGTTTGGGGGGTTCTAAGTGATTTTCTAGCAAAAAAAACCCCTGATTTTAACTTGTAAACACCAAATCTCAGAAAGAGGCTCGGCCCTAAAAGTGGTAAAGGACAAATTACTAAAATAAGAAAAACAGTAAGTTGCAATATATTACTTTTTTGATCTCGGGTTTAGATTTAGGTTTTAATGACATATTGGAAGAGATTTTCTAAAATTGACGCGCTCAGAATCCGCTGCTGTGTATGGGAGCCAATCAGCTTCTGACTTCAGATTTTTCAATGAAGCTTTGACAATAAAACCTGGAAGCTGATTGGTTGCTGTGCAGAGCTGCACGCTCCAGTTTTAGTAAATCTCCCCCTGTAGGGGACATGTTGACATTCCCAGTAATTTTTTCTTGGCTTCTTTTTATTTTTTGACTCAGTACATCGAATCCCCGGATGTGGAGAAGGAAGTGAAGCGCCTCCTGAGCACGGATGCGGAAGCTGTCAGTGTTCGTATCCTTGAAGCTGAAGTTTCATTTGTGTTTATTTATACCTCCCCTGGTTGTTCCCGCCCCACCCCAAGACCCCCCCCCCCCCCGTAATGCAAACATTTTGTAGGGTTGCACCGATACCGGTTCTTTATTTGCAGGTATGCGTACCGATACTGACTACTAATACTTTGCGGTACGATTTGCGTCAGTACAATTTTTTTTTCCGCAAATCGCTCTGCTAAGAATCACATGCGAAATCCCCCACTGCTCATATGTGTGTATAGAAAGGGAAAAGCGCCACCTAGTGGGCAGTTTATTAACTCCTTGCGAATTCCCCCACTGCTCATATGTGTGTATAGAAAGGGAAAAGCGCCACCTAGTGGGCAGTTTATTAACCCCTTGCGAATTCCCCACTGCTCATACGTGCGTGTGTGTGTGTATATAGAAAGGGAAAAGCGCCACCTAGTGGACAGTTTATTAACTCCTTGCGAATTCCCCCACTGCTCGTATGTACCGTATATACTCAAGTATAAGCCGAAGCATCTAATAAGAGGAACAAACCAAGTAAGTAATGGACAGTAGAGCCCGTCTGGTAAGGAAGCCCAGCCAGCAAAGGATAGCCGGCGAACGTATGCAATCACACCCCCGGGAGACAGCCTCACGCTGTACTTTTTGCTGTAATAAATATTCCCCAAAATGCTTTTTAACCACTTCAACCCCGTGCTTTTTTTTACCACATCAATACCGGTCCTATTCTGGCACTTCTCTCCTACATGTACAAATCATCATTCTTTTGCTAGAAAATTACTCAGAACCCCCAAAGATTATATATGATTTTTTTTAGCAGACACCCTAGGGAATAAAATGACGGTCATTGCAACTTTTTTTCTTGCACTGTATTTGCGCAATAATTTTTCAAACGCCTTTTTTTGGGAAAAAAAATGGTTTCATGAATTAAAAAATAACAAAACCGTAAAGTTAGCCCAATTTTTTGTGAAAATATGAAAGATGATGTTACGCCGAGTAAATAGATACCCAACATGTCACGCTTTAAAATTGCGCACACTCATGGAAAGGCGCCGAACTTCGGTACTTAAAAATCTCCATAGGCGACACTTTAATTTTTTTTACAGGTTAACAGGTTAGAGTTACAGAGGAGGTCTAGTGCTAGAATTGTTGCACGCGCTCTAACGCACGCGGCGATACCTCACATATGTGGTTTGAACGGCGTTTACATATGTGGGCGGGAATTGCGTGTGCGTTCGCTTCTGATCGCGAGCTACCGGGGACAGGGGCGTTTAAATTTTTTTTTTTTTTACTTATTTTATACATTTTTTACACTTATTTAACTTTTTTTTTTGATCACTTTTATTCCTATTACAAGGAATGTAAACATCCCTTGTAATAGGAATAGTGTGTGACAGGTCCTCTTTATGGAGAGATGTGGGGCCAATAAAGACCCCACATCTCTCCTCCAGGCTGGAAAGCATGAGATCGAGAATTTTTTTTCACTGATCTCATACTTACAGCCGCAATGGCGGCTTTGTTTACATATGAGGACCCAGGCGTGACGTCATCACATCGCGCCCGGGCCTCCGACAGTGTTTACAAATCCCCGTTCTCGCTCTCGTGCCCGCGCTCTGCTATGGGTCTTAAAGGGGAAGACGTACCCATACGGCGATTCGCGGGAACGTGCCACTTTGCCGACGTATATCGGCGCAAGCCGGTCGGCAAGTGGTTAAGACCATTGGGGCGGAAATGACGTTTAAAGTCGCTACCATCATCCAATGTTATGGAGCCTGAGTGGGGAGTGGCGGCGGCGGCATCATAATAAAAAGGTTTTGTCCGGGTATCTAGAGCGACATTTTCCCAGAATGTCTTGTTCTGTATGTTTTTGTAACGTTTTTAAAAAAGGATTGAGATCTGTAAGTAATGAATTCTAATATTCCCGGAGAAGGAAATCCTCTACTATTCCTTAACCTGAGGATTCAGGATGGGAGGTGATCGCCGAGGACGAGTCTAAGGAAGGAGAAAACCTGACCGGGTTGGACAGTTCTCCGGTGTCATCCGGAATAAAACAAGGGCGTAGGTCTTCAAGTAATGTATATTTTATTAATCATTTCTTCTTCTTCTTCCTTTCTTTCCAGAGATAACATTTTTTTTTTTTAAGTATATCTATAATGTGTGTGTATATTTCTATGATATATTATTATATTTATGTATAGTTTGATATTTTGTTTCTAGAAAGACATGCTTGCAAAAAAATAATAATATACATTTGATATAATATGAATTAAAATATCATATAATGATTTTTTTTTTTCTGCAAACATATTAATATTATTCATTCATATTAACAAAAATCATAATGATGAGGGGCATTTAAAGAGAGAGTTTTCTTATTTGAAAGGGGACTTGTGACAATGTATGCCAAGTTCTGGGTCCAGGGGACCTACAACCGGCCGGTACCGGGTCCCCAAAATCACCAGAGAAATTACTGTTTAACATAAGAGTCTATGGAAGTGGTGCCCGGCTTTGAAAAATCGTCACTCCCCAGCCGTAGGTCCCCCGGACAAAAAACGTTGCACACTTGTAGAGGAAGAGGGAGGCTACATGTGTGCCACTGTGCCCATGCCTTACTGTGCCCATGCCTCACTGTGCCCATGCCTAGACTGACGTTTAACATGGGAGTCTACGGAAGGGGGTGCCCGGCCATATGTCCCCCAGACAACAAACTTTGCACACTTATAGAGGAAGAGGGAGGCTGCATGTGTGCTAAGTTTGGGATCCAAAGGACCTACGACCGGCCGGTACCGGGTCCCCAAAATCCAGGAGATCAGGCGCAAAAAAGTGACTCGAGTATAAGCTGAGGGGGGCACTTTCAGCACAAAAAAATGTGCTGAAAAACTCGGCTTATACTCGAGTATATACAGTATATAATTTTTTACTCTACGTATATATAACTTTTTTTTTTTTCAGTATCTAACAAAAATAAGTACACCCCTCGCATTTTTTGTAAATACAGTGGAACCTCGGATTGCGAGTAACGCAGTTAACAAACGTTTCGCAATACGAGCGCAGTATTTAAAAAAATCCTATCTCGGTTTGTGAGTGTTGTCTCGCAAAACAAGCAGGATTCAGGCCAAAGCTGTGTGCAGTACCGCGTTTGGCCTGAGGTGGGGGGGGGGGCGCGGTGTTCGGAAATCCCCAGAAAGACACGGAAATACTCCGTTCCCAAGCCTTTCCGAGGTTTGCCGAGGTCAGCTGAGCTGTCCTCGGGCCTTTTCGGACATTCCCGAGGCCATTCCCCCCACCTCTGGCCGCATGCGGTATTGCATGCCATTGAAGTCAATGCGAAAAAAAATTATTTTCGTTTCCATTGACTTCAATGGGGAAACTCGCTTTGATAAGCGAGTGCTTTGGATCCATTCTCCTGGAAAGGATTATGCTCGTAATCCGAGGTTCCACTGTATTTTCTTCTCTCTTTTCATGTGACAACACTGAACAAATGACACTTTGCTACAATGTAAAGTAGTGAGTGTACAGCTTGTATAACAGTGTAAATTTGCTGTCCCCTCAAAATAACTCAACACACAGCCATTAATGTCTAAACCGCTGGCAACAAAAGTGAGGACACCCCTAAGTGAAAATGTCCAAATTGGGCCCAAAGTGTCAATATTTTGTGTGGCCATCATTATTTTCCAGCACTGCCTTAACCCTCTTGGGCATGGAGGTCACCAGAGCTTCACAGGTTGGCACTGGAGTCCTCTTCCCGTCCTCCATGATGACATCACGGAGCTGGTGGATGTTAGAGATCTTGCGCTCCTCCCTCTTTTGTTTGAGGATGTCCCACAGATGATCAATAGGGTTTAGGTCTGGAGACATGCTTGGCCAGTCCATCACCTTTACCCTCAGCTTCTTTAGCCTGGCAGTGGTGGTCTTGGAGGTGTGTTTGGGGTCGTTATCATGTTGGAATACTCCCCTGCGGCCCAGTCTCTGAAGGGAGGGGATCATGCTCTGCTTCACTATGTCACAGTCCATGTTGGCATTCATGGTTCCCTCAATGATCTGTAGCTCCCCAGTGCCGGCAGCACTCATGTAGCTCCCAGACCATGACACTCCCACCACCATGCTTGACTGTAAACAAGACACACTTGTCTTTGTACTCCTCACCTGGTTGCCGCCACACACGCCTGACACCATCTGACACCAAATAAGTTTATCTTGGTCTCATCAGACCACAGGACATGGTTCCAGTAATCCATGTCCTTAGTCTGCTTGTCTTCAGAAAACTTTTTGCGGGCTTTCTTGTGCATCATCTTTAGAAGAGGCTTCCTTCTGGGACGACAGCCATGCAGACCAATTTGATGCAGTGTGCGGCGTATGGTCTGAGCACTGACAGGCTGACCCCCCCACCCCTTCAACCTCTGCAGCAATGCTGGCAGCACTCATACGTCTATTTCCCAAAGACAACCTCTGGATATGACGCTGAGCACGTGACCTCAACTTCTTTGGTTGACCATGACAAGGCCTGTTCTGAGTGGAACCTGTCCTGTTATACCGCTGTATGGTCTTGGCCACCGTGCTGCAGCTCAGTTTCAGGGTCTTGTCAATCTTCTTATAGCCTCGGCCATCTTTATGTAGAGCAACAATTCTTTTTTCAGATCCTCAGAGAGTCCTTTGCCATGAGGTGCCATGTTGTACTTCCAGTGACCAGTATGAGAGAGTGAGAGCGATAACACCAAATTTAACACACCTGCTCCCCATTCACACCTGAGACCTTGTAACACTAACGAGTCACATGACACCAGGGAGGGAAAATGGCTAATTGGGCCCAATTTGGACATTTTCACTTAGGGGTGTACTCACTTTTGTTGCCAGCGGTTTAGACATTAATGGCTGTGTGTTGAGTTATTTTGAGGGGACAGCAAATTTACACTGTTATACAAGCTGTACACTCACTACTTTACATTGTAGCAAAGTGTCATTTCTTCAGTGTTGTCACATGAAAAGATAGAAGAAAATAGTTACAAAAATGTGAGGGGTGTACTAACTTTTGAGAGATACTGTGTGTGTGTGTATATATATATATATATATATATATATATGTGTGTGTGTGTATATATATATATATATATATAGATAGATAGATAGATAGATAGAGATATATATATATAGATAGATAGATAGATAGATAGAGATATATATAGATAGAGTGTGTGTGTATATTTTTATATAAATAAATAATGGGTGGAAATTGTTACCCACACATATTATATATACACACACACACGTGTGTGTGTGTGTGTGTGTATATATATATATATATATATATATACACAATGTGTACATAATAAAAAATTTTTTTTATATATATATATATATATCTCTTTTTTTTTAGTTTTTATTACGCATATATATAATGTGTGTATGTGTACACACACATGCCCTGCTATATATATGTGTGTAATATATATAATATAATATATTATTATTATTATATATAGAGATCCACATGGACACTCCTGCCTCCTTGCACCTCCACGCGCGGCACTTGTCTCAAATTCAAGTATAAGTTTCCAAGTTACATGAATCTGTAACCGGCACTGACATTTGCAATATGGAGGCAGGATGGAATTCTAAGGACTGTTGTAGATACGGTTTATGAATTGCTTGGATCACATCTACAGAATTCAAAGTCAATCACATTTTCCCCATTGGGATACATGGCAAAAAAAACAAAACTGTCCATGGCTTTAACAATTCCAAAAATGGGGGAAAAAAATAAGTTTTTTATTTCCATACATTGTAAATCACACACATTTTCAATTGACTATATCTGGCGATTAGTAGACAGTCTCGCCTTTGTTGGTTCCTTTTTATCCGGTGTATTGATCGATGTCCTCCATGTTTTTTCCCCCTGTCAGTGGGAAGGGATGAACTGCGTGAAATATTCAATGACCTGAGCAGCAGCAGCGACGGCGAGGAAGAACGGCAAGAAGAGGAAGACTTGAACATCATGGAAACCGAAGACGACCAAAGAAAGGGTCAAGGCGGCCAGGAAGGCGGCACCAACCAGATAGGTGAGCGGCGGCATCATATTGGAGAAATATATCTTTGTTGGGCCCCTTTCACACTTGTGCGACCTGAAAATCACGCGATTTTGTTGCGATTTCCTGTGAAGCAATGCCTGTGTAATCTTGTGGTTTACGGACCTCAATGGCGCATCAAAGTCATGCAGGGACTACTTTGAAGTCGCTGTGACTTGAAGTCGCACAGATATGAGTGGTACTCATTGGAAATCATGGGGTACGACTTGTCATGCGACTTTGCAGTCCCAAGTCGCACAAGTGCGAAAGGGGCCTTATGGAAGCATCATATTTTAATTGCGGGAAGTTAAACCCATTCCCTACCGGGCATTTGCCCAGGCCAATGTTCAGCTTTCAGCGCTGTCACACTTTGAATGACAAGTTACGCGGTCGAGTAACACTGTACACAGATGACATTTTTATCATTTTTTTTCCCCCACTCAATAGAGCTTTCTTTTCGTGGTATTTAACCCTTATAAAGCCAGCGCCTCCCATGCCCTTTAAGAGGTTAATGATGCTGGGGGGGCGGAGCTTAAGAGCACGTGACCGCTGTGATTGGCTGTCAGGGCGGTCACGTGATCGGAAAAATCCCGAACGCTCCTTGCTTTCTGTTATGCACCTGTGTCGGGAGCGTGTGCACCGCACACGCTTCTCGGTACAGCAATTCACACAAATATTGGGCCCCTCTGCGCGAAGGACCAGGCGCAGGGGAGGCCGCATATTTGCGTACGACTGGCGCCAAGCGCTTTAATTAATTATTATTATTATTTTTTTATACTAAATAAACGAAGAAAGGCTGGAAATTTTGGAACAAAAAAACTTGTTTTTTTTTTGTTTCTGTTATTATAATAATAATTATATATATATATATATATATATATATATATATATATATATATATATATTCTTATTAATGGTTATATTATTATAATACAATAATATAACATTTTGTAAATAAATAATCTTTCTTCATAAATTTAGACACAAATGTATTTCAAATGTATTCCATTTCTTTGGTGAAAATACCCCAAATCAGTGTATATTATTTAGTCCTGTATAATAAATCATGTATAATAAAAATGTCTGTAGGAAAGTTCAAGAGTCCACAAACTATGGTGTGTGTGTGTGTGTGTGCATGTATAATACATATATATATATATATATATATATATATATATATATATATATATATATAATAATTGATTAATCCTGATGTAATTCTTGAGACCCGAAAATGCCAGGAAAGTACAAATACCCCCCAAATGACCCCTTTTTGGAAAGTAGACAGTCCCAGGTATTTAGTAAGAGGCACAGAATTTTTTTTTTTAAGTTGTAATTTTTTGTCACAATTTTTGGGAAATGAAGAAATTACAAAAAAATAAATAAAATGTTTCACAATTTTTTTTATTTTTTTACATATTGTCACCAGTGCAGTACAGCATCATCATATAGCTGGTGTGGTGGTGATCAGGGACACTGACTGGTGACAGTTTGTAAAAAAAAATATATATATATATATTTCTTTTTTTACAATTTTGTTTTTGCATTCTGTGACCATAACAACATTGTTCTACTCTGGGGGTGTGATCAGGATTTAATTTTTTATTTTTGTGGACACCGATTACTTATGACAGTGATATTCACTGTTATAAACAACCATTTTTAACTGAATGAAATCAATACATCCGCTGCATACTATTATGATTAGCTATAGTTGGCCACAGCTAATCACATGGTGCAGATGGGCTGTGATTGGCCCTGTCTGTACCATGTGATCGCTGTGACCAGTCACAGAGATCAACACAATAGTACACAATGAATTGCATTAATGGAAGCCATTCATTGTGTACAGTTGTCATGTGATCTGCTGTGATTGGTCAACAGCGATCACATGGTGCCGGTACACTGATCTGTCATCCACTGTGTCTGGTAGTGACAGATCACGCCGCAGTCGTCCTCCCATTTCTTGCCACGCATGTGTATCCCGCAGGGGAACGCGGCGATCGCTGGTGTGCTCTGTCCCTGGGACATGGAGCATCACTTTGATTGTGGTAAAGAGCCAATGACGTAGGCTCTTTACCATGTGATCGGCTGTGTCTAATCACAGCTGATCCCATGTAAACACACGCTGGTTACCTGCATTTCCTTTTCTCAGCGCTGTCAGTGTCTGAGGAAAGGAAAGCTGATAACTGGCTTTCCTGTGGTGACAGGGGCATTTACACTGATAATCGGGGCACTGGTCATCAGTGCCACCGATCAATGCAGCTTCATCAGTGTCCAATCAGTGCAGCCTCACCAGTGCCCATCAATGCAGCTTCATCAGTGTCCAATCAGTTCAGCCTCACAAGTGCCCATCAATGCAGCTTCATGGGTGTCCAATCTGTGCAGCTTCATGGGTGTCCAATCTGTGCAGCTTCATGGGTGTCCAATCTGTGCAGCTTCATGGGTGTCCAATCTGTGCAGCTTCATGGGTGTCCAATCTGTGCAGCTTCATGGGTGTCCAATCTGTGCAGCTTCATGGGTGTCCAATCTGTGCAGCTTCACCAGTGTCCAATCTGTGCAGCTTCACCAGTGTCCAATCTGTGCAGCTTCACCAGTGTCCAATCTGTGCAGCCTCACCAGTGCCCATCAATGCAGCCTCACCAATGCCACTTCATCAGTGCAGCCTCACCAATGCCACTTCATCAGTGCAGCCTCATCAGTGTCCATCAGTGAAGAAGAAAAATTACTTATTTGCTAAATTTTACAACAGAAACGAAGAAAACTTTTTATTAAATTTTTTTCTGCTTCATCTTAAAAAAAATAAATAAAATTTCTTCCCCCAAGTGCTGGAATTGCAGAAACAAGCTGAAAACCTACAAAAGAAATTGCGAGAAACGCAAGAGAGAAGGAAACGCCAAGAAGAGCTTATAATGAAGGTGGAAAACCTGGCTCTGAAGGTAAACGCATTGCATTATTTTTTTTGGGGGGGGGTTCCCTGTGATTTGTCTGATCGTACAGCAGGGGCGGAGTTTATTATCATCACAGATTTCCATCAGACCCCAGTGCGGTTGATTTACTAAAACTGGAGAGTGCAAAATCTGGTGCAGCTCTGCATGGCAGCCAATCAGCTTCTAACTTGTTCAATTAATCTTTTGACAAAAATAAACCTGGAAGCTGATTGGTTTCTATACAGAGCTGCAGCAGATTTTGCACACTCCAGTTTTAGTAAATCTCCCCCCCATGGTGTGATAAGTCTTGCTGATTTGTTTTCTTTCTTCCTCAGACACGTCTGCAAGCTGTGCTGGATGAATTCAGACAACAGGAGGAACGGGAGAAGCAACAGGTGAGATGATCTGCATTGTATGGGGGAGGGGGGCACGACACACACACACACACACACAGTGCCATTGGGCATGACTTTTCACAAGCTTAGCTCAGTCAGAAAAGCGATCGATGTTTGCTCATTGGTTCATTTTCAAATTGCTTTTTACAAAATGTTTGGCAATGTGTGCATCCTCGTGCTCTTAAACTTTCAATAGCTATGAGGCTTCGTTCACACAGGCATACTTAACCCAGTGGCGCCGCCACCACCTCCCAGCCTTTTAAGGGGTTTTCAGATACTGGCCCAGCTCCATAAAGACGTGGCTTGACCAGTTTGGCCCAGCTCCATAAAGACATGGGCATTTTTTTTTTACTTTTTGCTATAATAAATATCCCCCAAAAATATATAAAGAAACAAATTTCTTTCTCAGTTTAGGCCGATACGTATTCTTCTACACATTTTTGCAATAAGCGTATATTGATTGGTTTGCGCAAAAGTTATAGCGGCTACAAAATAGGGGATAGTTTTATGGCATTTTTATTAGTATTTTTTTTTTTTACTAGTAATGGCGGCGATCTGCGATTTTTATCGTGACTGCGATATTGCGGCGGACACTTTTGACACTATTTTGCGACCATTGTTATTTATACAGCGATCAGTGCTATAAAAATGCATTGATTACTGTTTAAATGTCACTGGCAGGGAAGGGGTTAAACACTAGGGGGCGATGAAGGGGTTAAGTGTGTCCTAGGGAGTGATTCTAACTGTGGGAGGGGGGGGCGGGCTACAAGTGTCACGACAGTGATCACTGCTCCCGATGACGGAGCAGTAGATCCCTGTCATGTCGCTAGGCAGAACAGGGAAAATGCCTTGTTTACATAGGCATCTCCCCGTTCTGCCGCTCCGTGACACGATCACGGGACACCGGCGGACATAGAGTTCGCGGGACCCGCGGGCACGCTCCCGCAAGGCGGCAAATTCAAAGGGACGTATCTGTACGCCCATTTGCCTGCCTGTGCCATTGGGCCGAAGTATATGTGTGTGCGGCGGTCGGCAAGTGGTTAACGGGGGGGAAAGGGGGGTCACAGACAGCAATAAAAACTGACAGGGGTTCTAATTTCCCTCCACTCTATCCAAAGCTATACTTTTAGTTATACTTTAACCACTTAAGGACCTTGCCTGTTTTTCAGACTCGGTGTTTACACGTTAAAAGTAGGATTTTTATAACAGCTTACCTGTAAAATCCTTTTCTTGGAGTACATCACGGGACACAGAGCGACTTAGTCATTACTAATGGGATTATATAGATTACCTTCAGGTGCTGGCACTGGCAACTTCCAAACCGGAAGTACCCTCCCCTATATAAGCCCCTCCCATCCGGGAGCACCTCAGTTTTGTAGCAAAGCAATAAGTGTCCCAAAAAGAGGGGTGGGAGCTCTGTGTCCCGTGATGTACTCCAAGAAAAGGATTTTACAGGTAAGCTGTTATAAAAATCCTACTTTCTTGTTCATACATCACGGGACACAGAGCGACTTAGTCATTACTAATGGGACGTCCCAAAGCAATGCCAATGAGGGGAGGGATACACTATACATAAGCTGGGCGCCATCAGGCATGAGGATCTTTTGCGGCCTGCAACACACTGCGCCCAAAGGCGACATCCTCCTGACTTCTAACGTCCACCTGGTAGAACCTAGTAAACGTGTGTACTGAAGACCATGTTGTGGCCTTACAGATTTGCGCCAGGGAGGCCTGGTGATGCACTGCCCATGAAGTTCCAACTGCTCTTGTGGAGTGCGCCCTAACTTTGAACGGAGGCGGTCTCCTTCTCAAGCCATAGGCTTGCATAATGACCTGTCAAATCCACTTGGCTAAAGTAGATTTTGATGCTGCCTGACCCTTTCTGGGGCCTTCCGGCAGAATAAACAAAGTATCCGTTCTGCGAATCTGAGCAGTGGCTTTTAGATAAGTTTTAACTGCTCTTACTACATCCAAAGAATGTAATAACTTTTCCTCTACCGAGCTAGGTTTGGGGAAAAAAGAAGGAAGAACCACATCTTGGTTCAAATGAAACCTCGATACCACCTTAGGAAGAAAGGCTGGATGAGGCCGTAATACTACTCTGTCCTTATGGACAACCAGATATGGCTCCTTACAGGACAAGGCGGCTAATTCCGATACTCTTTTAGCCGAACAAATGGCTACTAAGAAAATCAATTTCCTGGTGAGAAGAACCAAGGAAATATGCTGTAATGGTTCAAATGGTTGTTTCTGTAGAACCGATAGAACCAGGTTTAGGTCCCATGGACATATGGGAATATTAACCGGAGGGCTAATACGCATCACTCCTTGTATGAAAGCTTTGACTAGTGAATGCGAAGCCAAGGGCCTTTGAAAAAATATTGACAAGGCCGAAATCTGACCCTTGATAGTACTCAAGGCCAGCTTCCTATCTACAGCCCACTGTAGGAAGTCCAAAATCCTACCTATTACGTACTTACGTGGATGCCATTTCTTGGCCTCACACCAGGCGATGTACGCCTTCCAGATTCTATAGTAGATCTGCCTGGATACCGGCTTCCTGGCATTGATCATGGTAGATACCACAGGATTAGAGAGCCCTCTCTTTTTCAGAATGTGGGCTTCAATAGCCAGGCTGTCAAACCTAGGGCTGGTAAGGAAGGGTGGTATATCGGTCCTTGCGACAGCAGGTCCGGACGATGTGGGAGAGTCCAAGGACTCCTCACTGACATTTTTACAATCTCCGCGTACCATGCCCTTCGGGGCCACGCTGGAGCCACCAGAATCACTGGTTTCTTTTCTACCCTGATTCTGCGGATTAATCGCGGTAACAATTGTGGCGGTGGGAATGCATATATCAGCTTGAACTGATCCCAAGGGAACACTGGGGCATCCTAGCCGCAAGCTAGGGGATCCCTTGTGCGAGACACAAATCTGTCCACCTTTGCGTTGAATCTGGATGCTAGAAGATCTACATCCGGTGTTCCCCACCGCTGGCATATTGCCTGGAAAACCTCGGGGTGAAGAGACCATTCCCCCGGGCATAATTGCTGGCGACTTAAAAAGTCCGCTTTCCACTCCTGGGATAAAAACCGCGGATATGGCTGGGACATATCTTTCTGCCCATTCCAGGATGCAATTCGCTTCCCTCTGGGCTGCACGACTCCTGGTGCCACCCTGGTGATTGATATATGCCACTGCTGTGGCATTGTCTGATTGAATTCTGACAGGGGACCCTTGGAGTTTGGATGTCCATGCTACTAGGGCATACCGGGCTGCTCGTATCTCTAAGAGATTGATGGGCAGGGCCTTCTCTGCTTCTGACCACTTGCCCTGGAGAGACCATTGCTCCAGTACTGCCCCCCAGCCTATGAGGCTGGCATCTGTAGTGACCACCTTCCAAGAAACCGGACTGAAGGGTTTCCCTTTTTCCAGATTCTGGGGCACCAACCACCAATGGAGGCTCTTGCGAACGGAAGGGGACAGGGACATTGGTAAGTCTAAAGCCTGAACTTTTTTGTTCCAGGCTGACAGTATGGCCCTTTGCAAATTCCTTGAATGGAATTGACCGTAGGGTACTGCTTCGAATGAAGCCACCATTTTTCCCAGCAGCCTCATGCACTGGCGTATGGATGGTTTTCTTTTTGTACCCACTAAGTGGGTCAAATCTTTTAAAGACGACACCTTCTCTGGAGGTAAGAAAATCTTTCTCTGATTTGAATCCAGCCTTAGCCCTAAGTATTCCAGACTTTTGACTGGTCTTAGAGCTGACTTGTCCCGGTTGATAATCCAACCGTGATATTCCAGATACTTGATTGTCTTGTGAATAGCTACTTCCAGCTTTTCCACTGAGTGGTCTATTAGTAGCAGGTCGTCTAGATATGCCATTATCGTTACACCTTGTGTTCTTAGATTGGCCAATAGTGGGGCCAGAACCTTTGTGAACACTCGTGGTGCTGTGGCCAGACCGAAAGGTAAGGCTCTGAACTGAAAATGGCGCCCTTCTACTGCAAAGCGTAGAAATTTCTGGTGGGCCGGAAAGATGGGAATATGCAGATAAGCATCCCTTATGTCGATCGAGGCTAACCATTCCTGCCCTTGTAGGGCGGTGGCCACCGATCGGATCGACTCCATCCGAAAAGTCCTGATATTTAGGAACTTGTTTAGCCCTTTTAGATTTAATATGGGCCTCACGTCCCCATTTGGTTTGGGGACTGTGAAAAGGTTCGAGTAAAACCCGAACCCGCTTTCTTCCAGGGGAACCTTCATGATTACACCTTGGAGCAATAGTTGTTCTAGTGCCAGAAGGAGGGATCCTCTCTTCTGGGGATCTCTTGGCACGTTTGACTTCATAAATTGGGCAGGAGGAGTGTCTTTTAACTCCAGCTTGTATCCCAGACTTACTGCGGAGAGCACCCATCTGTCTCTGATGGTGTCCCGCCAGGTCTCTGTGAACAACTGAAGCCTTCCCCCCACCCGATTGAGTGGGGGCAACGCTTCATGACTTGGGGGGAGGTTTTGTACCTCTCTTGACCCAGGGTTTCTTGTTACCCTGTGATTGTCCCTGATTTCTGCCCCCTGGATTTGACCGCGGAGGCCGTCGGAACTGTTTCACAGCCGATGTGCCAGGGACTGGAGAAGTAGGCCTCTTAAAAGAAGGACTTCTACTCTTGCTCTTAACCGGTAAGAGTGAACTTTTACCGGCAGAAATTTTCTGGATATATTTGTCCAGATCTTCTCCAAATAAGCGTTCTCCATAAAATGGGAAGCTAACCAGCAATTTCTTACAGGGAGTTTCAGCAGACCAGTTTTTGAGCCATAGAAGCCTACGCATATGTACTACAGACAGCGTAAAGCGGGATGCCTGTTGGATTGTATCCTTTATGGCGTCCACCGCAAAACACAAGGCTCTAGGTAGGTCAGCTAGGGCAAGAGCCTGCTGATCTGGTAAGTCCCTTAAGACTTGTTTCAACTGATCTTTCACTGCTTGGCAGACTCCAATCGCTGCTACCGCAGGTTGTGTCACCATGCTTGCTGTAGAGAAAGCAGATTTTAGTAAAGACTCCAATTTTTTATCTATTGGGTCTTTGAACATTGGAACATTATCTACTGGACATGTCAGTGATTTATTCACATAAGAGATGGCTGCGTCCACTGTAGGGACCCTCCATTTTTTTATGAACTTATCCTCCATGGGATAGATCACCGGAAATCTCTTGGGGGGAGCAAATATTTTATCAGGATGCTCCCAATCCTGGTAAATAAGCCCTTCCAATAAAGGGTGGATTGGGAAGGAACAGACAGTCTGGGGAGCTTTCAGCGACCCCAGCGAGGAAACCGTAGTGGTTGGTGGTTCCGCCAGAGGCATTTTAAATGCTGATCGGACCATGTTAGTCAGAGACTGAACCCATAATCTTTCAGCCTGAGATGCTGAGAAAGGTTCTTCCACTGTTGATTCCTCCATAACTGAATCAACCTCATCCTGATCCCCTTCAGGTAGGTCGATCTCTGTGTGGGACTGTTCCTCCACTAACAGGCACTCTGAAGGAGGAGACGGAGATCGGACGCGCTTTTCCTGTGACAGGGAAGCAGCGATCAATGCTGTTAATCTCTCTTCCAATCCTCCCAGAGTTGAGGAAAAAACCTCCTCTGTTATATATACAGGAGCAGGTGGACTGGGGACAGCCGCAGTACCAGGTACTCCTGCGGGGTTCCTACGGCTACTAACCTCTGAATTTTCAGGGGAGATTGGTGCAGTACAAGCATGCCCAAAATCCTCAGAGCCCGATGGAGACCCCTTTGGCTTCCTGGAAGACTTATTTCCGGAGCGTCTGGACGACATATCCTTTAAGCACAAAGCTGAGGTATTCCCGTCGTCATACACCAATTTTACTGGTCATAGTCTAACACAGTTGCTGCTATATACCAGCTGGTGTCCACTAAAATGCCTTTCTATGGGGATGCCTGCATCAACCGCCTCTGTGTGCCACCGTTTGTTGCTAGCTCTGCTTGCATCCAGCTGACACTTGTACTGTGTCTTTTATCCATGCTGGGACGCCTGCACATGCGCAGAAGCGCCGCGGCGCGCATCGAGCGTCATCCACCCGCCCCTTTCCTTTCATAGGAGGCGCGTGCACGCGCCCGCGCGCGCGCCCGTGCGCCTTTGGCGCTCTTTTTTGAAACCAAGCAGGGACTAGGAGCTAGGGCCCTTTTTGCCGGAGGGCCTGTGCGGTGGATGAGTGCAGCAACAGGGCAGAGGAAGTGGATTACCACAGAGAAACTTACCAACTGCCTGGATCTTTTGACTTAAAAAAACCAAAGATCCACATGACAAGAAAAATGGACCACAGCGGCCTCTAGTGGTTTAACACAGGTACCGCGGTCTCCTCTTTTTTTTTTTTTCTTGACTACTATTAAAATTGTACATTTTCCAGTAGTTACAGGCATACACAGATATTAGCGGGAATACCGTTAGGTAACAGACAGAAAGACAAATTAGGCTTGGGGGGTCCCCCAATAGAACCAAGTTCCTGGGGGCCCCCACTTACCTGTTCCCCGCCGCAGGACTTTGTTTGGTCCACAGAAGCCCAAACTTCACCTATCACGGCAGGCATTGTATTTAAACCTTCAGGGACCGGGTTCCCAAGGATTCCACTCCCCTGGACCTGTATAGCACCCTGCACAGACAACATCTTGGTCGTGGGTATGACCAGAGCTCTGGATCCCAGGGTCCAGCCCTCCTAAGAGAGGCATTACAGGCAAAACCTTGCTCTTCTGTTGCAAGGCCCGGGTACCGACCGTTTAGCTATGAAGCTTTTTTGGTCGGATCCGGAATAGCTTACTGAGGCCCAAAAGAACCTGTACGCAAGCCCAGTGAAAACACATGTTACTCTTTGGCCAACACCTTAGACACTGGCAAAAAACTGAGGTGCTCCCGGATGGGAGGGGCTTATATAGGGGAGGGTACTTCCGGTTTGGAAGTTGCCAGTGCCAGCACCTGAAGGTATCTATATAACCCATTAGTAATGACTAAGTCGCTCTGTGTCCCGTGATGTATGAACAAGAAAACTTTTTTTTTTTTCCTAGAAAATTACTTAGAGCCCCCAAACATTTATATATTGTTTTGTTTTTTTCTAACACCCTAGAGAATAAAATGGCGGTCATTGCAATACTTTTTGTCACACCGTATTTGCGCAGCGGTCTTACAAGCGCACTTTTTTGGGAAAAAAAATCACTTTTTTTAATTAAAAAAATAAGGCAACCGTAAAGTTAGCCTAATTTTTTTTTTTACATTGTGAAAGATAATGTTACGCCGAGTAAATTGATACCCAACATGTCACGCCTTAAAATTGCGCCCGCTCGTGGAATGGCGTCAAACTTTTACCCTTTAAAAATTTCCATAAGTTGCATCTTTTGAGTTGTTACAGAGGAGGTCTAGGGCTAGAATTATTGCTCTCGCTCTAACGATTGCGGCGATACCTCACTTGTGTGGTTTGAACACCGTTTTCATATGCGGGCGCTGCTCACTTCTACGAGCGAGCTCGACGGGGCACTTTAAAAAAAAAAAAATCTTATTTATTTTACTTGATTTTATTTATTTTTATTTATTTTATTTATTTTTACACTGTTTTAAAAAAATAAATAAAAATGGGTCACTTTTATTCCTATTACAAGGAATGTAAACATCCCTTGTAATAGAAAAAAAAAGCATGACGGGTCCTCTTAAATATGAGATCTGGGGGTCAAAAATACCTCACATCTCATATTTACATTAAATGCAATAAAAAAATAATAATATTTTTCTTCTTTTTTTTTTTTTTTATTGGAAAGAAAATGACTTTTTTTTTTTTATTGCATTTAACCACTTAAGCCCCGGACCATTTGGTAGCTAGAGGACCAGAGGTGAATTCAGAATTTTGCACTGCGCTGCTTTAACTGTAAATTGTGCGGACATGCAATGTTGTACCCAAACTAAATTTGCGTCCTTTTCTTCCCACAAATAGAGCTTTCTTTTAATGGTATTTGATTGCCTCTGCGATTTTTATTTTTTGCGATATAAACGGAAAAAGACCGAAAATTTTGAAAACAAATGATATTTTCTACTTTTTGTTATAAGAAAAATCGAATAAACTCAATTGTAGTCATACATTTAGGCCAAAATGTATTCAGCCACATGTTTTTAGTAAAAAAAATGTCAATAAGCGTATATTTATTGGTTTGCGCAAAAGTTATAGAGTTTACAAACTAGGGTACATTTTCTGAAATTTACACAGCTTTAAATTTATGACTGCCTATCTCATTTCTTGAGGTGCTAAAATGACAGGGCAGTACAAAAACCCCCCAAATGACCCCATTTTGGAAAGTAGACACCCCAAGGAAATTGCTGAGAGGCATGTTGAGCCCATTGAATTTTTTATTTTTTTGTCCCAAGTGATTGAATAATGACTAAAAAAAAAAAAAAAAAAAAAATTACAAAAAGTTGTCACTAAATGATATATTGCTCACACATGCCATGGTTATATGTGGAATTGCACCCCAAAATACATTTTGCTGCTTCTCCTGAGTACGGGGATACCACATGTGTGGGACTTTTTAGGAGCCTAGCCGCGTACGGGACCCCGAAAACCAAGCACCGCCTTCAGGATTTGTAGGCACAAATTTTTGATTTCACTCCTCACTACCTATCACAGTTTCGAAGGCCATAAAATGCCAAAATAGCACAAAACCCCCCCAAATGACCCCATTTTGGAATATAGACACACCAAGCTATTTGCTGAGAGGAATGGCGAGTATTTTACAGCTCTCATTTGTTTTTGAAAATGAAGAAAGAAAATATATATATATATATATTTTCAATTTTCAAAACTTTGTGACAAAAAGCGAGATCTACAAAATACTCAACATACCTCTCAGCAAATAGCTTGGGGTGTCTACTTTCCAAAATGGGGTCATTTGGGGGGGTTTTGTGCCATCTGGGCATTCCATGGCCTCCGAAACTGTGATAGGCAGTGAGAAGTGAAATCAAAAATTTACACCCTTAGAAAGCCTGAAGGCGGTGCTTGGTTTTTGGGGTCCCGTACGCGGCTAGGCTCCCAAAAAGTCTCACACATGTGGTATCCCCGTACTCAGGAGAAGCAGCAGAATGTATTTTGGGGTGTAATTCCACATATGCCCATGGCATGTGTGAGCAATATATCATTTAGTGACAACTTTGTGCAAAAAAAAAATAAAAAATTGTCGTATTTCCGCAACTTGTGTCAACATATAAAATATTCCATGGACTCGACATGCCTCTCAGTATATAGCTTGGGGTGTCTACTTTCCAAAATGGGGTCATTTGGGGGGGTTTTGAACTGTTCTGGCATTTTATACACAACATTAGGAAGCTTACATCCACTCTTCTAACCACTTGAAGACAAAGCCCTTTTTGACACTTTTTGTTTACATGAAAACATTTTTTTTTTTGCAAGAAAATTATGTTGAACCCCCAAACATTATATATATATTTTTAAAGCAAAGGCCCTACAGATTAAAATGGTGGGTGTTGCATTTTTTTTTCTACACAGTATTTGCGCAGCGATTTTTCAAACGCATTTTTTGGGTTAAAAAATACACTTTTTTTAATTTTAATGCACTAAAACACACTATATTGCCCAAATGTTTGATGGAATAAAAAAGATGATCTTAGGCCGAGTACATAGATACCAAACACGACATGCTTTAAAATTTCGCACAAACGCGCATTGGCGACAAACTACATACATTTCTTTATCGTACACCACGGGACACAGAGCTAGTCATTACATAATGGGTTAAGGGTCACCAGCGGTGATTGGACACTGGCACAACCAATGGAAGACAGTTCCCCTCCATATAACCCCTCCCATCAGGGAAGTACCTCAGTTTTTTCGCCAGTGTCGAAAGGTGTTGGACGCGTTAGGAGGTGCTAAAGGAAAGCTCTACCAAAGAGACCCTCTGGGGGTAAAAGAGCTATGCTTTCGGATCCATCCAAGACGCCTACAAATGAGCTGAATCTGGATGGGATCCGGGCCTCATCCATGAGGCGTCGCCTGTAATGTCTCTCTTCGGAGGACTGGGCTCTAAGATCCAGCACTTTCGCTATTTCGCTATAAAGTCCTGGTAAGAGTCTTGTACAAGGCCCAGGAGAGAGGTATCCTTTAAATAGGAACCCATATCCCTGAAGGTTGGCACACATAGCCCACCGTGAAGGGTGAAGTTTGGTATCTGTCTGAAATCTTTCAGCAGAAAAACCTGCGGCGTGGATAAGGTGAGATTAGAAGGTCCATAACTAGGTTGGGACCTTTTTCAAAAAGTGGATGTCTTCTTTTTTTCCACCACTGGGGGGAGTAAAGAGCTGAATATACTCACCTCACTCTGTTCAGTGTCGGCTTCGGCGAAGTACACTGCTCGTCACCTCCGCTGCTGAGCTTGCTGGGGCACCCCGATCCTCCTTTCGGTGGCCGACCAGACACCTGCAGATGCAGGTAAGTGGGAACAAGGGCTGATGAGAGTCCTCTCTCACTATGGCCACCGCCATAGCGCTAAGGGCCGCGCGCGCGCGCGCGCGGGAGCACGCTTTATCGGAGGGGGGGGGCGAAGGCGTGCGCGGGCACGTGGCGCGCGCAGGCACAGAAACGGCGCCAAATTTAAAAGACTGTCAGTGTGAGAAGCACTGCAGCAGCAAGCAAGCTCGTTAGTTCTCTTGTTCCTGGCAGAGAAACACAGCAGCTATACAGGGACGTAAGACTCCATGTGGTTGGATTGGGTACTTCCTAGAAGACATCCATGTTATGCATAGTTATGTGTTAAAAGTTGCATACTTAATGTATTTGCTAAACTGAACACGGTAGTATATGCATTTAGGTACCTTGTATTTTGTCTAAACGGTAAGCCTTCCAGGGGAAGTAATACGGACAAAAAGAGATAAGAAAGCACCACCGCCTGAGAGGGGGCTCTAACTGTGCTGACTCGGTACCTTTCTCTCCTGTGTTGCTAAATGCACCTGTTCAGGATGAGCCATTACCTCTGTCAGGTATGGCGGCTTCCCCAGTGAAGCCTGGGCCTGTATATGTCACTGAGGACACTTTATCAGCTGCCCTAAATAATCTGGAGGAAAAAATTGCTACCTTAATCGCTAAGTCCTCTAAAAAGGGACAATAAGCGAAGCAGGTCTCTTCCAGTATTGGACCTCCCTTCAGAAGTACCTGAGGGAGGAGGATGAGGAGGAGGAGGCTACATCAGCAGAGGATGAGGAGCCAGATTTTAAGGTCACAGGTACAATGCTATAGCAGTGCATTTAAGTTAACCTCTGCGGAGGTAACGGAATTACCTGTCTCCTCCCTAGGATCATTAAGATCCCTGCAAGGTGCATGCTCCTTCCCGGTTCATCCGTTACTAGAGGATCTAATATACGCAAACTGGCAACATCCAGATAAGCGTTTCTCACCTCCAAAAAGGTTTAACATTCTTTATCCTATGGGGGAATTTTTTTTTTTAAAGAAATGGAGCCTGCCTGCGGTAGTTGCGGCTATTTCTTGTGTAAATAAAAACCTGACATGTCCGGTGGATAATGTACAAGGGTTTAAAAGATCCTTCTGAGAGGAAGTTGAAATCCTCCTTCCTTTTGGCCGGCTCAATTACCCAACCTGCAGTAGCAGCAGTCGGTATGTGTCAGGTCATCAGCCAACAGGTAAAGCAGGGGCTGAAGGAACTGCCTTCAGAGCAGGCTAGAAATTGGGAAAATTTGCCTAAAGCCTTATGCTTCACAGTGGATGCCATGAGAGATTCTATCATACAGGCATCACGCCTTACACTCCAGCTGGTACAGATGCGCAGAGTACTTTGGCTTAAGCATTGGTCAGCGGAAACCCCATGCAAAAAGCTGTTGGCAAGTTCCCGTACCATGGCGAACGCCTATTTGGGGAAGATTTAGAAAAATATATACAGAAGATATCAAGTGGTAAAACGACTTTTACCTGAGAGAAAGAAAAACAAGAGATCTTGTTTTAAACGCTCTCTCTCCCCAGCTCCCGGGAAATCTGACTCCAACCAGTGGCGGCGGCCTGTTTTAGCCGCCCACAAAAGCCAAGGGGCAAGCTCAGAAGAACAAGAAGCCGTGGGGTGCAAGAGCTAATAAGCAAGCCCCCAAAGCCTCTCAGTGAAGGGGCGCCCCCGCTCGGCCGAGTGGGAGGAAGGCTTTGTCAGTTCTGAGCAACTTGGTGGTCAGAAATCCAGGACAATTGGGTAGTATCCACAATATCCTCAGGGTACAAACTGGAATTTCGAGAGATCCCACCTCCTCAATTCCGAGGTTCAAGACTCTCCAAGGATCCACAAAAAAGAGAATCCTTCTTCAAAGGTTTGAATCACTTAATGGCTCAAGGGGTAGTTACAGACGTACCCCAAAAAGAGCGAGGTGCAGGTTTTTACTCAAACCTCTTTGTGATTCCAAAGCCAAATGGAGATGTCAGACCCATCCTGGATCTAAAATCCCTAAATCGGTTCCTGAACGATCGCCATTTTCGAATGGAAACGATCCGATCCGTGGCCGCCACTTTAAAGGGCGGAAAATTCATGGCGCCCATAGATATCAAGGACGCACATTTACACATACCCATCCTCCCCGGTCACCAAAGATTCCTAAGGTTTGCGGTAGAAGATCGCCACTTTCAATTTGTGGCTCTGCCGTTTGGTGTAGCCACCGCGCCCATAGTATTCACAAAGGTGCTAGCTCCTCTGTTAGCAAACCTAAGAACACGGGGCATTGCGGTAACAGCCTATCTGGACGATCTACTAGTAATAGATCAGTCAAAGGAGGGATTGGGTCACGCTGTACACACTACAGTAGGATACCTGGAGCATTTAGGATGGATTATAAATTTACAAAAATCCTCTCTCCAGGCCCAAAGAAGGATAGTGTACCTGGGCATGATCATAGATACAGCCCAAAACAGGGTATACCTGCCAGAACCGAAGATACAGTCTCTGAAAGACCTGATCCACAAGGTCAAAGCAAACAAGAGGCCGTCTATTCGCCTTTGCATGAGACTATTGGGAAAGATGGTAGCCTCCTTCGAGGCGGTCCCTTACGCCCAGTTTCATTCGAGACTACTTCAAGGCAATATTTTAGCTTCCTGGAACAGGAAGAGCCAAGCTCTGGATATACCCATGCGCCTGTCCTCACAAGTACGCCACAGCTTCAATTGGTGGCTAGAAGCCAGGAATTTACGGAAGGGAAAGTCCTTCCTCCCAGTGGCCTGGAAGGTGGTATCTAGGGATGCCAGCCTATTGGGCTGGGGTGCAGTATTCGAGGAGGCTTCTACCCAGGGAACCTGGGCCAAGACTCAGGGGATCCTGCCCATCAATGTGCTAGAGATCCGGGCGGTATATCTAGCCCTCAAAACCTGGACATACAGGTTACAGGGCTACCCAGTTCGGGTTCAATCCGACAATGCTACTGCAGTAGCTTACATCAATCACCAAGGAGGCACCCGCAGTCGGGCAGCCCAAAGAGAGGTGAACCGGATCCTGGCATGGGCAGAAGAGCATGTACCTTGCCTTTCTGCAATCTTCATTCCAGGGATAGAAAATTGGCAAGCAGACTACCTGAGTCGTCAGCAGCTGCTACCAGGAGAGTGGTCTCTTCACCCCGAGATCTTTCAGGCCATATGTCTGAGATGGGGAAACCCAGATGTAGACCTGCTAGCTTCCAGGTTCAACAAGAAATTGGACAACTTTGTGTCCAGAACGAGAGATCCTCTAGCCTACGGGACAGACGCTCTAATAATACAGACGCTCTAATAACTCCATGGAATCAGTTCTCACTGATCTATGCATTCCCTCCGATCCCTCTTCTACAAAGACTGCTTCGCAGGATCAAGGAGGAGGGAATACCAGTAATCCTAGTGGCCCCAAACTGGCCCAGGAGGCCTTGGTACGCCAAGATTGTAAAAATGGCGATAGGAAGGCCCTGGAAGTTTCCACTTCGACACGACCTGTTGTCACAGGGTCCAGTATTCCACCCTTCCTTACAAAGGCTAAATTTGACGGCCTGGCTGCTGAGACCCACATTTTGAAAAAGAGAGGGGTCTCTGGTCCGGCTCTTTCTACGCTCATTAATGCTAGAAAGCCAGCCTCCAGACTCATCTATCAGAGAGTCTGGAGAGCATACGTTTCCTGGTGTGAATCCAGAAGTTGGAATCCTCTGAAATATGAAATAAGTAGGATTCTTGCTTTTTGCCAGTTAGGAGTGGATATGAAATTAGCCCTTAGCACCATCAAAGGGCAAATATCGGCTCTATCAGTCTTCTTTCAGAGACCATTGGCATCTCACTCCCTAGTTCGGACATTCATTCAGGGGGTACTGAGGATAAATCCTCCAGTCAGGTCTCCCTTGTGTCCATGGGATTTGAATTTGGTATTGTCAGTGTTGCAAAAGCAACCGTTTGAACCTATTCGCCATATTCCTTTAATTATATTAAGTAGGAAATTGGCCTTTCTGATTGCTATAGCTTCTGCTAGGAGAGTATCAGAGCTAGCAGCTCTTTCTTGTAAAGAACCTTATCTAATTTGTCACAAGGACAAGATCGTACTACGACCCCATCCGGCTTTTCTGCCTAAGGTGGTGTCGGCTTTTCACTTGAATCAAGACATTGTTCTGCCTTCCTTTTTTCCAAACCCGCGGACGGCGGGGGAAAAATTATTACACTCTCTAGATCTAGTGAGAGCGGTAAGGGTGTATCTGCAAGCAACCGCTCAGATACGTAAAACAGATGTTTTGTTTATTTTACCAGATGGTCCCAAGAAGGGCCAAGCGGTATCAAAATCCACCATTTCCAGGTGGATTAGACAAGTAATTGTTCAAGCTTATGGTTTAAAGAACAGGACTCCTCCTTTTCCTGTTAAGGAGCACTCTACCAGGGCGATAAGTGCTTCATGGGCAGTGCACCACCAGGCTTCGATGGCTCAGATCGGTAAAGCTGCAACTTGGTCTTCAGTCCATACATTTTCCAAATTCTATCAAATAGATGTGAAAGGACATGAGGATTCCGCCTTCGGGCGAAGTGTGCTGCAGGCAGCAGTATAGGGCTTCTGGTCCGCAAGCGGTCGGTTTGATCTGTGTCTCCCCCCCTTCATATGAGCATTGCTCTGGGACGTCCCATTATGTAATGACTGGCTCTGTGTCCCGTGGTGTACGATAAAGAAAATAGGATTTTTATAACAGCTTACCTGTAAAATCCTTTTCTTGGAGTACACCACGGGACACAGAGGTCCCACCCTTCTTATGGGAACCTTACTGCTTTGCTACAAAACTGAGGTACTTCCCTGATGGGAGGGGTTATATGGAGGGGAACTGTCTTCCATTGGTTGTGCCAGTGTCCAATCACCGCTGGTGACCCTTAACCCATTATGTAATGACTAGCTCTGTGTCCCGTGGTGTACTCCAAGAAAAGGATTTTACAGGTAAGCTGTTATAAAAATCCTATTTTTTAAAAGCCTTTAAAAGCCTTTACAGGTTACGCTGTTAGATTTACAGAGGAAGTCTACTGCTAAAATTACTGCCCTCGATCAGCAATTGCTGTTTACATATGACGCCAGACCGACGCTTGCGTTCGCCATTGGGCAAGAGCAGGGCAGGACAGGGGTGCTTTTTTATTTTTATTTTTTTATTTATTTTTTTTTATTATTAATTTTGCTTTTTTATTTTATTTTTAAATTGTTCCTTCCAAGTATTTTTTTTTTTTATCATTTTCATTGTTATCTCAGGGAATGTAAATATCCCCTATGATAGCAATAGGTAGTGACAGGTACTCTTTTTTTGAAAAAACTGGGGTCTTCTAGACCCTAGATTTTTCCTCCTGCCCTCAAAGCATCTGACCACACCAAGATCGGTGTGATAAAATGCTTTCCCAATTTCCCAATGGCGCTTTTTATATCCGGGGGGGGGGGGCATTCCCTCCCACTGCTTGTAAAAGCAGTCCAGAGGCTAATTAGCCGCTAGGATTGCTTTTACATGAAAGCCGGCCGCAGGCTGAGAAGAATGATACCAAGATGATACCTAAACCCGCAGGCATCATTCTGGTATAAACATTCAAAGTCCAGCAACATACCAGTACATTGCTGGTGCTTGTTGGACATGTATTGTAATCTTTTTTTTCATGCAGCCAGTTGGCTGAACGAAAAAAGAGATTGATCGGTGGGTATGCCCACCATTAGAATACCGCCCTTCATCCACCCACTTCCAATGATGGGCATACACGCACCATTTATATATGCCAAAGCATGGGGGCATCCTCCCGCAAAAAAGTTATGCCGCACACACATGGTCTGACTTTTCCACGGGCAAGCCTCCGTCGGAATTTCGACCGTATGTACGCGGCATTAGGAGCAAAATCGCTCCTCCGCCCCTGCTGCCCCAATGCTTCGGCATATTTGCTTTTTTTTTTTTAACTGTGGTGGTGAAATCACCTCCTACAGCACTGGAGTCGCAGGGATCAGGCCTGTCTCTGCGAACGCTGCAGTTATGTGTGTTGTGTTTTGTAAGTGACAGTGATCGATCGATACTGCACTTGGGTGGCCTGGGCTGGACCGAGGGGCAAAATGCAGGTGCCAGCAGGTATCTGGGCTGATCCCGCTAACACTGCGTTTTTGGGAACCCTAAACTGCTGGGGACGCTAGTATAGATCTGATCAGATCAGATATTGATCTGTTCAGATACTATACCACTAAGGGGGTGTATGCTTCACGCGTGGGTGTTAGCGTTACTGGCACTAACCTGACGCTGCCTGGGGTGTGACGCAGACCCTCTCTGACGCTAAAACCTAATTGATATCACCCGCCGGGCGATCAGGGGGTTAAACCTTTATTGGGTTATATACACGGCGGGTGCCCTGACACTATAAAAAGCAAACTAACTAACCAGCGTCACCCGTAACACTTATATGGTAATCACTGGTGAAAGGGTTAACTAGGGGCAATCAGGGGGTTAAAACCTTTATTAGATAATATATTGGGGTACCTGACGCTATAAAAACCTGCGGCGAACCTAAAAAAAATTACCAGCTACCAATCTGCATCACCGACACTAAGACAGCGTTTAGAAAAACGATTGCTTAGCGACAGTGGTGATAGGGGGTGAAAGGGTTACCTGGGGGGCGATCAAGGGGGTTAAACCTTTATTAGATAATATATTGGGGTACCTGACGCTATAAAAACCTGCGGCGAACCTAAAAAAAATTACCGGCTACCGATCTGCATCACAGACACTAAGACAGCGTTTAGAAAAACGATTGCTTAGCGACAGTGGTGATAGGGGGTGAAAGGGTTACCTGGGGGGCGATCAAGGGGGTTAAAACCTTTATTAGATAATATATTGGGGTACCTGACGCTATAAAAACCTGCGGCGAACCTAAAAAAAATTACCGGCTACCGATCTGCATCACAGACACTAAGACAGCGTTTAGAAAAACGATTGCTTAGCGACAGTGGTGATAGGGGGTGAAAGGGTTACCTGGGGGGCGATCAAGGGGGTTAAAACCTTTATTAGATAATATATTGGGGTACCTGACGCTATAAAAACCTGCGGCGAACCTAAAAAAAATTACCGGCTACCGATCTGCATCACAGACACTAAGACAGCGTTTAGAAAAACGATCGCTTAGTGACAGTGGTGATAGGGGGTGAAAGGGTTACCTGGGGGGCGATCAAGGGGGTTAAACCTTTATTAGATAATATATTGGGGTACCTGACGCTATAAAAACCTGCGGCGAACCTAAAAAAAATTACCGGCTACCGATCTGCATCACAGACACTAAGACAGCGTTTAGAAAAACGTTCGCTTAGTGATAGTGGTGATAGGGGGTGAAAGGGTTACCTGGGGGGCGATCAAGGGGGTTAAACCTTTATTAGATAATATATTGGGGTACCCGACGCTATAAAAACCTGCGGCGAACCTAAAAAAAATTACTGGCTGCCGATCGGCATCACTGACGCTAAGACAGCGGTCAGAAAAATGATCGCTAAGCGACAGTGGTGATAGGGGGTGAAAGGGTTATCTGGGGGGTGATCAGGGGGTTAAACCTTTATTAGGGGGGGTTAGGGGGCTACACTGGACCTAAGTCTAAACTTTGGTGACACTTTTACAGTCACAAATGTCACTGATTGCAGTGACCATTTATTTAGTGATCACTGCAATCAGTGACACTGTGACTGGGGGCTGGGGGGGTGATCTGGGGGGGCCTGGGGTGGCTATTTATGTCCCTATGTGTCCTGGTGTCAGTGTAGTGTTGTGTGCACTGACCTGATATCTTCTCTTGTACGGCGCTCGGTATATGTGAGCGCCGCACCAGAGATGACATCACTTCCTCCTGCTCCCTCTGTCTGACACAGACAGAGGGGGCATTTCCATTCGCCGGGAGCGATCGCGAGGGGGTGGCCAGAAACGAATGGCTGCCCCCTCATCCCGGAACGCTCCCGGACACTTAGCCACCGCTCACTGTATAGAAGGGGGGTCCGATTGGACCCCCCAACTGTACAAAGGCAATCACGTACACTCTACGTGATTGTGCCTGTCGGTGCCATTCTGCCGACGTATATATACAGTGAGCGGTCGTTAAGTGGTTAATTGCATTAGACTAAAATGCAATAAAAAAAAAAAATATGTCATTTGAAAAAATGACTACACAAAAATGTCCCTTTTAGGACGTATGAGCGGAGCTGACGTTTTGACGTCGCTTCCGCCCTGCTATGGTATGGAGACGGGTGGGGGCCATCTTCCCCCTCACTCGTCTCCATACCTGGCTAGGAAGAGGACCCGATCGCCTCCGCCGCTACCGGCGGAGGGCGCGGGAGAGCGGCGTGAGGGGGTGCCCTCTCCTGCCGTGGATACCGGTGATCTCGCGGTGAATCCGCCGCAGAGACCACCATTATCATTTACAGGACCAGGCCACTGAAGAGATGGACACCTCGGTTGTGGCAGCAGCTGCTGCCGTTTTCCGAGATATCCCTCTTCAAAAAGGACATGTATAGTCGTGCGCTGGTCCTTAAGTGGTTAAGATTGACATTTAGATTGTGATGCGGAAAAAAAAAATGGAAACTGAAATATAACTTTTCTCATTCTCTCTTAGGTGACGTCTTTGGAGGAGCAACTTGAGGCCCTGATAGAGAAGTAACAATACACCATGTACCTGTCTGCAATGTGCAGCCGCATAGTATTCACTTTTTTTTTTTTTTTACGATGGACTTGTGCTGGTAATGCGTGTTTGTTGCTGTACCATATACCATATTATTCCCGTGATGAAACCTCTACAAAAGATTACAAGTGCAGATTTGTGGACTGTAAGAATCTAACATAGAGGGGGATTAGTAAAGTGATGAAATACACGCTGATTTTATCTGTTTTGAAAAAAAAAAGTCAGAGAAAAATGTAATATATATTTTTTAATTAAAGCCGATCTCCATGTTTAAGGCCGGGTTCACACCGGTACAACACAGGGCCGCCATCAGGAATTTTGGGGCCCCTTACACAGCTTCAGGCATGGGCCCCCTGGAGCAGAGGAGAACCGGGGGGGGTGCTGCCGCCGCAAATTGAGAAGTGGGGGGGGGGGTTCCGCGAATTCAGAAAAAAAAAACACACAAAACAACAACAAAAAGGTGGGGGGGGGTGCCATACGGGACCCTGGGGACCTCTGGGCCCCTTACAAAAAATAAATAAAAAAAGGGGGGGTTGCCATCCGGGCCCCTTACAGGTGTACTGCCTGTACCCCCTCTGATGGCGACCCTGGTACAACACGACTGTTTTACGACGGTCATCCTACTTTGCCCTGCAAAATCGGTCCTAATTCCATACGACTTGAATGAACAGGAGAAGATTTTGCTCCGGCTTTGAGATCGTTTGACTTGTCCTTTTGACCAATCAAGACAATCCCAGTGTGACAGAAATGTCACAAGTCGGATGGTTAGGACGAGGATCCGACTTTAGGCTGAAGTAGTGCAGGAACCTTTTTCAAAGTCAGACCAACTTGTGACGGACCAGTTAAGACGGCTCTCATAGGGAATCATTAATTTATACACGTCATGCGAAAAGTCGGAGCGTATGTCGTACCGGTGTGAACCCAACCTTAGCGAAGGTTAAATTAGTTTGTTTGGACCAAGGTGGTCCAAACAAACTATTGCATTTAATACTGGATGGGGCCTCAGCTACGCACAGTATACAGCGCTGCGTTCCGGCAGGAAAGATGAGAAATTTTGCCCGTTCCAGAACAAAATCGAGTCGGGCTGAGTGGCACTCGGCCATTCACAGGAAGCTTTGTATTCTATGAATGAATACAAAGCTTCCTCTGAATGGCTGAGTCCGAGATCTGTCATCCCATCTGCCTCAGCCAATCAGAGTAAGCTTTGTACTTATTCATAGAATACAAAGCTTCCTGCGAATGGCCGAGGCAGATGGATGATAGATCTCCAACTCAGCCATTCAGAGGCAGCTTTGCATTCAGGGAACTTTGTATTTTTCTGAATGAATACAAAGCTGCCTCTGAATGGCTGAGCCGGAGAGCTGTCATCCATCTGCCTCGGTCAATCAGAGGAAGCTTTGTACTTCATAGAACTATTTAACATTCACTAATACATGGAGATCAGCTTTAAGAGTGTGACTTGTATAAAATGTATATAGACTGTAAGGCCCTGTTGCCCTTTGGGGCCCTTGAAGACAATGGTCTGTGTTTTGGTGCTTACCCAAGCCAATAAAGGATGGGCTTCTTAGCCATGGGTTTGTTTTATTTCTTTTCACAAGATCTTAACTTTTTTTTTTCTCCCTTTTTATGTCTTTGATCTTTTAAATATTGCCAAGAGAAATATTTAAAAAGGGTCTCAGACCCCGAAAAATGTGGAAAGCATTTGTTTTGTAAAGGGGCTGTAATAGCAGAGATCTCTCCTGTAATGACATCGGTGGGTCTAAAGTAAGGCTGGCTGCAATTTCTCGTTCTTTACCCACCGGCCGAATTTGGAATCCGTCTTTGGCTGGCTTTAGGTAAGTCATTAAAATGGAAAGGTTCTATTTTAATGTTTTATTAGCGATGAGGGAGGGAATGCAAAAATATAAGGTTCAGGTTTAAAGGAGAAGTATGGGATGGGTTAAAGAACTAGTACATATCACAGTAGTCACATATCACATTTTTTAGTTTTTACAGCATGTGCACATGAACTTTCCTTCTGCTGGCAAAAACGGTCCACTTTCAGTTTGAAAAGTTCTCAGGGGGTGTGAACATCTTCACCAACACACCCCCTGCCTCTGTCCCCCCCACCCCCTCCCCTAAGAGACGTGTCTGTGTTGATAGATAGGGAGGGAGAGGAGGGAGGAGGGAGGGGGGGAGCAGCTACGCTCTGTGAAGTCTCAGAAACAAGCCGACATCAATCAAGCAAAATGACAGGAAAGTGGGTGGATCCAGACTCTGTATTCACACCATTGTCTGGATGATGCTGTACGAAAGACTGTAGAATCTCCCTCAGGTATTTATCTTGATTTTAACAGAATGGGGGCACTTCTGAGAGGGCTGGGAGAGTTTCAGCAGCTCACATAGAATAGATAGAAAAAGGAAACCCATACTTCTCTTTTAATTTACCAAACTGTAATGGAAGAGTACAAATCTTTGTTACACAATTACTTTTTTTTATTGACCTGAACAAATGTGGAATTTTACAGAAGCAACAATTTTTTTTTATTAACTCCACCTTAAATCAGAAATGCTGCTTTTTTTTTTTTTTTTTTTTTTTTTATTATTTAAAAAAAAAAAAATCTTCCTTTTTAATATAAAATTCTTTAGAATACCTTTTTTTATTTTGAGCTCCATGAAATTCTATATAATAAGTCATTAGTAAAATTTTAGGCAAAAGGTAAATACATCATATATATGCGCAGAGACAGATTAAAAGTATATCACAAACCAATCCCAATAACCTGCCCCGCCTTCTATAAAAACACATACTTTTAGCTTTCTTTTATTTTAACTAAAACACCCCATTCTTGTCACTTTCAGATTCCTTTCTTGCTGCCCCCTGTATGTGAAAAAAAAAAACCCAAGATGCAAACTCGGCAAAAGAAGGGGGGGGGGGAGGGGCATGGGCTGTTCCTGCTTAGCTTTCAGGAGGTATTGTACCCCCCAAAAGTCTGCTGGGAAAACAGAAACTTTAACCGCTTCGGCCCCGGGAAGATTTTACCCCCTTCCTGACCAGGGCACTTTTTACAATTTGTCACCGCGTCACTTTAACCGACAATTGCGCGGTCATGTGGCGTTGTAACCAAACTAAATTTGCGTCCTTTTTTCCCCCCACAAATAGAGCTTTCTTTTAGTGGTATTTGATCACCTCTGCGTTTTTTTATTTGCGCAAAAAAAAAACATTTTGAAAAAAACTTTTTTTTTTGCTATAATAAATATCCCCAATTTAAAAAAAAACAAAAACAAATTTGTTCATCACTTTAGGCCAATTATATATTCTTCTACATCTTTTTGGTAAAAAAAACAAAACGAATAAGCGTATATTGATTTTGCGCAAAAGTTATAGCACCTACAAACTATGGGAAAGATTTATGGCATTTTTGTTATTATTTTTTTTTTTTACTAGTAATGGCGGCGATCTGCGCTTTTTAGCGGTATTGCGACGGACAGATCGGACACTTTTTTGGGACCACTGACAATTATACAGCGATAAGTGCTATAAAAATGCACTGATTACTGTGTAAATGGCACTGGCAGGGAAGGGGTTAACATTAGGGGCCGATAAAGGCGTTAACTGTATGGGGATAGGACTGACTAGGAGGGGAGACATTATCGTTTTTCCTACTTGGCAGGAACAAACGATATGTTTACTCTTCCCTGACAGCACAGGGATTTGTGTGTTTACACACACAAATCCCTGTGCTGGTGCTCGTGCATGCGATCACGCCTGCCGGCCACGCGCATCGGATTCCCCGCCGTGCAGCGGGCGTGCGCGCATGCGCTCTGGTGGCCGAAAAAGAGAAGGACGTACCCGTACGGGGTTTCGCCCAGGGGAATCAATCTGCCGCAGTGTATCTGCGTGAGCCGGTTAAAGCAGGGGTCTCCAAACTTTTTCTCTTCTTTTTGCCAGGTACGCATTTCTGGGAATTTTACATACAAGGTTGCTTTTAAAATATACTCCGTATCGCTACTAGATAGAGATTAATAACATTGCCCCCTTTTTAATTGTCAAAGTTTACTTTCAAAATAATAAATACAATTTCTCTCATATAAATATAAAACATTGGGCATGTACATAATAAAAAATTAACAAATTAAATTTGGGTCCGTTAGATAAGCATTACAATTAAATTTCCCTCCGCAGATTATTTTTCTGGTATACAAAAACTCCTACATACCGTATGATGGGCGTAATTTTTTACCTTTTTAATTTTCTCCAAATTATTTTAGGTTTTGTGACAACACAACACAACCACTTCACATTTTTCGAATGTTGGAGTTTTGAGCATCCTTTGTTAAATAAGTAGTTTAGTATATCATTTTTTGCATGTTGTTGCTCAGGGAATTTTTTTATTTATTTTTTTCCGCCCCTGTAAGGTTAAGTAGGGAACTTTTTTACTTTATGCACCCCACTTCTAAAAAAAAAAAAGAAGCAAAAGCCATAAAATTTAAGAGCATTTCATTTTTGTAAAAAAAATAATATTTATATATATACACACATACACATTTTTTTTTTTTACCAAAATGAAATGCTCTTAATTTTATGGCTTTGTACATAATAAAAAATTAACAAATTAAATTTGGCTCCGTTAGATAAGCATTGCAATTAAATTTCCCTCAGCAGATTATTTTTCTGGTATACAAAAACTCCTACATACCGTATGATGGGCGTCAAAAGCCATAAAATTTAAAGGGGTTTTCCGGCCTGTGACGGGAAAAAAAATAAAATTAAAAGCCAGCAGCTACACAGCTGCTGGCTTTTAATAAATGGAGACTTACCTGTCCTGCAGTCCCTCGATGTCGGCACCACAGCTGATGTTTCCCATCAGCTGTCGGGTGCTTCCGTGGCCATTGCGGGTAGGAGGGAGCCCCGCGGTGACATCACGGCCGCTGCTGGACTCCAGGAAGTGGGAAAGGATACCTGTATTTGACAGGTATCCTGTCCCACCTCCCCCCCGAAAGGTGCCAATTGTGGCACCGGAGGGGGGGGGGATTCGATGAGCGGAAGTTTCACTTTTGAGTGGAACTCCGCTTTAAGAGCATTTCATTTTTGTAAAAAAAAAAAAAAGTATACATGCACACACACATTATTTTTAGTTATTTTTTACCAAAATGAAATGCTCTTAATTTTATGGCTTTTGCTTTTTTTTTTTTCAGGAGTGAGGTGCATGAAATTATTCTTTTTATTAATTTTTTTCAACCTTACAAATGGCTTATTAAAGGCATTTTTGTTGGGGGGTTGGCACAAAAACAGACCTTCCGTTATGCGAAGCACCTCTCTTTTTTTTGTTAGGATTAAACTAAAAATATTTATTTTTTATTACAAAAATTAAATGCTCTAAATTTTAGGGCTTTTTTTTTTATTTTAATTTTTCTGCAGGAGTGGGGTGCATAAAATGATTCATTTTTTTTTTTAAACTTACAAATGGCTTATTTAAAAGGCATTTGTTTTGGGGGTTGGCACATAAACAGAGATTGCATTATGCCAAGTACCTCTTTTTATTAGGAATTGACAAAAAAAAAATAGGTCTGTTTATGTGCCAACCCCCAAAACATATGCCTTTTTTAAATAAGCCATTTGTAAGGTTAAAAAAAATAAAAATAAAAACATTTTATGCACCCCACTCCTGGGGAAAAGAAAAAAAACAAAGCAAAAGCCATAAAATTAAGAGCATTTCATTTTTGTAATAAAAAAATATATATTTTTAGTTTAATCCTAACAAAAAAGAGAGGTACTTGGCATAATGGAAGGTCTGTTTCTTTTTCGTACATCACGGGACACAGAGCGACATAGTCATTACTAATGGGTTATATAGTTACCGTCAGGTGCTGGCACTGGCAACTTCCAAAACCGGAAGTACCCTCCCCTATATAAGCCCCTCCCATCCGGGAGCACCTCAGTTTTTTGCCAGTGTCTAAGGTGTTGGCCAAGAAGAAACATGTGTTTTTCACTGAGCTTGCGTACAGGTTCTTTTGGGCCTCAGTAAGCTATTCCGGATCCGACCAAAAAAGCTTCATAGCTAAACGGTCGGTACCCGGGCCTTGCAGAGAAGAGCAAGGTTCTGCCTGTAATGCTTCTCTTAGGAGAGCTGGACCCTGGGATCCAGAGCTCTGGTCATACCCACGACCAAGATGTTTTCTGTGCAGGGTGCTATACAGGTCCAGGGGAGTGGAATCCTTGGGAACCCGGTCCCTGAAGGTTTGATTACAATGCCTGCCGTGATAGGTGAAGTTTGGGCTTTTGTGGACCAAACAAAGTCCTGCGGCGGGGAACAGGTAAGTGGGGGCCCCCAGGAACTTGGTTCTATTGGGGGACCCCCAAGCCTAATTTGTCTTTCTGTCTGTTACCTAACGGTATTCCCGCTAATATCTGTGCATGCCTGTAACTACTAAAAAAATGTAATAATTTTTAATGGTGGTCAAGAAAAAAAAAAAAAAGGAATGTTTTTTTATATATGTTTAGTATATTAAACTGCGGTACCTGTGTTTGTCCACTAGAGGCCGCTGTGGAATGTTTTTCTTGTCATATGGACTAGTTTCTTCTCAGAGAGCAAAGTCCAGGCAGCTGGTGAGTTCTCCTACAGGAAACTGCTTCCTCTGCCATGTTGCAGTGTTCGTCTATCCCCCGGCCTGCGGCAAAGGGGGCCCTGGCTCCTGTCCCTGGTTTCCATGTTTGAAAATTAGCGCCGAGGCGCACGTGGCCGCGCGCGTGCACGCGCCTCTATATATAGAGGTGGCCGGAAAAAGGGGCGGGGCCTGGGGGATGACGCTCTGTGCGCGCCGCAGCGCTTCTGCGCATGTGCGGGCGTCCCAGCAGGTTTTTAAAAAGCCACATTATTGCAGTAAGCTGGCTATGAAGTACAGAGACAGAGCTGGCAACATTTAAAGGCATACAGCAAGCGGTTGATACAGGCATCCCCTAGAAGGGCACATTAGTAGACACCAACTGTGATATAGCAGCAATTGTGCTAGACTATTCTCAGTAAAAGTGGTGTATTACGGCTGGAATACCTCAGCTTTAGGCTTAGGAATATGCCGTCCAGTAGCTCCGGAACTGAATCTTCCAGGAAGCGAAGGGGGTCTCATCGGGCTCTGAGGATCTTGGGCATACTCTTGCTGCACCAGTCTCCCCTGAAGTTCAGAGGTAAGTGACCGTAGAGACCCCGCAGGGGTACTTGGTACTGTGGCTGTCCTCAGTTCACCTGCTCCTGTGTATGTAACAGAGGAGGTTTTTTCCTCAGCTCTGGGAGGATTAGAGAGAGATTGTCAACATTTATCGCTGCCTCCCTGTCAGGGAAAGCACGCCCGATCTCCGTCTCCTCCTTCAGAGTGCCTGTTAGCAGAGCAACAGTCCCATACAGGGATCGACCTGCCTGAAGGGGATCAGGATGAGGTTGATTCTGTTATAGAGGAATCAACAGTGGGGGAACCTTTTCTCAGCATCTCAAGCTGAAAGATTATGGGTTCAGTCTCTGACTAACATGGTCCGATCAGCATTTAAAAATGCACCTTGCGGAACCATCAACCACTACTGTATCCTCGTTGGGGTCGCTAGAAGCCCCCAGACTGTTTGTTCTTTTCCACTTCACCCTTTACTGAAAGGGCTCATTTACCAGGATTGGGAACGTCCTGAGAAAATATTTATTCCCCCAAGAGATTTCCGGTGGTCTATCCCATGGAGGATAAGTTCATCAAAAAAAAAAAAAAAAAAATGGAAGGTCCCTACAATGGACGCAGCCATCTCTTGTATGTATAAATCACTGACATGTCCAGTGGATAATGTCCAAATGTTCAAGAACCCAATAGATAAAAGATTGGAGTCCTTATGAAAATCTGCTTGGTGATACAACCAGCAGTAGCAGCTATTGGGGTCTGCTAAGCAGTGAAGGATCAGTTGAAACAGGTCTTGAGGGACTTGACAGATCAGCAGGCTTTGCCCTAGCTGATCTACCTAGAGCCTTAGGCTTTGCGGTTGACGCCATAGAGGATTCAGTCCATCAGGCCTCCCGCCTTACGCTGTCTATAGACATATGCGTAGGCTCCTATGGCTCAGAAACTGGTCTGCTGAAGCTCCCTGTAAAGAATGGCTGGTTAGCGTCCCATTTCATGGTGAACGCTTATTCAGGGAAAACCTGGACAAATATATCCAGAAAATTTCCAGCGGTAAAAATACGCTCTTGCCGGTTAAAAGCAGAGTTAGAGGTCCCTCTTTAAGGGGCCTGCTTCTCCAGTCCCTGGGGCATCGGCTGTGTAACAGTTCCGACGGCCTCCTCGGTCAAATCCCGGGGGTAAAAAACAGGGACAGTAGCAGGGTAATGAGAAACCCTGGGTCAGGGGAGGTACAAAACCTCCCCCAAAGTTAAATTCATTGAAGCCCCCACTCAGTCGGGTGGGGGGAGGACTCCAGTTGTTCGCAAGGAGACCTGGCGGGACACGATCAAGACAGATAGGTGCTCTCCGCAGTAGGTTTGGGATACAGTTTGGAGTTAAAAGACTCTCCTCCTTCCCATTTTTAAGGTCAAACGTGCCAAGGGATCCCCGGAAGAGAGAGTCCCTCCTGTTGGCACTAGAACAACTATTGCTCCAAGGAGTAATTATGGAAGTTCCCCTGGAAGAATGAGGGTTCGGGTTTTACTCAAACCTCTTTACAGTCCCGAAGCAAACGCGGACGGGAGGCCCATATTAATTCAAAAAGGGCTATACAAATTCCTGTATATCAGGACTTTCCGATGGAGTCGATCCGATCGGTGGCCACTGCCCTACAAGGGGAGGATTGGTTAGCCACGATCGACATCAAAGATGCTTATTTGCACATTCCCATCTTTCCAGTCCACCAAAAATTTCTACGCTTTGCAGTAGAAGGGCGCCATTTTCAGTTCAGAGCCTTACCCTTCGGTTTGGCCACAGCACCACGAGTGTTTACAAAAATTCTGGCCCTTTATTGGCCAATCTAAGAACACAAGGTGTAATGATAATGGCATATCTGGATGACTTGTTGCTGATAGACCACTCAGTGAAAAAACTAGACGTGGTCGTTCACAAGACGATCAAGTATCTGGAATCTCACGGTTGGATTATCAACCGAGACAAGTCAGCCCTAAAAACCAGTCAAAAGTCTGGAATACTTGGGGCTAAGGTTGGATTCAGGCCAGAGAAAAATATTCTTGCCTCGAGGAAAGGTGTTGTCTTTGAAAGATTTGATCCACTTAGTGGGTACAAAAAAGACAGCCGTCCATACGCCTGTATATGAGGCTGCTGGGAAAAATGGTGGCATCATTCGAAGCAGTACCCTACGGTCAATTCCATTCAAGGAATTTGCAAGGGGCCATACTGTCAGCCTGGAACAAAAAAGTTCAGGCCCTAGACTTACAATGTCCTTGTCCCCTTCCGTTCGCAAGAGCCTCCGTTGGTGGTGGGTTCCCCAGAATCTGGAAAAAAGGAAATCCTTCAGTCCGATTTCTTGGAAGGTGGTCACTACAGATGCCAGCCTTATAGGCTGGGGAGCAGTACTGGAGCAATAGTCTCTCCAGGGCAGATGGTCGGATGCAGAAAAGGCCCTGCCCATCAATCTCTTAGAGATACGAGCAGCCCGGTATGCCCTAGTAGCATGGACATCCAAACTCCAAGGGTCCCCTGTCAGAATTCAATCATCAGGGGGGCACCAGGAGTCGTGCAGCCCAGAGGGAAGTAAATTACATCCTGAAATGGGCAGGAAAAATATGTCCCAGCCATATCTGCGGTATTCATTCCAGGAGTGGAGAATTGGAAGGCGGACTTTCTAAGTCGCCAGCAATTAGGCCCAGAGGAAGGGTCCCTTCACCCCGAGGTTTTCTGGACAATATGTCAGCGGTGGGGAACATCGGATGTAGATCTTCTAGCATCCAGATTCAACGCAAAGGGGGATAGGTTTGTCTCTCGGACAAGGGATCCCCTAGCTTGCGGCTCGGATGCCCTAGTGTTCCCTGGGGATCAGTTCAAGCTGATATATGCATTCACACCGCCACAATGGTTACCTCGATTACTCCGCAGAATCAGGGTAGAAAAGAAACCAGTGATTCCGGTGGCTCCAGCGTGGCCCCGAAGAGCGTGGTACGCGGAGATTGTAAAATTTCAGTGGGGAGTCCTTGGACTCTCCCACGTCGTCCGGCTTTCGCAAGGACCGATATACCACCCTTCCTTACCAGCCCTAGGTTTGACGGCCTGGCTATTGAAGCCCACATTCTAAAAAAGAGAGGGCTCTCTAATGCTGTGGTATCTACCATGATCAATGCCAGGAAGCCGGTATCCAGGCAGATCTACTATAGAATCTGGAAGGCGTACATCGCGTGGTGTGAGGCCAAGAAATGGCATCCACATAAGTACGTAATAGGTAGGTTTCTGGACTTCCTACAGTGGGCTGTAGATAGGAAGCTTGCCTTGAGTACTATCAAGGGTCAGATTTCGGCCTTGTCAATATTTTTTCAAAGGCCCTTGGCTTCGCATTCACTATACAAAGCCTTTATACAAGGAGTGATGCGTATTAGTCCTCCGGTTAATATTCCCATATGTCCATGGGATCTAAACTTGGTTCTGTCGGTTCTACAGAAACAACCATTTGAACCATTACAGCATATTTCCTTGGTGCTTCTCACCAGGAAATTGATTTTTCTAGTAGCCATTTGTTCGGCTAAAAGAGTATCGGAATTAGCAGCTATGTCCTGTAAGGAGCCATATCTGGTTATCCATAAGGACAGAGTAGTGTTACGTCCTCATCCAGCCTTTCTTCCTAAGGTGGTATCGAGTTTTCATTTGAACCAAGATGTGGTTCTTCCTTCCTTTTTCCCCAAACCTACTTCGGTAGAGGAAAAGTTATTGCATTCTTTGGATGTAGTAGGAGCAGTTAAACCTTATCTAAAAGCCACTGCTCAGATTCGCAGAACGGATACTTTGTTTATACTGCCGGAAGGCCCCAGAAAGGGTCAGGCAGCGTCAAAATCTACTTTAGCCAAGTGGATTCGACAGGTCATAATACAAGCCTATAGCTTGAGAAGTAGACCGCCTCCGTTCAAAGTTAGGGCGCACTCCACGAGAGCAGTTGGAACTTCATGGGCAGTGCATCACCAGGCCTCCCTGGCTCAAATCTGTAAGGCCGCAACATGGTCTTCAGTACACACGTTTACTAGGTTCTACCAGGTGGACGTTAGAAGTCAGGAGGATGTCGCCTTTGGGCGCAGTGTGTTGCAGGCCGCAAAAGATCCTCATGTCTGATAGCGCTCAGCTTATATATGGTGTATCCCCCCCCTCATTTGGCATTGCTTTAGGACATCCCATTAGTAATGACTATGTCGCTCTGTGTCCCGTGATGTACGAAAAAGAAAATAGGATTTTTATAACAGCTTACCTGTAAAATCCTTTTCTTGGAGTACATCACGGGACACAGAGCTCCCACCCCTCTTTGGGGACACTTATTGCTTTGCTACAAAACTGAGGTGCTCCCGGATGGGAGGGGCTTATATAGGGGAGGGTACTTCCGGTTTTGGAAGTTGCCAGTGCCAGCACCTGACGGTAACTATATAACCCATTAGTAATGACTATGTCGCTCTGTGTCCCGTGATGTACTCCAAGAAAAGGATTTTACAGGTAAGCTGTTATAAAAATCCTATTTTTTGTGCCAACCCCCCAACCAAAATGCTTTTTAATAAGCCATTTCTAAGCTAAAAAACAAAAAAAAAACTTTTTATGCACCCCACTGCTGGGGAAAAAAAATCAGCAAAAGTCATAAAATAAAGAATATTTTGTTTTTGTAAAAAATAAATAAATAAATAAATATCTCTTTTTAGGCTTTAACTAAAAATGTAAGTACTTGGCATAATGGAGGCCTACTTTTGTGCCAACCCCCCACCACAAATGGCTCTAATAATAATTTGTAAACCAAAAAAAACTGGGGAATTGGAAATTGAAAACTGCTGTGTTAAGCTGGCCACATGTGGATCAAAATTTGACCGGTTTAGCAGGGACCAGCCAATTTTTCGATCTATGTATGGGCAGGTTAGTTGTACAGAAGTCAATCGACTTCTGTGCAACCATTCTGTTTGGAAATTTTAGCACAAACAGTGCTGCCTGCTTTGGAACCACGTAACATGTTCCAAAGGCGAACTTATCCTTTTAAGAGGAATAAGTGAGGATGAGGCTTTTAGAGCGGTGAACACACACTGTATGGCCAAAAGTTGGTGAACACCTGACTAGGAGCTTGTTGGACACTCTATTCCAAAACGATGGCCATTAATATGGAGTTGGACCCCCAGCCTTGTAACTATGACCGCCTCCACTCTTCTGGGACCTTTTTTTTTTTTTTTTTTGCAGAGCAGCTGTGGGAATTCTGTGTTCCTTCAGCCAAAAGAACATTTGTGAGGTTAGGTACTGATGTTGGATTAGAAGACCTCACCTTGGGTGCCAAACGAAAAAGACCTGGCCTATAGTTTATCCCAAAGATGTTCAGTAGGGTTGATGTCAGGGCTCTGTGCAGGACATTTGAGTTCCTCCACCCCAAACTGGTCAAACCACGTCTTTATACACAGGGGCACAGTCATGGTGGAACAGAAAAGGGTCTTCACCAAACTGTTACCATTATACATTGTATAATGTAGACTTCACCTTTCACTGGAGATACCTAAACCCAATCAATGGGGGGGTTCCCACATGATTTTTTTGGTTCGTTTAGTGTTGGTTAGGTGTTCACATTTGGTCATACAGTGTACATTAGGTTTTTTTTTTTCTTTTTCTAACCAGGCTTAATTTAATTAGTGCTTAGTGAAATTTTTCTCTAGTTAGAAAAATTGATCACTAGGCCTTTAAAACCAAGGCAAAAAAAAATAAAATCAACTTAAAGCCAAAGAAAAAAAAGGAATTCCACTACTCACATTTCCCATGGTCCAGCAATGCTCTCTTTCTCCTCCTTGTTTGGGCCACCTCCGGGGTTCAATGACGTCCAGTGCCTCTCCTATGAGCCCAACACCCCCTTACCTCGCCAGCTTCCTTTTGTGTAATGTTTCATGGAGCGGTGCTCACACATCACAACATAAGTGCCGTTCTATCCAACACTGAAGACCAACTGATGCTGGAGAACATGAATCAGACAGTGCTTGACCACATGGAAGGCACCTGGAATTAGGGTATGCAGGCTTTTAATCCTAGATAAAAGGAGGATGGAGTGGGGTGCAATTATCTTGAGTTGGGTTTTAAAGAAGTTTCACTGTGTACATCGTCTGTCCCTATGGTCCTCCATGCAAAAAGAGTGATTGGCAGTGCTTGTCTGCGGCAGCAGGGGTATGCCTGGGACCAGCGCCCTCACTACTAATACAGGGGGGAGGGGACATGTCAGCTCAATACTGTCTGGAGGACCTATACAGGAATGCTCGTGGCAGAGGTAGTGATAAAGAAAATTAGCTCTGGAGTAGGAATTTCCTAAAATCTAGTCCCATAAAGCGGTGGAGCTCCCAGGCAATAATAGAACAGATACAAATTTTATGGCGAATTGTTTGGCATTTATTATCTTAGTTAGAGAAAATTATTGATAGGTGACTCAAGAGACCAGTGGGTAACCTTTTTACCTCATGAGATTTAAAACTGACCTGCAAGCGTGGATTTTCTTGCAAAGTTGCATTGTTCCAGCTTGGACCACTGTAAACCTACATTTGCCATACCTGGCCGATCCCTGTAGATCAGAGGTCTCCAACCATCGGGCCATGGACCAGTGCCAGTCTGTTGGGGTCTGGGCCTGTGGACCGGTGCCAGTCTGTTGGGGTCTGGGCCTGTGGACCGGTGCCAGTCTGTTGGGGTCTGGGCCTGTGGACCGGTGCCAGTCTGTTGGGGTCTGGGCCGTGGACCAGTGCCAGTCTGTTGGGGTCTGGGCCGTGGACCAGTGCCAGTCTGTTGGGGTCTGGGCCGTGGACCAGTGCCAGTCTGTTGGGGTCTGGGCCGTGGACCAGTGCCAGTCTGTTGGGGTCTGGGCCGTGGACCAGTGCCAGTCTGTTGGGGTCTGGGCCGTGGACCAGTGCCAGTCTGTTGGGGTCTGGGCCGTGGACCAGTGCCAGTCTGTTGGGGTCTGGGCCGTGGACCAGTGCCAGTCTGTTGGGGTCTGGGCCGTGGACCAGTGCCAGTCTGTTGGGGTCTGGGCCGTGGACCAGTGCCAGTCTGTTGGGGTCTGGGCCGTGGACCAGTGCCAGTCTGTTGGGGTCTGGGCCGTGGACCAGTGCCAGTCTGTTGGGGTCTGGGCCGTGGACCAGTGCCAGTCTGTTGGGGTCTGGGCCGTGGACCAGTGCCAGTCTGTTGGGGTCTGGGCCGTGGACCAGTGCCAGTCTGTTGGGGTCTGGGCCGTGGACCAGTGCCAGTCTGTTGGGGTCTGGGCCGTGGACCAGTGCCAGTCTGTTGGGGTCTGGGCCGTGGACCAGTGCCAGTCTGTTGGGGTCTGGGCCGTGGACCAGTGCCAGTCTGTTGGGGTCTGGGCCGTGGACCAGTGCCAGTCTGTTAGGGTCTGGGCCTGTGGACCGGTGCCAGTCACTGCCCTGCCTCTCCACCCTGTTCAATCGAAGAACACTTTGTATTCAATGAGAAAAATACAAGACGTTCTGTGGATGGCGCTCATGACAAGTGAGCGTCCCCCTGGGTTCATTATGCAGAAGGGCAACTGCTCAGCAGAACACAGCAGAGATCACTGTAGCAGCAGTGGCTACTACAGTGATCCTCCTCTTTCAGAGGGATGTAACAGATATGCATACTTTGGTCCAGGCTGGTTGAAAGTAACTATGCAAAAAAAAAAAATTCTACAACTTCAGCTTGCAAAAAGGATTGCAGATGGGATTTATCATCACAGAGTAGAAGCCTAGAGGATATGATCCGTTATTTATTACAAATTCTGTACCCATTGAGTAACAATCCCTAGTATACTTAGTATTCATTATTATTGTTCCTTAGTAATCCTTAGTATTATGTGCTCTTCAGCGTACACTGCTCATCGACATCTATCGGCCTCTCAGGACTAGCAGCCGTACTTGCCAAAAATCTTTCCGTCTCACCAGCAGCCGTAAACGTTACCAATTCTTCGAAAGGGGAAATGATAAAGCTGAGACAGGTAAAAAAAGTTTGTAGATCCAACTTTGCATCCAGTGATCTTCTTCTTCCGAGCCTGTCCTGTGGATATTGTTCAACTTCCCCAGATCAAATGTGAATGGAGAGCGATTGTTTCCTTTGTGACTTTTCCAGGTACCCCCTTTCTTTGGCTTGAATTTGTAAGAGTTTTCAGCAAAGCTGATCATCCTTCATCTGGTTACATTGCACACGCTGTGCTCTAGGAGATGCCCGCTGGCACAGTGGCAATGTCAGACATCAGTCATTCGGCAGTGGCATCTGGAAAAATAAAAAAAAATAGACCAAAAAAAGTGATGGGCAAAAGAGTGGCTTACTTTATAGCTAGCCAATGTTGTTGCAGCAAGCAAAATTCCATCAATGGCTTTTACACCATCTGATAACCCCAGCGCCCCTTTAAACACTTACCGTATATACTCGAGTATAAGCCGACCCGAATATAAGCCGAGGCACCTAATTTTACCACAAAAAACTGGGAAAACTTATTGACTCGCGTATAAGCTTAGGGTGTCCATCTGCATGCCTCACTGTGCCCATGACTAGACTGACGTTTAACATGGGAGTCTATGGAAGAAGTGCCCGGCTTTGAAAAATCGGTGCTGCCCGGCCGTAGGTCCCCCAGACAACAAACATTACACACTTGTAGGGGAGAAACGTGTCTACATGTGTGCCAACTTGCAGGTTCAGGGGACCTACGACCGGCCGGTACCGGGTCCCCAAAGTCACCATAGAAATGACCATTTAACATGGGAGTCTACGGAAGGGGTGCCTGGCTTTGAAAAATCGGTGCTCCCCGGCCGTCGGTCTCCTGGACAACAAACTTTGCACACTTGTAGAGAAAGAGTGGGGATACAAGTGTGCCAAGCTTGGGGTCCAGGGGACCTACGGCCGGCCGATACCGGGTCCCCAAAAATCCGGGAGATCAGGCGTAAAAAAGTGACTCGAGTATAAGCCGAGGGGGGCATTTTCAGCACAAAAAAAGTGCTGAAAAACTCGGCTTATACTCGAGTATATACGGTAAGTACCGAGCCTCTTTCTGAGATTTGGTGTTTACAAGTTAAAAACAAGTTTTTTTGATAGAAAATTACTTGGAACCCCTTTCACACTGGGGCGGGTTGCAGGCGCTATTGCGCTAAAAATAGCGCCTGCAAACCGACCCTAAACAGCGGCTGTTGTTTCTCCAGTGTGAAAGCTCCAAGGGCTTTCTTCACACTGGTGCGGTGCGCTAGCAGGACCGCTCCAAAAGTCCTGCTAGCCGCATCTTTGGAGCGGTGTGTTTACCTGCCCATTGAAATCAATGGCACACCGCAGCTATACCGCCGGCAATTTGCCTCTGTAGAGGCGCTTTGCGGTGGTTTTTAACCCTTTTTCAGCCACTAGCGGGGGGTTAAAACCGCACCGCTAGCGGCCGAATACCGCCGCAACTCCGACGGTAAAGCGCCACTAAAAATAGCGGCGCTTTACTGCCACCGCACCTCCCGCCCCAGTGTGAAAGGGGCCTTGGAACCCCAGCCAAACATATTTTTTTTTTCTAACACCCTAGAGAATAAAATGGCGATGGTTGCAATACATTTTGTCACACCGTATTTGCGCAGCGGTCTTAAAAGCGCACTTTTTTGGGGAAAAAAAACAAACATTTTTTTAATTAAAAAATAAGACAACAGTAAAGTTAGCCCATTTTTTTTTTTTGTTATTGTGAAAGATAAGTAAATTGATACCCAACATGTCACGCTTCAAAGTTGCGCCTGCTCGTGGAATGACGACAAACTTTTACCCATAAAAAATCTCCATAGGCGACATTTAAAAAATTCTAGAGGTTGCATGTTTTGAGTTAGAGGTCTGGGGCTAGAATTATTTCTCTCGCTCTAACGATTGTGACGATACCTCACATGTGTGGTTTGAACGGCGTTTACATATGTGGGCGGGACTTGCGTGTGTGTTTGCTTCTGAGCGCAAGCTACCGGGGACAGGGGCATTATAAATTTAGTTTTTTTTTATTTTACTTTTAGTTTTTTTATTTTTACACTTCCTTTTACATTTAATTTTTTTTTATCGCTTTTATTCCTATTACAAGGAATGTAATCATCCCTTGTAATAGGAATGGTGTGTGACAGGTCCTCTTTATGGAGAGATGCGGAGTCAATAAGACCCCACATCTCTCCTCCAGGCTGGAAAGCATGAGATCGGGAAAAAAAAATTCACCGATCTCATGCTGACAGCTGCAATCGCAGCTTTGGTTACATCCGGGGCCCGGGCGTGACGTCATAACGTCTCGCCCGGGCCTCCGACGATCATAGAGATGACTGGTGACCATCTGGTCACCAGTCATCTCTATGGTAGTCATCCGGTTGTGGCAGATTTTTTCTCCGGGTCCCCGATGGCACGGGAGAGCCTGGAAAGGCACCGGATGGCGGTGGGGGGGCGGCCCCTCCCGTCGCCCGTAAGAACGATCAAGCAGCGGAACTGATTGTTCTTATCGTGCACAGAATCGCCGCCTGAAATAAATGATATCTGAATGATGCCTGTAGCTGCACCCATCATTCAAATATCCCCCCTAAAAGTCAACAACGTCATATGACGGCGTGCGGTAGGGAAGTGGTTAAATAGCATCTGTACACCCGGGGTGGGAAGGATCGGCGATTTATGTGTCAACTGTGATTGACTGTCACTTCTACAAAAGTCAACTTTTGTCAAGTCAGCAGGGCAACCTACTAGTCTATGAGAGCATGGCCAACTTTAGCCTGCTGTCCCGAGTCTGATGACAAGCATCGCTCAACCACTTGCTCCGAGCCCATCCCGGACGAGCCCCCATCCTGTGACTGGAAAGTGAAAGGAAAAACAGCACAGTCTCTGCTTTTGCCTCCTATCAGAGTGCTTCTTGTTAGCACATGATTGGCTCATTGTGCTGCTTCTTCCTCTCACACTCCAGCCCCCCGCTGTACAGGCACTGCAAGAGGCATCATGATACCAGGTCTCTATTCAGATACAAGCAATGTAAGTATTTATAAATACATTTAATGGCTAGAGCACTGGTGCATTTTTCCCAGCTTTACTTTCTTTCCACTTAAAGTAATACGATTATTTGCATCTTTAGTGTACCTGTTGTACTGGGAAGGACGTTCCTTAGCTTTTCCATGATGTCTTCGAAGCTTAACCCGATGTCTTTCGTTCGACTGTCCATGTCATCTAAAGAGAATTTTAGGTGCACACAGAAGAGATACAATATTACTTTTAACACCATTTGCTAGTATTTCGATCAAAAAGACCATTTTCTACATAATATACGTAAGGACTCGCACACCAGCAACATTAAAGCCTCATACACACGATCGGATTTTCTGCGGACAAAGCGTAGGACTTTTGTCTGAAGGGCGTTGGCCAAGAACTTGTCTTGCATACAAACGGCAAATAATTGTCGGCCAACAAACACGAAACTACGTGGTTTTTCAGCTCTTTAGTGCCACCCTTTGGGCAACTTCTGCGAATGTTGTGTTATGGTGAGCATTGATTCCGAGCATGCGTGTTTGTACTTTTGTCCGACGGACTTGTGTACACATGATCAGAAAATCCGACAACACACAATTGTTGGTGGACAATTTTAAAGCGTGCTAACCAACATTTGATGGCGGAAAATCCAAAAAACAATTGTCCGAAGGATCGTACAAACAGTCAGATTTTCCGACAACAGCCTGTCGTCATCATCACACAATTCCCGTTGGATAATCTGATCTTGTGTATGAGGCTGTAGTTGATTTGGCCAACATAGTCTAGACACAAGAACAAGGCAATTTGGCCTTCTACGAGTTCAGTTCACACCAATGCACGGTACTGGTGTGTTCTGACATGCAGCATTTTACTGCGGCATGTTCCGGCACACCTTAATGTGTTACTGGCAGAAACACTGCGTGAAAATCAAAAAATGACTACCCGTACATACTCGAGTATAAGCCGACCCGAAAATAAGCCGAGGCACCTAATTTTACCACAAAAAACTGGGAAAACGTATTGACTTGAGTATAAGCCTAGGGTGTCCATCTGCATGCCTCACTGTGTCTGTGCCCATGACTAGACTGACGTTTAACATGGGAGTCTATGGAAGGGGTGCCCAGCTTTGAAAAATTGGTGCTCCCCGGCTGTAGGTCCCCCGGACAACAACTTTTGCACAGTTATAGAGGAGAAATGGGGCTACATGTGTGCCAAGTTACGGGTCCAGGAGACCTACGACCGGCCAGTACCGAGTCCCCAAACATCACCGGAGAAATTGCAGTTTAACATGGGAGTCTATGGAAGGGGTGCCTGGGTTCGAAAAATCGGTGCTCCCTGGCCGTAGGTCCCTCAGACAACAAACTCTGCACACTTGTAGAGGAGAAATGGGGCTACACGTGTGCAAAGTTACGGGTCCAGGGGACCTACGAACGGCCAGTACCGGGTCCCCAAATTTACCAGAGAAATTACCGTTTAACACGGGAGTCTATGGAAGGGGTGCCCGGCTTTAAAAAATCGGTGTTATATGTGTGCCAAGTTTGGGGTACAGGAGACCTACGGCCGGCCGGTACCGAGTCACCGGAGAAATTACAGTTTAACATGGGAGTCTATGGAAGGGGTGCCCGGCTTTAAAAAAATCGGTGCTCCCCGGCCGTAGGTCCCCCAGACAAAAAACTCTGCACACTTGTAGAAGAAGAGTGGGGCTATAGGTGTTCCAAGTTTGGGGTCCAGGGGACCTACGGCTGGCCGATACTGGGTCCCCAAAATCAGGTAGATCAGGCGCAAAAAGGTGACTCGAGTATAAGCCGAGGGGGGCATTTTCAGCACAAAAAAATGTGCTGAAAAACTCGGCTTATACTCGAGTATATACGGTAAATCAGGATACACTAATGAAAAAAAAAATCATATATTGCTTTTTTATTATTATATTATTTAAATATTTATAACAAATGTATTATTATTTTTATATTACTTATAAATATTGAAATAATAAAATGTATTGCTTATTGCATTTTTATTATTGTTTAAATATATCTATAATATTATTTTATTACAAATTAAGAACTAAATTAGTACATGCGAATAGAATACAGTCTAAAAAAGGGTTTAGGAAATGTGTGGCAAGGGCATGCACATTATGGTGGGAGCACTAATGATCCTGCTATGGTGGGTATGAGCCATAAGATGTCATGGTGGTAGCAGTTAGGAGGGCAAGAAATAAGAAGAAATCTCTCCAATGTGGAGTAAATTAAAGCAGGTAAAGATGAGACCTTCTGTTGGGTTTTATTGCTTTCTTTGTCCGTTTTCTTTTTATTAATTTTTTTTTATAATTTTTACTGCAGATTTCAGTTTAACCCTTTTCACGACTAAGCCTATTTCTTTTTCGTACATCACGGGACACAGAGCGACTTAGTCATTACTAATGGGTTATATAGTTTACCTTCAGGTGCTGGCACTGGCAACTTCCAAACCGGAAGTACCCTCCCCTATATAAGCCCCTCCCATCCGGGAGCACCTCAGTTTTTTGCCAGTGTCTAAGGTGTTGGCCAAAGAGTAACATGTGTTTTCACTGAGCTTGCGTACAGGTTCTTTTACGGGCCTTAGTAAGCTGTTCCGGATCCCACCAAAAAAGCTTCATAGCTAAACGGTCGGTACCCGGGCCTTGCAGCAGAAGAGCAAGGTTTTGCCTGTAATGCCTCTCTTAGGAGGGCTGGACCCTGGGATCCAGAGCTCTGGTCATACCCACGACCAAGATGTTGTCTGTGCAGGGTGCTATACAGGTCCAGGGGAGTGGAATCCTTGGGAACCCGGTCCCTGAAGGTTTAATTACAATGCCTGCCGTGATAGGTGAAGTTTGGGCTTCTGTGGACCAAACAGAGTCCTGCGGCGGGGAACAGGTAAGTGGGGGCCCCCAGGATCTTGGTTCTATTGGGGGACCCCCAAGCCTAATTTGTCTTTCTGTCTGTTACCTAACGGTATTCCCGCGAATATCTGTGTATGCCTGTAACTACTGAAAATGTCAACTTTTAATAGTAGTCAAGGAAAAAAAAAAATAGGACCGCGGTACCTGTGTTAAACCACTAGAGGCCGCTGTGGTCCATTTTTCTTGTCATGTGGATCTTTGGTTTTCTCAAGTCAAAAGATCCAGGCAGTTGGTAAGTTTCTCTGTGGGAATCCACTTCCTCTGCCCTGTTGCTGCGTTCATCCACCGCACAGGCCCTCCGGCAAAAAGGGCCCTGGCTCCTAGTCCCTGTTTGATTTTCGAAAAGGGCGCCAATGGCGCGCGGGCGCGTGCACGCGCCTCCTATGAAAAAAAAGGGGCGGGGAGGGTGGATGACGCTCGATGCGCGCCACGGCGCTTCTGCGCATGTGCAGGCGTCCCAGCTTGTATAAAGACACAGTACAAGTGTCAGCTGGATGCAAACAGAGCTAGCAACAAACAGTGGCACACAGAGGCGGTTGATGCAGGCATCCCCATAGAAAGGCACTTTAGTGGACACCAGCTGGTATATAGCAGCAACTGTGTTAGACTATTACCAGCAAAATTGGTGTATGACGACGGGAATACCTCAGCTTTGTGCTTAAAGGATATGTCGTCCAGACGCTCCGGAAATAAGTCTTCCAGGAAGCCAAAGGGGTCTCCATCGGGCTCTGAGGATATTGGGCATGCTTGTACTGCACCAATCTCCCCTGAGAATTCAGATGTCAGTAGCCATAGAAACCCCGCAGGAGTGCCTGGTGCTGCGGCTGTCCCCAGTCCACCTGCTCCTGTATATATAACGGAGGAGGTTTTATCCTCAACTCTGGGAGGATTGGAAGAGAGATTAACAGCATTGATCGCTGCTTCCCTGTCACAGGGAAAGCGCGTCCGATCTCCGTCTCCTCCTTCAGAGTGCCTGTTAGTGGAGGAACAGCCCCACACAGAGATCGACCTACCTGAAGGGGATCAGGATGAGGTTGATTCAGTTATGGAGGAATCAACAGCGGAAGAACCTTTCTCAGCATCTCAGGCTGAAAGATTATGGGTTCAGTCTCTGACTAATATGGTCCGATCAGCATTTAAAATGCCTCTGGCGGAACCACCATCCACTACGGTTTCCTCGCTGGGGTCGCTAAAAGCTCCCCAGGCTGTCTGTTCCTTCCCAATCCACCCTTTATTAGAAGGGCTTATTTACCAGGATTGGGAGCATCCTGATAAAATATTTGCTCCCCCCAAGAGATTTCCGGTGATCTATCCCATGGAGGATAAGTTCATAAAAAAATGGAGGGTCCCTACAGTGGACGCAGCCATCTCTTCTGTGAACAAATCACTGACATGTCCAGTAGATAATGTTCCAATGTTCAAAGACCCAATAGATAAAAAATTGGAGTCTTTACTAAAATCTGCTTTCTCTACAGCAAGCATGGTGACACAACCTGCGGTAGCAGCGATTGGAGTCTGCCAAGCAGTGAAAGATCAGTTGAAACAAGTCTTGAGGGACTTACCAGATCAGCAGGCTCTTGCCCTAGCTGACCTGCCTAGAGCCTTGTGTTTTGCGGTGGACGCCATAAAGGATACAATCCAACAGGCCTCCCGCTTTACGCTGTCTGTAGTACATATGCGTAGGCTTCTATGGCTCAAAAACTGGTCTGCTGAAGCTCCCTGTAAGAAACTGCTGGTTAGCTTCCCATTTCATGGAGAACGCTTATTTGGAGAAGATCTGGACAAATATATCCAGAAAATTTCTGCCGGTAAAAGTTCACTCTTACCGGTTAAGAACAAGAGTAGAAGTCCTTCTTTTAAGAGGCCTACTTCTCCAGTCCCTGGCACATCGGCTGTGAAACAGTTCCGACGGCCTCCGCGGTCAAATTCAGGGGGCAGAAATCAGGGACAATCACAGGGTAACAAGAAGCCCTGGATCAAGAGAGGTACAAAACCTCCCCCCCAAGTCATGAAGCGTTGCCCCCACTCAATCGGGTGGGGGGAAGGCTTCAGTTGTTCACAGAGACCTGGCGGGACACCATCAGAGACAGATGGGTGCTCTCCGCAGTAAGTCTGGGATACAAGCTGGAGTTAAAAGACACTCCTCCTGCCCAATTTATGAGGTCAAACGTGCCAAGAGATCCCCAGAAGAGAGGATCCCTCCTTCTGGCACTAGAACAACTATTGCTCCAAGGTGTAATCATGAAGGTTCCCCTGGAAGAAAGCGGATTCGGGTTTTACTCGAACCTTTTCACAGTCCCCAAACCAAATGGGGACGTGAGGCCCATATTAAATCTAAAAGGGCTAAACAAGTTCCTAAATATCAGGACTTTTCGGATGGAGTCGATCCGATCGGTGGCCACCGCCCTACAAGGGCAGGAATGGTTAGCCTCGATCGACATAAGGGATGCTTATCTGCATATTCCCATCTTTCCGGCCCACCAGAAATTTCTACGCTTTGCAGTAGAAGGGCGCCATTTTCAGTTCAGAGCCTTACCTTTCGGTCTGGCCACAGCACCACGAGTGTTCACAAAGGTTCTGGCCCCACTATTGGCCAATCTAAGAACACAAGGTGTAACGATAATGGCATATCTAGACGACCTGCTACTAATAGACCACTCAGTGGAAAAGCTGGAAGTAGCTATTCACAAGACAATCAAGTATCTGGAATATCACGGTTGGATTATCAACCGGGACAAGTCAGCTCTAAGACCAGTCAAAAGTCTGGAATACTTAGGGCTAAGGCTGGATTCAAATCAGAGAAAGATTTTCTTACCTCCAGAGAAGGTGTCGTCTTTAAAAGATTTGACCCACTTAGTGGGTACAAAAAGAAAACCATCCATACGCCAGTGCATGAGGCTGCTGGGAAAAATGGTGGCTTCATTCGAAGCAGTACCCTACGGTCAATTCCATTCAAGGAATTTGCAAAGGGCCATACTGTCAGCCTGGAACAAAAAAGTTCAGGCTTTAGACTTACCAATGTCCCTGTCCCCTTCCGTTCGCAAGAGCCTCCATTGGTGGTTGGTGCCCCAGAATCTGGAAAAAGGGAAACCCTTCAGTCCGGTTTCTTGGAAGGTGGTCACTACAGATGCCAGCCTCATAGGCTGGGGGGCAGTACTGGAGCAATGGTCTCTCCAGGGCAAGTGGTCAGAAGCAGAAAAGGCCCTGCCCATCAATCTCTTAGAGATACGAGCAGCCCGGTATGCCCTAGTAGCATGGACATCCAAACTCCAAGGGTCCCCTGTCAGAATTCAATCAGACAATGCCACAGCAGTGGCATATATCAATCACCAGGGTGGCACCAGGAGTCGTGCAGCCCAGAGGGAAGCAGATTGCATCCTGGAGTGGGCAGAAAGATATGTCCCAGCCATATCCGCGGTTTTCATCCCAGGAGTGGAAAATTGGAGAGCGGACTTTCTAAGTCGCCAACAATTATGCCCGGGGGAATGGTCTCTTCACCCCGAGGTTTTCCAGGCAATATGCCAGCGGTGGGGAACACCGGATGTAGATCTGCTAGCATCCAGATTCAACGCAAAGGTGGACAGATTTGTGTCTCGCACAAGGGATCCCCTAGCTTGCGGCTCGGATGCCCTAGTGTTCCCTTGGGATCAGTTCAAGCTGATATATGCATTCCCACCGCCACAATTGTTACCGCGATTAATCCGCAGGATCAGGGTAGAAAAGAAACCAGTGATTCTGGTGGCTCCAGCGTGGCCCCGAAGGGCATGGTACGTGGAGATTGTAAAAATGTCAGTGAGGAGTCCTTGGACCCTCCCACATCGTCCGGACCTGCTGTCGCAAGGACCGATATACCACCGTTCCTTACCAGCCCTAGGTTTGATGGCCTGGCTATTGAAGCCCACATTCTGAAAAAGAGAGGGCTCTCTAATTCTGTGGTATCTACCATGATCAATGCCAGGAAGCCGGTATCCAGGCAGATCTATTATAGGATCTGGAAGGCGTACATTACGTGGTGTGAGGCCAAGAAATGGCATCCGGGTAAGTACGTAATAGGTAGGATTCTGGACTTCCTACAGTGGGCTGTAGATAGGAAGCTGGCCTTGAGTACTATCAAGGGTCAGATTTCGGCCTTGTCAATATTTTTTCAAAGGCCCTTGGCTTCTCATTCACTAGTCAAAGCTTTCATACAAGGAGTGATGCGTATTAGCCCTCCGGTTAGTATTCCCATATGTCCATGGGACTTAAACCTGGTTCTGTCGGTTCTACAGAAACAACCGTTTGAACCATTGCAACACATTTCCTTGGTTCTTCTCACCAGGAAATTGATTTTCTTAGTAGCCATTTGTTCGGCTAAAAGAGTATCGGAATTAGCCGCCCTGTCCTGTAAGGAGCCATATCTGGTTATCCATAAGGACAGAGTAGTATTACGTCCTCATCCAGCCTTTCTTCCTAAGGTGGTATCGAGGTTTCATTTGAACCAAGATGTGGTTCTTCCTTCTTTTTTCCCCAAATCTAGCTCGGTAGAGGAAAAGTTATTACATTCTTTGGATGTAGTAAGAGCAGTTAAAGCTTATCTAAAAGCCACTGCTCAGATTCGCAGAATGGATACTTTGTTTATTCTGCCGGAAGGCCCTAGAAAGGGTCAGGCAGCATCAAAATCTACTTTAGCCAAGTGGATTCGACAGGTCATAATACAAGCCTATAGCTTGAGAAGTAGACCGCCTCCGTTCAAAGTTAGGGCGCACTCCACAAGAGCAGTTGGAACTTCATGGGCAGTGCATCACCAGGCCTCCCTGGCTCAAGTCTGTAAGGCCGCAACATGGTCTTCGGTACACACGTTTACTAGATTCTACCAGGTAGACGTTAGAAGTCAGGAGGATGTCGCCTTTGGGCGCAGTGTGTTGCAGGCCGCAAAAGATCCTCATGCCTGATGGCGCCCAGCTTATGTATAGTGTATCCCTCCCCTCATTTGGCATTGCTTTGGGACGTCCCATTAGTAATGACTAAGTCGCTCTGTGTCCCGTGATGTACGAAAAAGAAAAAGGGATTTTTATAACAGCTTACCTGTAAAATCCTTTTCTTGGAGTACATCACGGGACACAGAGCTCCCACCCCTCTTTAGGGACACTTATTGCTTTGCTACAAAACTGAGGTGCTCCCGGATGGGAGGGGCTTATATAGGGGAGGGTACTTCCGGTTTGGAAGTTGCCAGTGCCAGCACCTGAAGGTAAACTATATAACCCATTAGTAATGACTATGTCGCTCTGTGTCCCGTGATGTACTCCAAGAAAAGGATTTTACAGGTAAGCTGTTATAAAAATCCCTTTTTCTGACATTTGGTGTTTTACAAGTTAAAATCTGTATTTTTTGCTAGAGAATTACTTAGAACCCCCAAACATTATATATATATATATATATATATATATATATATATATATATATTTTAGTAGAGAATCTAGAGAATAAAATTGCGATTGTTTCAATATTTAATGTAACACAGTATTTGTGCAGCAGTATTTTAAAACGCAACTTTTTGGGGAAAAAGACACAGTAAAAAAACAAAACAGTAAAGTTAGTCCAGTTTTTTTTGTATAATGTGAAAGGTGATGTTACGCCGAGTAAATAAATACCAAACATGTCACGCTTTAAAATTGCGCATACTCGTGGAATGGCGACAAACTATGGTACCTAAAAAAAAAAATCTCCATAGGCAACGCTTTAAAAAAAAAAAATGAACGGTTACCTACAGAGGAGGTCTAGTGGTAGAATTATTGCTCTTGCTCTGACGATTGTGGCGATACCTCACATGTGTGATTTTAACACAATTTACATATATGGGCGAGACTTCCGTATGTGTTTTCTTTGCAGCGCGAGCTCGCGGGGACGGGGGCGCTTTAAAATTTTTAATTTTTTTTTATTTCATTTATTTGAATTTTTTTACATTGTGTTTTAAAAAATATATATATTTTGATCACTTTTATTGCTGTCACAAGAAACACTGATGCCAATGATAGGACACTATTCCTCCCACTGACCCCAAAGATGGGACACTATTCCTCCCACTGACAACAAAGATGGGGCACTATTCCTCCCACTGACACCAAGAGAGAGTGGGAGGGGCAGGGGAGCTGGGCCAGAACAGACAGCAATTAGACACCCCCAGAAGAGAAGAGGGCTATAACGTGGGATGGGCAAAGGAGCTGGTCCAGCACAGACCATAATTAGACATTCCCAGAAGAGGAGAGTGGGAGGGGCAGAGGAGCTGGGCCAGAAAAGATGGCAATTATTTGACACTCCCAGAAGAGAAGAGGGCTAAAAAAGGTGGGAGGGGCAGAGGAGCTGGTCCAGCACAAATTGTGATTAGACACTTATAAAAGAGGAAAATGGGAGAAGCAGAGAAGCTGGGCCAAAACAGACAGCAATTATACATTCCCAAATAGGAGAGGGCTATAATGTGGGAGAGGTAGAGGAGCTGTGCCAGAACAGACAGCAATTAGACCCCCCCCAGAGGAGGAAAGGACTAATGTGACTGGTCCAGCACAGACTGCCTCTCCCACTCTCCTCTTCTGGGAGTGTCTAATTACAGTCTGTGCTGGACCAGCTCCTCTGCCCCTCCCACGTTACAGCCCCCTCCAATTCTGGGGGTGTCTAATTACAGAAGAGCTGGGCCAGGTCCGACAGGAATTAGACACTCCCAGAAGAGGAGAGTGCTATGAAGTGAAAGAGGGAGAGCAGCTCGGCCAGCACAGACCGTAATAAGTCACACGCAGAGAGGGGGAGGTCTATAATTGCAAGGGGGGGGAGGGGCTTTGCTAGGGAATTGACTCTTCCTGGAGTAGTCAACTTTGCTAGCAAGTTCAGATGCACTTTGCAAGTGATTAAAAAAAAAAAAATGATGGAAAGTAATAATACTGCAAGTAAGCATTTAGAATACTTGTGTTTTTACCTGCCATGTAACAGGTTAGGTTGTCCATACACATGGAAACATTGTAAAGATTTAAGAGATATATCGGTTTGCATGTATATATGAATATATAATTATCTCCAACTTTACCCGCAGCTTCAGTCTCGGGCGTCCCGTTGTTCTGATAGGACTTGCTCTCAGAATCCGGAGACGGGGCTGATGACAATGGTTTGCCTTCGTCCACGCTAGGCTGGAAACAGCATGGGATAGAGTTACTCAGGAAGCATTTTATAGGATGGACGGTCAGCATATATAGTGCACGCATCTTAAATAATGTGCAAGTGTAACCTTTCCAGGTATTTATTCCCTCTCACAGAGATCACAATACTCCCCCCTGACAATGCCTTCATCTGCTTTTTCGCTTTATAAGGTTGGCGCCATCTTTGTTCAGGAATCGTTCAGGGTTACCATCCGCTTTGTGGTCTCAAAGATGCAGCCTCCCACTTTCTAACTTGCTACAAAGTTACAATGTTGCAGTCTAATCACTTAGGGGGGAAGGAGACTAAGAAAATGCTTCCTCCTGCCTGCAAGCTGACTGAAGACATCATCTCAGCCTAAACAAAGTCAACGACTGTCTCTGTGTTGTAGAGGAGAGTTCAAAAGGGTGAGCAGTTTGGCAAAAGACAACTGAGAGGGCTGACACCACACAGGATTAAAGGGGTTGTAAAGGTTCGATTTTTATTTTCTAAATAGGTTCCTTTAAGCTCGTGCATTGTTGCTTCACTTACCTTTTCCTTTGATTTCCCTTCTAAATGTTTGTTTTCTTTGTCTGAATTTCTCACTTCCTGTTTCTCCTCACTGAACTCCACACCATCATCCGAGTGGTGTGGAGTCATCCAGAACAGCTTACTGAGGAGGAACAGGAAGTGAGAAATAAAAAACGAACCTTTACAACCCCTTTAAGCCTCTGCGGGGTAGTCCGCTGCGGCTCCTGGGTGAGGGTATCACTGGTCGGCCTACAATACCCGACCACCACAGCATCAACATACGAACCCGAGTAAGTCAGCATGCACGTGATTTGTGGCTTTATAACCCACTCTTGTCCATGCCTTTTTATTTTATTTACTTATTGGCTTATCCACATTAACTTTGGTTAAGATATTTTGGTTTTAGATAACTGGCTTGCTCCTGATGATTGGCGGTGAGGCCATGAAACACGTCGAACTACCTGAAGCCGTTTCTTTACAATCAATACCCAGTAACTACAGTATTATCCCTCCTTACCCTTTTAGGATCAGAGAGGCCATAGGCCCTTCAGGCATTACCCTCTTTTATGTTTTTACCTTATTTTTGTTCTGGTGAACTACGGAATTTAACTTGGATGTACCATGACATAACTTTTGCCATCTTTTTACCTATTGTATACTCCATGACCTTATGATGTCTGTGGAATGAACTTGCCATGCTCAACCGCATTGTAACTATAGCAACTGTATATTCTATGACTAACTGATGTCTATGTAATCAATTTCGTATGTGTGTTTAAATTGTAATATGATCCTATTGTTTTACCTCATTATGCTCTTGTAACTTTGAGTAGGGGAGCAAAGGGGGCGGGACTTTGAGTGAAGCATGTGTACATGCTTCACTCAAAGTCCCACCCCCTTTGCTCCCCTCCTCAAAGTTACAATGTTGCAGTCTAATCATTTAGAGGGAGGAGACTAAGAAAATGCTTCCTCCTGCCTGCAGCTGACTGATGACATCATCTCAGCCTAAACAAAGTCAACGACTGTCTCCGTGTTGTAGAGGAGAGTTCAAAAGGGTGAGCAGTTTGGCAAAAGACAACTGGGAGGGCTGACACCACACAGGATTAAGAACTGGTATTTTTCTGTACTTGCCGGCTCTTAAAACAGCGCTGGGATAGCATCTATTAGCTCCAGTGTAATATGGCATTGCGAATCGGTGGTTCTTGCGTGTCCCCTGAAGGGGGTTTAGGCCGAGCACCTCTGGCTGTCGGTGACAGCCGGCATCCAACCCTAACCCCAGAAACTGATTGTTTGGTGGATGGGATGAATTCTGGGCAATTTACATCTTACTGCTCAGATGGGTAGTGTCCTGTCTCCTGTCCTCCCCAATTTCCCTGGCTTGCTATACTCCATTCTAAACGTTTAAGTCTAGGGTACCAGGAAAAGCTAGTTTACTTAATCCCCTGCTTCAGGGGTCCCCTACATTCTGGCGGTGGGCTGATGGTGTCAGAGGGCATCTGAGTGTGGGAATGGGTCTAGCAGCCGGGGGGGAGCTCTGTGGTGTTATGGGTCTAGTGGCCCAGAGGGACCCCTATTGGGATGTGTCTAGCGGCCCAGGGGGAGCCCTGTGCGGATGGGTCTAGTGTACCGGAGGGAGCCCAAGGGGATTGATCTAGAAACCAAGAGGGGGAGCATAAAGTGATGGGTCCAGCAGCCCGGAGGGAGCACTGTGGGGATGGGTCCTGCGGCCCAGAGGGAGCCCTGTGGGGATGGGTCCTGCGGCCCAGAGGGAGCCCTGTGGGGATGGGGTCCTGCGGCCCAGAGGGAGCCCTGTGGGGATGGGGTCCTGCGGCCCAGAGGGAGCCCTGTGGGGATGGGTCCTGCGGCCCAGAGGGAGCCCTGTGGGGATGGGTCCTGCGGCCCAGAGGGAGCCCTGTGGGGATGGGTCCTGTGGCCCAGAGGGAGCCCTGTGGGGATGGGTCCTGCGGCCCAGAGGGAGCCCTGTGGGGATGGGTCCTGCGGCCCAGAGGGAGCCCTGTGGGGATGGGTCCTGCGGCCCAGAGGGAGCCCTGTGGGGATGGAGCCGCTGGGCCCATCCCCACAGGGCTCCCACAGGGCTCCCTCTGGGCCATTGGACCCATCCCCAGAGTGCTCCCCCCCGGCCGCTGGACCCATCCTCACGGGTCTCCCCCCCCGGCCGCTGGGCCCATCCCCACAGGGCTGCCGCTGGGCCCATCCCCACAGGGCTCCCTCTGGGCCGCTCTACCCATCCCCACAGGGCTCCCTCTGGGCCCATCCCCACAGGGCTCCCTCTGGGACGCTGGGCCCATCCCCACAGGGCTCCCGCTGGGCCCATCCCCACAGGGCTCCCGCTGGGCCCATCCCCACAGGGCTCCCGCTGGGCCCATCCCCACAGGGCTCCCTCTGGGCCCATCCCCACAGGGCTGCCGCTGGGCCCATCCCCACAGGGCTGCCGCTGGGCCCATCTCCACAGGGCTGCCGCTGGGCCCATCCCCACAGGGCTGCCGCTGGGCCCATCCCCACAGGGCTGCCGCTGGGCCCATCCCCACAGGGCTCCCTCTGGGCCGCTGGGCCCATCCCCACAGGGCTCCCTCTGGGCCGCAGGACCCATCCCCACAGGGCTCCCTCTGGGCCGCAGGACCCATCCCCACAGGGCTCCCTCTGGGCCGCTGGGCCCATCCCCACAGGGCTCCCGCTGGGCCCATCCCCACAGGGCTGCCGCTGGGCCCATCCCCACAGGGCTGCCGCTGGGCCCATCCCCACAGGGCTGCCGCTGGGCCCATCCCCACAGGGCTGCCGCTGGGCCCATCCCCACAGGGCTGCCGCTGGGCCCATCCCCACAGGGCTCCCTCTGGGCCGCTGGGCCCATCCCCACAGGGCTCCCTCTGGACCCATCCCCACAGGGCTGCCGCTGGGCCCATCCCTACAGGGCTGCCGCTGGGCCCATCCCCACAGGGCTGCCGCTGGGCCCATCCCCACAGGGCTCCCTCTGGGCCGCTGGGCCCATCCCCACAGGGCTCCCTCTGGACCCATCCCCACAGGGCTGCCGCTGGGCCCATCCCTACAGGGCTGCCGCTGGGCCCATCCCCACAGGGCTGCCGCTGGGCCCATCCCCACAGGGCTGCCGCTGGGCCCATCCCCACAAGGCTCCCACTTGGCCGCTGGGCCCATCCCCACAGGGCTCCCTCTGGACCCATCCCCACAGGGCTGCCGCTGGGCCCATCCCTACAGGGCTGCCGCTGGGCCCATCCCCACAGGGCTGCCGCTGGGCCCATCCCCACAGGGCTGCCGCTGGGCCCATCCCCACAGGGCTGCCGCTGGGCCCATCCCCACAGGGCTCCCTCTGGGCCGCTGGGCCCATCCCCACAGGGCTCCCTCTGGGCCGCTGGGCCCATCCCCACAGGGCTCCCGCTGGGCCCATCCCCACAGAGCTCCTGTGGGTCCAGCGGGAGCCCTGTGGGGATGGGTCCTGTGGGGATGGGCCCAGCGGGAGCCCTGTGGGGATGGGTCTAGTGGCCGGGGGGGAGCCCTGTGGGGATGGGTCTCGTGGCCGGGGGGGAGCCCTGTGAGGATGGGTCTAGCGGCCGGGGGGGGAGCCCTGTGAGGATGGGTCTAGCGGCCGGGGGGGGAGCCCTGTGAGGATGGGTCTAGCGGCCGGGGGGGAGCCCTGTGAGGATGGGTCCTGCGGCCCAGAGAGAGCCCTGTGGGGATGGGTCCTGCGGCCCAGAGGGAGTCCTGTGGGGATGGAGCCGCTGGGCCCATCCCCACAGGGCTCCCTCTGGGCCGTTGGACCCATCCCCAGAGTGCTCCCCCCGGCCGCTGGACCCATCCTCACGGGTCTCCCCCCCAGCCACTGGGCCCATCCCCACAGGGCTGCCGCTGGGCCCATCCCCACAGGGCTCCCTCTGGGCCGCTGGGCCCATCCCCACAGGGCTCCCGCTGGGCCCATCCCCACAGGGCTCCCTCTGGGCCGCTGGGCCCATCCCCACAGGGCTCCCTCTGGGCCGCTGGGCCCATCCCCACAGGGCGGCCGCTGGGCCCATCCCCACAGGGCGGCCGCTGGGCCCATCCCCACAGGGCGGCCGCTGGGCCCATCCCCACAGGGCGGCCGCTGGGCCCATCCCCACAGGGCAGCCGCTGGGCCCATCCCCACAGGGCAGCCGCTGGGCCCATCCCCACAGGGCAGCCGCTGGGCCCATCCCCACAGGGCAGCCGCTGGGCCCATCCCCACAGGGCAGCCGCTGGGCCCATCCCCACAGGGCAGCCGCTGGGCCCATCCCCACAGGGCTGCCGCTGGGCCCATCCCCACAGAGCTCCTGTGGGTCCAGCGGGAGCCCTGTGGGGATGGGCCCAGCGGGAGCCCTGTGGGGATGGGCCCAGCGGGAGCCCTGTGGGGATGGGCCCAGTGGCCGGGGGGGAGCCCTGTGAGGATGGGTCTAGCGGCCTGGAGGGAGCCTTTAGCGACCAGTCTATCAGCCTCGACAAAGCCCTGAGTATCTGCAGGTCAGGTTTTTTGTTTACTTTCCCCTGAGTTTAGCTTTAGGATATAACACTTTCCATACATCTGTACCTGTAGAAGTAATTCCCTGAGACGATGCAGCTGGGACTCTAGTTGCTTGTTGTGATCTTCCAGTATCTGCATACGAGTCTCAAGGCGGCTTTTATGATGCCGTAAAATTCGTGCCTCGCTTAACAATTCTTCGCTTTGTACATCGCCACTGCCGCTGCCTCCCGAATCCGGCGATACCTCGCCCAGGAGTGCTTGCTCTCCAGCCTCTGCATGCCGCCATTTTAGTCTTTTCAGCTCTCCCTGCAGAATTCTGCATAGAAGAAACAATTGCTTACAAAATATCTGGTACCCATCAGTTATCGAGGACAGAACATATTTGTACTTATTTGTTGAGCAGCACTCTGATTGGACTATGCATCTTTGATGTGGACATTGCTCTACATTTCCTTGTACCACTTGTTATAGGGGTTTGGTGACGCCCACGCCACATCGGTATCCCATCATGAGAGGTTTTTGGGGAGAATCGCAAAAGTTGAATGTACCAACACCCTAAAGATACGACTGGTGTGATTGGGTACCTGTTTTCATGCTCCAGTTGGGCGATGACCTTTTCCAGCTCACCCTCTTCTTCCTTTGGATCCTTTGATCCTGAACACTGTGAAGTACTGCTTGGGTCTCGGTCTGTGATTGGACTGGAATGGCGTAGTATATACTGATCTTCATCGCTGGAAGAAACAAAAACATAGGACACCTTTTATTTATGGCCAATAATGGGCGTCTCTGGTCAAGTAGGTTCTACTATATGGTAAAAGTTTGTAGACATCCTTTAAAACGTTTGGGTTATGATGCTTCCTTTGAAAGGTCCAATTAATACTACAGCATATTTTAGGCAATAGTTGGCTTCCAACCATCCAATATGTAGATTACTCCATCCGATGTACAGACCTCCACTGTCGTGTTTCACTCCGGAGCTTGCAGGGTCACACCCCATGAGTAATCTCCAGACCGAGTAAAACACGTTAAAGCCATTAGGTTCTACTATGTGGTCAAAGTATGTAGACCTCCTTTGAAACTGTTGAGTTTAGTTGCTTCCTTTGAAAAGGTCCAATACTACAGCATATTTTAGGCAATAGTTGGCTTCCAACCATCCAATATACAGATTATTCCATCCCATGTATAGACCTCCACTGACGTGTTTCACTCAGTAAGGAGCTTACAGGGTCACACCCTATGAGTAAGCTCCAGACGGAGTGAAACACGTTAGATCCATTAGGTTCTATGTGGTCAAAGTATGTAGACCTCCTTTGAAACTGTTGAGTTTAGTTGCTTCCTTAAAAAGGTCCAATTAATACTAAAGCATATTTTAGGCAATAGTTGGCTTCCAACCATCCAACAGATTACTCCATCCGATGTACCACTGACGTGTTTCACTTGGTCAGGAACTTACAGGGTCACCCTATGAGTAAGCTCCTGACCGAGTGAAACACATTAGATCCCTTAGGTTCTACTATGTGGTCAAAGTATGTAGGCCTCCTTTGAAACTGTTGAGTTTAGATGCTTCCTTTGAAAAGTCCAAGTCACCCCATGAGTAAGCCCCTGACCGAGTGAAACACGTTAGAGGGGCTGTACATTGGATGGAGTATTCGGTTTGTCGGATGATCCAATAAATTGTTTGGATGTTTTTAATTCAGTGAGCAGTTTGTAGAGAAATGTTGCATCTGGACCGTAATATCGGCCTGTTGTTGCCTTTTTACCTTTAGATATTCTTTAGGATCAATAAACTTTATTTATTTTTTTACACCACTTCTGATCTATTTTTTTTTCCAATCAGGATCCATTCATACAACAGATAAAAGTGATCAAAATGTCAAATATTTAATGTCAAGGAAATACAAATAAAATTGCTAAAAAAGGGATAAACTCACAGGCTATCATCAGGGGAAAGACTATCGGTAAAGAAGGAGCCGCTCTGATTTTCCATTTCTGCAAGCCTGGAAAGAACGCAAACAAAGAGTTATGTCACTAAAACATACTCAGTTCTTGGTGGGGTAGTGTAATGCCTCAGACACTACTGTGGGGGGTTGATGTGAAGGGGGGCAGAAGACACTACTGTGGGGGGAGGTGATGTGAAGGAGGGCAGAAGACACTACTGTGGGAGGGCAATGTGAAGGGGGGCAGAAGACACTACTGTAGGTGGGCGATGTGAAGGGGGCAGAGGAAACTACGGTGGGGGGGGGTGATGTGAAGGAGGGCAGAAGACACTACTGTGGGAGGGGGAAACGATGTGAAGGGGGGCAGAAGACACTACTGTGGGGGGTTGATATGAAGGAGGGCAGAGGACACTACTGTGGTGGGTTGATGTGAAGGGGGTAGAGGACACTACTGTAGGTGGGCGATGTGAAGGGGCAAAGGACACTACTGTGGGGGGTCTATGTGAAGGGGGTAGAGGACACTACTGTAGGGGGGGTGATGTGAAGGGGGTAGAGGACACTACTGTAGGGGGGGGGGAACGATGTGAAGGGGCAGAGGACACTACTGTGGGGGTGATGTGAAGGAGGGCAGAAGACACTACTGTGGGGGGGGGGGGCGATGGGAAGGGGGGCAGAAGACACTACTGTGGGAGGGCAATGTGAAGGGGGGCAGAAGACACTACTGTAGGTGGGCGATGTGAAGGGGGCAGAGGAAACTACGGTGGGGGGGTGATGTGAAGGAGGGCAGAAGACACTACTGTGGGGGGTTGATATGAAGGAGGGCAGAGGACACTACTGTGGTGGGTTGATGTGAAGGGGGTAGAGGACACTACTGTAGGGGGGGTGATGTGAAGGGGGTAGAGGACACTACTGTAGGGGGGGGGAACGATGTGAAGGGGCAGAAGACACTACTGTAGGTGGGCGATGTGAAGGGGCAGAGGACACTACTGTGGGGGGTGATGTGAAGGAGGGCAGAAGACACTACTGTGGGGGGGGCGATGTGAAGGAGGGCAGAAGACACTACTGTGGGAGGGCAATGTGAAGGGGGGCAGAAGACACTACTGTAGGTGGGCGATGTGAAGGGGGCAGAGGAAACTACGTGGGGGGGGGTGATGTGAAGGAGGGCAGAAGACACTACTGTGGGAGGGGGAAACGATGTGAAGGGGGGCAGAAGACACTACTGTGGGGGGTTGATATGAAGGAGGGCAGAGGACACTACTGTGGTGGGTTGATGTGAAGGGGGTAGAGGACACTACTGTAGGGGGGGGGTGATGTGAAGGGGGTAGAGGACCCTACTGTAGGGGGGGGGGAACGATGTGAAGGGGCAGAAGACACTACTGTAGGTGGGCGATGTGAAGGGGCAGAGGACACTACTGTGGGGGGGGGGCGATGTGAAGGGGGGCAGAAGGCACTACTGTAGGTGGGCGATGTGAAGGGGGCAGAGGACACTACTGTGGGGGGGTGATGTGAAGGGAGGCAAAGGACATTACTGTGGGGGTAATGTGAAGGGGGGAAAAGGACATTACTGTATGGGTGATGTGAAGGGGGGCAAAGGACACTACTGTGGGGGGGGGGGGTGATGTGAAGGGGGCAGAGGACCCTACTGTGGGGGGGTTCATGTGAAGGGGGCAGAGGGCACTACTGTGGGGGGGGGTGATGTGAAGGGGGGCAGAGGACACTACTGTGGGGGGGAGATGCGAAGAGAGCTTCTGATCATGTGACCACTGTGACAGCCAATCACAGCAGTCAGGATGCCCACCTCCGACTCATGGCATTCAGAGCCTTATGAAGCGCCACTGGGTGGCAGCAAGGCGTTAATGAGACCCTGTCACCAACCGAAAAATTGCAGAATAAGCATTTAATAAAAGGCATTGTCTGAGTAATTGATACCAACCTGCTAGCAAAGTGCTCTATCCTTGAGTGTGTATCAGCATGGGGAAGCATTGGGGAGGACAAGGACCTGTAAAATTAATAATGGAAAAAGTAAATTACATGATAACAAACATTTATAAAGATCTGAGGAAAAAAAAAAAAGTTTGCTTCTTGCATATCAGACACCAACCCTGGAGCTCTTCACTGTGCACGGGTGAAAAACCTAGGCCATACGTAGCTCCCAACCATCCCGGATTTCGAGGGACTGTCCCTCATTCGGAACAAGGTCCCTCATTCAGAACAAGGTCCCTCTTTACTGTCCCGGATTTTGAGGGACGGCCCCTCATTCAGAACAAGGTCCCTCTTTACTGTCCCGGATTTTGAGGGACGGCCCCTCATTCAGAACAAGGTCCCTCTTTCCTCCTCATTTGTCCCTCATGTTGGTCTGATCTATAGAGTTGTATATAAAATGCACTATTAACCTTTCATCCAACTTTTAATTTGCTGCATTTGTAAATTCCAAATGGCCAATATAAAAAGGTATAGTAGTGGTAAAAAAGCACTTGTGGGTTTAACCAATAATTTTTTTGTACACTTCTCCTTTAAGGGGGTGTGGCAGGGGGTGTGTTCTATGCTTTTGGGTGTCCCTCATTCCCATGTGAGAATGTTGGAGGTATGCATATATAAAAGGCTTGTGTACAGCTAAAACGACTACGGAGTTCTTGCTACCGAGTAAGATGTGGACTTGGGACTTGAGGCTTTATCCCACCAAAAGCTCTTCAAAGACTCCAGGCTCCAGGACCCCAGCACAGTATACATTAACCACCTCACATAGGAGTACGGTGGCAGAGTGGCTCTCCTGTGCCGGATCACGTACCTGGTACGTGATCCTGCACTCCCTGGTAGGGGCGTGTGTGCGCGCGCCGCCGCTGTACTGTAATTACACACAAGCGGATCAGCGGGTAAACAATGCAGAGCTCCGTCCTGTCAGTGGGGATGTACAGATTTTGTTTCCCTGCAAAGTAGGCAATAAAATCCATCACATCCCTTAGTACGCAAAAACACTGACTAGGCACACATTTAACCCTTTGATTGCCCCTGATATTTAACCCCTTCCCAGCCAGTGTCATTAGTACAGTGACAGTGCATATTTTTAGCATTCGTTTTACTGGTCCCCACAAAGTGTCAGATTTCCCGCCGCAATATCGCAGTCCCGCAATTAGTTGCTGATCGCCGCCATTACTAGTATAAAAATTAAATATATATTCCAGTATATATCCCATAGTTTGTAGACACTTTAACCTTTGCTCAATCAAGCCAATCAACATACGCTTATTGAGATTTATTTTATTTTTTTTAACAAAAATATGTAGCAGAATACACTTTGGCCTAAATTGATGAATAAAGTCGATTTTCTTTTTATTGAATTTGTTTTATAGCAGAAAAGTAAAAAAAATATAAAAAAAAAAAAAAACCCCAGTGGTGATCAAATATAATTTAATACACACAAAAACACGTTAGGCACACGTTAACCCTTTGATTGGCTGGGAAGGGGTTAAACATCTACAGCAATCAAAGAGTTAAATGTGTGCCTAACATGTGTTTTTGTGTGTATTATACTATATTTGATCACCACTGGTTTTTTTTTTATTTTTTTATATATATATATATATATATATATATATATATATTTTCACTGTCTTTGATCACCGCTGTTTATATATATATATATATATATATATATATATATATATATATATATATATATATATATATTTTTCCACTGTCTTTGATCACCACAGTTTTTTTTATATATATATATATATATATATTTTTTTTTTTTCTGCCAATAAACAAAAAAAAAAAAAGTCTACTTTCTTCATACATTTAGGCCAAAGTGTATTCTGCTACATATTTTTGGTAAAAAAAAAAAATCCCAATAAACGTATATTGATTGGCTTGAGCAAAGGTTATAGCGTCTACAAACTACGGGATATGTACTGGAATATATATTTAATTTATTTTTAAATTTTTTATTGAATTTGTTTCATGGCAGAAAAGTAAAAAAATATATGAAAAACAAAAAGAAAAAAAACAAACCCCCAGTGGTGATCAAATATAGTATAATACACACAAAAACACATGTTAGGCACACATTTAACTCTTTGATTGCTGTAGATGTTTAACCCCTTCCCAGCCAATCAAAGGGTTAAACGTGTGCCTAACATGTGTTTTTGTGTGTATTATACTATATTTGATCACCACTGGGGTTTGTTTTGTTTTTTGTTTTGTTTTTTTATATATTTTTTTACTTTTCTGCCATAAAACAAATTCAATAAAAAAAAAAAAAAAAAATCTACTAAATTTAGGCCAAAGTGTACAGTATTTTGCTACATATTTTTGGTAAAAAGAAAAATCCCAATAAGCCTATATTGATTGGCTTGAGCAACCCTTTGATTGGCTGGGAAGGGGTTAAACATTGACAGCATTCAAAGGGTTAAACGTGTGCCTAACATGTGTTTTTGTGTGTATTATACTATATTTGATCACCACTGGGGTTTGTTTTGTTTTTTGAAAAAAAATAAAACATTTTTTACTTTTCTGCCATAAAACAAATTCAATAAAAAATAAATTAAATATATATTCCAGTATATATTCCATAGTTTGTAGACAAGCCAATCAATATACGCTTATTGGGATTTTTTTTTTATTACCAAAAATATGTAGCAGAATACACTTTGGCCTAAATTTATGAAGAAAGTAGATTATTATTATTTTTTTATTATTATTTGTTTTATGGCAGAAAAGTAAAAAAAAATGTTTTTTTAAAAAAAAAAACCCAGTGGTGATCAAATATAGTACAATACACACAAAAACATATGTTAGGCACACGTTTAACCCTTTGATTGGCTGGGAAGGGGTTAAACATCTACAGCAATCAAAGGGTTAAACGTGTGCCTAACATGTGTTTTTGTGTGTATTATAATATATTTGATCACCACTGGGGGTTTTTTTTTTTATATATTTTTTACTTTTCTGCCATGAAACAAATTCAATAAAAAAAATATACTTTCTTCATAAATTTAGGCCAAAGTGTATTCTGCTACATATTTTTGCTAAAAAAAAAAAAAATTCCAATAAGCGTATATTGATTGGCAAAGGTTATAGCATCTACAAACTATGGGATATATACTGGAATATATATATATATATATATATTTTATTTTTATTATTGAATTTGTTTTAAGGCAGAAAAGTTAAAAAATATATTTTTTACTTTTCTGCCATTAAAAACAAATTCAATAAAAAAATAAAAATAAAATCTACTTTCTTCATAAATTTAGGCCAAAGTGTATTCTGCTACATATTTTTGGTAAAAAAAATATATATATATATATATATATATATATATATATATATATATATATATATATATATATATATTCCAGTATATATCCCATAGTTTGTAGACGCTAAAACTTTTGCTCAAGCCAATCAATATACGCTTATTGGGATTTTTTTTTACCAAAAATATGTAGCAGAATACTGTACACTTTGGCCTAAATTTATGAAGAAAGTAGATTTTTTTTTTTATTGAATTTGTTTTATGGCAGAAAAGTAAAAAAATATATTTTTTACTTTTCTACCATTAAAAACAAATTCAATAAAAAAAATAAAAATAAAATCGACTTTCTTCATAAATTCAGGCCAAAGTGTATTCTGCTACATATTCTTGGTAAAAAAAAAAAAATCAAATCACAATAAGCGTATATTGATTGGCTTGAGCAAAGGTTAAAGCGTCTACAAACTATGGGATATATACTGGAATATATATATATATATATATTTTTTTTTTTTTTATTATTGAATTTGTTTTATGGCCGAAAAGTAAAAAAAATATATTTTTTACTTTTCTGCCATAAAACAAATTAAAAAAAATCTACTTTCTGCATAAATTTAGGCCAAAGTGTATTCTGCTACATATTAATGGTAAAAAAATAAAATAAAATCCCAATAAGCGTATATTGATTGGCTTGAGCAAAGGTTATAGCGTCTACAAACTATGGGATATATACTGGAATATATATTAAAACAATTTTTATTGAATTTGTTTTATGGCAGAAAAGTAAAAAAATATATTTTTTTACTTTTCTGCCATAAAACAAATTCAATAAATAAAATAAAAAAATCGACTTTCTTCATAAATTTAGGCCAAAGTGTATTCTACTACATATTTTTGGTAAAAAATAAATAAAAAATCCCAATAAGCGTATATTGATTAGCTTGAGCAAAGGTTATAGCGTCTCCAAACTATGGGATATATACTGGAATCTTTATTTAATTGTTATACTAGTAATGGCGGCGATCAACGACTTACAGCAGGACTGCGATATTGCGGCAGGAAATCTGACACTTTGTGGGGACCAGTAACACTAATACAGAGATCAGTGCTAAAAATATACACTGTCGTACTAATGACACTGGCTGGGAAGGGGGTTAAACATCTACAGATGTGTCATTAGTACAGTGACAGTGCATATTTTTAAACACTGATAACTGTATTGGTGTCACTGGTTCCCACAAAGTGTCAATTAATGTCAGATTGCCCCTCTGCAATATCGCAGTCCCGCTATAAGTCGCTGATTGCCACCATTACAAGTATAAAAAAAAAAGACGCTATAACTTTTGCGCTAACCAATCAATATACGCTTATTGGAAAATAAATTTTAACCAAAAATATGTAGAAGAATACATATTGGCCTAAATTGATGAAGATTTTTTTTTTTTTTTAATAGGATATGATTTATAGCAGAAAGTAAAAAAATATTTTTTTTTTTTTTTTAAATTGTCGGTCTTTTATTTTTTAGTTTATAGCGCAAAAAAAAAAAAACCGCAGAGGTAATCAAATACCGCCAAAAGAAAGCTCCATTTGTGGGAAAAAAAAATTTAACCTTAAAATAAAAAATATTGTGTAATATTCCATGACTAGATTTATTGACTTGGTTTACTTATTATTTATTTTATTTCCATAACTCTTTTCTGGACTATATACAACGGCCTTTGTTTCTTTCTTCCTTGGTCAAAAAGTGGATCTACAATCCCTGTTCTCCAGTGTCCCATTTCTTTCCTTCCGCTCACACGTTACAACTGAGGAAGCCGTTGGCATTAAAGGCGAAACGCGTTCAACATTACAGGACAATAATAAATATATATATATATAACAATATCTTCAATGTTCCTTACGTGTCGGTGTCAATAACTTCAGCCTCAAGCATGGACTGCACAGGTAGGTAGCCTCGCAGCGGGTGGCGACTAAAATACTGACGCGTCCTAAATTTATTTTTGAGAGTGGTAGCAAAATCCCTCATTTTCTCTCCCGATGTTGTCTGCAAAAACAAAAAAAAATAAAAAAGATATGCTGTTATAGAAACAAATGGAAAGATATCATAGTATAGATTGATAGATAAGAGCTAAACTTCACAGTGGGGATTTTTTTTTTTTTTTTTTATTGCTGAACAGCAAGACCTTCTGAAGAATTTTCTGCCTTTGCACCTTTACAGACATTATTGAGTCAGTTGTATAAAGTCAGGAAAAGATTAATAATAAATAAATAAAATAGAATAAAATGAAATCATAACATAAAAACACGCTATTTAACCCTACTCTTGCTTAGTTATTGATATGATCTTGTTTTATATTTATTTTAAATTGTTTTAATAAACCTTTTTATTTTATTTTTTTATTTTATTTTTAATAGAAGACTTTTATAGCTTTGTAAAATGAGAGACTGCTAATGTTTATAAGTATAGCCACACATGTGTCAGGAATACATATTAACTGTATGTGAACAATTTCTAGATTGTAAGCTCTAACGAGCGGGGCCCTCTGATCCCTCCTGTATTGAATTGTATTGTAACTGTACTGTCTGCCCCCATGTTGTAAAGCGCTGCAGAAACGGTTGGCGCTATATAAATCCTGAATAATAATAATAATTTAGCTTCTATATTTATTGTAATTTTTATTTCATCTCCTGTAGCCCTAATGAAGGCTGACCTTTGCAGCTCCCTAAAACGTGTTGGAATTTACATTTATTTATTGACTTTTCTTTTTCATATTTACCTTTTAATTTTTATAATTTATTTATTTTTATTTTATATTTATTATATATTTGTAAATGTATTTCATTTATTTGTTTTATTTTTTATTTCATTTTTTTTAATTTAATTTAATTTATTATTTATATATATTTTTTTATATTTACTGTTTTTTATTTGATTTTTTTTATATTATTTTTATTATATTTCATTTTTATTTTATTCTATTTAACTTTTTACCTAATATTTTATTATTGAAATTTTTGCTTTTTATTTTTACAGAACTTTTCTGGACTATATGCAACTGCCTTTTGTTTTCTTCCTTGGTCAAAAAGTGCATCTACAAGCCAACCTACGGCCTCTGTGCTCCAGCGCCCTATTCCTTTCCTTCCGCTCACACTTTACACCTGAGGAAGCTATACTTGGATTAGAGGCGAAACGTGTCCAACATTACAGGACCATACCAGTTGAATGTGTCTGTCTACGAGTTCCCTTTAAAATAAAAAATACAAATCTATACATTGTTTTGTACACGTTGTGGTATTCGTTTACCACTACCTCCCCTACCACTCTTTTTTTTTTTTTCTGTACCCCCTGTTGCTTTATTTAAAAAAATAAAATAAAAAAAAATATTTAACCTTAAAATAAAAAATGTTGTGTAATATTTCATGACTAGATTTATTGACTTGGTTTACTTATTATTTCTTTTATTTCCATAACTCTTTTCTGGACTATATACAACGGCCTTTGTTTCTTTTTTCCTTGGTCAAAAAGTGAATCTACAAGCCAACCTACAACCCCTGTTCTCCAGCGTCCCATTTCTTTCCTTCCGCTCACACATTACAACTGAGGAAGCTGTTTGGATTAAAGGCGTAACGCGTTCAACATTACAGGACAATTCCTGTTTTAATGCGATTATCTACGTGCTTCTTTAAAAAAAAAAATATATATATACCGTTGTGTAATATTCCATGATTGGATAATGGAGTTTGCTTCCTTTGCTTGCTTGCCCAGTTAGGAAACAGGACTGGCAAATATCCACTCCAAATTGTTTCAGGCTCCGGTACCTGAAAACAGGAAGTATATCGAAAAAAAAAAAAATTAATACTTATCTAAAGTCTGAATGAAATTCCAAAGTAAAGATACAAGTGAAGGCAATTTGTTGTATATATGATGAGCATTTTTTTAACCAAGATTCCTCCAGAGTTTGTTAGGGTTTCCTTTAGCAGTGGTGGGATGTTCTCCTGCTGTCAGGACCTGAATCATCTGCTGGTGGCACTGTTCATTCCAATAGGGTACGTTTGTAGTTCCAGTGTCCATCAGCGGGTGTCTCCCAGCAACCAGCAGATCCCAGTAATCAGCTCTACCTGGTGCTGGCTGGTGGGAGGGTATTTAGTCCCTCGTCTGCTGTTTGACTTTGCTCCAGTGTTTTTCTTGCTGCCAGATCCTGCTGGCTGTTATCTTGTTCCTGCTCTTTGCCTTGTACCTACTGTATAGCCCAGTGATGGTGAACCTTGGCACCCAAGATGTTTTGGAACTACATTTCCCATGATGCTCAACTACACTGCAGAGTTCATGAGCATCATGGGAAATGAAGTTCCAAACTATTTGGGGTGCCACGGTTTGCTATAGTCTGAACCCTGCTTCCTTAATTCTACTCCCCCTTGTTCCTGAACCCAGTTTTGGTTCCTCCTTGCTATAGGTTCTCTGCACCTCCAGTTTTATCTTGCTTTCTTGTGTTCCCGATCTGTATATATGGTATATAGCAGGGGTCTCCAAGACTTTCTAATTCTAAGCAAAAGGACCAGTTTACTGTTCTTTACCCCCTTCAGGCTTTAGGGGGACCGGAATGTGGCCAGTGGAAGTAGAAAATGCCCCTGAATCAGTGCCCCATCACTGCTTTTAATGGGAGGAATAGTGCCCTATTGATGGTGTCACTAGGGAGAATGGTGCCCCATCGTTGGTGGAAGAGTGCTTCATTGATGGAGCCAGTAAGGGGAATGGTGCCCCGTCATTGGTGTCAGTTGGTGGAAGAGTGCCCCATTGATGATGCCAGTAAGGGGAATGGTGCCCCGTCATTGGTGTCAGTTGGTGGAAGAGTGCCCTATCGATGGTGCCAGTAAGGGGAATGGTGCCCCGTAATTGGTGTCAGTTGGTGGAAAAGTGCCCCATTGATGGTGTCAGTAAGGGGAATGGTGCCCCGTCATTGGTGTCAGTTGATGAAATAGTGCCCCAAGGGCCAGATAAATGCAAGCAAAGGGCCACAAGTGGCCCCTGGGCCGCAGCTTTGAGACCACTGGTATATACTTAGTTCGATCTGTTATTTTGTCAATGGGCTTTTGGTTCACTTGTATCCTTGTTTGCTGGTGTTTGGATGTCTTTGTTTTTAATAAATTTACATTATATATATATACACACATACATACGCACACACACACACACACACACATTATATATAGTCTGGTCCCAGTTTCCTAATGTAGTTGTGCAGATTTGGCCATCCTTGCTGCTGATTCCTGACACCTGCCCACCATAACGCCTGCATACTTTTCTTCGCTATTGAAACTCTTTTGGGTAGTAGCTGAGCAATGGTTCCCAAATCTCTTGTAAGACATCCAGCCTGTCCTTTGTTTTCACAGGTGGTACAGCCGGTCTATACTCTGAATATATGAGGAACCTTGTATGGTTTTTCTCCAACGTTCTCCTATTATCTGCAGTCATTATGACCATATGGTATTTCTTTGTCCTTATGTTAAAAAAAAATCAAAAACATTTTTGGAAGTGAAAGACATCCAGCCTAGAATGGAATATTCATTCATTCATACTGTATAGCAGTCGTTCTAGACCAGGGTTCCTCCAGAGATTTCTAGAGGGTTCCTTCGGTTGTGGCTGATTGACCTCCCATTTGATGGTGCCCAGAGAGTTCTGAAGCCACTACCTTTCTTTTTGATCTATTACAGTCATTCTCGACCAGGGTTCCAGGGAACCCTAGGGTTCCCCTAGAGATTGCAAGGGGTTCCTTGAGCTGTAGCCGATTGACCTCCCATTTGATGGTGCCCAGACAGTTCATGAGCCACTGCCACTCTTTTTAATCTAATACAGTCATTCTCAAACAGGGTACCAAGGAGCCTAGGGTTCCTCCAGAGATTGCTAGGGGTTCCTTGAGTTGTGGCTGATTGGCCATTCATTTAATGCTGCACAGATAGTTCTGGAGCCACTGCCACTTGTTTTGATCTATCACAGTCAGTCATTCTCAAACAGGGTACCAAGGAGAACTAGCGCTCCTCTGGAGATTGCTAGGGGTTCCCTGAGTTGTGGCTGATTGGCCTCCCATTTGATGGTGCCCAGATAGTTCTGGATCCACTGCCACTTTCTGATCTAATACAGTCATTCTCAACCAGGGTACCAAGGAGCCTAGGGTTCCTTCAGAGATTGCTAGAGGTTCCTTGAGTTGTGGTTGATTAGCCTCCCATTTGATGGTGCCCAGATAATTCTGGAGCCACCCTTTTTGACTGAATACAGTCATTCTCATCCAGGGTACCAAGGAGCCCTAGGGTTCCTCTAGCTCGAGGTTCCTTGAGTTGTGGCTGATTGACCTCCTATTTGATGGTGCCCAGATAGTTCTGGATCCACTGTCACTTTTTGATCTAATACCGTCATTCTGAACGAGGGTACCAAGGAGCCTAGGGTTCCTCCAGAGATTGCTAGGGGGTTCCTTGAGTTGTGGCTGATTGACCATCCCTTTAATGCTGCACAGATAGTTCTGGAGACACTGCCACTTGTTTTGATCTATCACAGTCAGTCATTATCAAACAGGGTACCAAGGAGAACTAGCGCTCCTCTGGAGATTGCTAGAGGTTCCTTGAGTTGTGGCTGATTGGCCTCCCATTTGATGGTGCCCAGATAGTTCTGGAGCCACCCTTTTTGACCGAATACAGTCATTCTGCTCCAGGGTACCAAGGAGCCCTAGGGTTCCTCTAGCTCGAGGTTCCTTGAGTTGTGGCTGATTGACCTCCTATTTGATGGTGCCCAGATAGTTCTGGATCCACTGCCACTTTCTGATCTAATACAGTCATTCTGAACCAGGGTACCAAGGAGCCTAGGGTTCCTTCAGAGATTGCTAGAGGTTCCTTGAGTTGTGGTTGATTGGCCTCCCATTTAATGGTGCCCAGTAAATTCTGGAGCCAATGCCACTCTTTTTTATCTAATATAGAATATATATGTTGTAAAAACAGGGTTTCCTTTTAGGAATTACATAATTATTGTATTTTTCTTCAATAAACATTGACCTATTTGCTGTCCTTGGCAGAAATCTGTCTCTGTGAGTTGTAAATGTTCTTGCCTTTATCGCTGACTTGTAATAGGAAATAACAGCATTTTTCTGGTTCATCTTTTCTGTTAAAAGAGAACCTTGTTGAAGCCATTTCCATCCCTATGAAAACAACTTACATTGTGCCATTTCACGCCGGGTGGTCGTACGCCGGCAAACTCCGTTGTCCGTTCAGGCCATTATCTTGCCTTGTATTTACACCACCTTGCGCTGCAAAGATCTTCATCTTTTCACAGCGTGTAGCCTATTTTTGCACCCAGCATGGGTTACACATGTTGTGCCGGCTATAAAACCGGAGGAGTATATTCTGTAATCTTTGCTAGATTTAGATCTCAATGGACAAAAGGAGGACTGGGAGCCAAACACAACCAACTGGCTCGTTCGTGGTGGTGACAATTTTCCTTGGGCTAGAAGTGCACCACAGCGTCACAGTGATTGGTAGTCATGGTAAAATATTGGTAATGACTTACTCAGGGCTTTTTTTCTCAGGGATTGGGGGCAGGAACTCCTCCTTTCTGAGTCACCCCTTGACTCCGCCCCCCTACTCACCCCCAAGCACTGTTCCTTGGTTTCACCTCCTACCCACCTCCCAGTACCACCCCTTTTAGAGAATACAGAACCAAGTATCATTTTACAGTGTTAAGTATTTTGTATGGAATTTGTTAATGATAACAAGAAAAGCAGTAAAATGGATTTAGCAACAATGGACACCCCAGTGACAATACACTCCCAACAGCCAGCATCAATAGACCCTCCAGCAGCCAGCAATACTAGACCCCTCCCTCAACAGTAGATCCCTTCAGCAATGATTGACCCCCTGCAACATAAGACCCACCCCAGCAACAATACAACCCCCACTGGCAACAACAGACCTCCACAGCAACAATAACCCCCCCGGTAGCCAGCATTAATAGACCAGCCAGCAACAAAGACCCCTTCTTCAACAGTAAATCTCTCCCAGCAACATAAGACTCACCCAGCAACAATAGATCCCCCATCCTCAGCAAATAGATTCCCTCCAGCAACAACAGATTCCCCAGCACCCCTTGCAATTACATATATTCAGTTCTGGAGGTGCCGGAACTGCGTTCCCCTGCGTTCCCGCTGAAAAAAAGTCCTGGACTTACTGTAACACACATTTTTCTATAGATGATAAAAACAGGAATGTAAGGGATGAACTGTAAACTGGAGAAGTACTTTAGAAGTCGAACAAGATAGCTGCTCTGTTGAAAAAAATACACTCACCGGCCACTTTATTAGGTAGACCTTGCTAGTAGCGGGTTGGACCCCCTTTTGCCTTCATTCTTCATGGCATAAATTTAACAAGGTGTTGGAAACGTTCCTCAGAGATTTTGCTCCATAGTGACATGAAAGCATCACGCAGTTGCTGCAGATTTGTCGGCTGCACATCCATGATGACAATTTCCCGTTCCACCACATCCCAAAGGTGCTCTATTGGATGAGATGTGGTGAGTGTGGAGGCCATTGGAGTACAGTGACCTCATTGTCCAGTGGTGAGATGATTGGAGCTTTGTGACATGGTGCATTATCCTGCTGGAAGGAGCCATCAGAAGATGGGGACACTGTAGTCATAAAGGGATGAACATAGTCAGCAACAAAACTCAGGTAGGCCGTGGTGTTTAAACCATGGGGGGCCCAAAGTGTGCCAAGAAAATACCCCTCACACCATTACAACACCAGCCTGAGCCATTGATACAAGGCAGGATGGATCCATGCTTTCATGTTGTTTACACCAAATTCTGACCCCACCATCTGAATGTCGCAGCTGAAATCCAGACTCATCAGACCAGGCAACGTTTTTCCAATCTTCTATTGTCCAATATTGGTGATCCTGTACGAATTGTAGCCTCAGTTTCCTGTTCTTAGCTCACAGGAGTGGCACCCGGTGTGGTCTTCTGCTCCTGTAGCCCATCTGCTTCAAGGTTGGATGTGTTGTGCATTCAGAGATGGTATTCTGCATACCTTGGTTGTGTCGAGTTGCCCTCGCACCTCTCCTACAGCTGGGCGCAATGGTTTATTGCAGGGATGGGGGCTCCCTGTGCCAGCTGTTTCTGTTACAAGGCTGAGAGGAGTAGTAACAGTTTGCCCTGGGCGCTGGGTGACCTTCTCCTGGCACTGCATCCTAGCACTCCCCCCCCCAAAGGGAGGCACACCTGTGTGTCCTGAACCTACATAGTGATTTCAAGAGGTTCCCAACTTGGGGAATTAATTCTGATCTTTTCAATTGTAGGAGGCTTTCTAGCCCCTGGGACACCCCCCAGGCCTCCTATATTTACTTCTCCAAATCCTGGACACCCAAACAAGGAACCCTTGTCTTAAAAGGACTTTTGTCTTAATAGGGCCTGCACTAGACATGTGCAATTCGTTTAGTTCCGAATTAGTTTTTTAACGAATTTCGACAAATTCGTTAATTCGGAAATATCTGAATTAACGAAAACTAATTTAATGAATTTTAACGAATATTCGTAAATTCGAATATCCGAAAATGCGTAAATTCGTACATTCGTACATTCGTAAATTAGTAAATTCGGAAATCTGAAATAATAATTAACTAATAATAACTTAACTATTACTAACTATTAAATTATAGGTATTGGAATTTCCTTTTAAATTTGGCTGTTAGTGAACTTAACAAAGTTACGAATTGTTTTCCGAAATAATGAATGCCATATCTAAACGAATGGAAAGTAATGAATTAATAATAATAAATAACAATAATAATAATGAAAAAGTTTTATTATTGTTATTAATTTTTTCCGTTCCATTTGTTTAGATGTGGCATTTGTTATTTCAGGTTATGCGTAACTTCGGATAAATTTGTATTCGTTACGTTCGCTAACAGCCAAATTTGAAAGGAAATTACAATACCTATAATTTAATAGTTATTTTTTCAGATTTTCGAATTTCCAAATTTCCAAATTTCTGAATGTACGAATTTACAAATTTACGAATGTACGAATTTACGAATGTATATATTTACGAATGTACGAATTTACGAATGTATAAATTTACGAATGTACAAATTTACGAATGTATATATTTGCAAATGTACAAATTTATGAATGTATAAATTTACGAATGTACGAATTTACGAATTGCGATCATAACGAATGCCCCGAAAAACGAAAAAAACAAATGAAAAGAAAACGAAAACTAACAAATTTTTTGGCAGTGCACATGTCTAACCTGCACCCCGTTACAGGCAATTAATTCCTAGGGGCTGCCATTGACTGCATGACCTACTCTGATTGAGAACTGAATATGGGAGTTTCTCCACTCAAGGCCACCAGCCCAATGTATAATATGTTCAGTGGGACAAATGTCCCTCTTCCCCTTAGCCCAATCCTCCCAAGCCTCTCAGAAATGTAATCTAAAATGTATTCTAAAAAATTATGCTCCTCTGTATTGTCTAATTTTGAGAAACAATATATTTATCCATGGGTCACCCTATCAGTACTGGTGCCATCGCTTAAACAGCAGTGGTCTCCAAACTCCCTTTGCTTGCCTTTATTCGACCCTAAAGCCCTGTACACACGATCGGATTTCCGATGGAATAAAATCTGATGGATTTTTCCATCGGATTTCCGATGAAGCTGACTTCCATCAGTCTTGCCTACACACCATCAGTCAAAAATCCAACCGTCCCAAACGCCGTGACGTAAAACACTCAGACGAGCCGAGAAAAAATAAGTTCAATGCTTCTGAGCATGCGTCGACTTGATTCTGAGCATGCGTGGGTTTTTTTCTCCGATGGAGTTCCACACAGATGATCGGAATTTGCTATTGTTTTTTTTTCCATCGGATAAATTTAAAACATGTTCTTTTAAATGGCAAAAACGCAGTGACGTCATCGACTACGGCGGGCCGGCGCTCGTCCCATTCGATGCCGTCGTCGCCATCTTGCTACACCCTACACTACCCTTGTATGCTACCGCGCATGCGCCGAAGTCTCATCGAGCATGCGCGGGTTTCCATGGACAGGTAAGCATACAGACGACCGGGTTTCTCGTCAGGAAACACTCTGGCGAGAATCCCGACGAGAAAAATAGAGAGCAGGTTCTCTATTTTTCTCGTCGAGATTCCCGGCAGTTTTCCTGCCGAGAAACCATACACACGAACGTTTTTCTTGGCAAAAAGCTCTCCCAGCAGTTTTCTTGCCGAGAAAAACGGTCGTGTTTATGAGGCTTAACAGTACCCTTCACTGGACACACCTCAACTCCATCATTTGGAAGGCGAGCCTATAGACATTTGGCCATATAGTATAAACCTTCTCTTATCCCATGTTATATTTACAATAACTAACTTCCCTTTATGTAATGGGAGTCTGCCATTTTACTTAACCATTTACTAGGCATTTGCGATTTGTTTAGTTACAAATTCGTTATTCGTCAAAATTCGTTATATTCGTTAATTCGTAAACATACGAATGAACGAACGGTTTACTAAAATTACCAACGAACAACGAATTATCGAAAAGAACGAGAATAGAAAACAACGAAAATACGAAATTATTAAATTAGAAACAGCGAAAATACGAAGGAGTGAAAAAACGAAAACATAGAAACAACGAAAATACCGAACAAAGATTCAAAATAACGAAAATCAAAATGAACAAAAACTCGAAATTACGAATATTCGGAAAACGGGAATCAAAACAACGAAAATACCGATCAAAGATTCAAAATAACGAAAATCAAAATGAAAAAACAAAACAAAAACAACAACTAAATTACGAATTTTCGGAAAACGGAAATCAAAACAACAAATTCATTAGTTCTGAAATATTTCTGGACGTTGGCCAATAAGCTTGTCCCTTTCCCCTGAAGAGGTTGTCCCTTCCCCCAATGAGCTTGTTTCTTATTCCCTTGTGTGTTTTTCTGTGTTAGACTGCAGTGCATTCCATCCAGAGTCCAGATAGGGTGTGGTTGGGTAGGTGGCACTGTTTTGGTGGATTTGTGAGTTAAGTTGTGACTTGTGAGAGAGAAATTCTTTGTTTCTTAAGCATACTCTGACTAGATTCTAGTTTCTATATTACGAATTATGCCCGATTACGAATCTACGAAAACAATGATACGAAAGTACGAATAAATAAGCCGGTCAATCTCACGAAAGTACGAATTACAAAATTACGACAAGTAGTGTTTCGAATAAACGGAAAATGTATTCTAACGAAAGTACGAATGTAATTAAATCGACAAAAGTACAATTTTCCAATCAACGGAAATTAGACACGGAAATACGAATCATTGCAAATCAACGAAAATATAGTTCTTACGAAAATATGAACGCGGCCGAATATAAAATATAACGAAAAATACGAATGTTGAATCAATGAAAATTAGACTAACGGAAAAACGAATCAACGGAAAAATAACCCTTACGGAGATGCGAAAAAGTCTGAATACGATAACCCACGTCTTACGAAATTACGAATCGTTACGAATCAACGGAAATGAACAGAAACGAAAGCAAACTAAACAAATTTTTATGTTGTGCACATGTCTACCATTTACCCAAGTTACATTTGTACCTACAATTTTTCTTAACCTTGTAATACATTAACAAAAAATTTGCAATTCAATTTCAATTCGAACAAACACATACCTACCTAAACCCCTTTATAGGACACTGTTTGCAGACTGAACACTTTGTCTGGTGTTTAACTGTCTCAGCCAACGTCACCCGATGTAAAACTGGAAGCCAAACCAATGACTGCGGCTCCAGACATCCCCACTCCAGGAAATGAGATAACTCCAATACAGTGGCACCGGTGGTCTATCAAATGGAAAAAGCAAAACAAAATATGTTCATTATTTCTGCGTTGTATATAGTGTTTATAGAATAAAAAAAATATCATGTCAAGAAATAACAACATGGCATCAGCTGATCAAGAAATAAAAAAAACACAACTGGTAGAATGAGTATGGCCATCACAACAGATTCAACTTTGCTCAAATGGTCAATCCCTCTTTTACCATGGAAGCAACACAGCTTCCTTTGTCACTGTGGCAACAGAGCAGATTCCTCCGTCACCACGACAAGGAGGGCCGGAATGTGCCCAGTGGGAGTAAACAATGTCAGATTTTTGGAATTAGGGGGAGAAATAGTTGGTGTCGTTGGGAGGAATAGTGTCCCTTTTTGTTGCCAGTGGAAGGAATTATGCCCCATCGTTGGTGTCAGTGGAAGGAATAGTGCCCCATTGTTGGTGTCAGTGTTAGGAATTATGCCCCATTGTTGGGGTCAGTGGCAGGAATTATGGCTCAAGGGCCGGATAAAGGTAAGTAAAGAGTTGGCAGTAATGGAAGTCCTAAGACACATCTGGAAGTCCTAAGACACATTTGGAAATCATAGACGTCCTAGGATATATTTGGAAGTCATGGACATGGAAGTCCTAGGACACATTTGAAAGTCATAGAAATCCTAGGACACATTAGGAAATCACGGAAGTCCTTAGACATATGGAAGTCTTAGGACACATTTGGAAGTCATGGAAGTACTAAGACACATTTGGAAGTCATGGAAGTTCTAGGACACATTTGGCATACATGGAAGTCCTAGGACACATCTGGAAGTCATAGACATAGTACTAAGACACATTTGGAAGTCATGGAAGTCCTTAGACACATTTGGAAGTCATGGAAGTACTAAGACACATTTGGAAGTCATGGAAGTCCTTAGACACATTTGGAAGTCATGAAAGTCAAGGAAGTTCTAGGAGACATTTGGCATACATGGAAGTCCTAGGACACATCTGGAAGTCATAGACATTCCTAGGAGACATTTGCTAGTCTCATGCCGCGTACACACGACAATTTTTCTCGTCGGGAAAAATTTCATTTTTTCTCTTTGACGAGAAAAACGCCCGTGTGTGGGCTTTCCAGCATTTTTCCCGACTAGAAAAACGTCAAGAATCACGACGAGAAAAATTAGAACACGCTCTAATTTTTCTCGTCGGGATTCACGGCATTTTTTTCCGCTGCAGTTTTCCCATAGGGAAACACTGCCAGGGAGCCCGCACACGGTCGGTTTTCTCGACCAAGAGGAAAAATGTCATGAAAACCGGCCGTGTGTGGGGGACCAAGCCGGTTCTTGTTTTTCATGTCGAATTTCTCGGCGGTGTTTTCACCGTCGAGAAAATCGATCGTGTGTACACGGCATTAGAAATCATAGGACACTTTTGAAAGTCATGGAAGTCCTAGGACTCATTTGGCATACATGGAAGTCCTAGGACACATCCGGAAGTCATAGACATTCCTAGGAGACATTTGCAAGTCATAGAAATCATAGGACACTTTTGAAAGTCATGGAAGTCCTTAGACACATTTGGAAGTCATGGAAGTACTAAGACACATATGGAAGTCATGGAAGTCCTTAGACACATTTGGAAGTTATGAAAGTCATGGAAGTTCTAGGACACATTTGGCATACATGGAAGTCCTAGGACACATCTGGAAGTCATAGACATTCCTAAGAGACATTTGCAAGTCATAGAAATCATAGGACACTTTTGAAAGTCATGGAAGTCCTTAGACACATTTGGAAGTCATGGAAGTACTAAGACACATATGGAAGTCAAGGAAGTTCTAGGACACATTAGGCATACATGGAAGTCCTAGGACACATCTGGAAGTCATAGACATTCCTAGGAGACATTTGCAAGTCTTAGAAATCATAGGACACTTTTGGAAGTCGTGGAAGTCCTTAGACACATTTGGAAGTCATGGAAGTACTAAGACACATTTGGAAGTCAAGGAAGTTCTAGGACACATTAGGCATACATGGAAGTCCTAGGACACATCTGGAAGTCATAGACATTCCTAGGAGACATTTGCAAGTCTTAGAAATCATAGGACACTTTTGAAAGTCATGGAAGTCCTTAGACACATTTGGAAGTCATGGAAGTCCTAGGACACATCTGGAAGTCATAGACATTCCTAGGAGACATTTGCAAGTCATAGAAATCATAGGACACTTTTGAAAGTCATGGAAGTCCTTAGACACATTTGGAAGCCATGGAAGTCCTAGGACACATCTGGAAGTCATAGACATTCCTAGGAGACATTTGCAAGTCATAGAAATCATAGGACACTTTTTGAAGTTTTGGAAGTCCTAGGAGACATCTGACTCAATTGCACCTTTTAAATACACTTTAGAGAATGCGACGCTCCTCACTACCTGAAGAATTATTGAGCACTAAAAGTTTGAAGGGGTTCCAACCCTTTTTCAATCTAACAAAAACGAAATAAATATATATACTTTATGCATACACTTTAAAGACAAGTGGGGATGGCTAGTCTGTGCTGATAAGAGGAAGAGAATTAGACACAATGTAGCAGCTCTATGGAGTCTCCATGACAACACAGATCTAACAGCATGAAGTCATCTCGGAAAGAATCTCTCTCGCAGTAAAATAAACAAGAATAATAAGATGGAGGTTACATTTCATACAAGGTGGCAGCCTTCAAGGTTACTGTGTAATTGTAAGATGAATACATTTTTCTACTGTTAATTTATAAACAGCTGTGTATCATGAAGACGGGAGAGAATTGTCTCACCAAGTCTAACAACTTGTAAAATTGGTGTGACAGTTGTTACAATGTAATAGACGGTCTCTTCACTGCTTGTTACACGTTGTTTGTTTCTTCTCTTCCCTGTTGCTAAAACGTCTAAAGAAATTTGTAGTTTCTGCAGATTATAACTAGGTTTGTAAAGTATAAAAAAAAAGAGAAAGAATCGGCTGCATTTCGAATTCTTTTTTGGTGACCTTGAAGGTATCTCAACATTCTATTCCCTTAAAGAGACTCTGTCGCCACACAACTCATTTAAGCAAATATCTGCCCATAAGATTATATGTACATTTACATATTTTAGGCATGTTATGTACCTGTAAAAGCCACCCTTGTGTAGACATTCAAAAGTCTTGAGACTACTGCTGGGGGCTGCCATCTTGGATTTGATGTCAGCAACCCCAGCAGACTCACAGCTGTCAATCAATAGCAGCCTTTCATAAACATTTTACTCAAAAGAAACCTTAAAATACTTTTAGGTTCCAGTTCCCCATTTATTGGGGCAAGGGGGAAAATGCCCTTTACATTGGTCACCTGTGGGAAGAATGTCCCATTTATAGTGAAGGTCTGATTGACACCATTCTAGATAGCTAAAAAAGGTAATTGGTCTCATGGATCTGCCATGCCAAGTGGTGTTGGCCCCCTGGAACTTTGAAGGAACCAAATGGAAAGGCAATTAGCCACAGGTCAAGGAACCCCTAGCAACCTCTGAAAGAACCCCAGTTGTGAATGACTGCTCCCCTTCACTCCTCACACAGAAACTAGTTAAAAGATTTTGGAACCAAATAATACAATAAAATTGGACTTAAGCCTAGTACACACGGCCGAGAATCTCGTCAGGAAAAAAACAGTCGTTTTTCCTGATGAGATTCTTGACAAGAATCTTGTCCCAGCCGAGTGTACACACGTACGATTCAAAAGAACCGCCATTCTTTTGAATGGCACGAACGCGGTGACGTCATCGACTATGACGAGCATGCGCTTGTCACATTCGATGCCGTCGCCGCCATCTTGCTACACCCTACCTATGCCTAGGAAGCTACCGTGCATGCGTTGAAGTCATTTCGAGCATGCGCAGGTTTCCACGGCGACAGGTAAGTATACACACGCTCGGGTTTCTTGTCTAGGAACAGGCCGTCAAGAATCCAGACGAGAAAATAGAGAGCAGGTTCTCCATTTTTCTCATCGAGATTCTGGGCACTTTTCTTGACGAGAAACCTGAAAGCCTCGTACACACGGCCGGTTTTCTCTGCAAGAAAGCTCTCCCAACAGTTTTCTTGTCATTTCTTAACGAGAAAACTGGCCGTGTGTACGAGGCCTTCGGCTCAACCTATTCCACATGCATCGCTTTCACAATGATACACGTGGATTAGGTTGACCCAAGGTCCAATTTTACTATATTTTTTTGGTTCAAAGGTTTTTATGGAGGACTCCCACTCCATAGTGATTTAATATTATGAATATTATTAGGGATAATTAGACCTGGTAGGATATTTTCTTTTCAGATTTTTGGTCAATAGTAAAAAGATTTATCTAGAAAGGTAAGGGGAAAGGGAGCTGGGCCAGAACAAAGAGAAATAAGATACTCACAGAAGTGGAGAGGGCTTTAATGTGCAAGGGCACTGTGCTAAGGAACCGGCTCTTGCAACTTAATTTTTCTGTTCTTTTAATTGCATTTTTAAAGTTGGTGACCTGGTCTTTTTCTTTAATTTTTTTTTGAAAGGAGTTTATTATTGCATATTTCCTGAAATACAGCTAAGCAGAGGCGGCTCTCTAATTAGGAAAATTAGGCGGTCGCCTAAGGCCTAGCACTCACAAGGGCCTCGCGGCCGCCTAATTTACCTGTGATTAATACTAATGTCTGCATCATTGGATCTCTCTATTACCCCTCTCTCTTTCTCACCTCCCCCTCTCTCCCCCCTCTTGCATTGGCTGAATATGTCTGATGGGTGAGGAGGGTGCCCTGGAAGTGGTGCTGATCACCTGTGTGCTAGATCCGTGCATTTTCTGCAGCCATTTTTCTTGCTTGAATTATTTTTTCCATTATGGGCGTGAGTGGGGCCTCATGTCTAAGTTTTGCCTAAGGCCTCACAAAGCCTAGAGCCGCCTCTGCAGCTAAGGTAAATTCTCTGCAACTCAAAGGTTGCAAAATACAGATGGGGCCACACAATCACCCATACTCATACATACCGGAGATTACAGAGGCTCTTTAACCTTAGACCTATGCAAGACTACAAGAGAATGGCACACTACTGTAGATTACTATTCATAAGTGAAGGTTATTTTATACACATCATTTAAATCAGGTCTGTGTATTTAAAATAGTAAAATGTGTAGAATTAGATAGACAGTTCTATGCATTAAAGTCATACATTTGTGGACCATCAACCCTATAGGAGCCTACTGGCAGGGCAGGACTTAGGGTGGTGGGGGCCCCTGGGCTTGAGTCACTTTCGAGCCCTACCTTCTATACATTACAAAAAATGGGCGTGGTTCACACAAAATAGTGGGCGTGGCTCAAATGGGCGTGGCTCCGAAGGGGGTGTGGTTGGAGTCTGAGATGAATGAGGGATGGATGGAGAAAGAAAGAAAGAGGGAGAGAAAGAGAGAAAGAAAGGAGAGAAAGAGGGAGGGAGAGAGAGAGAGAGAGAAAGAGAGATGGAGGGACAGCAGGCTCAGATCCTTCACCACAATAAAAATATGTGTATCTATCTATCAATCTATCAATTCAGCTATCCATCTTAAACATATAACAAGCTCTTTAACACCTATTTGCTACCCCCTGCACACCAATGACTCTGCCGCCGCTAAAATATCCACAACCAATATTTCTTGGTCCCGAAAGAAACAAAAGGCCCACTTGTGCACTCACCGGAGTCTTTGAGAAAACGAGAGATAAATAACAAAAATCATTCATTAGTCATTACAGAAATATTCCCTTTTCCCTATGATTTACGTCTTAGTAATTACCATCTGACCAGCCTAATAAAAAACCGTGACAAAACGAAGGTCAACTAGCAGCGACAAGTGTTCATTATACAATAATTACATTGTGATTGTGCAGACAGAGCCTTGAAACTGGTTTACCTTTCAACAGCCTCTGGTGTTCTGCCGAATAAGTTCCCCTGGCGGATAAGGACCCCCCTGTACTGCGCAGGCGCGGCGCCTCGGCTTGCTGTCTAGAGCTGACTCCGTCTGAGCTCTACATGTTTGGCTATTTTCAGAGGCTCAGTTCAGGTTCATACTGCGCAAGTGCCGTGCTGCGCCTGCGCAGTACAGGGGGGGCCCTTATCTGCCGAGGGAACTTTTTTGACAGGACACCGGGGAACTTTTTCGGCAGGACACATGATCAGCATCAGACAGTCAATAGCTCAGGGAGGGCGCTACCTATTTACGTCATGTGTATGGAGAAGGACACGAGGGGGAGGCGGGGGCCCTGAGTACATTGTGGGGGCCCTACGCAGCTAGCGTAGCAAGCGTATAGGGCGGATCGGCCCTGGGAACGTGACTCAGTAGACGGGAAGCGCATACGCTGGAGAAATAATCAAAGAAAAAAGTAAGGAGACTTTAACAGGCAGGGGCCCCCTATTGAGCGGGGCCCATGGGCTTGAGCCCAGTCAAGCCCAATGGTAAGTCCAGCCCTGCCTACTGGCCATCTTATTCAAAAAACATAACATTACTACGGTAATATTATCAAATTGCTTCTTCCTTTGCAGCTCTAAGGCCTCGTACACACGACCGGTTTTCTCGACAAGAAAACTGCTGGGAGAGCTTTTTGTCGTGAAAACCGTTCATGTGTATGGTTTCTCTACGTGAAAACTGCCGGGAATCCCGGCGAGAAAAATAGAGAACCTGCTCTCTATTTTCTCGTCGTGATTCCCTTGGGACTATTTCCCGTCGTGAAAACCGGTCGTGTGTATGCTTGTCCGAGGTGAATAAAAAACGCGCATGCTCAGAATCAAGTACGAGACGGTGGCGCTCCTTCTGGTAAAACTAGCGTTCCTAATGGAGCTATCACATTCGTCACGCTGTAACGAACTGAGAAGAACGAGGCTGAAAAGCGCGAATCGTCTCTCACCAAACTTTTACTAACACAAGATCAGCAAAAGCAAGCCCAATGGGTGGCGCCATTGGAATGGAACTTGCCCTTTATAGTGCCGTTGTACGTGTTGTACGTCACCGCTCTTTAGAACAACGGGATTTTGAATGTCAGTCTGTACGCAAGACAAGCTTGGCAAAATCCCGTTGGGAAACCCAATGTTTTTTTTTCCAGACGGTAATCCCGGTCGTGTGTACAGGGCTTAACAGTCTTTACTCTTCTGTGAAGGCTTTCAAAAAGATTTTGGAGGGGGCTCTGTAGGAATTTATGACCATTCAGCCAAAAGAGGTTTTGTGAGTCTAAGTACTGATGTTGAATGAGAAGACCTGTCTCACAGTTGGCGTTCCAATTCATCCCAAAGATGTTTTAGCAGGGTTGGTGTCAGGGCTCTGTGCAGGGCCTTCAAGTTCCTACGCACCAAACTGGCTAGACCATGTTTTTATGGAACTGGCTTTGTATAAAGCGGCATAGTCATGCTGGAACACAAAACGTTCTTCACCAAACTTATCACAAGGTTGTAAAGTCTTTGTATGTTGTAGCATAACAGTTACCTTCACTGAAACACCTGAATTTAATCAATTAAAAGGGTTGTCCTCATACTTCTAGCTAAAAATGTTTACAGTACAAAGACATTATAAACAACTGTGCACTTTCAACTATGTGGTAACAGTTTGGGTTTTGTTCCACTATGACTGTGCCTCTGTGTACAAAGCCATCTCCACACTGTGCTGGGGCAGCACAGTGGTGTAGTGGTTAGCACTTTCACCTAGCAGCAAAGGGTCGCTGGTTCGAATCCCGACCACGACACCATCTGCCTGGAGTTTGCATGTTCTCCCTGTGTCTGCGTGGGTTTCCTTCGGGGTACTCCGGTTTCCTCCCACACTCCAAAAGACATGCTGGTAGGTAAATTGGATCTTGTCCAAATTGGCCCAGTATATATTTGTGAACGACTGTGTGTCCCAAGCGTGTCGAGATCCTATGGGATAAAATGACCGCACCAGCCAAGCAGACACTGGCTGCAAAAGCGCCTAGAGGCGATTCAGTTCGCATGTGTAGCGCTATACAAGTCATTCATTCATTCATTCATTACAAAGACAAGGTTTGTGGAGAAACTCAAGTGGCCTACACAGAGCCATGACCTCAACCCTACTGAACAACTTTGGGATGAATGGGAATGCCAATTTTGAGTCTAGGTCTTCTAATCCAACATTAGTACTTGACCTCAACCCTACTGAACACCTTTGGGATGAATGGGAATGCCAATTTTGAGTCTAGGTCTTCTAATCCAACATTAGTACCTGACCTCAACCCTACTGAACAACTTTGGGATGAATGGGAATGCCAATTTTGAGTCTAGGTCTTCTAATCCAACATTAGTACCTGACCTCAACCCTACTGAACAACTTTGGGATGAATGGGAATGCCAATTTTGAGTCTAGGTCTTCTAATCCAACATTAGTACCTGACCTCAACCCTACTGAACACCTTTGGGATGAATGGGAATGCCAATTTTGAGTTTAGGTCTTCTAATCCAACATTAGTACCTGACCTCAACTCTACTGAACTCCTTTGGAGTGAAGTAGAAGGCTGAATGTGAGCCAGGTATTTTCGTGTCAAGGAAGTGAGTGGAAGAGAGAGAGACTCACAAGCTGTGCAGCAAGTGTGAGCTCTTAGCCAAAACGGAGACACGGGCTGCTAACCCCCTGTGTGACCTGCCTTGCACCCCTACTTGGAAGAGCCTAGCCCTTGCATGGGACCAAAGACTAGCGAATACGGTATCTGTCTTTCGCTCTATTGGTGTCTGGGATTGCTGAGGCCAAGATATCAGTCGGATTCAGGACCAGTTGTACTTATCTAGTTGACTGATACCCAGCCCTTTGTGACTTGGGAGGTATACGCCTCTCCTGGTTATTAATATCCGGTAAGCCTCCCCCTATCATCGGTGATGGTGCTTCTGACACTTCTGTTTCTTTTTAGAGGGATACATCTATGTCGGAATTTTTAGATCAAGGTCTGCTGAATACATCCATTTATTTTGGACTTTCTTTTCACGTATTAGTGCACTCAAAATGCACAATATGATGTTCACTGTTTGGGGTGTTATTTTCACGTGGTGCATTTTGTAACATAGAGTTAATTCTTCGTTATATATTGTAAATGCATTTTTGTTTTTTGTTTCATACATTGGTAATGCAATTATTGAATCATCTACACAAGTATATTCAAATAGCGCTACACTGAATTTTTTTCCACATACTATATAGCTTTTTGTCTACAAGCTGTGTTGGCAGCTATGTTTTATATACATTTCCACTTTTGCACAGCGCAGTATTTTCCCCCTTTTTTTCTAGAAGGCTGAATGTGAGCCAGGTCTTTTCATCCAACATTAGTACCTGACCTTACAAATTCTCTTGACTGAATGGGTAGAAATCCCCCCCCAAATAGTTGTGGAAAGTCATTCCAGAAAAATGGAAGCTGTTATTGGTGCAGGGGGGGGGGGGGGTCAACTCCATATTAATGCTCACGGTTTTGGAAATGGGATGTATAACAAATGGTGTGGCCATATAGTATATATGGAGATAGAAATACTTACAAATCGGAAACAGCTCCTAACGCTGGGCTCAACATTACTTCCCCCAAAGGCTGCAACTTCTCCAAGTTGTCTCGGTATCTGGATGGCTTCATGCAGAAGAAGGCCTAGCTGCTTCTGGTCACATGTTCCATCGGTTTTTGCTACCTGTGAAAATAAATCTGAAAGAAAAATGGCTTGTGTAAGGCTGGGTTCACACTTGTGCAGTGCGAATTCCAGCTCTCTTATCTCTGCAAAAAGATAAGAGAACTGCCCAGCAGATAATCTCAGTTTTAGCTGCGAATTTGGTGACCTGGGAGAGAGGATGGGGAGAAGGGGAAGTGTAGTGAGGAGAAGGAGAGAAATCCTGATGAGAACTGAACACATCTGCGAATCAGATGTGTGCCCATAGAAGATAATGGGCCTGAATTCGCACCTGAGCCGCACCGCAATGACTAGAAAACGCACACTTTTTTTGGGCAACGCGCAGTGCGAATGCATCGCACATATGTGAACCAGCCTCATTAAAATCAATGTATTTTATATTGTTATGCGAATTGGATGCGGTTGAACCACTTAAGCCCCGGACCAATATGCAGCATAAAGACCAGGCCCCTTTTTGCGATTCGGCACTGCGTCGCTTCAACTAAAAATTGCGCGGTCGTGCGACGTGGCTCCCAAACAAAATTGACGTCCTTTTTTCCCCACAAATAGAGCTTTCTTTTGGTGGTATTTGATCACCTCTGCGGTTTTTATTTTTTGCGCTATAAACAAAAATAGAGCGACAATTTTGAAAAAAATGCAATATTTTTTACTTTTTGCTATAATAAATATCCCCAAAAAATATATAAAAAAAACTTTTTTTTTCCTCGGTTTAGGCCAATACGTATTCTTCTACATATTTTTGGTAAAAAAAAGCATACACAAGACATTTTAGACAATTGTGCTTCTTCCAACTTTGTAGCAAAAGTCATGTGAAGGACCTTTTTCTGTTCCAGCCCCTGTGTATAATCCAATTTCATAAAGATATGGTTTGATGAGTTTGGTGTGGAGGGACTTCCCCCCCCCCCCTCCAGGCTAGGATCACATTATCAATTCAGATGGCACTGGAAAACCACTGTCCTAAAGACCACAGATACCTCCTATCACCCTCAATAAAGGCAAGCATGTCAGCAACCACGTATAGTAACATCTTTTCATTGTTGGGAAAAGAAAAGAGTCACATTCTATGAAGCCTGCATATCTGGTTCCTAAAAGTTAGCATAGACCCATCGTCTCTGTTACGAGATGGACAAACTGAGTGATTCAACGTCTAGCCCAACAAGCAGCCAATCTTCGGCTACATCAGTGGTCTCCAAACTGCCGGATGTGGCTCCTTGCTTGTGTTTATCCAACCCTTGGGGCACTATTCCATCCAGTTAGTGCACAGTGTTTTGCTGTCTCCTGGGGGCATATCTCTACAAACGATACGGTATTTACTGCGTGGCTGTTTTATACTAGGTGTATCCTTGTCATTATTTGGCTGGTCCTGTATGTTGGATCGCGGGCAGCGTGCTTTACCTGGCAACACCTACAGCCCTGTGTGTTCCAACTATATATGCCCCCACCAATCATCCGATTACTTCACCATTGAAGTCTGACCAACAAGGTGATTTTCCTGTCTAGCCGACGACCCCCCGTATTTTGTGGATATCTCCCATATACTATGCCTATTTGGGGTGCGCACTAGACGTTTACGGTCCTGGACATATATATATATCCCTGTGGATTTTTTCTATATTTTTTATTGGGGGACAACTATACATTGGACCTCGTCTAGCCCAAGATAGTGAGATTTGTACTTTTCTCGCTATTTTTGTTCGTCCTGAAGAAGCCTCGCGGCGAAACGCGTAGACGACACACAAGGGACCGTATCTGTATATTCCATCATCTATACAGTTTTAATTCTTGTACTTCTGTAGCTATTGTCTATTTTGTTATTTCATTAAAAAATTCTTATTTTTTTTATTCACTGTGTTGTTGCCTTAAAAGTCCGACCACTGGTTGCGCTCCTTGAACAATCCTCCATGTTTTCCCTCACTATTCCATCCACTGATGCCAACAATGGAGGATAATTCCTAAAACTAACCCAAAAGATGGGGCACTATTTTTCCCACTGACACAAAAAACAAGGCATTGTTTACTCCCACTGACACCAGGTCCTTTTCTACTCCCACTGGCCACAGTTGGGCCACCCTAAAGTCTGAAGGGACAGTAAACTGGACCTTTGCTTAGAAAGTTTGGAGACCCCTGCTCTACATATACAGTAAATCTTTTAATCTTTCCAATGTAGGACATCAATCCACACGCACTCATGCCTCGTACACACGACCGGTTGTCCCGTCGGAAAAACTGCGGTAAGAGCTTTTGGCCGAAAAAATCCTAGCGGGAAAACCGTTCGTCTGTATGCTTTTACGATGGGGGAAAAAAACGTGCATGCTCGGAAAGAATTTGACGCATGCTTGGAAGCATAGAAATTGAATTTTCTCGGCTCGTCGTAGTCTTTTACGTCACCGCGTTCTTGGCATTCAAAAGTTCAGCGGTCTTTCGTGTGACCGTGTATATGCAAGGCAGGTTTGAGAGGAATTCCGTTGGGAAAACCAATGGTTTTTTTTTTCCGACAGGAAAACCGGTCGTGTGTACGAGGCATAAGATCTAGGATCTGACACCAAAGTGTGTAGCTTCTCTACATTTCATCGCATGTTCTATGGGACATCAACAACCCAAATTATTGGGCACCCAAATGGATCAGTAAAAATCTTATTGGGGGCTATAAAGACGGGCTTTGGGCTTGTGCCGATGGCAACAATTTGAGATGCTTTGAAGATCATTCAGAATTCATTGACAGGTGCGTTATCGTCGGATGTTTTTTCACCTTAATGCATTAAGGTGAAAAAACATGTACCTTTACAACCCCTTTAAAATGTACAGTACGTGGTAAGGATATTTTAGAATATGGACCGTTGAGATTTTTTTGACCAGTTGCCTTACACTTGTCTTTGTATTTTCCCCTTGTTATATTTAATTTCTCAATTTCTAAGTATTGACTGTTTATGCATTCAGTAGATTACTTACATTCTAGTTTTCCCTTGACATCACTGTTACACAAACACGCTATTCCAGCTTTGAACGAGAGAACCCGGATTCGTCCATTGCGGGCACTAGAGAGAGACAGAAAGGAATGGGAAGCAATTAACTGGTAATATTTTCCATGAGTTAGTATCATAAAAGATAACATAGGGCTCAAAATAATTGTCAGGATTAATCGATAGTTGGTTATTAGATTGATGGCTTTCATTATTTTTTAAAGTCTATCTCCTAGATCAGGGGTCTCCAAACTATGGCCCTCCAGTTGTTCAGGAACTACAATTTCCATCATGCCTAGTCATGTCTGTGAATGTCAGAGTTTTACAATGTCTCATGGGACATGTAGTTCCGCAACAGCTGGAAGGCCATAGTTTGGAGATCCCTGTCCTAGAGCAAAATCAAAATTTCAGCTCTTGGCAAGTGTCAGCTGAGCTGTCTCGGAGGACAACGGCCCTCCAGGCTCGGAACTTCTTCTCCTGGACAAGAAGACAGACTGCTCCAGCCCAGAGTATTTATGTGCTCTGCAGCCACCCACTGGGCATGCCTCCCCAGGGATTGGCTGAGACCCCATACATATTCAGGCTATTCATTTGACCTGCTTCAATCATATGTCCTGGAGGCCTTCCAGAAGGCAGGGGGAAACCAATCAAGTCTGCAGGCCTTGGGATCCTGATCAGTCCACAGCAAACAGCAACTGCTCCACTGATTACAGAGGAGTTAAAAAATAACGAAATTTACCTGACAGCCTAACACCTACATCCAAATGACCATGTTATTCCCATAATGCCTGTACCTTATCCTGAGAAAGGTAGACTTTGTCCTACCAGGTTCTAGTTGGAAGGTGGCTGTTATGTACAAAATTAAGGCCAATTACGTCGTAATTGGTGAAGGCCAAGAACACAGACTGCTCCAGCCCGAGTATTTATGTGCTCTGCAGCCACCCACTGGGCACGCCTCCCCAGGGATCGGCTGAGACCCCATACATATTCAGGCTATTCATTTGACCTGCTTCAATCATATGTTCTGGAGGCCTTCCAGAAGGCAGGGGGAAACCAATCAAGCCTGCAGGCCTTGGGACCCTGATCAGTCCAAAGCAAACAGCAACTGCTCCACTGATTACAGAGGAGTTAAAAAATAACAAAATTTACCTGACAACCTAACACCTACATCCAAATGACCATATGTTATTCCCATAATGCCTGTACCCTATCCTGAGGAAGGTAGACTTTGTCCTACCAGGTTCTAGTTACAAGGTGGCTGTTATGTACAAAATTAAGGCCAATTACGTTGTAATTGGTGAAGGCCAATTATATGGGAACGACATGTGGTTGGATAGCGGTTCCACTAGTGATAATTTTTTGTTTTTCATGAAGTGATACTTTTATGAAATTGTAAATGAAAATTCATAATTGTTAAGACAAGCTTTTGTGCATAAAAATATTAAATCGGTTGACACCTCAAACAACCCATTTCTAATCATGTCCAAATGGGCATCAAGTGGGCAAAGGAAGCGACTGCAGGTGGGTGCAGAAAACTCTACGCCATAACAGTTACCTCAATTGTATATTATGTTGTCATCATAGAAGGAAGGGTTATTTAAGGGCATACCCATCAAAGACGTTTAGTAACCAGTTGAGGGCTAGGTCCACACACAAAGGAACGTTGACCAACAGTCCACGCTCTTCTTCCAATCGCTCATACAGAGAGCTCAGGCAGCGAATGACATCGAGGACGTCCAGGTTGCGTTCTGCAGATTGCAGGATGTCACAGCTGAATATCTGGGTGACCAGGGGAAGTGTGACGAGGTCCACTGAGGAAGATGAATAAAGCAAGAAAGGGAAAACATGAAATATATGGTTACATTGGCCTTGGTCCACCATTTCGTGATGCCCGACTTAGGAGTATTTTTTCATTCATTCTGCTAGTTGAACAAAAAAACTTGATCATCTATGGCCTGCTTTAGTCACATTCAGCTGGAGATGTTCTGTAATGTTGAAGACACAATTAAGTAACCTGGTAAACACAGTCCATTGTAATGAGGATCATAAAGACCTGTACAATGGAGAGACCAACCAACCACTCAACAACAGCTGGCCCAACACAGAAGGGTGAACGCTTAAGTATTCATGGTGTGATCCAAAGATGCCACACTCCTAAGTGTACTGGAGGAGTAGATAAAAAGCGGCCCCAGCCTAGGCTCGACCCACCCAGGCCATGGCGCTGACGCATTTCGTCCAGCCTACAGGGCTTAGTCATAGAGGTCCTCTATGAAACAGGGCTGCTTAGAAGTGTGGCGTTCTTGAATCACACTTTGTACAGCAGGCTAGGATGGGCAACCCTGATGTAAAGGGGGCACTCCAGTGGGGACCCCGATGTAAAGGGGGCACTCCAGTGGGGACCCCGATGTAAGGGGGGCACTCCAGTGGGGAGCCCGATGTCAAGGGGGGCACTCCAGTGGGGAGCCCGATGTCAAGGGGGGCACTCCGGTGGGGAGCCCGATGTCAAGGGGGGCACTCCGGTGGGGAGCCCGATGTCAAGGGGGGCACTCTGGTGGGGAGCCCGATGTCAAGGGGGGCACTCCGGTGGGGAGCCCGATGTCAAGGGGGCACTCCGGTGGGGAGCCCGATGTCAAGGGGGGCACTCCGGTGGGGAGCCCGATGTCAAGGGGGGCACTCCGGTGGGGAGCCCGATGTCAAGGGGGGCACTCCGGTGGGGAGCCCGATGTCAAGGGGGGCACTCCGGTGGGGAGCCCGATGTCAAGGGGGGCACTCCGGTGGGGAGCCCGATGTCAAGGGGGGCACTCCGGTGGGGAGCCCGATGTCAAGGGGGGCACTCCGGTGGGGAGCCCGATGTCAAGGGGGGCACTCCGGTGGGGAGCCCGATGTCAAGGGGGGCACTCCGGTGGGGAGCCCGATGTCAAGGGGGGCACTCCGGTGGGGAGCCTGATGTCAAGGGGGGCACTCCTGTGGGGACCATGATGTATAGGGGGGCACTCCTGTGGGGACCATGATGTATAGGGGGGCACTCCGGTGGGGACCATGATGTAAAGGGGGCACTTCGGTGGGAAGCCTGATGTAAAGGGGGCACCCCGGTGGTGAGCCTGATGTAAAGGGGGCACCCCGGTGGGGAGCCTGATGTAAAGGGGGCACCCCGGTGGGGAGCCTGATGTAAAGATGGAACTCCGGTGGGGACCCTAATGGAAGGGGGAACTCCGATGGGGACCCTGATGGAAGGGGGAACGCTGATGGGGACTCTGATGGAAGGGGGAACGCTGATGGGGACCCTGATGGAAGGGGGAACGCTGATGGGGACCCTGATGGAAGGGGGAACGCTGATGGGGACCCTGATGGAAGGGGGAACTCTGATGGGGACCCTGATGGAAGGGGGAACGCTGATGGGGACCCTGATGGAAGGGGGAACTCTGATGGGGACCCTGATGGAAGGGGGAACTCTGATGGGGACCCTGATGGAAGGGGGAACTCAGATGAATACTCACAATATACTCTGATAGGGACACAAGTTCTGCTTTATCACCCTAATCTAATGACAGCCTAATACACCCCTAGATCATGTAGGCCAGATCCGGCCCCGTTACCCATGGAGCTAAAAAAGCTGGGGTACGTTCCTGACACTTATTAGAACTAAGGAAGAGGCTTGGTTGGATAGCAAATCATCTTCAACAGTTGAGTGTGACTAACTACTACTAAGTAAATCGTGGTCCAATCAGCTTAGTGATATCCTGTCCATCGTTACCTATACCACCAACAGGACAGTTCTATATGGGAAGTCGCCTTTTTTTGTAACTTTTTTTTATGTAGGAACTAAAAAAGGTACAATTAAGAGTTGAAAAGTAAATTTAAAATACCAAAGTCCAACCATTCCAAGCACTCAGTACTTACATCTCAACGCCTTTTGCACTCTGCGCAGTTTCATTGCCGTCCGGTAGGCGGAGAACTTTATGTTGTTTAGATCTCCTGAAAAATGTCAAATAAGAAAAAAGTCCACTATAAGGGCTCGGTTACACTTGCGTCCATTTCCGCCCCTCGGAAAAGAGATCTATGGTGGGACAATTTTCAGAGGCATTAGACAGGTGGCCTGGAGGAGATATGTTGCCTCCTCACCCTCTATTTTAGTTGCAGCAATGCCCTATTCACTCAATTGGGTTGCGTTTGGAGGTGGTACTACCAGCCAGCATTTGGCATGGTATTATCAGCCAAACATGACCCGTTATGCAGTTTGTGCCAGACCACGACCACAGCAGTAAGTACTCACATGGCAGGTGGCCGGGTTACTTGCAGCTGGGTGGTCGGGGGGGGGGGGGGGGGCTGGTAAAACCTCAACTCAACCACCATAAATTTTTACAGCCCCTCACCCACTCATCTAAACGAGGTCTAAATGCATTAGCTAATTTTATCACGGTGGTTCAAAATGTACAAATTAATTACACCATCAGTATATAATTTATTATTATATTTATTTAAATGATTAAATATCATTTGAAATGATTTATTTATTAATACTATAATAGAGGATATAATAAATTGTAATTATATCATAAATGTAATAAATTATATATATAATTTCCTCTATTTAAGTCCTTCCTCTATCCAATTATAATTAAGTAAATATATATATATATATATATATATATATATATATATATATATATATATATATATATAGTAATTTATTAATAACTTACATAGAATGAATGAATGAGACAAGTAAAAATTATATAATAAATCTAATAAATAATATAGTGAATGATATATTAAATGATAATGATAAATTGATATTAAAACTGATATCATATCATTAATTAAATTATTATTATTATTTTTTTTAAAGATGCTTTTTATTAAAATACATGCACATCAATAAAAATAAAAACAAACACCTCTTATTAACAAAACGTGCCCTTTATTATAGCATTATATCATTTACTATTATATATTTTATTCATTTTATATAATTTATTTTATAATTTATACGATTTATGATATAGTTAGCACTTATTATATCATTCATTGTAATATTTTTTATATTTAATATAACTCTAATATTATATCATTTAATCATTAGATATCTTTATATCATTCATTATCATTATATTAAATACATTGTTTAACCTTATTAACAACGTGTGTCCTTTATTATATCATTTACTAGTATATCATTTATTCATTTTATATAATTTATTAGATAATTTTTTAGATTTATGATATTAGTTAGCACTTATTATATCATTCATGGCAATGTTTATTATATTTAATATATCACTTTTTTTTTACATCATTAAATCATTATATCATTCATTATATTAAATAAATTGTTTAACCTTATTAACGTGTGTCTTTTATTATATCATTATATAATTTATTAGATTTACAATATAGTTATTTATTATATCATTCATTGTAATATTTATTATATCATTATCATTAAATAATGATATATTATTTTTTATTTTATTCATTATATTATCATTAAATTAAATAAATTGTTTAACCTGTTCCTCATTGCAACTTTTAGAATGTTCGTAGGTGCTGTACCCCATGCTGACCAAACATTGACCCCAATGCTAAAAGCGTAAATATTACTATACATAATTACCGTGTTTCCCCGAAAGTAAGACCTACCCCAAAAATAAGACCTACGTTATTTTCTAGGAGGGCTGCAATATAAGCCCTACCCGGAAAATAAGCCCAAATTTTAAAATGCTTGTAAAATCCTATAATCCACTCTTACAGTAGTATATAATGTACAATGTGTGTGTTTCTGTAATATATCTGCAGGAAAGAGAGCTCTGGCGGGTCACAGAAGCGAAGAGCGGCGCTATAACGAAGGTATTTGTCACAATTATATTACAGAAACACACACATTGTACATTATATAATACTGTAATAGAGTGGATTCTAGGATTTTACAAGCATTTTAACTCAGTTCACACTGGGGATTCCTGTCAGGCAGAGGGAGGGAAGACAGCGCATTACATGGTAAGACCTACCCCCAAAATAAGCCCTACTGTGTCTTTTGTTGCCAAAATTAATATAAGACCCGGGCTTATTTTCGGGGAAACACGGTATATGACTTTTTTTTTTTTCATACATACTTTCCTCTAGCAAGGGGAAAAAAATGACAATGTAGAATTTCTTCTTTGCAGAGGAGAAACAATACGGGGTTGGGTTTCATTCACAATGATCACTGTGATTGGCCATAATAACGATCACATGATCCTCCTGGCTTCCAGTTGTTAGTCTGAGACCAGGAGCTGTTGGTGACGCTGCGATCTTGGTACTAGGGGCGCGCAATGGTGCACACTCCTAGCACAAAAAACACGCCGTCTATATGCAGCACCACTGAATAAAGCCAAAGCTGTGTGAATCTTTTGTGATAACATTTCTAATGTAGCCTAGGCTCAATGACCTTTGGCCATCATTTTTTTTTAGAGAACTACATGGTAATAGACAATGGAGGGGGATGCATGGCTGTTTTTTTTATTTACCTAGCGCCTGGTACAGCTCGGTCATTTTCGGATGATCCCAGCACGTCGTCTGTGCCTGGTGACTAGACAGGAAAAAAATTAACATTAGACCTCCCACTGTATTTAAAGCAGGGAGTAAACCCACTCACTAAAATCTAAAATGGTAAATGTCATTTCAAAAGTTATTTTTATTATTTTTAATTCTGCAACTTGAAACAAAAAAATCCTGATCCTGCCATGAAGGTCCTTGTTCAGACCTTTCCTGTTATATGTCGACAATCCGCCCGAATCACAAGTCTTTTGCCGACTCTAACATGTTTTCTTCTAAGATTGTCCTGTATTTGTCTCCATCCATCTTCTCATCATCTCTGACCAGCTTCCCTGTCCCCGCTGAAGAAAAGCATCCCCACCACATGATGCTGCCACCACCATGTTTCACAGTGGGGATGGTGTGTTCAGGGTGATGTGCAGTGTTAGTTTTCCGCCACACATTGCGTTTTTCTTTTAGGCCAAAAAGTTGAATTTTGGTGTCATGTGACCAGAGCTCCTTCTTCCACATGATTGCTGTGTCCTGTACAGGTTTGCTGTGTCCCCCACATGATTGCTGTGTCCCCCACATGGCTTCTCACAAACTGCAAACAGGACTTCTTGTGACTTTCTTTCACCAATGTTTTTCTTCTTGTCACTCTTCCATAAAGGGCAGATTTGTGGAGAAGCACGACTAATAGTTGTCCTGTGGACAGATTCTCCCCCCTGAGCTGTGGATCTCTGCAGCTCCTCCAGAGTTACCATGGGCCTCTTGGCTGCTTCTCTGATGAATGCTCTCCTTGCCCGGCCCGGTCAGTTTAGGTGGACGGCCATGTCTTGGTAGGTTTGTGGTTGTGCCATACTCTTTCCATTTTCAGATGATGGATTGAACAGAGCTCCGTGAGATGTTCAAAGCTTGGGGTATTTTTTTATAACCTAACCCTGCTTTATACTTCTCCACAACTTTATCCCTGACCTGTCTGGTGTGTTCCTTGGCCTTCATGATGCTGTTTGTTCACTAAGGTTCTCTAACAAACCTCTGAGGGCTTCACAGAACAGCTGTATTTATACTGAGATTAAATTACACACAGGTGGACTCTATTTACTAATTAGGTGACTTCTGAAGGCAATTGGTTCCACTAGATTTTAGTTAGGGGTATCAGAGTAAAGGGCTGGATATAAATGCCCCTCCCCCCACACTTTTCACATATTTATTTATATAATTTATTATTTTCCTTCCACTTCACAATTATGTGTCACTTTGTGTTGGTCTATCACAGTGTTTCTCAACTCCAGTCCTCAAGGAGCCCCAACAGGTGATGTTTTCAGGATTTCCCTCAGATGAAACGACTGTGGTAATTACCAAGGCAGTGAAACTGATCAAATCACCTGTGCAAAATAATGGAAAGCCTGAAAACATGACCTGTTGGGTCACCTTGAGGACTGGAGTTGAGAAACACTGCTCTATCGCATAAAATCCCAATAAAATGCATTTATGTTTTTGGCTGTAACATGACAAAATTTGGAAAATTTCAAGGGGTATGAATACTTTTTAAAGGCACTGTAAATGAAATTTTAAAAGTTATTTTTAATTTTTTTTATTCTGCAACTTAAATTAAAAAAAAATCCTGATGATCCTGCCATGAAGGTCCTTGTTCAAGCCTTTCCTGTTATACGGTGACAACATCCAACTTCCTGTCTGCCAACTGTGCTCCTACGTTGTCACCCTACAGGCTTCTGATGGAAACTACAAGCAGATGCTGATTCCAAAAAGTATGTTCCATTGTTATCACCATCAAGAGACCCGCCCGAGGAACACCATGCAGATGGAATGCATGCAAGTAGACGGGAAGCAGTTGTAAAGGGGCTGCAGGAAATCAGCAAGGATGAAAAAAAAAAGGTGACGGGGTGTGCAGTACATGTGGTTGTGGTGTTGCAGCCTTTAAAGTTGTAAAGCAGGCACTGAGAAGGTCCAAATGAAACTTGCAGTGCCGCTCTGAGCTAAGACAGAGATCTCCCCACCGGTTGCAGTGAAGGGAGCCGCCATCAGTACACCATTCAGAGATGTAGGAACACCAACCCAGTGTATTAGTATGTAGATACTTGTGGCCTCAGCCAGCGCAGCTCCAGCCACCAGTGGTGGTGCGTCCATAGAGGGTGCCGGAGCGCCGCCCCCTCTCGCTCCCGCACCGCCACTGAAAGACAATACATAGATTCATGCATTGCATGAATCTGTGTATTGTCACCGCTGCCGCGCTGCCCACTATTCAGATGGCCGGCCTCCTGGTGAGCGCCGGCCATATGAATTAGAGCGGCGGCCGGCGGTGGGTGTGGCTTGGAAGTGCCTATCAGAGCCAGCGGCTCTGATAGGCTTTCCGAATACAGCTCTCACGCTGTATTCGGCTTCCAAAAACTCCTCCCAGGTACGCACGGGGGTGCGTTCCTGGAAGAAGACTGTGTGGAGGTTTCAGCCAATCAGGTTCACCGGATCTGGTTACCGGTAACCTGATTGGCTGAAGCGACATCGAGGGCGGGAGAACACATCGAGGACGGCGCGGACCGAGGAAGGTAAGTGCAGGGCTAGGGGGGGGGGGGGGGACAGGCTGCATTTGGGGGGAACTGGCTGAATATGGGGCACAAACTGGCTGAATATGGGGCACAAACTGGCTGAATATGGGGGACAAAATGGCTGCATTTGGGGGGAACTGGCTGAATATGGGGGACAAACTGGCTGAATATGGGGGGAACTGGCTGAATATGGGGGACAAACTGGCTGAATATGGGGACAAACTGGCTGAATATGGGGGACAAACTGGCTGAATATGGGGGGAACTGGCTGTATATGGGGGACAAACTGGCTGAATATGGGGGGAACTGGCTGAATATGGGGGACAAACTGGCTGCATTTGGGGGGAACTGGCTGTATATGAGGGACAAACTGGCTGCATTTGGGGGGAACTGGCTGTATATGAGGGACAAACTGGCTGCATTTGGGGGAACTGGCTGTATATGGGGGACAAACTGGCTGCATTTGGGGGGAACTGGCTGTATATGGGGACAAACTGGCTGTATATGGGGGCACACTGGCTATATATATGGGGACACACTGGCTGTATATGGGGACAAACTGGCTGTATATGGGGACACACTGGCTATATATAAATATGGAGGCACACTGGCTGTAAATGGGGGCACACTGGCTGTATATGGGGGCACACTGGCTGTATATGGGGGCACACTGGCTGTATATGGGGGCACACTGGCTGTATATATATGGGGGAACACTGGCTGTATATGGAAACAAACTGGCTGTATTTGAGGGGGCAAACTGGTGGCGTTTGGGCACAGTGGCTGCGTTTAATGGGCACAGTGGCGGCAATTGATTTTTATTTATTTTTTTCGTTTGTTTGCGCCCCCCAAAAATTTTGAGCACCAGCCGCCACTGCCAGCCACCATGCTTCCTCAACATGTTTCGTCCCGCTCACCGGGGCTTGGCCACAGAGGTGAGCGGAGTGAAACATGTCACTCTTTGCAGCTATAACAGCTTCAACTCTTCTGGGAAGGCCGTCCACAAGGTTTAGGAGTGTGTCTATGGGAATGTTTGACCATTCTTCCAGAAGCACATTTGTGAGGTCAGGCACTGATGTAGGACGAGAAGGTCTGGCTCGCAGTCTCCGCTCGAATTCATCCCAAAGGTGTTCTTTCGGGTTGAGGTCAGGACTCTGTGCAGGCCAGTCAAGTTCCTCCACCCCAAACTCGCTCATCCATGTCTTTATGGACCTTGTTTTGTGCACTGGTCCAAATCATCAGGGGGGGATTAAGCTGTGGGGTTGTTTTTCAGGGGTTTGGCTTGGCCTCTTAGTTCCAGTGAAGGAAACTCTTAAGGCGTCAGCATACCAAGACATTTTGGATAATTTCATGCTCCCAACTTCATAGGAACATTTTGGGGACGGCCCCTTCCGTTCCAACATGACTGCTCACCAGAGCACAAAGCAAGTTCCATAAAGACATGAATGAGGGAGTTTGGGGTGGAGGAACTTGACTGGCCTGCACAGAGTCCTCACCTCAACCCCATAGAACACCTTTGGGAGAGGAGACTGCGAGCCAGGCCTTCTCTTCAAACATCAGTGCCTGACCTCACAAATGCTCTTCTGGAAGAACGGTCAAACATTCCCATAGACACCCTCCTAAATCTTGTGGACGGCCTTCCCAGAAGAGTTGAAGCTGTTATAGCTGCAAAGGGCGGGGCCAACTCAATATTGAACCCTACGGACTAAGACTGGGATGCCATTAAAGTTCACGTGCGTGTAAAGGCAGGTGTCCCAATACTTTTGACAATATAGTGTGACTGAAAGTGCTGGTTACTCACTTGATGTAATACGGCACCTTGTTGGGGGATATCGCTCTTTCCCATGGAACCTGAACTGATGCTAAAATAGAAAAAAAAATAAAAAATAAAGTGTTAATACATAATAAATGTTTTCACATCTGTTGCATTCTACGGCTTACCTGACCAACATAAAGGATTGCGGGAAGGGCAGGTTTACCACCATAGAATACATGGCCAAAGTTGGTGGACACCAGACCATCACCTATATGGGCCAATTGGTTATCACATTCCAAAACCATGGCCAATAATATGGACGCTGCCCCCGCTACAGCCATAATAGCTTCCCACTCTTCTAGGAAAGTTTTCTACAAGATTTTTGAGGGTGTCTGTGGGAATTTGTGCCCATTTATGAGGTCAGGAACTGATGCTGGATAAGAAGACCTGGTTTGGCTTCCAAATCATCCTGAAGGTGTCCAGTAGGGTTGAGGACATAAGTTACTTAACCCAAGACACTTATATAGGCTTGTTGGGCAACCCATTCCAAAACCAAGGCCATCAATGTAGAGTCACCCCCCCCCCATTTGTGGCTATAACAGCCTTCACTCTTCTAGGAAAGTTTTCCACAAGATTTTTGAGGGTGTCTGTGGGAATTTGAGCCAGATCTTACCAACCTCGGTGCCTGACCTTACAAATGGGCACAAAGTTGGAATTCCAATTCATCCCAAAGGTGTTCCGTAGGGCTGAAGTCAGGGCTCTGAGCTTGTTGGACGTCCTACTCTAGAGCCATGGCCATCACCATGGAGTTGCCCCCTTTGGTTGCTATAACGGCCTCCGCTTTCCTTGGGAAGGCTTTCCACATCATTTTAGAGCGTCTGTGGGAATTTATGCCCACTTATGAGGCCAGTTGGGACTCCAACTGTGAGCCAGATCATCTCATCCAACATCAATACTTAACCTCATAAATGGGCACACATTTTCACAGGCACACTCCAAAATCTTGTGGAAAGTCTTCCAAGAAGAGTGGAGGCCGTTATAGCCACCAAAGGAGGCAAATTCATGTTAAAGGGCATGGTTTTAGAGTAGGATATCCAACAAGCTCAGAGCCTTGACCTCAACCCTACTGAATACCTTCAGGATGAATTACAATTCCAACTTTGAGCCAGGCCTTATCATTCAATTCATTCTAAAGGTGTTCAATTTGGTTGAGGTCAGGGCTCTGAGCTTGTTGGATGACCTATTCTGAAACCATGGCCATTAGTATGGAGTTGCCCTCTTTAAATAGTATAACAGCCTCTACTCCTCTTGGAAGGCTTTCCACATGATTTTGAAATGTCTGTTCGAATTTGCGCCCACTTATGCAGCCAGGTACTGATGTTGGATGAGAAGATCTGGCTCACAATTGGAGCTTCAATTCATCACAAAGGAATTCAGTAGGGTTAAGGTCAAAGCTCTGAGCTTGTTGGGATATCCTACTCTAATATCAAAGCCATTAACATGGAGTTGCACGCTTTGGTGGCTATCACAGCCTCCATCCCTTCTGGGAAGGTTTTCCACAAGGTTTTGGAGTGTACCCATTTATGAGGTCAAGTACTGATGTTGGAACTCTAAATGCGAGCCCGATCTTCTCATCCAACAAATTTCCACAGGAACACTTAAAAATTTTTTGGAAAGCCATCCCAGAGGAGTGGAGGCTGTTATAGACACCAAACGAGGCAAATCCATGTTAATAGCCATGGTTTTAGATTAGGTTACCCAACAAGCTCAGAGACACATTTTTAGCCCCATGGAACACCTTTGGGATGAATTGAAACTCCAACTTTGAGCCAGATCAATCATCCCAAAGGTGTTCAGTAGGGTTGAAGTCAGGGCTCTGAGCTTGTTGGATGACCTACTCTGAAAACCATGGCCATTATTATGAAGTTGCCCCCTTTGGTTGTTATAACAGTCTCCATTCCTCTGGGAAGGCTTTCCACATGATTTTGGAGTGTCTGTTCAAATTTGCACCCACATATGGGGTCAGGTACTGATGTTCGATGAAAAGGTCTGGCTCACAGTTAGGAGTTCCAATTTATCCCAAAGGTATTAGGTAGGGTTGATGTCAAGGCTCTGAGCTTGTTAGGATATCCTACACTAAAACCATGGCCATTAACATGGAGTTGCCCCCTTTGGTGGCCATCACAGTCTCCAACTCTTCCTGGGAAGGCTTTCCACAAGATTATGGAGCGTGTCTATTTATGAGGTCAAGTACCAATGATGGAAATCAAACTGTGAGCCAGATTTTCTCACCCAACATCAGTACCTGACCTCATAAATGGGCACAAATCTCCATAGGCACCCTCCAAAATTTTGTGGAAAGCCTTCCCAGAGGAGCGGAAGCTGTTATAGCCACCAAAGGGGGCAACTCTGTGTTAAAGGGCGTGGTTTTGGAGTAGGATATCCAACAAGCTCAGAGCCCCAACTTCAGCCCTATGGAACACCTTTGGGATGAATTGGAACTTTAATTGTCAGCCAGATCTTATCATCCAATTCATCCCAAACGTGTTCAGTGGAGTTACGGTCGGGGTTCTGAGCTTGTTGGAAAAACTACATAAACTATGGTCATTATTTTGGAGTTGCCCCTTTTGGTTGCTATAGCAGAGCCTCCGCTCATTCAGGGAAGACTTTCCACATGACATTGGAGTGGCTGGGGGAATTTGTGCCCATTTATGAGGTCAGGTACTGATGTTGGATGAGAAGATCTGGCTCAATTCATTCATTCCAAAGGTTTTCAGTAGGGTTGAGGTCAGGGCTCTGAGCTTGTTGGATATCCTACTCTAAAACATGGCTATTAACAAACAGGGAGTTGCCCACTTTGATAGATTAGAAGATCCGGCTTTGCAGTTGGGAGTTCCAATTCAACCCAATGGCAGGGCAGCCATCAAAAATTTTGGGGCCCCTTACACAGCTTTAGGCAGGGCCCCCCTGGAGCAGAGAACTAGGGGGGGGGGCGTGCTGACGAAAAAAAATAAAAAAGCACAAGTGTAATCTCTCCTCTCCTTTCTCCTGACGCGACATGATGATAAGCAGGGGGGGGGGGGGACCATCATTAATAGAAGAAAAAAAAACGGGAGGGGGGCCGGCCGGGCCTGTAAGGGCCCCTGGGGACCATCGGGCCCCTTACAGGTGTAATGCAAAAAAAAAAAAAAGAATAAAAAAAAGAAAAATAAAACGGGAGGGGGGCCCGGCCGGGCCTGTAAGGGCCCCTGGGGACCATCGGGCACCAAACAGGTGTAATGAATAAAAAAAAAAAAAAAAAAAAATGTGAGGGGGGCCGGCTGGGCCTGTAAGGGGCCCTGGGGACCATCGGGCCCCTTACAAGTGTAATGCAAAAAAAAAAGGGAGGGGGGCCAGCCAGGTCCCTGGGGACCATCGGGCCCCTTACAGGTGTAATGCCTGTGCCCCCCTGATACCGGCCCTGCCCAATGGTGTTTAGTAGGGTTGAGATTAGGGCTCAGAGCAGGACATATCTGTAATACATGTACATTCCCTCCTGTTTTGTAAGTCCGTGTAAAAGGACGAAGAATCTCACATGACAAGAAGTGCTGAGACTCGGGTCCGAAGTCACGGTGAGCGTCCTGCAGCTGCCGCAAGCGTTCCGCCACAGAAGTCTACATAGAGAAACAGGAGTTTGCTAATTAAATGATTAAATTACTAAAGCTAATTAACTGATTTACTAAAGCAAATGAAGAAGAGCAGGGGGTATAGTGCTATGGTACATTTCCATCACGGGTCTGCATGTACAATGATCTCATCGGAATCCCAGGAACCTATCAGGGTGATCACACCCCGATTTTCAATGCGTTTGGTGCGGCTCTAGTTTGCATCCAAATAATTCTGCTTTGTCTCTTCTGCTCTAATAATACGCACTAAGGCTTATTTGTGTCAATATTTTACTTGACTTAAAAAATAAATAAATAAATATATAAAAAACATGAAATATATAATTTTTTGCATAAAAATTATAAATTATATATATTTTTTACTAAAATGATGATGATGCTCTTGTAAAAACAATTGCTTATTGTGTATTTTTTTTTTAAACCTCCGCATAGCTATTCAACCTGCAAAAAACGGTGTGTGTACATTCACTCTGTGCAAATTAGGGCGAATATAACTGTTATTAGGCTATTTTCTCTCCAGGTTTAATATTAGGTTAATTTATAAAGAAATGAAGGAAAGGATACAATTTTGCATTATGGCCACTAGGTGGAGCTGATGATCCACATAAAAAAGGATTTACAGTACTTACCATGGTTATGGGCTCCATCTAGTGGCCATAAAGAGGTAATTTTATGTTTGTTTTTTGTTTTTTGCACAAATGAATAACATCCAATCTGAGAAGGAAATCCAACATTTAATAACATTTTGCCCCATTCCCACAGAACGAATGTACCAGCAGTTTTTTTTTTTTTAAAATAAATGCACTGCTTAAATTTAGTCTATATAATGTATTTCCTGTACCTTATTTGTTACATGTTTTTATATATTGTTGTTTAAAAAAAAAAAAAAAACCCTCTGCTGAGAGATATATGAAGGCCGCCATTGCTGCACAGAGATGGGTGAATTGATCCTGAGTACACTGGGTTTTTGGGTCGCTTTGTATTGCTTACAGATAACCAGCGACCACTCTGACTTGCAACCATTTTATTTCCCAGTGGGCACATGCTGTGACATTCTTTCCTTTCCTTTTGACATTCTTTGACTTTTTACCTGCATCCCTTTTTTGCCCCTTATGTGAAAATGTAATTTGCACAAGTATCCAGCCATTTTATTTGTTGTACAGGTCAGTGAAATCAATGACTGCTTCTGCAGTACTGAATCAAAGTCAGCAAAACTCCATTCATTTTAAAGAATGGGAACACATTTACTAGTAAGAAGACAGTCTTGGTCACATGACCTGTCAAAGTCACATGACCAAGCCCACTATATGTAGTACAATAGCCCTACATATTTCGGGTGCCACACACTCCCTTCATCAGGGTTTATCTGAAGCTCAGCAGAGCTGTCAGTTGAGTGCTTGTGGGTTTTTGTTATGTTGGCCTTCTTGGTTTATTTATATTTATTTTTTTACAACTTTCTGTTGCAAAGTTGCCAACACCACCAGATCACTTTGAGGTGGGGGGGGGGGGGGACAGTGGAGCTTTGCAATAGTATCTAAGACTTGCACGTGCTGGCTTCACTATCTTCCCAAACTTCCAAATGGCCTACTGCTCTAAAACAAGTGGCCCTTTGCTTGTCTTTATCCAGCCCTTGGGGCACCATACAATCCACTGACATCAATGATGGGTCACTATTCCTTCCACAGACACCAATGATGGGGCACTAATTCCTTCCACAGACACCAATGATGGGGCACTATCCCTTCCACAGACACCAATGATGGGGCACTATCCCTTCCACAGACACCAATGATGGGGCACTATCCCTTCCACAGACACCAATGATGGGGCACAATTCCTCCCATAAAAACAATGGGGCACCATTCCTACCTTGAATACCAACAACGAGGCACCATTTCCTCCAATAATAGGGCCCTATTTCTTCTACTAAAACCAATATTGAGGCACCGTTTGCTCTCACCAACACCACAGCGTTTTCTAATTCCACTGGCCACAGGCTGGCCCCTCTAAAGCCTCTAGGACAGTAAACTGGCAAAAAACCTTGAAGACCCCTGCTCTAAAAAAATGTTCTCAGGTTGTTGATGGCATGATTCAGCGGTATTCAGTATGGCATGATTCAGGCACCCTTTCGAAAGCCTTTGCAAATCAAGTAGACCCATTGGCTATGGTTGGGGGTATTATATTGGAGCCTTTTTCACCCATTGCACCACTTTTCCATCACTACTCTCCAGCAAGTGTCTACATTTTTTGCAGAACCGATACTACTAGGGACTATCTTAGTCATGGTTGGGCATTTGTTATTGGACCCTTGTTGGCTCATTGACTTGAAGCCAAGGTTCCTGTCAGGCCTACTCCACCCATTCCACCACTTTTACATTATTACTCTTCTGTCACAGTCCACATTTTTTGCAGAACCAATACTACCGTGGACTGTCTTAGCCATGGTTGGCCATTTGATATTGAACCCATTTTGGCTTGTTGACTTGAAGCTATGGTACTGGTCAGGCCTATTCCCCCAATTTCACCACTTTCCCATCATTACTTTTCTGTCACAATTTACATTTTTGATACTACCCGTGGCTGAGTTAGTGATGGTTGGACATTTGATATTGGACCCTTGTTGGCACATTGACTTGAAGCTAAGGTTCTTGTCCAGCCTACTCTACCCATTCCACCACTTTTCCATCACTACTCTCCTGTCACAGTCTGCAATTTGCGCAGGAACCAATACTACTGGGGACTGTCTTAGCCATGGTTGGGCATTAGTTATTGGACCCCTGTTGGCTTGTTGACTTGAAGCCAAGGTTCCTGCCCAGCCTACTCTACCCATTCCACCACTTTTCCATCATTACGCTCCTGGCACAGTCTACATTTTTGCAGGACCCGATACTACTAGGGACCGTCTTCTATACCTTGGCAAGTTAAGGGCTTATTGGCAGAGAGGATGATGGAATGGTGATCGGGTTGAGGGAACCAAATCAGAGCGGTGATGGCCCAACATAGGAGGAGGAGGAGAAGGTTGTAAGTGAGAGCTTCACCCTCCAGCTTTCCCTCTTGGATCGAATTGGCTTTAAAAATGTTGACTTCTTTGGTCCATTATAGGCCTGCCCAGTGCATGCTGGACACATAGCTCCTAGCACCACCATTTGCTACTACATCATATATATGCCATCCAAAGAATATGAGATACTCACAGATTTTGTAGGATGAAACAGCACTAATGTTATTTGCAATCAAAGGCAAATTCACCCATGTTCCACCTTACAAAACCTGCAGGAAACTAAGATTGCTCAAATGTTTCTACATGCTGTGAGTTGAACCTAGGCTTCTAAGTTTTACGACCGCGTGTCACTAGCCCTTCAACAACACTATATATATAAATTTAGTTACATTTATAAACAGAAATATTTCCACATGCATCATTGCTACTTCCATTGGTGTTACTACCCTCAACCTTCCCGAAGATAAAAGTTCCTTTACGTTTCTTACCCGCTTGAATGGTGGTGCTCCTTTGAAAAGTCCCCCAAGAGATGAATTGCTAAAGCGACAAAACAGAAAAAAATTCTGTTAGGGATGCCCCATTGGGAGGAATACATTTTTCCCCATTATTTTGATGGCGAATGTTGGGGGATGAAAAAGGAGCCCCACCCATTAAAAAAAACTCCTAAAGCCTTAAAGCTCATTTAGTGAAATTACTAATTCGAGGGGACATATTCTCTGTCAATGGGAAATTTAGGTCCAGCTTGCAAAAAATTGATGACACGACAGAATTTTTGATTTGGTTCATTCATTTCCTATTGCTTACTTCCCAGTCTGCAAATGCTGGTTGCCCGATCAATATGCTGATCCTATGGCATCATTACATCCTGAGGTATTGATCCACAACGGCTTAGCAGGTCAGAAGATCTGACTTCATCTTTTTTTTTTGTTTTCCCAGACTGCTAATTTAAAAAAAATGTATTGAATTCAGAAGATCAGCATTATTGTCAGAAAACTAGCATTTTCAGGAGGTGAACAGAAATGGCAGCCAGCTTATTTCTCTCAGTAGAGGCTTCCCTTCAATGGCCATTATGGACTATGGTATCAGACAAGTGGTAACGGCCTGTTGGGTTGTCCTACCTGTAGCTGCTTCCATCGGTTATTCATTTGTTCAAGCTCACGAGCGTTTTCCACAGAAAGGTGAACATCGCAAACGGCTAGCTGATGAGCGAGATCGTTCGCCATCTTGTTTGTGTCTTTTATGGAGGTCATGTCTTCTTTAAATAACTGGAAAATTAAAAAAAGTAGAGAACGTGGACAATTTCTATAACACTTCTTCTGAATACCTTCTTATGTCTCTCCATTATCTTGTGATATCATAACACAATTTTGCTATGCCATGTATCACCATCCTTTCTTAACCAGGGTTCCTCCAGAATTTGCTAGGGATTTTGGACTAGGTTAAGGTTCGGTCCAAACCAAATTTTGGCTGTTCATTTACCCGTTGGCTGTTCTTGTACCGGTTGGACGCAAGTTAAACGTGGCACTACTACTGCTAATATACAGGACAGCTTCCCACTGTCATTGGTTGTTAAGGACTAGAGATGTGCATGACGGAAAAATAGGATTTTTTACTCACCGTAAAATCCTTTTCTCTGAGTCCATGGACCGAAACAGCTTCTCTATTGACAAAGTGGGTATTATCCATTAATTAGGAGTGACTAGGCAGAAAAACTTGTAAAAAGTGTTGCATCACACCTTCTACAGTACCGCTCAGGGGGCGGACCCTCTGGTATAACCTCTCAGTCTGCATCTTGCAGATCAGTTCGTCAAAAAGCAGTACAAACTTAAAAGGAGGGGTGGGTGCTGTGTCGGTCCATGGACTCAGAGAAAAAGATTTTACGGTGAGTAAAAAATCCTATTTACTCTTTCGTCCATGGACCGACACAGCCTCTCTATTGACAAAGTGGGACGTCCCAAAGCAGTGTCAGAGAAAAAACGAGGGGTGGTAACAGCATAAAAATAAACTTCACCCCAAAACACAAAACAGCACTCCTCCAACGGAGGAGCTGCCTTGCTAGACAGAAAAAAACTGATCTGCGAGATGCAGACTGAGAGGTTATACCAGAGGGTCTGCCCCCTGGGCGGTACTGTAGAGGGTTTGATGCAACACTTTTTACAAGTTTTTCTGCCTAGTCACTTCTAATTAAAGGATAATACCCACTTTGTCAATAGAGAAGCTGTGTCCGTCCATGGACGAAAGAGTAAATTTGTTTTGTTTTGTTTCAGATTCATTCCTTAAAGGAGAAGTATGGGATGGGTTAAATAACTAGTACATATCACATTAGTCACATATCAGCTAATCTTTTTTCCTACCTCTTTTAGTTTTCACAGCATGTGCACATGAACTTTCCTTCAGCTGGCAAAAACGGTCCACTTTCAGTTTGAAAAGTTCTCAGGGGGTGTGAACATCTTCACCAACACCCCCCTGCCTCTGTCCCCCCTCCCCTAAGAGACGTGTCTGTGCTGATAGATAGGGAGGGGAGGAGGGATGAGGTAGAAGGGAGGGGGGAGCAGCTACGCTCTGTGAAGTCTCAGAAACAAGCAGAGGAAGGAGAGCCGACATCAATCCAGCAAAATGTCAGGAAAGGGGGTGGATCCAGACTCTATATTCACACCATTGTCTGGATGATGCTGTATGAAAGACTGTAGAACCTCCGACAGGTATTTTACTAGATTTTAACAGAATGGGGGCACTTCTGAGAGGGCTGGGAGGGTTTATAGATATCAGCAGCTCACATAGAATAGATGTAAGCAAAAAAAAGGAAACCCATACTTCTCTTTTAAGTTAATAATTTTGCTTTGTCATATTCGTTATGTTAGAAGGATTTGTTTTGAGAATTTGTTTTGTATATTCAGATTTTATTAGTATATTCATTTCGGAAGATGGCTATATTCATTATATTCATATCTATTTTTTTCTATTCTATTCGTTTCTATTCTATTATTTTATTATAGTATATTCTTTTCTATCCTAATTTATTCTATTCTTTTATTTTATACTCTATTCCATTTTATTCTATCACACTTATTTCTACTATTTTCTATTCAGTTCTTTAATTCTATAGTTTTTCCTATTCTATTCTACAAAGCAGTCCAAGTAGGAATCATCATCATCTAATTTCACTTTTATACCTTATACTGTATTTATTGCAATATGTGTCCATTTTGAATTCAAATTCATTTTCAAATACATTTTTGACTTCTTCATCGACTACAAATTAGAATTTTCAACTTCAAATTAATTTTTCAACTTCGAATACGTATAATTTGTTATTTATTTATGTAATTTTGTTTTGTTATAATTTATTTAATTGTATGCTTTTCTATTTTATTCAGTTTCATTTTTTTCTATCAATTTCTATTCTATTTTATAAAGCAGCCCAAGTAGGAATCATGATCTTATTTCACTTTTATACCTTATAACGTATTTATTGCAATATGTTTCCATTTCAAATTTATTTTCAAATTCATTCTAATTCAAATTTGAATTTTCCACTTCTAATTAATTTTTCCACTTCTAATTAATTTTTCCATTTCTAATTCGGATAATTAGTTATTTCGTTACGTCATTTCGTTTTGTTATAATTTAATTTTATATTCTATTCTGTTTTATTCAGTTTTACTTTTTTCCATTATTTTATATTATATAAAGCAGCCCAAGTAGAAATAAATATTTTAACTCACTTTTATACCTTATACTGCGTTTATTGCAATATATTTCAAATTGATTCTCAAATTCATTCATTCTAACTTGGATAACGCTTTATTTCCTTACATTATTTCAATTTGTTATAATTGATTTTGGATTTGTTTAAATTCATTACTATTGTGATTCAGAAATTCAGATACATCTGAATCTCTGAATAATGAAAATTTCATCTGAATTAAAATTCATAACAAAACGATTTGCACATGTCCAATAAGGACACTGATAAGTGCAGGCACCGCCGAGTCCTTAACAACGTGTGGCCTCACCGGCCCCATTCACTTTCATTGACTAAAGCCTCATACACACGGGCGGGAATCTCGTTGGGAAAAAAACGTCGGCAAGCTTGCCTTGCTCGCCGAGTGTACACACAGCCATTCAAAAGAACCGCCGTTCTTTTGAATGGCAAGAACGCGTGACGTCATAGACTGCGACGAGCCTGCGCTCGTCACATTCGATGCCGTCGCCGCCATCTTGCTACACCCTACACTTCCCATGTATGCTACCGCGCATGCGTCAAAGTCTTTTCGAACATGCGTGGGTTTACCATGGACAGGTAAGCATACACACTCACGGTTTTCTTGTCGGGAAACAGGCCGACGAGAATCCCAACGAGAAAATAAAGAGCAGGTTCTCTATTTTTCTCGTCGAGATTCCCGGCAGTTTTGCAGACGAGAAACCATACACACGACCGGTTTTCTCTGCAAAAAGCTCCCTCAGCAGTTTTCTTGCTGAGAAAACCGGTCGTGTGTACGGGGCTTCAACCTAGAAAAATGGCCAGAACTGTTTGTTAACATTTGCCTCCCATTGACTTCAATTGAGTTTGAATTTGGCACCAAAAATTTGGTCATGTTCACCAAACTCTGTTCAAACCGAACCCAGTAATGTTTGGCTCATCTCTACTAGGAATTTCTGGAGCAGTGGTAGATCAATCTACTGCTTACATAGTGGTAGATCCAATGTTAGTCAACAGAGCCAGTGGTTTGGGGCCAGTGGAGCCTCTCCTCTATCTAAATGGCCCTTTTACTTACCTAAGCTCACTGTCACATGACATTCCAGTCTTTTATCTTCTGTGTACAAAAGGTGGAGTCCCTCTTGAGGTGTCCAAATCACTGCCTGTGTGATGTGGACCCTTCCTATTGGCTGTCCAGCAGCGGCATCTCTCAGGATCTCAGGATCCATAGGAGAATGACGTCACCAAAAGAATACGGGCATGTAGATCTCCAGTGCTGGATTACTGATTCTTCTTCCACAGAAACAGTGAGGGATATGAATGGGACATGAGCAGACTTATGCGAGTCTATGATGCTTCAGAAGGTTTAAAAAAAAAAAAAATGCTGAAGGGGTAAAACGAGGGTTGACAGGCAGTATTTGGAGAGGGGCGGGGGGTAATGATCTTTATAATTTACTATAAGGGAAGCATTCTTCCCGTTAAACCCCAATCAAAGAGGGCACCTCTCACGTTATTCATCAATGTAGTGAGGTCATCCTCCATTGACCAGAAAGTGGTGCTATACTGACCAGCAACATCAATGTTTCTTCATCAGTAGCCATCAATGCAAGGAGGCACTATTCCAATGACTTGATTGACTTGACTATGCCAATGACTCGACTAGCTTAACTATGCCAATGACCTGACTAGCTTGACTATGCCAATGACCTGACTAGCTTGACTATGCCAATGACCCGACTAGCTTGACTATGCCAATGACCCGACTAGCTTGACTATGCCAATGACCCGACTAGCTTGACTATGCCAATGACCTGACTAGCTTGACTATGCCAATGACCTGACTAGCTTGACTATGCCAATGACCTGACTAGCTTGACTATGCCAATCACTCAACTAGCTTGACTATGCCAATGACTCGACTAGCTTGACTATGCCAATGACTTGACGGACTTGACTATGCCAATGACTTGACGGACTTGACTATGCCAATTACATGATTGATTTCACTAATCACTCTAATGTACCATTAACTGTAGATATTTTTAGCAGGGGTTCTCTGAGACATGTAATGGGCTCTTCCATAGTAAAATGGTTAAGAAAGGCTGGCTATTACCTTTGTAGCCTGAATGTGCTCTGGTAGGGAATCAATGAACAAGTCTCCAATGGGTTCCCAAGTTGCTTGCACATTCTCCGCTTGTTGAAGCGCATCGGTAGCCTCTTTCATAGAGACTTCCAAATCCTGAAGCTGTTCCAATGTTCTTTCTAGGTGGCGTTGTTGGTCTAAACCACGGGCAGTCAGCCTGTCCCAAAGTTCACTGGCTACATTTGCTTGCTTCCAAAGTAAACGACTAAGGTTCTGGGAGCGATTTTTCGGAGAAGCATCTATAGGCAAAAGGTTAAAACAAAAAAGGCATGGAATCAGGGAGACTGGTTACAAAAGAAAATGAGCAATCGCACATTAAGAAGCCCATAACTGTTGCAATTCATCCAAGTCCAGCCATACAACGCACAAGCCCTGATGCGGAAGAAGGGTGTGGGAGTGTCTGGACCCCCAAAACGCATTAGCTTTCTTAAAAAATAAAATACTGCTGCCAAGCCCAATCCATTTGGTTCCACAAAAGACTTTATTTTTACTAGTTAAAAATTCATATCCACTGCCTCGCCCCACCTCCCGAAAGGGGTTTCAACCCTTCACTTCGCAATACATAGCTACAAAAAAGATTAGTATAATATGGTTTGACTTTCCTGATTTACTTATGCCCCATGTCTGAACACCGTTCATTATACACTAACCTTTGGTCAACGCAGATGTGTCCTCTTCTGCATCTTGGAAGGGATGCTGCGTGAGGAAGGCTTGAGCCGACTCAAGAATCGAGTATATGTACGGACCCCGTGCTTTCACCTCCTCCATAAACAGCTAAAGAGTTATAGAATATAAATCAATACACACAGGATAAACACACATAACTACTGCCATAGATATACAAATTTAAGCCAAGGTGCCTGTCAGGCCTACAACACCCATTCCACCACTATACCATCACTACTCTTCTGTCGCAGTCTACATTTTTTGTAGGAACGGATACTGGGACGGTCTTCTTGGCAAGGTAAGGGCTTGATGGCTCCCTTGTTGGCATGTTGATTTGAAGCCAAGGTTCCTGTCTGGTCTACTCCACCAATTCTACTTCTTTTCCATCACAGTCTACATTTTTTGCAGGAATCCAGGCCCAGTGGTATCGGAAACTGTCTATTTTATCTTGGCAAGTTAAGGGCTTAACGGCATTGAGTATAATGTAATGGTGATCAGGTTGAGAGAACCAAATCAGAGCAGTGATGACCCAACAGAGGAAGAGGAGAAGGTTGTATCAGAGAGCTTCACCCTCTAGTGTTTCCCTCTGTACAGAAGGTGGAGTCCTTCTTCAGCAGGGTTCTCCCAGGATTCATAAGAGAATGCCATCACAAAAAAGAAGACTGGCTGGTTCAGGCAGATCTCCAGTGATGCATTAAGTGTTCGCCACACCCAGAAACAGAATCGGTGAGGGACATGAATGGTAAATGAGCAGACTTAGGCGAGTATGTACAAAGTACAGGGGTCAGGAGTGGGTAATGTACATAGTTCAGGGATCAGGAGTTGGTAACGCATAGAGCACAAGAGCACATGGTCAGGTGTATAATAGACTTTCTTTTCTTTTTTTTTCATAAAGTTTTTGTTAGAAATAGTAGAGAACATGCATATGTAGAGTATCACAGAAATTCATAATACAAGTCAAATGACAATGGTCAAGGTATGATAACATCATAACTTATAATGCCAAAAAATGTTAAATGTCATTACACTAAAGAGGGAGAACCCTATATCTGTGGAGTTTGAAGCCTGTTGGGTTCATAACTTTTGGTTGGGCTTGTGGGTTTTATAACCTTGTGAGTAAGATAGGAGTTATGGAGGACGTGGAAATGTTTTGGTTGAGTCGGGGTGTATCGAGGAGGTTTCTGGTTGAGTGGAGGATTCTAGGTCGGGTTCAGAGAATGGGTTTCTGTGTATCTAGAAGGATACTTAGGTGTCTGGGAGGAAGCGTATATAGCAATACCCCCGTAGCGGGCCGCTGGTTTAATTTTGGGCCTTGCACGTTACCTCACTGTTCCGTATGCTCGTCTCAGGGGTTCTCCTTGAAGCGTTGTCTAGAAGAAGTTTGCACCAACACAAAGTCTCTTTCAAGGGTTTATTTGAATAAAAGTTTCCAACAGGGGGGATAAAGGGATGGGGAGGACTCAGGTACCTTAGTTGCGAATCACAAGAATTCTCCTAGGTCCAGAGGAACAACTGTCTCCACACTGGACTCAGCAAACACTGGATAGGCCCAATCTCACTGGCCTAGCAGCCGATGTACAGCTTGATCACATATAGTCTCTGCCACAGACTTGGAGTAAATAGAACAGTCTCTGCCACAGACTTGGAGTAACCTTTACTTGGGCTACCTTCTGGATGAAGAACACAACTCTCAGTGCCAGGATCTTCCAGCCGTTCAGGCAGCACTGTGAGGTAGATCACGATCCGGATGCATCCTCCAATTGAGTCCTCAATTGCTTGGTCCCTTCCAGCAGGCAAGGCGACACAGGATCATCTCTGGATCAGTAGGCCCCAGCAACTCCTGGGCCTACCTTTCAGTAACGGAGCCTCAGGCCACCATGGCCCAGAGGCGGAAACTGACAACTCTTCCCTGAGACCATGAGGGCCCTCAGGTGGGGACCGAAGGCACGACCCCAAAGAAATCCCCCTTCTTAATGGCGTCTGTCACTTAAATACCCCCTCCCAGCATGCACAGCGGGTTCACCACGCCCCCTGGGCTGCTTGCTGGGAAAGAGGTACCCAATATGTCCAGCCTGTAGCCTTTCCAATCCTGACCAGAGGTGACAGCGACACCCACTGCCAGGAGGGAAACCACACAACCAACTGAACTGAAACAGAATACAATTTGTAACACAATCCCTCTGAGCCAAACTATTGCTCAGACAACTATACAGTAATTTAGCAGACACTCATTGGGAGCAGGGCGCTACACGTACATATTATAAGAAGGGGTCGTTATTACGTTCAGGGGGGGTAAGAGGGGGTGGGATAGATGAGAGGAGGAGAGGAGGTGGGGGAGGCTATATGATTTTTGTAGGTGGTGGTAGGGAACCGGGGGGGGGGGGGCATTTGTTGTCCATCTCTCATTCCCTCCGGTGGGGGAAGATAGGGGGAGTAACGGGTTTTGAGGAAATGTGGCCGGTGAACATAATAGACTTTCAACGTATATTAACTGAATTATTTTAAAGATATGTTCTAATGATGTGAAACGCGGAATAAGACCTTACCAGATGTTTATCTTTGGCTTGCTGCACTGCCGATAAGTCACCACGGAGGGGCAGCTGAACTGACAGCTCTTCATCTTTCGCCCCTAGCCAGTCTATGATTTCCTGAAGCGGAGGCTGCAGCTTGAGGGTAGGATCTGCAAATGCTTCCAGACGTGCCCTGAGGAAACGAAAGAAAGAATAAATGGTATAAAAAAAAAAAAAAAAACACAACACATAGTACAGGTTGGATATTAGCACAAGCACCAGTGTAGCATTCACCAGTCAATTAATGGCTTCGAAACAAGTGATGCTTAAAACCTGTTTGATCAATTTAATTAGAAACTAATATATAATGTATAATTACACTTTACCCCTTATAATATTTGTAAATAGCCCAGCATCTCCAAGTTATGTATAAACCCACAGTAAAAATTCCTAACAAAAAGTGGAAATTCTTTGACTCTATTAACACCACCGTTAAGGGCACTCCATTATTCTACAACCTCATAGTAAACAAAAGGTCTTTTGACAAAACCATCTTCATAAATACATGGGAATTACCATAGGGAAGCCTCTCTCCCTCACAATAGGCTCTGGCTAAAAAACTGAATTATAAAAACGTTCACATATATATTGGTTCCCCCACAAGCACCTAAGCAGCTCAGTAAGCCGAATGGAGAGTTTTTGCTTTGGCAAAAAATCTACCAGTGGCGAAAATCTATTTCACCAAAATCACTCTGCTCAAGAGAAGGATGTAAATAGAGCTGGCAATAGTTATTTTTCACAACTTTTCCTCAACTGGTGGCCTATAGTGAGTTCCGCACACCACAGCCCGTGCTTCCTCAACTGGCGACCTACAGTGAATTTCACAACACAAGGGCCATGTTTTCTCAACTGGTAGCCTACAGTAAATTCCACAACCCAAGGTCCGTGTTTCCTCAACTGGCAGTCTACAGTGAATTCTGCAACCCAAGGCCTGTGTTTCCTGAACTGGTGACCTACAGTGAATTCTGCAACCCAAGGACCATGTTTTATTAACTGATCATCCACAGGTAATTCCACAACCCAAGGGCTGTGTTTCTGCAACTGGTGGACTATAGCGAATTCAACAAGCCAAGGGCCATGTTCTCTCAACTGGTGGCCTACAGACAATTCCATAACCCCAGGGACATGTTTTCTCAACTGGTGGCCTACAAGGAATTCCACAACCCAGGGGTCATGTTTTCTCAACTGGTAGCCTACAGTGAATTCCACAATCCAAGGGCCATGTTTCCTCAACTGGTGGTCTACAGTGAATGCTGCAACCAAAGGCTTGTGTTTCCTAAACTGGTGACCTACAGTGAATTCCCCAACCCAAGAGCCATAGTTTATCAAATGGTGGTCTACAGGGAATTCCACAATCCAAGGGTTGCGTTTCCTCAACTGGTGTACTACAGCAAGTTCTAAAAGCCAAGGGCCATGGTTTCTCAACTGGTGGCCTATAGACAATTCCACAACCCCAGGGACATGTTTTCTCAACTGGTGACCTACAGTGAATTCCACAACCCAAGGGCCATGTTTTCTCAATTGGTGGTCTACAGTGAATTCCACAACCTAAGGGCTGTGTTTCCTCAACTGGTTGGCTACAGTAAATTATGCAACCCAAGGACCATGTTGTTAACCCAGTTGCCAGATCAGACAACTGTAAGCTTTGCAGGGTAGGAGCAGCAAAGCCCAACTGAATCCCACCAGCTCAATACAGGCACACGTTTCTCACATATCTTCGCCATTAGGCCTAGTCAGGAGCCATTATCACTTTACTACACATTTTGCAAGACCTTGCATCTCCCTGTTGGTTCCAAACCTGGCCCCTAGGCTAGTCCTGTGCCCTAAAAGAGAACCACAAAGTAGTAGCTCTATCACCCCAGTGAATGCATCATGGAACCTTTCTGACATCTACCTACCCACCTAGACCTGATCTGGCTGCTAATTAGACTTTATTCATGTTTAGGCTGTGGTTAATAAAGTTGCTTATTCAGTCCTGCTATATCATGTCCTGCTTTACTCTAGCCTGGCTGCCTGCAGCTTCTTACCAAGGTCCAAGGGGATACATCCAAGAGGAGCTGGGATGTCAATGCTTATTGAAGAGAGTGGTAAAGATAAGGATAACAAGCTCTGGTAAGACAGCTGACATGCAACTTTAAAAAAGTGAATAAAAAAAATATGTGAATGAATAATGGGAACATCACAGCACACCTTGCCTATTAGCCTTGATAATGGAGAAAATTAATTTTCAAGCGGCACATACCATTGACTTCAATAGGGTTTCTATAAAAGTTCACAATTTGCATATTTATTGGTTCTTCAGGGAAACACTTATCGGAATCTAGAATACGGGTTTGGCATGGATTCTTAGAGGGATGCCATGTTGTGTTTTTTTCCCCCATGTACTATAAGAACCAATAACCAAATGGCCGCCAGCATTTTACCAACCAATTAGGGCATCAGTTGCTCGGATGCAGGTGGCCAGCCCAAACAACGTCCTTGGTTCCCAAGGTGCATGCAATGAAATATGCTGTATGGCCACTTGTGTCCCACTACAGTTTGCAATTTGCACATTTTCTGGGACTGCGGGGGGGGGGGGCTTATTGGAATCTAGAATAAAGGTTTGATATGGATTCTTAGAGGGATGCCATGTTTCTTTTTTTTAGCATGTACTATAAGAACGAATGATGGAGCGGCCGTCAGCATCCTACCAGCCAGTGAGCTTATCAGTTACTAGGATGCAGGTGGCCAGCCCAAACAATGTCCTTGGTTGCTAGGGCGCAGGTAGCCACAAGCTTCCAAGCAATCAAAGATGCTGCCTGGCCATTTGTGTCCCACTAAAGTTTGCAATTTGCATATATTTTTTGGTTCTGCAGGGGAACACTTATTGGAATCTAGAATAAAGATTTGGTATGGATTCTTAGAGGGATACCATGTTGTGTTTTTTTTGTTTGCTTGTACTACAAGAACCAATGACCAAGCGGCCGCCAGCATCCTAGCAACCAATGAGGTCTTCAATTGCTAGGATGCAGGCGGCCAGCCCAAACAACATCCTTGGCTCCTAGGGCGCATGTTTCCAAGCAATCAAAAAGGTGCTGTGCGGCCACTATTGTTCCATTAAAATTTGCAATTTGCCGAAAACACCCGCAAATGGAACCCAAGGAGATTCGCCCATTGCTGTTTGATACTGACTTATCCCTGAATAACCCAACATGGGTCTGTGTTGAAACCGAGTGGTTGCCAGCATCCTAGCAACCGGCGAGGTCATCAGTTAGTAGGATGCAGTCGGCCAGCCCAACTTCCTTGGTTCCTAGGGCGCATTCTTCCAAGCAAAGACGCTGTATTAGCCACTTGTGTCCCAACGTTCGCAATTTTCCTATTTTTAGGCGCATTTGCCAAAAGCGCTCGTGAATGGAACCCGAAGAGATTCGCCCATCGCTTTTGGATACTGACTTATCCCTGGATTACCCAACATGGGTCTGTGTTAAAACCAAGCAGTCATCAGTTGCTAGGATGCACTCGGCCAGCCCAAACATCATCCTTGGTTCCTAGGGCGCATGCTTCCTGGCAATCAAAGATGCTGTAGGGCCACTTGTATGCCAAAGTTTGCAATCTGCATATTTTTAGGCGCATTTGCTGAAAGCGCATGGAACCCAAGGAGATTAGACCATCGCTGTTTGATACGGACTTATCCCTGGATAACCCAACATGGGTCTGTGTTGAAACACTCCGATATGGTTAGCTCTTTGTTCTCTTGACACGTCGCCATCCACTCAGCAACAGAACAGGAGGGGAATGTAGAAAACTTGATACAATGTCTGCCAAGAATAAGACCCGGAGACACGGTGAGATTGGAAGGAGGACACAGCCGGAATTCCCCCCCGGGAGAAGATATGGAAGGAGGATTATCTTGTTTAATTTATCCTCCAGGGTGTTGAACACGCAGGAAACTTCCTTATTATCACAATGACTCAAGTTTTCCCTCCTCCTTGCCATTTTAATTTTGCTCGATATTGGATATAAATAAGTTTTGGAGATCATTAACATTTATGAGACATTAGATTGGAATTCTTGACATAGAGAGAGCGAGCAGCCAGAATGTTCGGCATCCTTGGGGGATATCATTTGAAGATTTGTCTTATATTGAAGATTTAGAATTCAGAAAGGGGTATTGATTCAACTAAAGGCAGACACAGAATTCACATGAGGTCAAAATCGGATTTGTTCCTTATTCAGTTATCAGCTTATGGTTTATATTTATTAAAAAAAAAGGAATAAGGAAAGCCTGGAAGAGCCCAATTTATATTAATGTCTTTCAGGTTAATATACAGTATCTCACAAAAGTTAGCACACCCCTCACATTTTTGTAAATATTTTTTTCTATCTTTTCATGTGACAACACTGAAGAAATGACACTTTGCTACAATGTAAAGTAGTGAGTGTACAGCTTGTATAACAGTGTAAATTTCCTGTCCCCTCAAAATAACTCAACACACAGCCATTAATGTCTAAACCGCTGGCAACAAAAGTGAAAATGTCCAAATTGGACCAATTAGCTATTTGTGTCATGTGACTCGTTAGTGTTACAAGGTCTCAGGTGTGAATGGGGAACAGGTGTAATAAATTTGGTGTTATCACTCTCACTCTCTCATACTGGTCACTGGGAGTACAACATGGCACCTCATGGCAAAGAACTCCCTGAAAATCTGAAAAAAAGAATTGTTGCTCTACATAAAGATGGCCGAGGCTATAAGAAGATTGCCAAGACCCTGAAACTGAGCACAGTGGCCAAGACCATACAGCGGTATAACAGGACGGGTTCCATTTAGAACAGGCCTCGCCATGGTCCAGCAAAGAAGTTGAGGTCACGTGCTCAGCGTCATATCCAGAGGTTGTCTTCGGGAAATAGACGTATGAGTGCTGCCAGCATTGCTGCAGAGGTTGAAGGGGTGGGGGTGGGGGGGTCAGCCTGTCAGTGCTCAGACCATACGCCGCACACTGCATCAAATTGGTCTGCATGGCTGTCATCCTAGAAGGAAGCCTCTTCTAAAGATGATGCAAAGAAAGACCGCAAACAGTTTGCTGAAGACAAGCAGACTAGGGACATGGATTACTGGAACCATGTCCTGTGGTCTGATGAGACCAAGATAAACTTATTTGGTGTCAGATGGTGTCAGGCGTGTGTGGCGGCAACCAGGTGAGGAGGACAAAGACAAGTGTGTCTTGTCTACAGTCAAGCATGGTGGTGGGAGTGTAATGGTCTGGGGCTGCATGAGTGCTGCCGGCACTGGGGAGCTACAGATCATTGAGGGAACCATGAATGCCAACATGTACTGTGACATACTGAAGCAGAGCATGATCTCCTCCCTTCAGAGACTGGGCCGCAGGGGAGTATTTCAACATGATAACGACCCCAAACACGCCTCCAAGACCACCACTGCCTTGCTAAAGAAGCTGAGGGTAAAGGTGATGGACTGGCCAAGCATGTCTCCAGACCTAAACCCTATTGATCATCTGTGGGGCATCCTCAAACGGAAGGTGGAGGAGCGCAAGGTCTCCAACATCCACCAGCTCCGTGATGTCGTCATGGAGGAGGGGAAGAGGACTCCAGTGACCACCTGTGAAGCTCTGGTGACCTCCATGCCCAAGAGGGTTAAGGCAGTGCTGGAAAATAATTGCGGCCTCACAAAATAGTGACACTTTGGGCCCAATTTGGACATTTTCTCTTAGGGATGTACTCACTTTTGTTGCCAGCGGTTTAGACATTAATGGCTGTGTGTTGTGTTATTTTGAGGGGACAGCAAATTTACACTGTTATACAAGCTGTACACTCACTACTTTACATTGTAGCAAAGTGTCATTTCTTCAGTGTTGTCACATGAAAAGATAGAAGAAAATATTTACAGAAATGTGAGGGGTGTACTTACTTTTGTGAGAGACTGTATATAAGGATAAAAAAAAAAAAAAAAGATACATTTAAAAACAAATATATAATAATAATAAAAAATTATATACACATATATATATAATATAATTATATGTGTGTGTATATATATATATATATATATATATATATATATATATATATATAATACATACATATATATATATATATATATATATATATATACACACACACACATATAATTATATATATATATATATATATATATATATATATATATATATATATATAAATAAAATAATATGGTTATTTGTAGATATTTGTAAAAAAAAAAAAAAAAAAAAAAAAAAAGACGATATATAAATAGGAGGGTGATTGCATAAAGCCTACAATAACAGTTACATTTTTAGGAGTATTTATATTTTTACCTGAGACTATGAGACTTCTTCTTTATCTCATTCCAGCACAAATTCATGTTGGAGGAAATCTCCGGGCTGCAACCGTCTCCTCCAAGTTCACAAACTGCAACAGAGAAAAAAAAAAAAAAAAAAAGTTACAAATAAAACCCTGGAGGAGTTTAGGAAAATGGTGACGGTATAGAAAAGGATATGAAGAAGTGAAGGGTTTAGTTACAAATTGACAAAAATGGTTAATGCCATTATAGAGTTGTACCCAATCTCTACCTTCGATTCAATTAGATTCCCAATGAGATTTTTTTTTTTTTTTTTTTAAGTCTAAAAATATTTCCTTTATTAAAAACATACAATAAATTCATAAAAACCCTTTAATGCGCTTGTCCAAGTATTCAAGTGATTCAGGATTTAATTCCTACCTAGACAAAACCTTTAAAAAAGTGTATTTTAAATGTGCATTTTTTATGAATTTCTTTCAATAAATATATATTTTTTGAACGTTAAACAAGAAATTTATATATATAAAAAAAACAAAAAAAAACATGCACATTAAACCCTCCTTTACACACCTGTCTATTTACAGTGCCTTGAAAAAGTATTCATAGCCCTTGAAATTTCCCACATGTTGTCATGTTACAACCAAAAACGTAAATGTATTTTATTGGGATTTTATGAGATAGACCAACACAAAGTGGCACATAATTGTGAAGTGGAAGGGAAATGATACAAATAAATATGTGAAAAGTGTGGGGGGGGGGGACATTTGTATGGCGCCCCCCGGAGTCAATACTTTGTAGAACCGCCTTTCTCTGCAATTACAGCTGCAAGTCTTTTTGGGGGTGTCTCTACCAGCTTTGCACATCTAGAGACGGACATTTCTGCCCATTTGTAAAATATCTCAAGCTCTGTCAGATTGGATGGAGAGCGTCTGTGATCAGCAATTTTCAAGTCTTGCCACAGATTCTCAATGTGATTTAGGTCTGGACTGTGACTGGGCCATTCTAACACATGAATATGCTTTGATCTAAACCATTCCATTGTAGCTCTGGCTGTATGTTTCGGGTCGTTGTCCTGCTGGAAGGTGAACCTCCCCCCCAGTCTCAAGTCTTTTGCAGACTCTAACAGGTTTTCTTCTAAGATTGTCCTGTATTTGTCTCCATCCATCTTCCCATCAACTCTGACCGGCTTCCCTGTCCCTGCTGAAGAAAAGCATCCCCACCACATGATGCTGCCACCACCATGTTTCACAGTGGGGATGGCGTGTTCAGGGTGATGTGCAGTGTTAGTTTTCCACCACACATAGCGTTTTGCTTTTAGGCCAAAAATAAAAATTTTAGTCTCATCTGACCAGAGCACCTTCTTCCACATGTTTGCTGTGTCCCCCACATGATTGCTGTGTCCCCCACATGTTTGCTGTGTCCCCCACATGTTTGCTGTGTCCTCCACATGTTTGCTGTGTCCCCCACATGTCTTCTCACAAACTGCAAACAGGACTTCTTATGTCTTTCTTTCACCAATGTCTTTCTTCTTGTCACTCTTCCATAAAGGGCAGATTTGTGGAGAAGCACGACTAATAGTTGTCCTGTGGACAGATTCTCCCCCCTGAGCTGTGGATCTCTGCAGCTCCTCCAGAGTTACCATGGACCTCTTGGCTGCTTCTCTGATAAATGCTCTCCTTGTCCGGCCCGGTCAGTTTAGGTGGACGGCCATGTCTTGGTAGGTGTGCAGTTGTGCCATACTCTTTCCATTTTCCGATGATGGATTGAACAGAGCTCCGTGAGATGTTCAAAAGCTTGGGAGATTTTTTTTTTTAATAACCTAACCCTGCTTTATACTTCTGCACAACTTTATCCCTGACCTGTCTGGTGTGTTCCTTGGCCTTCATGATGCTGTTTGTTTACTAAGGTTCTCTAACAAACCTCTGAGGGCTTCACAGAACAGCTGTATTTATCCTGAGATGAAATTACACACAGGTGGACTCTATTTACTAATTAGGTGACTTCTGAAGGCAATTGGTTCCACTAGATATTAGGGGTATCAGAGTAAAGGGGGCTGAATACAAACACCCCCCCCCCCACACTTTTCACATATTTATTTGTATCATTTATTATTTTCCTTCCACTTCACAATTATGTGCCACTTTGTGTTGGTCGATCTCATAAAATCCCAATAAAATACATTTACGTTTTTTTTTTTTTTAATCAAATCATCTTTCTATTGTTTCTTTTTCATCACATACATACAAAAAAAAAAAAAAAAAAACATCCAATACTACATACAACCCATGCACGCATTGTAAGGAAAAAACAAAACAAAAAAAAACACATAAATTACATCCCCCTTACCCCCGGCTCTCCCCCCTCCCCTCATATCTCCAAAATATCACACCACCCTCTCCATATTTTTACAAATTTCTCTGAGGAGCCTCTGCGTAAGAAAATATATTTTTCTTTAATTACCGTTTTCCTTACTTGTGTTTTCCATTCTTCTACGGTGGGTGGATATGGTGAAAGCCACTTTTGTGCAATAAGCTTACGAGCCTGGAAAAGACTTCTATTTATTGAAGTAATACATTCCATTGGGATTGTCAATTCGTCCAGTATACCCAGAAGACAACCTCTAGGCTCCATGAGGATCCCTCTATCAAGTATCCTATTAATCATAGGTACCACCCCGGACCAATAACGATGAAGTTTGGGGCATCTCCACATCATGTGTATTAAGTTGGCTACTCTCCCTTTGCATCTAGGGCATCGGTCTGTGTCTCTACATTTCCATTTAAATAATTTCTCTGGTGTGTAATGTGCCCTATGTAGGATAAATAGTTGTGTTAAATTTTGTGTTGGAGATAGAGAGGCCTGAGGTATTACTGATAGCGCCTGTGACATGACAAAATGTGGAAAATTTCAAGGGGTATGAATACTTTTTCAAGGCACTGTATTCAGTCATGAATCAACTGAATACTTAGACAAGCGCATAAAAGTGTTTTTTTTTATTCATTTCTTGTATGTTTAATAAAATAAAATGTTTTTATTTTTCATAAAAATATTATCTAATCTAAGTGAAGAAGAACCTGAATGGCCCATTTTTTCAACTGTTGTTTTCTGTACGATGGGGATGTGGTGCTGGCAACTATAACAAGAAAAGCAGTAAAATAGATCCCTGACAGCTAGTAACAATAGATCCCCAAAAAGCAATAGACCAACAACAAATCTCCCAGCAGCCAGCATCAATTGACTCTCCGACAGCCAACAACAATAGACCCCTCCTTCAACAGTAGATCTCTCCCAGCAACAACTGACCCCCCAGCAATATAAGACCCACCCCCACAAACAATAGGTCCCCCAACAGCAACAATAGACCTCCTCAGTACAAAAATAGATCCCCTCCAGCAGTAAACATCTATTGACCCTTCAGCACCCCTTGTGTGTTTTTTTTTTATTCAGCAAATTCAATTCCATTGGCCTTAAAAAGTTTTTTTAAAGGCCAATGGAATTTAATTTGCTGAATAAAAAACAAAAAACACACACACACACACACACACACACACACACACACAAAACTTTTAAAGGCCAATGGAATTGAATTTTCTGAATAAAAAACAAGAAAACAAAAAAAAAAAAAAAAAAAAACACACACACACACACAAAACCTTTAAAGGCCAATGAAATTGAATTTGCTAAATAAAAAAAATAAAATAAAAAAACACACACAAGAAAAACTTTTAAAGGCCAATGAAATTGAATTTGCTAAATAAAAAAAATAAAATAAAAAAACACACACAAGAAAAACTTTTAAAGGCCAATGGAATTGAATTTCCTGAATAAAAAACAAAAACAAAACACACACACACACACACACACACACACACACACACACACACACACACACACACACACGAAAAACTTTTAAAGGCCAATGGAATTTAATTTGCTGAATAAAAAAATAAAAAAAAATAAAAAAAACAGGAACAATCTCCAAGCCGATACATTGGATGGATTTTACTAAGAAAAAAAAGAATCATGAAACATCTTGAAAGCCAATAAATTTAAAAAAAAAAAACAAACAAAAAAAAAACACACACACGAGAAGAACTTTTAAGGTTAAAATTGAATTTTCAAAAAAATAAATAAATAAATAAGAAATAAAATATAATATATATATATATATATATATATATATATATATATATATATATATATATATATATATATATAAATATAATCAGAAAAAATCTTCTAAGTGCAGCAAAGACCTATACGGATGGACAATATATATGTAAAGCAAAAATACTTTCAATAAATAAATAAATATATAGGAGAAAAAAGTCTTCAGAACAGCCGAATGCTCCTTTTGTAGAAGATCTCTACAGGATGATGCTAAAAGACAAATAACTCACCTATAGGTTGGTAAGGAATGGCTGGGAACAGACGATACGACGCGGGAAGACGAAGTCAACAGGTGGAGCATGCGGACAGTCACTAGGTAAAAGTCAACGAAATGCGGCATATTCATGTCGATAATTTGGTGTCACAAAAAGACAATTGGTAAGTTGGTGAAAAGTGACAGACAAAGCATCCCCGGGGAGTAGAGCTGCCCTTTGTCCCGTCCTCCTCCCTCAGGAATGCTACCGGGTGGACGGCAACTCTTGTGCCCTTTTCTGATGAAACCAAGCTTTGTCTGGGACACATTCCACTCAACTCCCCTCTAAATAGTAGACATTTATAAGGAAGGGCAAGCCGCTTGCTTCTCGGGAATCAGCCCTCCAAATATTAATTTTTTTTATAAAACACAAACTTCCTTTCATCTCTGGAACCACCACATCTGTTGAAGTTGTATCCAGAAAAAAAATTGTAAAATTACGTGTGTGAGTAAATAGAGGATTAATAAACAATACAAAAGCATGTGCTACCAAGAATGCAACCACAAACCAAAAATTATTTAAAAAGGGACTATTAAAAGGTGCCAGATAAAATGAAAGTGTCTTTTGTTAAAGAAAAAGTACGCTATATTTCTCAAAAGTATTGGGACACCTGTCTTTACACGCACATGAACTTTACTGGCATCCCAGTCTTAGTCCGTAGGGTTCAAAATTGCGTTGGCCCACCCTTTGCAGCTATAACAGCTTCAACTATTCTGGGAAGGCTGCCCACAAGGTTTAGGAGGGTGTCTATGGGAATGTTTGACCGTTCTTCCAGAAGCGCATTTGTGAGGTCAGGCATTGATGTTGGATGAGAAGGCCTGGCTCACAGTCTGTGCTCTAAGCCTAACCCTAGGGTCAACCCTAAGCCTAAGAAAGAACCTCAATGGTTTGGCTACAATCAAGAATAGTATTTGTTCTCATCAGTGTTCAGTAGTGGTGCTCAGCCATCGTTCTGGCTGGGATGGATGGCTGTATACTATCCCTACTGGTATTATGGGAGGTTCCTAAGGGATCTTTCTTGTGGGAAGGAATCTGAATGAAGTGTCCACCTCAAAAGGTGGGGGTCGGCAGTACTTCCCTAGTGTGGAGGGTTCTGAGAGGCCAAGTGCCTCCTGATTAGAGCAGTGCTACCTTTTCTGGGCGGGGGGTTGGGGTGTTAAACACCCCCCTGGGAGTGGTCCACCAGGAGTGCTCCTATTATGGGTTTAGGGCCCCACTAAAAGAAAGGGCACTAGGCCACAATACCAATTGTTTTTTCTGCACGTTGTCTCATATTCTAGGCCTTTGGTCAAGACCGGGGCAACTTTTTTTTTCATTCGCAAGCTCGTCATCCTCTGGTAGGAGTGAGAGCCAAAATGGGTTTAGACGCAGAGGCGTTGCTAGGGGGGTGCGGTCCGCCCCCGGGTGACACCCGCTAGAGGGGTGACACCCTCCCTTTTTTTAAAAAATTTTTTAATTTTTTTTTTTTTTTTTTTTTTTTACAGCTGACCCATTCATTGATTAATTTCACCCCGCTGGGCTGGAAGCCTGGAACAACACCTCCAGCGCCGCGGCCGCGCCTGGTGTGTGTCCTCCGGCTCCTTATTCTTCCTATTCCTAAATTCCAATCCTCCTCCCTACCCTACAGAGCCAGCGAGCGACTCAGCCTGTCACATCATCACACTGCACTGTGATGATGTGACGACACGTCACTGCAGCACACACACAACTTTCTCCGCCCGGGCGGCGCGGCTGCTGTGTGTGACGGTCGCTGCCCACAGTGCCCAGCCCTCCTCCTCTCCACTCTCCAGGAGTACACTAAGACTTTTTCTGTTTGAAGAGCGCAGTCACCTAGTGGAACATGCAATTAAGCAGGCACATTTAAAATCTAAAGAATATGGAATTGCCGTAGAGAGAAGAGCCAGGTTTAAGAAGAGGATGGCAGGGGAACAGGCACGTGATGCTGGAGGCATAAGTCTACAAGACGAGAACAAGAGGGCAATGCTTGAGTGCATTGATCGCTTCCATTCTGAACTCCAGATCAGATTAAGAGCCATCATGGAAGTTGCAGCCATGTTTGAGGCTGTTCAAGCAGAGAGTCTCATATATGAAACTGAAGAAACATTAAAGGTGTCCATTCCAAAACTGACCACTTTTTATGACGAAATATCTGAGAGTGAGCTGTTAATGGAAATACCCAGACTGAGGAGACATCTCAAAGCAGCCAAGATCAACCTAGAAGAAGTCAAAGATTGGTCGGCTTTACAAGTTTTGACCTTCATAGCAGAATGGGACTTCATTGAATCTCTTCCAACCCTTTCACTATGTCTAAAAATATTTCTGACAATCTGTGTGTCTGTGGCTTCATGTGAGAGGAGCTTTTCAAAGTTGAAGCTGATAAAAAACTATTTGCGTTCAACGATGGGACAGGCAAGGCTTTCTGATCTTGCAATATTATCAGTTGAAAGTCAACTAGCGAAATGTATTGATTTTGATGATGTTGTTCACAATTTTGCAGCTGTCAAGGCTAGAAAAGCAAAGTTTTGATTTAGATGTTAACTAAATGCTTTCATATTTGTTCCTGTTTTTGTGTTATTTATTTATTAATTCAGTAAAGTTTAAAGTTAAAATAAATACAGTTCTTTAACAGTTTAAGCTTTGATTTCTATTATTTTCATATGATTTTGTTATTCAAATTTGCTAGTTGATTGATAGTTATTAACGGCACTACTGTTGCCAATATATGCAGTGTTATTAGGGTGAAAAAAATTATTGGGGGGGGGAGGGTGACACCATGTTATACCGCACCAGGTGACACCAACCCTAGTGACGCCACTGTTTAGACGCCAAGATCTAGGTGGTTTATTAATGGGTATGCTTAAAGTTATCCATTAGGGACTATGATCTGAAAGTATTCTGGGGCTGAAAGTATTCTGGGGCAACTTTTATTACTAGACCTCAAGGCCTAGCCAATGAAATTATTTTTTTACTTATTTTTCTTCATGTGCATGTCAATTTTGCACAAAATTGTAGGGTGTCGGTCTTCGGATCTAGCCTGAAGTATTGGGCAAGGATGGGTGGTCCTTAGGTTCCTTCCTTCCTCCCCTACCTTGGGGGGGGCTTATTTAGTTATCTTTGGTTGGCTTTGGCTGATCATCAGAAGCCTTTTGGCCTGGTGGACCCGAGTATGCCTTGCCACCGTCAGGAGTCTTGCGCCCTGGGGGTTGGAATAAAAAATAACTACAAAAATTGTAGATTTTAAATGATTTAAGGTAACTGTGGTGGAAAGGGAGCAAATCCTGGATAGGTTTCACAACCTTGCTTCCTCAGGAGACAGAAGGGAATAAATATGGCAAAGTTTACCCCAAACAAGACATACAAGAACAGGACCCAACTTGGCGCCTCATACTAATGTAGCAAGGTGTTACTTTGGCACGTAGCTCATGGACTACAGTTTGTGCCTATAAGAGCTTAGCTCTTTCCATTACCCGTTGCCCCATATTGCTGCAAGTTGTTGGGTTCAGCTATGGTAGGACAATGCATGACGGATCTTGTGGTGCGGAGAGACACAGACTCTATTATTACGGGTCAGGAATGGACTACAAGGCCCACAATGCCATTTGCTGGGAAGGAGCGTGGCGCCACGCACTGCCTGCTGGGAGGACCTTTTAAAAGGAGAGGCGGGGCTTGTGTTCTGGCTCTTGGGACGCCATCTTGCAAGCGGCAAGAGGCCTGCAGCTAGGGTGCTAGGCGGAAAAAAGCCTGGGCCTAAAGTGACGGAGGCCGGACCGGCTGTCGGAGTGATCTCAGCTACACTCCTGCTGATCGGACCTGGGAGAGGGACCGCTCCGCACTCCTGAGCATCCAGAGTCACCTATCCACCAATGCCTTGTGACTGACTAAGCTGAGGACCGGGGACAACGACTCGTCCGGAGGCCGCGAACCAAGAGGGCCCTGTCGGAGGATCCCAGCGAGGCAAGGCCTCATGTGGTGAGAGGGCACCCGTCCACAAATACAACTGTGTTGAAGGAAGGTGACTTGAACAACTTTACTTGTTTGCTTGGGCTTGCTGGTATCTGCAGTACCGCAAGCCGAGTCACGTTGCATCCAGGATTAAGTTAGTGCCTTGATAAGGATCAGCATTCACCTGTTCCTTCTCATCATATACTTTAACTGTTCAATCTTCTTCCATTTCCCTTTGGATTACAAATTATTAATGTGCACCAACCAAGGCTAGCAAAGACTACTGTTAACCAGAAGGAACAATTACAGGATTCAGCTTGTCCATCTGAACTAGTATAGTAGGACACGTGTATGGGATCTACCCGCTAGGGGGAACCATAGAGCCTATAGACTCATACCATAATATAACTTGTTTGCACAGTTATTATATTTCTAAGAGCTGAGTGAGACCTGGTGGAGAGGTGCTCCAGTGTTAACATATTGCATTGGGGGAATCCCTCCACTGTGTACTTACCCAGGTCAGGCCTCATTTTTGCATTGTTCAACCTGATTGTTATTGAATATACCATTGACTCTCACAGGGCCCTGTTTGAAGTCAACTGTTAATGTTTGACTGTGTCTATTTTTCTCATTCACCAAGTAAACATTCACTTCTTGGTTAAACTGCATTTGGTGTGGAGTCTTATCTGGTGTCATTGGAAAGGCGGCCAATACAAGGTAATAAAGCTTAACTGTATTTGCATTGTTACATGGTGTCATTGTGGTTCCCAACTGCCAGTGGGTTCCACAATCAGTGCATTGTCCAGTTGTGCCAATGGGATTCGAGCCAAACTTACAGGGGGTTGACAGGCAGAGTACTGGCCCAAAACTAACCAGCAGCTCCTATGGGGGTAGTGCTACACCCAGAAGAGGGATATCAAGATCCCTGGATCTTGGGAGGGTCATTATAAGATGATCAAGGTGGTCAAATGGTGTTAATGGGTATCTATGTGTGTTCCAAATTATTTGCCAACCTATGGTAGCTTCACCAGATGGTCATCGTGGAATTCTGGTGTTCCACTTCGGCATGGTAGCACCGGGGTCCTTGATTCTCAACCAGGACACCATCTTCATAGAGTTTGCATGTTTACCCTGTACTTGTGTGGAATCAGCGCTTACACCAAATTTATATAATCCTCCTATTAGGACAAGCCAGGATCATGTTCAAAGAAGCCAATCAGTTACGACTTCCTGTTGAAGCGGGAGACCCATCGCAGTGTAAATGTTTTTCACCCCCTGTAGTTCAACTTTAACAATGGTATTTTGTGGTCTCATGTTTACTGTATATGTGAATGGTGGATGCCATTATGTGTGACCCAGAGTGTGAACTTCCACCCCAGCTAAGGCTAACTACCACCCATAAGAGCTTACACAAAGGGAAAATCTCCATCTGGGGGCTGATGACGAAGTGAGACCAGGGAGGTGGGAGACTGGGGACTTGCTCCGAGAACAATGCAGGCACCGCAGACAGATGTGACGCTCAGCATCTTGAGGGAGAGACAGGCTGCTTTGTCTCAACAAGGGAGCCAAAATTTATTTCCAGATATTATCGACAACATTTATTTTCAAAGTTTTATTTTGAAGGAGGGGGAGAGAGAGAGAGCGAGAGCGAGAGCGAGAGAGAGAGAGAGAGAGAGAGAGAGAGAGAGAGAGAGAGAGAGAGAAAGAAGAGGGAAAGCAGGCTCTGTGGCTACAGTCAACAGTGGTGGTCGTGGACATGGTGCATCCTCTGCAGGTGGCCGTGGGGCACGCTTGTCCTTTTTTTTCTGCTGCTGGCCATGTAATTGAGCCACAACATGCAGAAGAGTTGGTGGGGTGGATAACAAAGCCGTCCTCATCCTCCTTTTCCTCTGTCACCCAGGTTTAGAGTAGTTTGCCTTCCAAACGCAGCTGCCAAAGCAGCCTATTCCACCGGCTCATTGTCCACAGTCACTCCTTCCATAGCCCCACCATCATGCACGGGGTTGTCCCCAGAATTATTCAACCACAGTGTCGGGTACATGCTGCTGGAGGACGTGCAGCGATTTGAAGGCTCCGATGTTGGTTCCCAGGTTGAGGAATGGAGTAAGGTGAGCCTAGAGAGAGGGGGTGCCACAGAAGAACAAGGAACTGGCAGTCATGTTCTCCCAGGTGCAGCATACTGCCAAGTTTACTCCAGTGACAAGGAGGGAGGGGATGATGAGGTCACTGACTGTACTTGGGTGCCGAAGAGAAGAGAAGGAGAAGGAGAAGGAGGAGGAGGAGGAGGCACAACTCCAACGAGGCAGGATGTCCTCTAGGGGGCAGCTTAAGGGCAGCCACCCTATTGCATAACACCGCAGAGCTCCGCAGGTGCAGGGCACTGCTGGCTCCCTGTTGACTTTTAAAAGTTCTGTGGTGTGGGCCTTTTTTGACACGTGTGCAGCAGATTGCACCGTTGGTGTTTGCAACCCATGTCTGAAGCGGATCATGCGTGGCCAGAACAGCAGCCGCTTGGGCACCCCATGCTTGACCAGACATATGACGACCTGCCATGCAGTCCGTTGGCAACAGCACTTGAAAGACCCACATCAATGAACAAGGCGGACCTCTCCTTGCTCCTCATCTGGGATCTCCAACCCTACTATACCCCGAGTCCTCTCAAAAACCTGCACTGAGAGGAATGAAGGTATAGCAATAGGTGTCCCAAGTACTTGCAGCCAATCTGCTAGCAGTACACCACAAATTGATTTTAGCAGGCAAATTTCAGTTGCTGAACCGTAAAAAGAAATTCAGTCCCAGCCATCCACATGCTCAGCGTCTAAATGCTAGCTTGGCCAAATTTCTAGCGCTGCAACTGCTGTTTTTTCAGCCCCCTTTCGTGAATTTGTGGAATGTAATGTGCCTTAGTGTCAGGTTCCAAAATGCCATTTTTTTTTTTCACGGAAGACCGTTCCGCCTCTCTACCGGCATGTGGAAGGCAATGTTTTGGCCTCGTTGGACAGGGCGGTCAGCAGTAAGGTTCATATTACCGCTGACTCATGGTCCAGCAGGCATGGCCGGGGACGTAACCTTTTCTTCATGGCACACTGGGTAACTCTGCTGGCAGCTGGGAAGGATGCAGGACAGGGTTCAGTGTTGTTGGAGTTTGTTCCACCACCACACCTCCAAAATGCTAGTGGTGATTCTGCCACAGCTCTCTCCTCCACCCCCTCTTCTTCCTCAAGGGCCTCTTCTGCAGATTTGTCCCCTGAACCAGCGGTGCTCCGTAAGCATTCAAGGGGCTACGCAAGCAGTCAGGCTAAAAGATGCCATGCAGTGCTTGAGTTGGTCTGCCTAGGGGACAGAAGCCACACTGGGGCAGAGATTCAGTCAGCTCTGCAAGGGCAGGCTCAGAGGTGGTTGACACCACGCCAGCTTCAGCGAGGAATGGTTGTATGCAACAATGGCACCAACCTTCTCTCCGCCTTCCGACAGGGACACTTGACCAATGTTCCATGTTTGGCACACGTCCTGAATTTGGTGGTGCATTGGTTCTTGAGCAGGTACCCAGGCTTACTTGATCTCTTGAGGCAGGCCAGAAAAGTCTGTGGTCATTTCCGCCGGTCATACAATGCCAGGGCTCGGCCTTCAAAGGGAATGCAACCTGAACATGCCCACCAGGTGAAACTCAACGTTGGCAATGCTGCAGCAACTGCACACACAGCAGAGGGCCATCAATGAGTACCTGTGCGAGTATGGCACCAGGACAGGGTCAGGGGAGTTTGGCTTCTTTTCGCTACTGATCAAGGATGCATGCACTGTCCTGTCACCATTTAAGGAGGCCACAAGGATGGTGAGCAGTGACAATACATGCATCAGTGACACTGTCCCTCTATTCTTCCTGCTGGAGTGCACGCTTAGTGTAATTAGGGACAGGGCACTTGAGGCAGAACAGTGGGAGGAAGAGGAGGACTTCCTTTCCTCTTAAGGCCCCCTTTATCCAGATAGCATTCCTGCGGGGCCGCCAAACACACAGGAAGAAGAGGAGGAGGAAGAGGAGGAGGAAGGATTGTGTCAGCATGGATGTAGAGGATAACACTCGGTGGCAATTTTCAAGTGATGGTTTTCAGTCCCCAGAAACCCAAGGATCGGTTCAAGCAACCTTCGCCAGAGTCTGCATTATATGGTGCAGGAATATCTAGGGGCAAGTGCAGACTTGGAGACCTTTCCAACAGAGAATCCTCTGGGTTACTGGGTCTTGAGGATAGACCACTGGCCAGAACTTGCTCAATATGCAATTGAGCTACTGGCCTGTCCTGCATCCAGCGTGCTTTCTGAATGCACATTCAGTGCTGTGGGAGGGTTTGTAATGGATCAAAGAGTACGCCTGTCCACAGACTCCGTTGATAGGCTCACATTCATAAAAATGAATCAGTCCTGGATCAGCAGCTATCAAGCACCTGATGCTGATGTAACTGATTGAATTTGCTATGGATGTGGGATCCCTTGAAGACTGCCTATGCTGACTATTCTATTCCTCCTCAATCTTGACGATGCTAGCTTCCAACAATATTTTTGGTTTAGGGCACTACCACCACCACCCAAGGCCCAATCGTTCTGCCCGTTTAACAGGGGAATGTAACTAAAATTTTAGATATAATATTTCAATGCAGGACCCGTTCCTGCGCCCAACAAGAGTAACTGTGAGGGCTTACAGTGTTCTGGTACCACCAACACCTAAGGCCCAATTTTCTGCAGAGTATATAGGGCAGGCCGTATAGTATATATACTCCTGTTCAGAGTATATAGTGCCTGGAGGACCCCCAAGCCATTTTTTAATGTTGGTGCGGGGTTCCCCTTAATATCCATACCCGACCTGAAGGGCCCGGTATAGATTTTGGGCAGGACATCCACGGCATTTTTTTTTGGTATTTTTATCTATATTGCTGGGATCCGACATTACAGCCGTGAGCAGTTTTAAATTACATTTTTTCCTTTAGAAATTTCATTTTGCTGTGGCACTGTTATGAACATGGGTAAGATGCGCTAATTTACAGGCAGACTAAGGACACCCCCCCCCAGGCACAATATTTAAAGGAATATTTCATTTTTATTTATTCACTTTAAGCATTATTAAAATCACTGCTCCTGAAAAAACTGCAGTTTTTAATGCCGCTTACACACAATCATTTTTCCCGTCTGTAAAAATTAAATTATTATTTTTTTAACAAGAAAAACAAAAAAGTGTGTGGGCTTTTTGTCATTTTTCCCGACGGGAAAAACGGCATTAATCACGATGAGAAAAATTAGAACATGCTCTAATTTTTCTCGTCATGATTCCCGTCATTTTTTTTTTCCGCGACAGTTTTCCCATAGGGAAACACTGCCACGGAGCCCACACACAGTCTTTTTTCTCGACCAAGAAAAATATGTCGGGAAAAACGGCCGTGTGTAGGGAACCAAGCCGTTCCCTCATTTTTCCCGTCGATTTTCTCGACGGTGTTTTCACCGTCGAGAAAATCGATCGTGTGTACGCGGCATAAAACTTTTTTTTGCAGTGATATATGTCCCCTGGGGCAGGACCCGGGTCCCCAAACACTTTTTATGGCAATAACTTGCATATAAGCCTTTAAAATCAGCACTTTTGATTTTTCACGTTCGCGTCCCATAGACTTTAATGGTGTTCGCACAAATTTTTGGCCTGTTTGCATGTTTTGCTGTGAACCGAACCGGTGGGGGTGTTCGGCTTGTCCCAATATCTTATATACAATCCCATTCCACTCTGCACAATGTGCTGTACGTAGTACACTGCGTACCGCTAATCATCACATAGTCATTGTATTAATACCATTAGCCATTTTTGGGGAATTTTGAATTCTTCTAGTTTATATTAATAAGTGCAAAGTGTGCCTTTTCCATGAGCGGCTGATTCAGAATTGATATTTAAGGGTTTAAAGCCTCCAGGACATTTCTATGAGATGCAGCGTCGCGGTCCTGCTGCGTGCGCTCTCAGCGGGACGGCCTGTCACTGTGACAGTTCTTGATGTGTAAACAGTAGGCGGTCACAGCTTCTGCTTCACTGATCACTGCAACTGCTTGTAATAGTGATTATTGATTGAAACTATATCATTGTTTTGTTACAGCGGTTTTAAACTCAAATACAAAAAATGTATTATATGGCAGTTTGCCACAGATGTGGTGGCTGCATTCGTTTTCCTTTTTAGGCTTTTTTCCTTTATGTTAACTCATCATACTCTATTAGGGAAGGAGCAGTGTTGTCACCCTAGGCTGCACACTCCCAAATTTGACTACAGAACACCTCCCCTCTTCTCATCCTCATACCAATATAATGCCATGCTGGAAAAAGTTTAAGAGGTTTTAAATGAATGTTAATTTTGAGGGGAATATAAATTAAAAGGTATTTTTTTAAATATATTGTGGGTCATATATGGTTTACATTACCGGATAGACGTGGATTTTTTCCCTATTAAGGGATTTTTTTTTTCATAGGTAGATCAGGTCTATCTGGGGAATAATATATCGTAATACAATGCTATGATCTATGTTTTTAATGGGACGCCTTTTCTTTATAGCTTAGTAGTTAACAACTTGAGTTCTACGTTAAGCATGGGACATCCCATTGATTATTGTTGGGTACCTTCTAGTGCAAATCTAATGATATTTTTGAAGGTTTTGATGGATGCAAAATAAAGCATGGAGTTATGGTTGGATGGGGCCTGGTTGGATGGAGCCTGGTTTTGAGGGGTCTGGCTGGAAGGGGTCTGGTTGGAAGGGGCCTGGTTGGGTGGAGACTGGTTGGGTGGAGACTGGTTGGGTGGAGACTGGTTGGGTGGAGACTGGTTGGGTGGAGACTGGTTGGATGGGGCCAGGTTGGGTTGGGCCTGGTTGGATGGAGCCTGGTTGAATGGAGCCTGGTTGAATGGACCCAGGCTGGATGGGGCCTGGTTGGATGGGGCTGAAATAGTCACAAGACTGCTTAGTGGTAAATTAACTCAATGTATTGGTACGGGTCAGAGTAAATGATGGTATGAGCATAAAAGAGTACAGAAAGTAGATTCAGACACAGTCTGCTGGGCATTATCATTACTATGCCAAAGTAACTTAGAATAGAGTCCTGTACCACTAGACTGGCATCAACAAATAAATCAGCAAAGTCGGCAATAAAGCATTAACTGCAATGTGAATGATAATACTTTAACTAGTCTAGAGTGCACTCTAGGAGAATGGCTAGGATATTGTGCAATGTCCCCTGAGAGGTACGTCTTAGCAAAATCAATTGGTAAAGGTCTTTGTGTAGCAGCTGTAAAGTAACATTCTTTAGCCTTAACTATTCAGCCGGCTAGCATTTTGGCCCATTTGTACCGTTGGTGCACATGAGAATAGTTCCAGCCAAGCCTCCAAGAAGCAATAATGCAGACAATGTCTTTTTCACTCTCCATTCTTAGCCAAGCACCTGGCTACATATAGCTTAGTAGTTAACTACTAAGCTAGACCAAAGAAGAAGTGAGGGACAGCGCTAAAGCATTGAGTGGGTAGGTGAAGCTTGGCATTATTTTTATTTATTTTTTTATCAGGAGGAGTGGGGGAACCCAAAAAAATGAACACAAAATCATGTAGTGCTTCTTTAAGCATGGGGCTTGACTGTTGTTTGGGTACCCTCTAGTGCAAATCTAATGATATTTTTCAAGGTTTTGATGCAGGATGAAGCATTAATTGATGTTGGATGAGTTATGCTTGGGTGGACTTTACTTGGGTGCATTATGGATGGATAGGTTATGGTTGGGTGCATTATCGTTGGATGGGTTATGCTTGGATGCATTATGGTTGGTTGGCTTACATTTGGGTGGGTAAAGATTGAATGGGTTATGCTTAGGTGAGTTATGGTTGGATGGGTTATGCTTAATTGGCTTACGGTTGGGTGAGTTATGCTTGGATGCATTATGGTTGGGTGCATTATGGTTGTATGGGTTATGGTGGGTTTACAGTTCGGTGAGTTAGGGTTGGATAGGTTATGGTTGGGTGGCTTATTTTTAGGTGAGTTATGGTTGGGTGAGCAATGGTTGGATGGGTTCCAAGATTTCATCTGGTTATGGGCACAGTTTTGGTGTTGGTAGAAGTAGGTTTTTGTTACATAGTTGGTAAGGTTGAATAAAGACTTAAGTCCATCCAGTTCAAGGTGTCTGTGTGTGCGTGTGTTCATGTCAAAATTATTTCCCCTATCCCTGTATACTGTGTTTGCTAAGATACTAATGCAAGAGTTTAAAACTAGTAATACTTCCCGCTGACACCACACCACCGATTGTGAAAGGGAAATTCCACGTCCTTACCACACTGACAGTGAAAACCCCCCTACGCAGTTTAAGGTTAAACTACTTCTCCAATTTTATTGAGTGACCCTGTGTATTTTTACACTCCCTGAGACTGATTAGTTTATTCCCTATGCCAGAATCACCATTGAGGTATTTATATATCGCTATCAGTGTTGTAACTAATGCCGTTTAAATAAACGGCGTTAGGTAACGTAGCCACTTTTTGGGGTAACGAGTAATCTAACGGATTACTCTTCCTCTCATGGCACCGCCGTTCCCATTACTTGGGCGGCGTTACCCTAATTACATCTACTCGCTGCAGCCGCTTGCTTGTTCAGAACCACTACTACTCGAGTATATATGGTATATTTACAAAAAAATTCACATAGCTTTGTCCTGGAAATCCGCATAGACATACAGATTCGCAGGATGAAAAGCTCTGCAATTTTTCTTTAAAATACACTCTAAGGTGAAGTGTTACCCTATGTAGGATGAGTTCGGATGGGTGATGGAGTTTCTTCAGCTGTAGTATGCAATGTCAATGGATGAGCTTTGTTGGACACAAAATTAGGTTTTACAATAAGCTTAAGGCTCTGTTGGCTGTATGAAGGTCTAGGCAGGGGCTTTATGCTCTGTTGGCCGTTTTGAAGTCTTACCAGATGCTGGATGTTCTTTAGGATGTATGGAGGTCCAGTCAGATGTTGGATGTTCTGTTGAAAGTGTAGAGCTCTAATCAGAGGCTAGATGTTCTGTTGGATGTATGAAGGTCTATTCATAGGCTTGATGTTCTTTAGGATGTATGAAAGTCTAGTCAGATGCTAAATGTTCTCTTGGATGTATGGACGTCTGGTCAGAGGCTTGATGTTCTGTTGAATGTTTGGAGGTCTCGTCAGATGCTGGATGTTCTGTTGGATGTATGGATGTCTAGTCAAAGGCTGGATGATCTGTTGGAGGTAAACCGGTCTCTGTAGATGCTGGACGTTTTGATGAATGTGTGGATATCTAGTCAGAGGCTGGATGTTCTGTTGAAGGTAAACAGGTCTCGTAAGAGGCTGGATGTTCTGTTGGGTGTATGGAGGTCTGGTCAGAGGCTGGATGTTCTATTGGGTGTATGGAGGTCTAGTCAGAGGCTGGATGTTCTGTTGGGTGTATGGAGGTCTAGTCAGAGGCTGTGTGTTAAGTTGGAAGTAAATATTTTTTGTCAGATGTTGGATGTTCTGTTGGATAGATGGAGGTCTAGTCAGAGGCTAGATGTTCTGTTGGATGTAAGGAGGCGGCAGCCTAATTAGGACTGGTTGTTCTGTTGGATGCATGGAGGTCTAGTCAAATGCTCGCTGTTCTGTTTGAACGTGAGGAGCTCTGGTCAAAGGCTGGGTGTTCTCTTGGATGTATGGAGGTATGGCCAGATGCTGGGTGTATTGTTGGCTATGAAGAGGTCCAGTCAAATGTTGGGTGTTCTGTTGGATATATGGAGGTCTGGTCAGATGCTGGGTGTTGCGTTGGATGTGAGGAGCTCTAGTCAAAGGCTGGGTGTTCTGTTGGGTGTATGGAGATCTGGTCAGATGCTGAGTATTCTATTGGATGTATGGAGGTCTAGTCAGACGCTGAGTATTCTATTGGATGTATGGAGATCCGGTCAGACGCTGAGTATTCTATTGGATGTATGGAGGTCTGGTCAGATGCTGAGTATTCTATTGGATGAATGAAGGTCTGGTCAGATGCTGACTATTCTGTTGGGTGTATGGAGATCCAGGCAAATTCTGAGTATTCTATTGGATGTATGGAGGTCTGGTCAGATGCTGAGTATTCTATTGGATGTATGGAGGTCTGGTCAGATGCTGAGTATTCTATTGGATGTATGGAGGTCTGGTCAGACGCTGGGTATTCTGTTGGGTGTATGGAGATCCGGTCAGATGCTGAGTATTCTGTTGGATATGAGGAGGTCTGGTCGGATGCTAGATGATGGTTCTCTAGATATAACAAGTCTCCCCACATGGCGTGGTGCTGTCCAAAAATAGATACAATAATGTTCACAGTATTGACTGTAGCCTGAATAAGAGAAATAAGTGGAAATACTTACTTTAAAAAAATGGTTGCTTGCAAACTAAACCTCAGTTGACTTTTATATACCCTCAAGAAATGTTATATGGAAGGCAAAACCACTGATGGCTGCCTTTATGTTGTGCATTGCAGAGCTGATATTAGGTTTTACAAAAAAAAAAAGAAGGAAAGAGACCCTGTCACAGAGCTAGGGCTGCCACCAGGATCTTCAAAATAACACTTTCAGGTCTGTCGGACATCCGAGTCTCCCTCATGGGCATTGTGCTTCCTCTGGGCCATGTGTCCTTTTAAAACAGTAGAGACACATAATTACCAGAGGGGAAGCTACAGCATGCAGTGGGGAGATGGTCAGAGACTGCAGACATGTTACAAGAGATGGTCAGCGACTACAGATATGATACAAGAGATGGTCAGAGACTGCAGACATGCTACAGTAGATGGTCAGAGACTGCAGACATGCTACAGGAGACGGTCAGAGAATGCAGACATGCTACAGCAGACGGTCAGAGAATGCAGACATGCTACAGCAGACGGTCAGAGACTGCAGACATGCTACAAGGGAATGGTCAGAGCCTGAATACATGCTACAGCAGATGGTCTGAGACTGCAGACATGCTACAGGAGATGATCAGTGACTGCAGACATGCTACAGGAGATGATCAGAGACTGCAGAAATGCTACAGGAGATGGTCAGAGACTGCAGACATGCTACAGGAGATGGTCAGAGACTGCAGACATGCTACAGGAGATGGTCAGAGACTGCAGACATGCTACAGGAGATGGTCAGAGACTGCAGACATGCTACAGGAGATGGTCAGAGACTGCAGACATGCTACAGGAGATGGTCAGAGACTGCAGACATGCTACATGAGATGGTCAGAGACTGTAGTAATGTTACAGGAGAGGGTCAGAGACTGCAGACATGCTACAGCAGGCGGTCAGAGACTGCATGGTTTGGTCATAGAATGGGCACACAGTACAAGAGACTACTAAAGATCATTACATCTACAGGCCTTTTACAAACCAATACTTTCACATTTGTGCTCCATATAGCCCCCTAATTGATCTTGCACAATTATTAAAGATGAGAGGAAGAACAACATAAAACAGAAAAGGTGACAGGCCTCATAGAAACATATAAATAATAATAATTATAAAAAAAATTATATATATGATATACATTTGCAAAAAAAAGTATGTGAACCCTTTTGGAATGATATGGATTTCTGCACAAATTGGTCATAAAATGTGATCTGATCTTCATCTAAGTCACAACAATAGACAATCAGTCTGCTTAAACTAATAACACACAAAGAATTAAATGTTACCATGTTTTTATTGAACACACCATGTAAACATTCACAGTGCAGGTGGAAACTGGGCCACTCCAGAAGGCGTATTTTCTTCTGTTTAAGCCATTCTGGTGTTGATTTACTTCTATGCTTTGGGTCGTTGTCCTGTTGCAACACCCATCTTCTGTTGAGCTTCAGCTGGTGGACAGATGGCCTTAAGTTCTCCTGCAAAATGTCTTGATAAACTTGGGAATTCATTTTTCCTTCGATGATAGCAATCCGTCCAGGCCCTGACGCAGCAAAGCAGCCCCAAACCATGATGGACCCACCACCATACTTCACAGTTGGGATGAGGTTTTGATGTTGGTGTGCTGTGCCTCTTTTTCTTCCAAACAACTCAACTTTGGTTTCATCTGTCTACAGAATATTTTGCCAGTACTGCTGTGCTCTTGTGCTCTTGTGCAAACTGTAAACATGCAGCAATGTTTCTTTTGGACAGCAGTGGCTTCTTCTGTGGTATCCTCCCATGAAATCCATTCTTGTTTAGTGTTTTACGTATCGCAGATTCGCTAACAGGGATGTTGGCATATGCCAGAGACTTTTGTAAGTCTTTAGCTGACACTCTAGGATTCTTCTTCACCTCATTGAGCAGTCTGCGCTGTGCTCTTGCAGTCATCTTTACAGGACGCCCACTCCTAGGGAGAGTAGCAGCAGTGCTGAACTTTATCCATTTATAGACAATTTGTCTTACCGTGGACTGATGAACAGCAAGGCTTTTGGAGATACTTTTATAACCCTTTCCAGCTTTATGCAAGTCAACAATTCTTAATCGTAGGTCTTCTGAGAGATCTTTTGTGCGAGGCATCATTCACATCAGGCAATGCTTTTTGTGAAAAGCAAACCCAGAACTGGTGTGTGTTTTTTATAGGGCAGGGCAGCTGTAACCAACACCTCCAATCTCATCTCATTGATTGGACTCCAGTTGGCTGACACCTCACTCCAATTAGCTCTTGGAGATCTCATTAGTCTAGGGGTTCACATACTTTTTCCACCTGCACTGTGAATGTTTACATGGTGTGTTCAATAAAAACATGGTAACATTTAATTCTTTGTGTGTTATTAGTTTAAGCAGACTGTGATTGTCTATTGTTGTGACTTAGATGAAGATCAGATCACATTTTATGACCAATTTGTGCAGAAATCCATATCATTCCAAAAGGGTTCACATACTTTTTTTTGCAACTGTGTGTGTATATATATATATATATATATATATATATATATATATATATATATATATACACACACACACACACACACACACATATATATATATATATACATACATACATACATACATACATATATATATATATATATATATATATACACACATACACATATACATATACACACACACACATACACACTGAAGAAATGACACTTTGCTACAATGTAAAGTAGTGAGTGTACAGCTTGTATAACGGTGTAAATTTGCTGTCCCCTCAAAATAACTCAACACACAGCCATTAATGTCTAAACCGCTGGCAACAAAAGTAAGTACACCCCTAAGTGAAAATGTCCGAATTGGGCGAAAGTGTCAACATTTTGTGTGGCCGCAATTATTTTCCAGCACTGCCTTAACCCTCTTGGACATGGAGGTCACCAGAGCTTCACAGGTTGTCACTGGAGTCCTCTTCCCCTCCTCCATGATGACATCATGGAGCTGGTGGATGTTAGAGACCTTGCGCTCCTCCACCTTCTGTTTGAGGATTCCCCACAGATGATCAATAGGGTTTAGGTCTGGAGACATGCTTGGCCAGTCCATCACCTTTACCCTCAGCTTCTTTAGCAAGGCAGTGGTCGTCTTGGAGGTGTGTTTGGGGTCGTTATGTTGAAATACTGCCCTGCGGCCCAGTCTGCGAAGGGAGGGGATCATGCTCTGCTTCAGTATGTCACAGTACATGTTGGCATTCATGGTTCCCTCAATGATCTGTAGCTCCCCAGTGCCGGCAGCACTCATGCAGCCCCAGACCATGACACTCCCACCACCATGCTGGACTGTAGGCAAGACACACTTGTCTTTGTCCTCCTCACCTGGTTGCCGCCACCCACGCTTGTCACCATCTGAACCAAATACAGGGGAACCTCGGATTGCGAATAACACGGTTAACGAGCGTTTCGCAATACGAGCACTGTATTTGAAAAAATCCTAACTCGGTTTGCGAGTGTTGTCTCGCAAAACTAGCAGGATTCAAGCCAAAGCGTGCAGTACCGCGTTTGGCCTGAGATGGGGGGGCGCCAAAGCCGAGCGGCGTCGATCGGAAATGTTCGGAAAGACTCGGAAATACTCAGTTCCCAAGCTTTTCCGAGGTTTGCCGAGCTGTCCTCGGGCCTTTCTGTGTGTTTCCGAGGCTCTCCTGTACCCCCCCACCTCTGGTCACATGCGGTATTGCATGCCATTGAAGTCAATGAGGAACTAATTATTTTAGTTTCCATTGACTTCAATGGGGAAACTCGCTTTAATATGGGAGTACTTTGGATTACGAGCTCTCTTGGAACGGATTATTCTCGTAATTCAAGGTTCCACTGTACGTTTATCTTGGTCTCATCAGACCACAGGACATGGTTCCAGTAATCCATGTCCTTAGTCTGCTTGTCTTCAACAAACTGTGGGCTTTCTTGTGCATCATCTTTAGAAGAGGCTTCCTTCTGGGACGACAGCCATGCAGACCAATTTGATGCAGTGTGCGGCATATGGTCTGAGCACTGACAGGCTGACCCCCCACACCCCTTCAACCTCTGCAGCAATGCTGGCAGCACTCATACGTCTATTTCCCAAAGACAACCTCTGGATATGACGCTGAGCACGTGACCTCAACTTCTTTGGTCTTCCATGGTGAGGCCTGTTCTGAGGGGAACCTGTCCTGTTATACCGCTGTATGGTCTTGGCCACTGTGCTGCAGCTCAGGGTCTTGGCAATCTTCTTATAGGCTAGGCCAGTGATGGTGAACCTTGGCACCCCAGATGTTTTGGAACTACATTTCCCATGATGCTCCACTAAACTGCAGAGTGCATGAGCATCATGGGAAATGTAGTTCAAAAACATCTGGGATGCCAAGGTTCACCATCACTGGCCTAGGCCATCTTTATGTAGAGCAATAATTATTTTTTTCGTATCCTCAGAGTTCTTTGCCATGAGGTGCCATGTTGAACTTCCAGTGACCAGTATGAGAGAGTGAGAGCGATAACACCAAATTTATCACACCTGCTCCCCATTCACACCTGAGACCTTGTAATACTAACAAGTCACGTGACACCGGGAAGGGAAAATGGCTAATTGGACCCAATTCTGACATTTTCACTTAGGAGTGTACTCACTTTTGTTGCCAGCGGTTTAGACATTAATGGCTGTGTGTTGAGTTATTTTGAGGGGACAGCAAATTTACACTGTTATACAAGCTGTACACTCACTACTTTACATTGTAGCAAAGTATCATTTCTTCAGTGTTGTCACATGAAAAGATAGAAGAAAAGATAGAAGAAAAGATTTACAAAAATGTGAGGGGGGGGGGGGTACTTAGTTTTCTGAGATACTGTATATATACACACACACATATAATACATAGAGATTATTTTATTTCTATATATATATATATATATATATATATATATATATATATATATATATATATAGAGAGAGAGAGAGAGAAATAAAATAATCAAGGCACTGTATATATTTTATTATTAATTATAGATATAGTGAGAGAGAGAGAGAGAGAGAGAGAGAGAGAGAGACAGAGACAGAGATAGAGACAGAGACAGAGACAGAGAGCAATATATATATATCTATCTCTATCTCTATATATCAAATATTAATAATAAAATATAATAAAATATATACAGTGCCTTGATTATATATATATTATATATATATATATATATATATACACACACACACACACACACACATATTATATATAATCAAGGCACTGTATATATATTATTAATAATATATATTAATTATTATTAATAATAATAATATTAATAATAATAATAAAATATATACAGTGCCTTGATTATATATATATATATATATATATATATATAAAAAGTCAAGGCACTGTATATATTTTATTATTAATATTTGATATATAGAGATAGATATATATCTATTGCACACACTCTCTCTCTCTCTTTCTCTCTCTTGATAGATTATATTATATATATATATATATAATCTCTCTATCTATATCTAATATCAAATATTAATAATAAAATATATACAGTGCCTTGATTTTTTTTTTTTTATATATATTATATGTGCATACACACTAGAATACTTTTATAAATATTCCTATGGCATACAAATCAATGATATTATAATATAACCTTTAACTTCTAGAATAAAGAAGAGGTTTCCTTTATTGGCCCAAGTAAGCACCTAGACCTGGAAAACACAGACTTCTCTCTGCAGGGGCCCCAAGGGCCACGTCCTAGGTGCCAAAGGGCACAAACGCAAAGCTACAACTATTGTATCTATTGGACAATTGTGTTATACACCATTTTTTAATATAGTGTCAAGCCCAGTTATATAGATGATTACGTATTACTCGGTATGTACTAAGCAGCCAAGAATGAGTCAGATTTTGTGTTCGTAATAAAAAGAAATAAAAGCTTGAGCACACACATTATATATATATATATATAAAAATTCCCATTAGTATTCATAATTTTATTATTCCTCTCGCTCATATATTATATATGTATTATATATATATATATATATATATATATATATATAGATAGATAGAAATATATATCCATAGCCTGTATTCCTATATATAAATCTCTATTCTATATTGGATGCTGCCATGACACTGACACAATGTGATGTAGAAGAGGGGTACATATCACAGCGTTGCACCCACTGATTGGGGAATATGGAGGGTGCCGTTGGTTTTTATATCAGGGGGATATGAAGAAATGTGTCTGGAAGGTGATTTGGTACCTGGAGGAGGGCGGCCGGTTGGAGGATGATGAATAAAGCCTACCTTGTGCTGATCAGAGCGATGTCAGGGCCTGACAGGCATAGCCTGCGTTCTGTGCGCCTGTGTACTCCATCCTCCCTCCCTCCATTCCTCCCCGCCATCACCTCCTGTATGCTAATCACATCACACAGCACATCATCTCCCCGCCTGGGGCTGCTTCCAATACGACCCCCGCCGCCTCCTCTACACACATACATGGGTCTCCTAGATCACTCGTTCAGCGACCGATCATAGAGATCGATAGCAATTCATAAAAAAAAGCATTGTTGTAACTTGTAAAGGAGGAATGTATATGGATAGTCAGTCATTAAAATTCAAAAGTCATTTTTAATCCCTTTAAATCCGCAGATTTCATTAGTATAATATTCCATACACTCCAACCAACCGCCCATTATTCAAAGATAGATCCCCCTCCTAGGAGGTAAAAACGGTAAAATGTAAAAGTTGATATTGTGGCTGACCAGGTATTTGCCAGGCATATAGCTTAAAAAAGTAAAAAACAATAAAAAAAATTTTTTTTTTCAATTTCTCCTGTCTAAACATAATAAATAATAGAGTTATTATTATTATTATTATTAATAAAAAAAATGAAAAAAATCATATACTAACGATATATATTATAATATAATGTCATAATATAATAAAATAAAACATAATATAATCAATTCTAATATATATTTTAATACAATATAATAAATAATATATATTACAATATTATATCATAATTTAATAATTACCAATTATATTAAATAATATAATAAATAATATATATTTTAATTTTATATCATAATATAATAAATAATACCAATAAAATTAAATATATAATGAAATAATATATATTTTATTTTTATATCATAATCTAATACCAATAAAATATATATTATTTAATTTATATATTTAAATATTATATCATAATATATTAAATACCAATAAAATTAAATATAATAAAATAATAATAATAAATAATATATAATACATAATAAAATAAAAACACATACACACAGTGTATATGTATATATTTTTTTAATTAACAATTTTATTATTATTATTTTTATTACATATAAAAACACACACACACACACACACACACACTATTACTTTTTTTTTTTTTTTTTAATAAACAATTTTTTTTTATTATCAAACTTATTATTATTTTTATTACATATAAACACACACACTTGGGATTTTCTTTCACTTTTGGTGAGAACAGTTACCAGGACAAATAGGGAGGGTAAAAATCTCTAAGGCTCCATTCACATCCAGGCGTCCCGGATCGCAAGCAGAATCGCTGCGATTCTGCCCGAGATCCCCATTTTACGGAAAATTGCGGGACGCCCTTGCGACCCCCGTCACTTCCAATGGCCCCCCCCCCAATCGCAGCGCGATTTTGTCGCGATTGTCGCCCGACTAATAGCAGTAAATCGCGCAAAAAGAATCTCGGTATGCCCGTTGCCCAAAAGGAATTCCGCGAGCCTGAAATATTTTAAGATACTGAATTTTGGGGTGTCACTAGCTGTAAGCCATAATCATCAAAATTAAAGTGGAGTTCCACCCAAAAATGGAACTTCCACTTTTTGGAATCCCCCCCCCCCTCCCTCCGGTGTGACATTTGGCACATTTCAGGGGGGAGGGGGGGGGGGAGCAGATACCTGTGTTATACAGGTATTTGCTCCCACTTCCAGGCATAGGTCACCTCGGCGATCGAGGTGACCTATGCCACGTCTGGCGCCTACTCTGTCCTCCCCCCACTGTCTTCTGGGAGACACACAGGTCCCAGAAGACAGCAGGGACCAATAAGGACGCGCAACGCGACTCGCGCATGCGCAGTAGGGAACCACTTTCTGATTCCCTTACCGAGGATGGTGGTGGCGGCAGAGCGACAGATCGGCTTCGGCTGCCAACATCACTGGCGCCCTGGACAGGTAAGTGTCCTAATATTAAAAGTCAGCAGCTGCAGTATTTGTAGCTGCTGGCTTTTAATATTATTTTTTTTAGGCGGACCTCCGCTTTAGGAGAAAGAAATGCTTGAAATATATATTTTATATAGATGTGTTACAGTGATATGAGTTTCACTTTTATGAATTGAATTACTGAAATAAAGTCACTTTTTGATGATATTCTAATTTTATGGGATGCACCTGCATAATAAATAATAAAACATAATATAATAATAGAACAAATAATAATAATAATAATAATAATAATAATAAATTATAAAACATAACATATCATACAATAATAAACATAATATAAAAAATAATAGAACAAATAATAATAAAAATAATATTAAATATTATAATATATCATACAATAAAATAAAACATAATATAATAAATAGAACAAATAATAAAAATATTAATAATAATAAATATAACATAACATATCATATAATAATAAAATAAAATAAAACATAATATGATAAAATATAATAAATAATAAATATTACATCACTATATCATATATTTTATAAATTAATAATAATAAAACATAATATAATATAATAAATAATAATATACAGCGGGTAAAAGAAGTATTGAACACGGCACCATTTTTCTAGGTAAATATATTGCTAAAGGTGATATTGACATGAAATTTCCCCCACGTCGGTAACAAACCCATCCAATCCATACACACAAAGACACCAAAACAAATACGTTCAGAAATGAAGTTCTGTGTAATAAAATGGAAGGACACAGGGAAAAAGAATTAAACCTGCTAACTGAAATGTATTTAATACTTGGTACAAAATCCTTTGTTGGTGATGACGGCTTCAAGACGCCTCCTGTATGGAAAAACGAGTCGCATGCGTTGCTCAGGTGTGATTTTGTCCCATTCTTCCACACAAACTGTTCTATGAACTCCGATCTTTTAGTTCTTTCCGTAGATTTTCTATTGGATTCAAGTCAGGCAGAGGCGGCTCTAGGCTTTGTGAGGCCTTAGGCAAAACTTAGACATGAGGCCCCACTCATGCCCATAATGGGGAAAAATAATTCAAGCAAGAAAAATGGCTGCAGAAAAATGCACGGATCTAGCACACAGGTGATCAGCACCACTTCCAGGGCACCCTCCTCACCCATCAGACATATTCAGCCAATGCAAGAGAGGGGAGAGATGTGGAGGTGAGAAAGAGAGAGGGGTAATAGAGAGATCTGATGACGCCGACATTAGTATTGATCACAGGCAAATTAGGCGGCCGTGAGGCCCCTGTGAGTGCGAGGCTTTAGGCGACCGCCTAATTAGAGAGCAGCCTCTGAAGTCAGGCGATTGGCTGGGCCATTCTAGCAGCTTTATTTTCTTTCTTTAATGGAGAGTTTCCTTGGCTTTGTGTTTGGGATGATTGTCTCGCTGAAATGTCCTCCCTCGTTTTATCTTCATCATCCTGGTAGATGGCGGCAGATTTTTATCACCATTCATCCTTCCTTCAATGATATAAAGTTTGCCGGTACTGTATGCTGAAAAACAGCCCCGCCCACACCATGATGTTCCCGCCTCCAAACCTCACTGTTGGTATGGGGTGTGTTTTTGGGGTGATGTGACCTCCAAACATGGTGTGTATTATGGCATCCAAAGAGTTCAGTTTTGGTCTCATCTGACCAGACTATATTCTCCCCGTATTTCACAGGATTGTCTAAATGTTGTGCAGCAAACTTTAAACGAGCTTCACCATGCTTATTCTTCAGGAATGGAGTCTTGCGTGGTGAGCGTGCATACAGGCCATGGCGGGTGCGTGGTGAGCGTGCATACAGGCCATGACAGGTGCGTGGTGAGCGTGCATACAGGCCATGACGAGTGCGTGGTGAGCGTGCATACAGGCCATAGCGAGTGCGTGGTGAGCGTGCATACAGGCCATGACAGGTGCATGGTGAGCGTGCATACAGGCCATGGCGGGTGCGTGGTGAGCGTCCATACAGGCCATGGCGGGTGCGTGGTGAGCGTCCATACAGGCCATGGCGGGTGCGTGGTGAGCGTCCATACAGGCCATGGCGGGTGCGTGGTGAGCGTCCATACAGGCCATGGCGGGTGCGTGGTGAGCGTCCATACAGGCCATGGCGGGTGCGTGGTGAGCGTCCATACAGGCCATGGCGGGTGCGTGGTGAGCGGTCATACAGGCCATGGCGAGTGCGTGGTGAGCGTCCATACAGGCCATGGCGGGTGCGTGGTGAGCGGTCATACAGGCCATGGCGAGTGCGTGGTGAGCGTCCATACAGGCCATGGCGGGTGCGTGGTGAGCGTCCATACAGGCCATGGCGGGTGCGTGGTGAGCGTCCATACAGGCCATGGCGGGTGCGTGGTGAGCGTCCATACAGGCCATGGCGGGTGCGTGGTGAGCGTCCATACAGGCCATGGCGGGTGCGTGGTGAGCGTCCATACAGGCCATGGCGGGTGCGTGGTGAGCGTCCATACAGGCCATGGCGGGTGCGTGGTGAGCGTCCATACAGGCCATGGCGGGTGCATGGTGAGTGTCCATACAGGCCATGGCGAGTGAGTGCATTACTTATTGTGTACCTGCTAATTCCAGGTCTTTCTGAAGCTCTCCACAAGTGGTCCTTGGCTCTTGGACAACTCTTCGGATACATCTTTTCACAGAAATCATGTGTGGTGAACGTCTATAAAGGCCATGGCGGGTGCGTGGTGAGCGTCCATACAGGCCATGGCGGGTGCGTGGTAAGTGTCCATACAGGCCATGGCGAGTGAGTGCATTACTTATTGTGTACCTGCTAATTCCAGGTGAGCGTCCATACAGGTCATGGCGGGTGCGTGGTGAGCAGTCATACAGGCCATGATATGTGTGTGGTGAACGGCCATAAAGGGCATGGCGGGTGCGTGGAGAGCGTCCATACAGGCCATGGCGGGTGCGTGGTGAGCGTCCATACAGGCCATGGCGGGTGCGTGGTGAGCGTCCATACAGGCCATGGCGGGTGTGTGGTGAGTGTCCATACAGGCCATGGCGAGTGAGTGCATTACTTATTGTGTACCTGCTAATTCCAGGTGAGCGTCCATACAGGCCATGGCGGGTGCGTGGTGAGCAGTCATACAGGCCATGATGGGTGTGTGGTGAACGTCCATAAAGGGCATGGCGGGTGCGTGGAGAGCGTCCATACAGGCCATGGCGGGTGTGTGGTGAACGTCTATAAAGGCCATAGCAGGTGCGTGGTGAGCGTCCATACAGGCCATGGCGGGTGCGTGGTGAGCGTCCATACAGGCCATGGCGGGTGTGTGGTGAACGTCTATAAAGGCCATGGCGGGTGCGTGGTGAGCGTCCATACAGGCCATGGCGGGTGCGTGGTGAGCGTCCATACAGGCCATGGCGGGTGCGTGGTGAGCGTCCATACAGGCCATGGCGGGTGCGTGGTGAGCGTCCATACAGGCCATGGCGGGTGCGTGGTGAGCGTCCATACAGGCCATGGCGGGTGCGTGGTGAGCGTCCATACAGGCCATGGCGGGTGCGTGGTGAGCGTCTATACAGGCCATGGCGGGTGTGTGGTGAACGTCTATAAAGGCCATGGCGGGTGCGTGGTGAGCGTCCATAAAGGCCATGGCGGGTGCGTGGTGAGCGTCCATACAGGCCATGGCGGGTGCGTGGTGAGCGTCCATACAGGCCATGGCGGGTGCGTGGTGAGCGTCCATACAGGCCATGGCGGGTGTGTGGTGAACGTCTATAAAGGCCATGGCGGGTGCGTGGTGAGCGTCCATAAAGGCCATGGCGGGTGCGTGGTGAGCGTCCATACAGGCCATGGCGGGTGCGTGGTGAGCGTCCATACAGGCCATGGCGGGTGCGTGGTGAGCGTCCATACAGGCCATGGCGGGTGCGTGGTGAGCGTCCATACAGGCCATGGCGGGTGCGTGGTGAGCGTCCATACAGGCCATGGCGGGTGCGTGGTGAGCGTCCATACAGGCCATGGCGGGTGCGTGGTGAGCGTCCATACAGGCCATGGCGGATGCGTGGTGAGCGTCCATACAGGCCATGGCGAGTGAGTGCATTACTTATTGTGTACCTGCTAATTCCAGGTCTTTCTGAAGCTCTCCACAAGTGGTCCTTGGCTCTTGGACAACTCTTCGGATACATCTTTTCACAGAAATCATGTGTGGTGAACGTCTATAAAGGCCATGGCGGGTGCGTGGTGAGCGTCCATACAGGCCATGGCGGGTGTGTGGTGAACGTCCATACAGGCCATGGCGGGTGCGTGGTGAGCGTCCATACAGGCCATGGCGGGTGCGTGGTGAGCGTCCAAACAGGCCATGGCGGGTGCGTGGTGAGCGTCCATACAGGCCATGGCGGGTGCGTGGTGAGCGTCCATACAGGCCATGGCGGGTGCGTGGTGAGTGTCCATACAGGCCATGGCGAGTGAGTGCATTACTTATTGCGTACCTGCTAATTCCAGGTGAGCGTCCATACAGGCCATGGCGGGTGCGTGGTGAGCAGTCATACAGGCCATGATGGGTGTGTGGTGAACGTCCATAAAGGCCATGGCGGGTGCGTGGTGAGCGTCCATACAGGCCATGGCGGGTGCGTGGTGAGCGTCCATACAGGCCATGGCGGGTGTGTGGTGAACGTCTATAAAGGCCATGGCGGGTGCGTGGTGAACGTCTATAAAGGCCATGGCGGGTGCGTGGTGAGCGTCCATAAAGGCCATGGCGGGTGCGTGGTGAGCGTCCATACAGGCCATGGCGGGTGCGTGGTGAGCGTCCATACAGGCCATGGCGGGTGCGTGGTGAGCGTCCATACAGGCCATGGCGGGTGCGTGGTGAACGTCTATAAAGGCCATGGCGGGTGCGTGGTGAACGTCCATAAAGGCCATGGCGGGTGCGTGGTGAGCGTCCATAAAGGCCATGGCGGGTGCGTGGTGAGCGTCCATACAGGCCATGGCGGGTGCGTGGTGAGCGTCCATACAGGCCATGGCGGGTGTGTGGTGAACGTCTATAAAGGCCATGGCGGGTGCGTGGTGAGCGTCCATACAGGCCATGACAGGTGCGTGGTGAGCGTGCATACAGGCCATGACAGGTGCGTGGTGAGCGTGCATACAGGCCATGACAGGTGCGTGGTGAGCGTGCATACAGGCCATGGCGAGTGCGTGGTGAGCGTGCATACAGGCCATGGCGAGTGCGTGGTGAGCGTGCATACAGGCCATGGCGAGTGCGTGGTGAGCGTGCATACAGGCCATGGCGAGTGCGTGGTGAGCGTGCATACAGGCCATGGCGAGTGCGTGGTGAGCGTGCATACAGGCCATGACAGGTGCGTGGTGAGCGTGCATACAGGCCATGACAGGTGCGTGGTGAGCGTGCATACAGGCCATGGCGAGTGCGTGGTGAGCGTGCATACAGGCCATGACAGGTGCGTGCATACAGGCCATGGCGAGTGCGTGGTGAGCGTGCATACAGGCCATGACAGGTGCGTGGTGAGCGTGCATACAGGCCATGGCGAGTGCGTGGAGAGCGTGCATACAGGCCATGGCGAGTGCGTGGAGAGCGTGCATACAGGCCATGGCGAGTGCGTGGAGAGCGTGCATACAGGCCATGGCGGGTGCGTGGAGAGCGTGCATACAGGCCATGGCGGGTGCGTGGTGAACGTCCATACAGGCCATGACGGGTGCGTGGTGAGCGGTCATACAGGCCATGACGGGTGCATGGTGAGCGGTCATACAGGCCATGGCAGGTGCGTGGTGAGCGGTCATACAGGCCATGGCGGGTGCGTGGTGAGCGTCCATACAGGCCATGGCGGGTGCGTGGTGAGCGTCCATACAGGCCATGGCGGGTGCATGGTGAGCGTCCATACAGGCCATGGCGGGTGCGTGGTGAGCGTCCATACAGGCCATGGCGGGTGCGTGGTGAGCGTCCATACAGGCCATGGCGGGTGCGTGGTGAGCGTCCATACAGGCCATGGCGGGTGCGTGGTGAGTGTCCATACAGGCCATGGCGAGTGAGTGCATTACTTATTGTGTACCTGCTAATTCCAGGTCTTTCTGAAGCTCTCCACAAGTGGTCCTTGGCTCTTGGACAACTCTTCGGATACATCTTTTCACAGAAATCATGTGTGGTGAACGTCTATAAAGGCCATGGCGGGTGCGTGGTGAGCGTCCATACAGGCCATGGCGGGTGTGTGGTGAACGTCCATACAGGCCATGGCGGGTGCGTGGTGAGCGTCCATACAGGCCATGGCGGGTGCGTGGTGAGCGTCCAAACAGGCCATGGCGGGTGCGTGGTGAGCGTCCATACAGGCCATGGCGGGTGCGTGGTGAGCGTCCATACAGGCCATGGCGGGTGCGTGGTGAGCGTCCATACAGGCCATGGCGGGTGCGTGGTGAGTGTCCATACAGGCCATGGCGAGTGAGTGCATTACTTATTGTGTACCTGCTAATTCCAGGTGAGCGTCCATACAGGCCATGGCGGGTGCGTGGTGAGCAGTCATACAGGCCATGATGGGTGTGTGGTGAACGTCCATAAAGGGCATGGCGGGTGCGTGGTGAGCGTCCATACAGGCCATGGCGGGTGTGTGGTGAACGTCTATAAAGGCCATGGCGGGTGCGTGGTGAGCGTCCATACAGGCCATGGCGGGTGCGTGGTGAGCGTCCATACAGGCCATGGCGGGTGTGTGGTGAACGTCCATAAAGGCCATGGCGGGTGCGTGGTGAGCGTCCATACAGGCCATGGCGGGTGCGTGGTGAGCGTCCATACAGGCCATGGCGGGTGCGTGGTGAGTGTCCATACAGGCCATGGCGAGTGAGTGCATTACTTATTGTGTACCTGCTAATTCCAGGTCTTTCTGAAGCTCTCCACAAGTGGTCCTTGGCTCTTGGACAACTCTTCGGATACATCTTTTCACAGAAATCATGTGTGGTGAACGTCTATAAAGGCCATGGCGGGTGCGTGGCGAGCGTCCATACAGGCCATGGCGGGTGTGTGGTGAACGTCCATACAGGCCATGGCGGGTGCGTGGTGAGCGTCCATACAGGCCATGGCGGGTGCGTGGTGAGCGTCCATACAGGCCATGGCGGGTGCGTGGTGAGCGTCCATACAGGCCATGGCGGGTGCGTGGTGAGCGTCCATACAGGCCATGGCGGGTGCGTGGTGAGCGTCCATACAGGCCATGGCGGGTGCGTGGTGAGTGTCCATACAGGCCATGGCGAGTGAGTGCATTACTTATTGTGTACCTGCTAATTCCAGGTGAGCGTCCATACAGGCCATGGCGGGTGCGTGGTGAGCAGTCATACAGGCCATGATGGGTGTGTGGTGAACGTCCATAAAGGCCATGGCAGGTGCGTGGTGAGCGTCCATACAGGCCATGGCGGGTGCGTGGTGAACGTCCATACAGGCCATGGCGGGTGCGTGGTGAGCGTCCATACAGGCCATGGCGGGTGCATGGTGAGCGTCCATACAGGCCATGGCGGGTGCGTGGTGAGCGTCCATACAGGCCATGGCGGGTGTGTGGTGAACGTCTATAAAGGCCATGGCGGGTGCGTGGTGAGCGTCCATACAGGCCATGGCGGGTGTGTGGTGAACGTCCATAAAGGCCATGGCGGGTGCGTGGTGAGCGTCCATACAGGCCATGGCGGGTGCGTGGTGAGCTTCCATACAGGCCATGGCGGGTGCGTGGTGAGCGTCCATACAGGCCATGGCGGGTGCGTGGTGAGTGTCCATACAGGCCATGGCGAGTGAGTGCATTACTTATTGTGTACCTGCTAATTCCAGGTCTTTCTGAAGCTCTCCACAAGTGGTCCTTGGCTCTTGGACAACTCTTCGGATACATCTTTTCACAGAAATCATGCGAGGAGCACCAGGTTGTGGCTGGTTTATGGTGAAATTATGTTCTTTCCACCACCGGATTATGGCCCCAACAGTGCTCACTGGAACATTCAGAAGTTTAGAACTCCTTTCTTTAACCAATGCCATCAGTATGTTTTGCAACAATAAGGTTGTGAAGGTCCTGAGAGAGTTCTTTGCTTTTACCCATAATGAGATGTTTGTGTGTGACACCTTGGTAATGAGACACCTTTTTATAGGCCATCAGTTGAGACTGAACCGGCTGATATTAATTTGCACTGACAAGGGGCAGGATTACTTTCTAATTACTGATAGATTTCAGCTGGTGTCTTGGCTTTTCTTGCCTTTTTGCACCTTTTTCTCTGTGTAGAGGGGAGAACCTTCCAAAAGAACAGCCAACTCTGCAGTACTCCACCAATGAGGCCTGTATGGGGGAGTGGCCAGATGGAAGCCACTCCTATGTAAAAGGCAAAATTCTCTGGTCTGATGAAACAAAGATTGAACTCTTTGGCCTGAATGGCAAGTGTCATATCTGCAGGAAACCAGGCACCGCTCATCACCTGGCCAATACCATCCCTACTGTGAAGCATGGTGGTGGCAGAATCATGCTGTGGGGATGTTTTTCAGTGGCAGGAACTGAGAGACTAGTCAGGATCGAGGGAAAGATGAATGCAGCAATGTACAGAGACATATTTGATGAAAACCTGCTCCAGAGCGCTCTAGACCTCAGACTGGGGGGAAGGTTCATCTTCCAACAGGACAACGACCCTAAGCACACAGCCAAGATAACAAAGGAGTGGCTACAGGACAACTCTGTGAATGTCCTTGAGTGGCCCAGCCAGAGCCCAGACTTAAATCCGATTGAACATCTCTGGAGAGATCTGAAAATGGCTGTGCACCGACGCTCCCCATCCAACCTGATGGAGCTTGAGAGGTCCTGCAAAGAAGAATGGGAGAAACTGCCCAATAATAGGTGTGCCAAGCTTGTAGCATCATACTCAAAAGACTTGAGGCTGTAATTGGTGCCAAAGGAGCTTCACCAAAGTATTGAGCAAAGGCTGTGATACTTATGTACATGGGCGGAGCCTGTGATACTTATGTACATGGGAGGAGCCTGTGATACTTATGTACATGGGAGGAGCCTGTGATACTTATGTACAGGGGAGGAGCCTGTGATACTTATGTACAGGGGAGGAGCCTGTGATACTTATGTACAGGGGAGGAGCCTGTGATACTTGTGTACAGGGGAGGAGCCTGTGATACTTGTGTACATGGGAGGAGCCTGTGATACTTGTGTACATGGGAGGAGCCTGTGATACTTTTGTACATAGGAGGAGCCTGTGATACTTATCAACATGGGATTTTTTTTGTTTTTTATTTTTAATAAATTTGCAAAGATTTTAAACAAACTTCTATCACGTTGTCATTATGGGGGATTGTTTGTAGAATTTTGAGGAAAATAATGAATTTAATCCATTCTGGAATAAGGCCGTAACATAACAAAATGCGGAAAAGGTTCCAAGACGGTACCCCCAACACCCCTAAAGTCTATCTTTGGCAAAAAAAAATAAAAAATACATTTATAATTTAGTCTGCCACCAGGATTGTTTTTCAGGTTCCTGCAACAAGGTGACAACGCTGTTTGTTCTGTAGTAGAATCCCATGGCAGAGTTGTCACCTTGGGGGGCATGGCAGCCTCGAGATGAACATATGGTTTTACACAGGCTGTAAAGACTAATGGTGGCCATACCTGCTGCAATTTTTTTTATCCAATCGATGTGCGATTCTAACGATCGAATCTGCCAACAATCAAATATCCGCAACTTCCCTTCCAATTCATTTAGCCACTTACCGCTCATGGTACATCATATGACGTCCTGGACTTTGAGTGGGGATATCTGAATGTCGGGTGCAGCTGCAGACATCATCCAGATAACATCTTTTTCCGCCCGGCGATTCCCTTCATTGTAAGGAGAATCATAGCAGCACTGTGCCAGCCTCAGAGGCGGCTCTTTAATTAGACAGATCAGGCGGCCGCGAGGCCCGTCAGTGCGAGGCCTAAGGCGACCGCCTAATATGCCTCATTAGAGAGCCGCCTCTGAGTGGCAGTTCAGCAGCTTGATCGTTCTTACAGACAGTGGGAGGGGACATCCCCCCCTCTCGCCACCCTCCGGTGCTTCTACCTGCAAGCCCATTCGATCGGCGAGCCGGAGAAGAAGGAATCCACCGGCCCCGGAAGTTGAGCATAGAGAGTGTCGTGACCAGATGGTCCCCGGCACTCTCTATGACCTTCGGAGGCCCCGGGCACGACGTTATGATGTCACGTCCCGGGCCGGCGGAAGTAAACATTGCCGGGGTTCGGCTAGAAAGGCTGAGAGAGTATTTTATTTCCCTTTTCATCTCGGCCTTTCCAGCCTGGAGGAGAGATGTCTTATGGACCCCACATCTCTCCATAAAGAGGACCTGTCATCCCTTATTCCTATTACAAGGGATGTTTACATTTTTTGCAATAGGAATAAGAGTCATCAGAATTTTTTTTTTTTTTTTAAGGGAAAGTGTAAAAAAATATTTAAAAAATAACTTTAAAAAATAAAAATAAAAAATTATTTTTAAAGCGCCCCCCATCCCCACATGCTCGCTTCACAGAAGCGAACGCATATGTATGTCACTTACACATATATAAACGGTGTTCGCACCCCACATGTGAGGCATCGCCGCGATCGTTAGAGCGAGAGCAATAAGTCTTGCGCAGGACCTTCTCTGTAGCTCTAAACATGTAACCTGTAAATAAATTTAAAGCGTCACCTATGGAGATTTTTAAGTACCAAAGTTTGGCGCCATTCCACGAGTGTGCGCAATTTTAAAGCGCGACATGTTAGGTATCTATTTACTCGGCGTAACATCATCTTTAACATTACACAAAAAAACTTGGGCTAACTTTACTGTTTTTTTTTTTTTTTTATATTCATGAAACTGTTTTTTTTTTTCCAAAAAAAAAGTGTGAATAAATCGCTGCGCAAATACCATGTGACATAAAATTTGTACCAACCGAAATTTTATTCCCTAGGGTCTCTGCTAAAAACAAAACAAAAAACATATAGAATGTTTGGGGGTCCTGAGTAATTTTCTTTAAAAAAATAAAATAAAAATGTAGGAACAAAGTGCCAGAATTGGCGCGGATGGCAAGCGGTTAAACACAATTCCACTCAATCAAAACTGAGTCGATCGGTCGGGGGGGGGGGGGGGGGGGGGGGAGAATGATCCATTGTTTTACATCGATTGGCAGCCGTGAGATACTTTGTTTACACATAAGATTGTATTTCGATTGATAATATCATTGAATAAGATTATAATAAATAATAATAATAATAATAAATAATGGCATAATTCATAGCTGGTTTGTTGTGAACAAAAGGTGTATATGTATATACAAAATAATGAATCCGTATTACAGCAAAAAAAAATAAAAAAAAAATAAAAGAAAAATTAAACAAACAAAATTAAAAATTCAAACAAATATTATTATTATTAATAATAATAATAATAATAATAAAACATAATAAATAATGGCATAATTCATAGCTGGTTTGTTGTGAACAAAGGTGTATATGTATATACAAAATAATTAATCTGTATTGCAGCAAAAACAAAAAGTAAATTAAAATTATAATAATAAATAATAATAATAATAATAATAATAATAATAATAATAATAATAATAATAAAATAAATAAGGGCAGAAAAATAATAATAATAATGGCATAAAACAAAATATATATTATATCATAAAATATATTATTATCATATAAGTTACATGGTGGAAACAGAGAAGCAAATCAATAATTAATAACTTATGAATGTATCTTAACTATCCATTCAAAATCCTCTTCCCTGTGTGTGTCATATTAATCGGATGGGTTGTCGCCTATACAGCGATTATTCCTATCGGAAAGTGATCGATCGGAAAAAATAAAGCGATCATTTTACCGAAGAAACCATTAATCTGGCCATACAGTATACACTCTACTATGTATTAGGAGGACACATCGGAACAACCCAATCACTCTGTATCCAATCAGGCAGGCCCTTGTGAGAGTAGATCTAAGGGAGATTGTACAACCAGATTGTATAGTGTATGGTCACCTTTACTCCACTGTTGCTGGGATAAAAGCACCCCCCTGGGAGATCTCCTCGGTACATTGCGGGGATTGTAACAAACATTGTAGCAGATTCCTACCTTTTTGAAGTAGCCGTTTGTTTCAATGTTTCCAGACTGATCCCTGAATGGGAGGATCTGCAATTACAATCAGCTGAGCAAATCTCAGGGTTCTAATGAGGAAATCTGCGTCCCCTTCAGAAGTAGCTAAACCCCTAGGGGGCAGTGATGAGCACAGGATTGGTCCGAACTTAAAGGGTAACTCCACCTTTGTGAAAGGAAAATAAATAAATATAGCAAATAAAAACAAATACAGTAAATAGAGAATATCCAATTGCTACACGAATCATGTTGTGATTTAACCCCTTCAATACCCGGCACCTTCCCCTCCCCCCCTTTCCTGCCCAGGACCATTTTCAGCGCTCTCGCACTTTGAATGACAATTGGTCACGTAACGCTCGACTCAAACACATTTTTTTTTATCATTTTTTCACACAAATAGAGTTTTATTTTGGTCGTATTTTAATCACTATTGGGGTTTTTCATTTTTTGCTAAAGCAACAAAGATCGAAAATTTTGAAAAAAAAATATTTTTCATAGTTTTTTATAAAATTTTGCAAACAGGTAATTTTTCTCCTTCACTGATGTGTGCTGATGAGGTGGCACTGATGGGCACTGAGAGGTGACACTGGTGGGCACTGATGAGGCGGCACTGATGGACATTGAGAGGTGACACTGGTGGGCACTGATGAGGCAGCACTAATGGGCACTGAGAGGTGACACTGGTGGGCACTAAGAGGTGACACTGGTGGGCACTGATGGGTACTGAGAGGTGACACTGGTGGGCACTGAGAGGTGACCTTGGTGGGAACTGATGAGGCGGCACTGATGGGCACTGAGAGGTGACACTAATGGGCACTGAGAGGTGACACTGGTGGGCACTAAGAGGTGACACTGGTGGGCACTGATGGGTACTGAGAGGTGACACTGGTGGGCACTGAGAGGTGACCTTGGTGGGAACTGATGAGGCGGCACTGATGGGCACTGAGAGGTGACACTGATGGGCACTGACAGGTGACACTGGTGGGCACCGATGAGGCGACACTAATGGGTACTGAGAGGTGACACTGGTGGGCACTGAGAGGTGACATTGGTGGGCACTGAGAGGTGACCTTGGTGGGCACTGATGAGGTGGCACTGATTGGCACTGATGAGGTGACACTGGTGGGCACTGAGAGGTGACACTGGTGGGCACTGATGAGGTGGCACTAATGGGCACTGAGAGGTGACACTGGTGGGCACTGATGAGGGAATGAGGCGGCACACCATCAATGGGGCCCAATGACACCAATACTCCCACTCTCACCAGTGATGGGGCACTACTTCCCCCACTGACACCAATGATAGGACACACCTCCTCCCACTGACACTACAATGAGGCCCGGTGGCACCAACAATGGGGCACAACCACATCAATGATGGGGCACAATTTCTCCTAATGACATCCAACAATGGGGCCCAATGACACCAATGAAGGGGCACAATTCCGCCCATTGACACCAAGGATGGGGCATTGTTTTTACCCACTGCCATCGGGACCTTTTCTATTCCCAATGGCCACAGTCCGACCCCCCTGAAGTATGAAGGACAGTAAACTGGGCCTTTGTTTCGAAAGTTTGGAGATCCCTGCTCTAATGCTATAATTTCATATAATCAACAGCTCCATCTAGTGGCAGAAATGTGGTATATTTTCTGATTGAAGTATTTTGGAACAACATATCTCATTTTGGCCACTAGATGGAGCTGATGATCATAGGAATTCTTAGTATTAGAGAAAGTGCAGAGAGCGCAGTGCTGGGACAAGCTCATCCAGTGCCCAGGTGAAGATGCCAAACTGCGCTCCCCCCCACCCAGGTTTATTACGCTTGAGTCAGCGAGCGCCTGATAATCTTTTGCAGCTGGGTTCACACTCCTATCTGCCACTGCACTTATCCCAGCCCCGCTGCACAGCTCAGCCAATTACGTGGCCCTGGAAGTGCGCAGTGACACCATGGGACCTTCCTGCTGGCTGTCTCCTTTCTCTGATTGTAGTTAGCACCAGCTACGGGCAATACGAAAGGTAGGGCATGCATGCGATGCTTGCTACGCTGAGTGCTCCCCCCTTCCTCCGCAACATTGGGCCCGGGGCAGCTGCCCCTCCTGACCCTTTGAGTCTTTTATAGATTTTAGGGGGTACCCCAAAAAAAATGGGTGACGTCCCCCAGAAATCCATACCTTACCCTTAATCCAGACATGCAGCCTGGCTGGCCAGAAAAGAGTGTGGGGGGGGGGTTAGCATGCACCATACCCTCAACGTGGTGGGGTGCCTTACCAGGATGGAAAAAAATCCTATGGGAAATTCCGATCGTCTGTGTGGAAGAGATGTCCCCATGTCAGATCCCCGTTCTGACATGGGGACAACTCTGGGATCGGCTGTTCCTAGTGGTCAGGAACAGCGACCTCTGTGTTGTCCCAGTGAGCCCATCCCCCACACAGTTAGAACACACCCAGGGAACACAGTTACCCCCCCCCCTAGTGTTAAACCCTTCCCATCCAGTGCCATTTATACAGTGATCAGTGAATTTTTATTTTTTTTAGCACTGATCAATGTAATAATGTCACTGGTCCTCAAAAAGTGTCACTTAGTGTCAGATTTGTCCGCCACAATGTCGCAGTCCCGCTAAAAATCGCTGCCATTACTAGTAAAAACAATTTAAAAAAAAAAGAAAAATGCCTAAATCTATCCCATAGTTTGTAGACGCAATAACTTTTGCGCAAACCAATCAATATACGCTTATTGGGATTTTTTATTTATTTTTTTACCAAAAATATGTAGCAGAATACATATTGGCCTAAATTGATGAAGAAATTCGATTTTTCAGAAAAAAAGAAAGTAAAAAAAAAAAAAAAAAAAAATTTTCCCCCAAATATTTGGTCTTTTTTTGTTTATAGCGCAAAAAATAAAAACCGCAAAGGTGATCGAATACCACCAAAAGAAATCTCTATTTGTGGGGAAATAAAAAAGGACATACAATTTAATTTGGGTACAGCGCCGCACGACCGCGCAAACAACAGCACAATTGTCAGTAAAAGCTACGCAGTGCCGTATCGCAAAAAAATAAATAAAAAAAATGGCCTGGTCATGAAGGGAGATAAATCTTTCGGGGCTGAAGTGGTTAAAGTTTATGTGCGCGTAAAGGCAGGCGTCCCAATACTTTTGGTAATATAGTGTATAGCTATATATATATCTATTTAATCAATAATCAAGCTCGCTTCTATTTATTCTCTTATTAACCCCTTAACCCGCAGCAAACACTTATTAGTTCTTATTACCTCCTTCATCTTTTTTTTTTTTAAATCCAGCTTCAGAAAAATATAATTTTTTATTTTTTTTTGTAATGATTTCTTTATATAAAAATCAGTAGAGAGGTGCTCTGTCGCCACCTCATGGCCACTTAGCCTCACTACAGTTTATGGAAAATAATGTCAAATTATAACCAACCATGGAGTGATTTTATGTTGTTTATTTCTTTTTTTATTTCTTTTTTTATAAATAAGGGGGTTTCTCTTAATGTCTTGCCACAGCTTATTTAACACTTTCTTTTCATTTTTTTTAATTTATTTTTTTGGTGAGTTTTAGAAATTTTTTGTTTACCTCCTGCTGGCTTACATTTATTGCTCCATTAATTGCTTTTAATTAAAGGGAAACTATCAGCAAAGTAAAAAAATAAAAGAAAAAGAAGACTTATGCAGTCTGTCAATCAGTTTTTGATTACATATTTTATTTATTTATTTATTTATTTTGGTCCCCCCTGTAACTCAGCTTTTACTATGTGTTGATCCTGCCATTAACAGTATACAGTCGTCCATAGTAATGAATGACTAACCCTGGGCACAGCCAGGCTGCATCTCACGGTGTATGGCTTTATGCATGCGCAGGCTTATGCCTATAGCTGCGTGAACCCACCTACACCTGCATACAGCCATTTAATACTATTTTGCACCTGAATGCCAGAGCTGTGTTTCCCTGCATAGAAATACACCCAGCATTTATTGGATTGGTGGCCATACACATCCTTGTACAATTGAATTTAAATTTACCAAAACTATGAGGGCAAGCTTAAGCAACCCAAAAGATTTTCCTCCAATCACTTGGGCCCCTATGTGACAAAGTGCTGGATCTAGTGGATCATAGTGGTGATGGCGGGACAAGATCAACTAGTGCCCAGGGCAAAAATGTCAATTGCGCCCCCCCCTTCATTATGTGCGAGCTTAGGAGAAGAAGAGGGAGAGAGAGCACAGCCCGCATCTCCTCCCAGCTCTTTCCTCCTCTCCTCCCCATTTCTAGTGCTGGGCTGACAGGAGTAGTGATGTCACTACTCCTGTCAGGCTTATAGTAGAAGGAACTTTCAGCACCTCCGTCCCTACAATACACCTCCGATCCCAACCCCTTGTCCCAGACCTGTGCATAGTGTAAAGCCAGCTTTACTTCTACTTTGTTTCTATTTCAGCGCTCTGGAAGGAAGCTCTCTGACCACTTGGGGTGATATTTATTATGTATATACTTTATACTCTATGTCAGGGGTTCTCAACCTTATTGAGACCACAGCCCGGTAAATTCTTCCAAAACCCTCCATACCCCAACAGTAAAAAAAACACACAATAACAGTATATGAATACAAAATATGTATTGAAATGCTGGAAGGTTTTGGATGGGGCTGGGTGTCACTATAGGGGGATGGGGGATAAGGGGGTGGGCTTTTTGGAGGGGGTTAGGGGACTCTGCAGCAGACATGGTGGCCCTGTAAGGGATGAGGTTTCTGTACGGGGCTGGGGGCAACTGTGGAAGATGAATCTCCTGGGGGGTGGAGGATGTTGGGGGTCTGTTTAGGAGGCTGGGACACTATGGGAGACTGGAGAGTGCTGCAGGGGGGAGGGCACCGTGGGAGGTTGAGGGGGGCAGTGTGGGACACTTTTGGTGATTGGGGGCACTATGAGGGGACGGAGGATCTGCAGGGGGCTGGGGAGCACGGTGGGAGGTTGGAGAGTACTGTGGGAGGTTTGGGGGCAGTGTAGGAGGTTGGAGAGTACTGTGGGAGGTTGGGGGGGGGGGTAGTGTGGGAGGTTGGAGAGTACTGTGGGAGGTTGGGGGCAGTGTGGGAGGTTGAAGAGTACTGTGGGAGGTTGGGGGGGGTAGTGTGGGAGGTTGGAGTGTACTGTGGGAGGTTGAGGGCAGTGTGGGAGGTTGGGGGGCACTGTGAGAGGTTGAGGGAGGCAGTGTGGGACACTTTTGGATATTGGGGCACTATGAGGGGACGGAGGATCTGCAGGGGGCTGGGGAGCACGTGGATGTTTGGAGAGTACTGTGGGAGGTTGGGGGGCAGTGTGGGAGGTTGGCGAGTACTGTGGGAGGTTGGGGGGGGTAGTGTGGGAGGTTGGAGAGTACTATGGGAGGTTGGGGGCAGTGTGGGAGGTTGGGGGGCACTGTGAGAGGTTGAGAGGGGGTAGTGTGGGACACTTTTGGAGATTGAGGCACTATGAGGGGACTATGAGGGGACGGAGGATCTGCAGGGGGCTGGGGAGCATGGTGGGAGGTTGGAAAGTACTGAGGGAGGTTGGGGGCAGTGTGGGAGGTTGGAGAGTACTGAGGGAGGTTGGGGGGCAGTTTTGGAGGTTGGAGAGTACTGTGGGAGGTTGGGGGCAGTGTGGGAGGTTGGAGAGTACTGTGGGAGGTTGGGGGGTAGTGTGGGAGGTTGGAGAGTACTGTGGGAGGTTGGGGGCAGTGTGGGAGTTTGGAGAGTACTGTGGGAGGTTGGGGGGGGGTAGTGTGGGAGGTTGGAGAGTACTGTGGGAGGTTGGGGGGGTAGTGTTGGAGGTTGGAGAGTACTGTGGGAGGTTGGGGGGGTAGTGTGGGAGGTTGGAGAGTACTGTGGGAGGTTGGGGGCAGTGTGGGAGGTTGTGTGGCACTGTGAGAGGTTGAGGGGGGGGCAGTGTGGGACACTTTTGGAGATTGGGGCACTATGAGGGGACGGAGGATCTGCAGGGGGCTGGGGAGCATGGTGGGAGGTTGGAAAATACTGTGGGAGGTTGGGGGGCAGTGTGGGAGGTTGGAGAGTACTGTGGGAGGTTGGGGGGGTAGTGTGGGAGGTTGGAGAGTACTGTGGGAGGTTGGGGGGGGTAGTGTGGGAGGTTGGAGAGTACTGTGGGAGGTTGGGGGGCAGTGTGGGAGGTTGGAGAGTACTGTGGGAGGTTGGGGGCAGTGTGGGAGGTTGGTGGGGTAGTGTGGGAGGTTGGAGAGTACTGTGGGAGGTTGGGGGGGGTAGTGTCGGAGGTTGGAGAGTACTGTGGGAGGTTGGGGGCAGTGTGGGAGGTTGGGGGGCACTGTGAGAGGTTGAGGGGGGCAGTGTGGGACACTTTTGGAGATTGGGACACTATGAGGGGACGGAGGATCTGCAGGGGGCTGGGGAGCATGGTGGGAGGTTGGAAAGTACTGTGGGAGGTTGGGTGGCAGTGTGGGAGGTTGGCGAGTACTGTGGGAGGTTGGGGGGGTAGTGTGGGAGGTTGGAGAGTACTGTGGGAGTTTGGGGGGCAGTGTGGGAGGTTGGAGAGTACTGTGGGAGGTTGGGGCAGTGTGTGAGGTTGGAGAGTACTGTGGGAGGTTGGGGGGCACTGTGAGAGGTTGAGGGAGGCAGTGTGGGACAATTTTGGAGATTGGGGCACTATAAGGGTACGGAGGATCTGCAGGGGGCTGGGGGGCAATGTGGGAGGTTGGAGAGTACTGTGGGAGGTTGGGGGGAAGTGTGGGAGGTTGGAGAGTACTGTGGGATGGGGGGGGGTAGTGTGGGAGGTTGGAGAGTAGTGTGGGAGGTTGGAGAGTACTGTGGGAGGTTGGGGGCAGTGTGGGAGGTTGGAGAGTACTGTGGGAGGTTGGGGGGGGTAGTGTGGGAGGTTGGAGAGTACTGTGGGAGGTTGGGGGCAGTGTGGGAGGTTGGGGGGCACTGTGAGAGGTTGAGGGAGGCAGTGTGGGACACTGTTGGAGATTGGGGCACTATGAGGGGACGGAGGATCTGCAGGGGGCTGGGGAGCACGGTGGGAGGTTGGAGAGTACTGTGGGAGGTTGGGGGCAGTGTGGGAGGTTGGAGAGTACTGTGGGAGGTTGGGGGGCAGTGTGGGAGGTTGGAGAGTACTGTGGGAGATTGGGGGCAGTGTGGGAGGTTGGAGAGTACTGTGGGAGGTTGGGGGGCAGTGTGGGAGGTTGGAGAGTACTGTGGGAGGTTGGGGGCAGTGTGGGAGGTTGGAGAGTACTGTGGGAAGTTGGGGGGCACTGTGAGAGGTTGAGGGAGGCAGTATGGGACACTTTTGGAGATTGGGGCACTATGAGGGGACGGAGGATCTGCAGGGGGCTGGGGGGCACTATGGGAGGTTGGAGAGTACTGTGGGGGCTGAGAGGCACGGAAGTCTACTATGGAAGATTGGGGGTAGTATGGGAGATGGGATGCATTGTGGGAGGTTAGGGGATCTCCAGCTGGCTGAAGGCCTGGTAGGAAGGAGGCCACAGCCCGGCAGTAGGCCATGGCCAGATAATTGAGAGCCACTGATCTATATATTTTCCTTACCTTTGTGGGAATTAATGGATCCATTGGGTGGAGGCTCTGCAGGGGGCTGGGGGGCACTGTGGGAGGTTGGAGAGTACTGTCGGGACTGAGAGGCACTGAGGTCTACTATGGAGGGTTGGGGGACCATATGGGAGATAGGAGGCAATGTGGGAGGTCAGGGGATCTGCAGCTGTCTGGAGGCCTCGGGAGGAGGGGGCTTCAGCCTGGCAGTAGGCCATGGCCCAGTGGTTGAGAGCCACTGATGTGTATTTTTTCCTTATCTTTGCGGGAATTAATAGATCCATTGTGTGAAGTCTCTGCAGAGGGCTGGGGAAAACTGGGGGGTTGGGTGACATAGAGGTCCACTATAGAAAGTTGGGGGAACTATGGGAGGTTAGGGGATCTGCAGCTGGCTGTAGGCCCAGTAGGAGGGAGGCTGCAGCCCGGCAGTAGGCCATGGCCCGGTAGTAGGCCATGGCCCGGTAGTTGAGAGCCACTGATCTTTATAGTTCCTCTACCTTTGCAGGAATTATTGGATCCATTGGGTGGAGGCTCTGCAGGGGGCTGGGGGGTACTGTGGAAGGTTGGGGGCAATGAAGTCCACTATGGAAGGTTGCTGGCACTAAGAGAGTTGGGAGGCCTTGTGGGAGGTTTAGGAGATCTGTAGCTGGCTGGAGGCCGGATGAGATCTTATGGAACTCCGAAGATAGATTGAAGCCCCCAAAAAAGCCTTTATCTAGGACCCCTTGTATAACCCCTGTGCTGTGGTCACCTATTGGAGGTCAGTTCTTTATGTAGGGCATGTCTTTTACACATTTTTCATGATTTGTACATCCGATATCTCCTGATGAAGCAGATGCTTTAAATCTGGGAAATGCATTGAATTATTCTCATCCCACTGTTATGCCCCATACACACGATCGTTTTTCTTGCCATTTTTTTTCTTGCCGTTTTTCACGTCGTTTTTTTTCATGTTTCCTCTCAAGCCTGTCTTGCGTACACACGATCATTTTAAAAAACGATCAAGCAAAGCGCAGTGACGTATACCACGTACGACGGCACTATAAAGGGGAAGTTCCGCTCGAATGGCGCCACCCTTCATGTTAGTAAAGTTTGTTGAGCAACGATTCGCGCTTTTCAGCCTCGTGCTTTTCAGTCCGTTACTGCGTGACGAATGTGCTATCTCCATTACGAACACTAGTTTTACCAGAACGAGCGCTCCCGTCTCATACTTGATTCTGAGCATGCGCGTTTTTTTTCACGTCGTTAAAGCATACACACTATCGTTTTTCACGTCGTTAAAAAAAACGACATGAAAAACGACGTGAAAAAAGAGAGCATGTTCGAAATTTTTAATGGCCGTTTTTCACGTCGTTAAAAATGCTCTGGAGCATACACACGATCATTTTTAATGGCCATTTTTAAAAATGACATTTTTAACGGCATGAAAAATGATCGTGTGTATGGGGCATAAGAATCAACACTGAATCAATGGAAGTAGATTGTACCATAATGAAATGGTAAATGATAAACCAGATCAGTAGTATAGTCAGATGAAAGTGGGAGTCTCATGCCACGTACACACGATCATTATTCATGGCGGTTAAAAAAACGCCGTGAATAATGACATTAAAAACGAGGGAACGGCTTGTTCCCCACACACGGTCGTTTTTCACATCATTTTTTCTCTTGTCGAGAAAAACGACCGTCTGTGGGTTCCGCGACAGTGTTTCCCTATGGGAAAACTGCCGCGGAAAAAATGTCGGAAAAAACGACGAGAAAAATTTTTCTCGTTGTTTTTAATGCCGTTTTTCTCGTCGAGAAAAACGACAAAATGCCCACAGACGATCGTTTTTCTCGTCAAAAGGAAAAATGTCATTTTTCTCGACGAGAAAAACGGTCGTGTGTACACGGCATAATGCCGTGTACACACGACCGTTTTTCTCGTCGAGAAAAAAAAATTTTTTTCCTTTTGACGAGAAAAACGATCGTCTGTGGCCATTTTGTCGTTTTTCTCGACGAGAAAAACGGCATTAAAAACAACGAGAAAAATTAGTTCTAATTTTTCTCGTCGTTTTTTCCGACATTTTTTCCGACATTTTTTTCCGCGGCAGTTTTCCCATAGGGAAACACTGTCGCGGAACCCACAGACGGTCGTTTTTCTCGACAAGAGAAAAAATGACGTGAAAAACGACCGTATGTGGGGAACAAGCCGTTCCCTCGTTTTTAATGTCATTATTCACGGCGGTTTTTTAACCGCCGTGAATAATGATCGTGTGTACGCGGCATGAAGCTATACACATGGAGGTTTAAAGCTGAACTCCAGAAAAATAAATGTCCTTCCTAGCAGTGGGGCTACATCCACACTGCAAGGGTTAAAAGGATTAATTTCTGTCTAAGGGACCGGGTACAACACTTGCACTTACCTGATCGTCCACCCCTGTAGGCTCCTCTGTGCTGCGAGATCGGTCACCGCGGCCTCTTCTCCCCTATGCTTTGGCAATCTAAGGGCCCTCTACTCTCATCTGCATTTCACCTCACTTGTAACCCTGGTTCCCTCCTCCACTAACCTACACTCTGTACCCCCCGCACCCCAATTACCCTCAAATCTGCACCCCCTGCATCCCCCTTACCCCTTATTCTATACCCCCTATATTCCCCATTTCCCAGCAATATGCACCACCTGCATCTCCCAATACTCTGTCTGTACCCACATTACACCTCACTTGTGTCCCTGCCCTTCCCCATTACACCGCACTCTGCCACCCCTGCATCCCCCATTACTTTGCATCCTCCAGTACTCTACATCCTCCATTACTTTACACTCTGTATCCCCCATTACTCTACACTCTGCATCCTCCATTACTCTACACTCTGCATCCCCCATTACTCTACACTCTGCATCCCCCATTACTCTACACTCTGCATCCCCCATTACTTTGCACTCTGTATCCCCAATTACTCTACACTCTGTATCCCCCATTACTCATTACTCTGTATCCCCCATTACTCTACACTCTGCATCCCCCATTACTCTGCACTCTGTATCCCCCATTACTCTACACTCTGCATCCCCCATTACTCTACACTCTGCATCCCCCATTACTCTACACTCTGCATCCCCCATTACTCTACACTCTGTATCCCCCATTACTCTGCACTCTGCATCCCCCATTACTCTACACTCTGCATCCCCCATTACTTTGCACTCTGTATCCCCAATTACTCTACACTCTGTATCCCCCATTACTCATTACTCTGTATCCCCCATTACTCTACACTCTGCATCCCCCATTACTCTGCACTCTGTATCCCCCATTACTCTACACTCTGCATCCCCCATTACTCTACACTCTGCATCCCCCATTACTCTACACTCTGCATCCCCCATTACTCTACACTCTGCATCCCCCATTACTCTACACTCTGCATACCCCATTACTCATTACTCTGCACTCTGTATCCCCCATTACTCTACACTCTGTATCCCCCATTACTCTACACTCTGTATCCCCCATTACTCTACACTCTGCATCCCCCATTACTCTACACTCTGTATCCCCCATTACTCTACACTCTGTATCCCTCATTACTCTACACTCTGCATCCCCCATTACTCTACACTCTGTATCCCCCATTACTCTACACTCTGCATCCCCCATTACTCTACACTCTGTATCCCCCATTACTCTACACTCTGCATCCCCCATTACTCTGCACCCTGTATCCCCTATTACTCTACACTCTGCATCCCCCATTACTCTACACTCTGTATCCCCCATTACTCTACACTCTGTATCCCCCATTACTCTACACTCTGTATCCCCCATTACTCTACACTCTGCATCCCCCATTACTCATTACTCTGCACTCTGTATCCCCCATTACTCTACACTCTGTATCCCCCATTACTCTACACTCTGTATCCCCCATTACTCTACACTCTGTATCCCCCATTACTCTACACTCTGTATCCCCCATTACTCTACACTCTGTATCCCTCATTACTCTACACTCTGCATCCCCCATTACTCTACACTCTGTATCCCCCATTACTCTACACTCTGCATCCCCCATTACTCTACACTCTGTATCCCCCATTACTCTACACTCTGCATCCCCCATTACTCTGCACCCTGTATCCCCTATTACTCTACACTCTGCATCCCCCATTACTCTACACTCTGTATCCCCCATTACTCTACACTCTGTATCCCCCATTACTCTACACTCTGTATCCCCCATTACTCTGCACTCTGTATCCCCCATTACTCTACACTCTGCATCCCCCATTACTCTACACTCTGTATCCCCCATTACTCTACACTCTGTATCCCCCATTACTCTACACTCTGTATCCCCCATTACTCTACACTCTGTATCCCCCATTACTCTACACTCTGTATCCCCCATTACTCTACACTCTGTATCCCCCATTACTCTACACTCTGTATCCCTCATTACTCTACACTCTGCATCCCCCATTACTCTACACTCTGTATCCCCCATTACTCTACACTCTGCATCCCCCATTACTCTACACTCTGTATCCCCCATTACTCTACACTCTGCATCCCCCATTACTCTGCACCCTGTATCCCCTATTACTCTACACTCTGCATCCCCCATTACTCTACACTCTGTATCCCCCATTACTCTACACTCTGTATCCCCCATTACTCTACACTCTGTATCCCCCATTACTCTGCACTCTGTATCCCCCATTACTCTACACTCTGCATCCCCCATTACTCTACACTCTGTATCCCCCATTACTCTACACTCTGTATCCCCCATTACTCTACACTCTGTATCCCCCATTACTCTACACTCTGCATCCCGCATTACTCTGCATTCTGCATCCCTCATTACTCTACACTCTGTATCCCCCATTACTCTACACTCTGTATCCCCCATTACTCTACACTCTGTATCCCCCATTACTCTACACTCTGCATCCCCCATTACTCTACACTCTGTATCCCCCATTACTCTACACTCTGTATCCCCCATTACTCTACAGTTGGCACCCTCTATTTCTCTACACTTAGCATCCCCCATAATTTTACATTCTGCACCCCCAATTGCTCAACATTCTCCATCCCCTATCACTTAGGGATAAGAAGAAGAGAAAGAAGAAGCCTATGTGCTGTCTAAGGTGTGAGGTCAGATAGGAAGCCCCTCCATGGTCATCCAACAACGCAGCCAGCAAGGAGATGACTTCTTTGACAAACGCCACTTTTCTCAATCTCCAAGGATTTGCCCGCTTGCTGCATTTTAGCCGAAAAGCCCCCCTTCCCCCTGAATTCCTTGTGAGACCCTTGTCTGGAGCAAGTGCTTTGAGGTGGAGAAAAATTACGTTTGTCAAAGCAGCAATCTCCTTGTTGGCTGCGTTGTTGGAAGGCCACGGAGGGAGGAGGGGAGCCCTGTCCAACCTCACAGCTAGCCCTAGACAGCACCTAGCAAGATGAAACAAATTACTGCATATACACGTGCTATTAAATTAGACTTAAACCCAATGTCCTTCCTTTGAGTGTCAGCAGCCGACACTGTGAGCGGCTTCTGGCTCTCAATCCTGACTGTCCGTGACAGCTCAGGACCCCACTTATATCAGGATCTAATCAGATTGGTTCCTGATCATGTGATCATTATGTTAGCCATGGTGCGGACTGGGCACTTTACTGACACAATAAGTCTTCAGCCTGTAGATCAGTGATGGCAAACCTTGGAACCCCAGATGTTTTGGAACTACAATTCCCATGATGCTCCAGTACACAGCAAAGTGCATGAGATATCATGAGAACTGTAGTTCCAAAACATCTGGGGTGCCAAGGTTGTCCATCATTGCTGTAGATCAGGGGTGTCAAACTCAATTTCATTGTGGGCCGCATGAGCATTACAATTGTCCACAAAAGGGCCGGTTGTATCTGCAAGATTAGATGTCCAGCGCATCCCCTCCCCTTACATTAGATGTCAATAGCCCCCCCACCATCAGAAGTTGAGTCCCCTACTCTCCCTTACATCATAGTGCACCCCCTTTCTGTATGCTGCTGCTGGGAAGAAGCTGGATGCATTGCTTGAAAGCAGAATGTAGGGGTCTGGAGGAGGACCAGAGGAGGGCTGGAGCTCTCCTGCAGCTGCAGGAGAGGTGCGAGGGCCACATGAAATGGCCTGGAGGGCCGGATTCGGCCCGTGGGCCTTGTGTTTGACACCTGTGCTGTAGATGAACACACTGCCATCTTCAGATAGCAGTGAGAACTGCAGAGCCATCTATTTAATAGTGTAATTGTCCGATACAATTACATTATTAAAATTAAATTAATATTAAAACATATCAAAAATTTGTGTATTTGTCAGAATATATACAGTATGTGCCAGAAGGCTTGGTTCGAGCTTGAGCAACTGTAATGTTTCAACCTCGGCTTGTTTCACCAACCTTCTGCCAGACCCTCTGGCACCTCGCTTTGTACAGGTTACTGACCTGGCCTATTCCTGACTCTATCTCTGCCCCCTCATTGCCTGCCCATTGATGAATCCAGTTTGTGTCTTGATTTTCGGTGAACTACATCTCCCCATCATTTGAACCCTTTGACTAGTGCACTGTCAAAACCCCTCATCACCCACTGGCACTCTTATCATTTCTTCATCCTACATTCCCTGTCTCCCTAGCATTGGGTACAATTTTGTATACCTAAATTATTTTGATAATTTTTATAGTCATATACAGTGGGTGGGGGGGGGGGGGGGATAATGATTGTCTCCCCTGCAGATTGTGTAAGTTTGCCCACTTACAAAGAAATGAAGGGTCTATAATTTTTATCATTGGGGAATTTTATATGATGGCCTACAGCTGCACAATCGCCCGTTTCTAAAGTGCGCTGTTGTCTACGGGCGCACGCCCCGTAGACATCGGTGCAAGTCTCTATTGTAAATATAGGAGATATTTGTTGCACCTACTGGTAAGCCTTAATCTAGGCCTACCTGTAGGTAAAAGTGGTTGTACAGGGTGTACAACCACTTTAACCATGCCTGGTAACCCACTCTACGAAGAAGGATGTCAGCTCTCCCTGAATCTGGAGGTCCCCATCAGGCCTCTAGATCAGTGTTTCTCAACTCCAGTCCTCAAGGCGCCCCAACAGGTCATGTTTTCAGGCTCTGCATTATTTAGCACAGGTGATTTGATCAGTTTCACTGCCTTAGTAATTACCACAGCTGTTTTATCTGAGGGAAATCCTGAAAACATGACCTGTTGGTGCGCCTTGAGGACTGGAGTTGAGAAACACTGCTCTAGGGGTCGGGGCCCTTGCTACATTCTATAGGATTAAGGTCTGGAGACTGACTAGGCCACACCATGACCTTAATGTGCTTTTTCTTGAGCCACTCCTTTGTTGCCGTGGCGGTATGTTTTGGGTCATTGTCATGCTGGAAGACCCATCCATGACCCATCTTCAGTGTTCTGGCTGAAGGAAGAAGGTTCTCATCCAAGATATTAAAATACATGGCCCCGTCCATTGGCCCCTCAATGCGGCAAAATCGGCCCGTGCCTTTATCAGAGAAACAGCCCCAAAGCATCATGTTTCCGCCTCTATGATTGACTGTAGGGATGGTGTTCTTAGGAAAAGTCAGCATTTTTCTTCCTCCAAACACGGCGAGTCGAGTTAAAAGAGAAGTATTTTTTTTTTTGATTCATACTTACCTATGTGGATGATGCATCTGTCCCCCGCCGTCTCTGCAATGAGAACCGAGCCACCGAACATCGCCAATGGCTCGGTTTTCACAGATCCCAGAGAGGAGAGCTGCTGCCTGTCAGTCGGCATCTCTCCTCTCTGCTTTTCCACTCTCACTGGAGCGCTGAGCTGTGGAGTGGTGGGGAGCGGCGGTCTCAGGGTGTAAGAGAAACTCTGGTAACAAGCGTGCAGTGGTGCGCAGGCGTGGACATTCCAAGAGATGCACAAGAAAAGACATGTACTGGCGCATGCGTGAGCGCACGGGCCGGCGCGCACACGTGCACGCATTGGTGCGCGTGCATGCATTGGCGCCAGTCCGCCTATTTAAACCTGCCAGTGACATGCATACTTTTCTGATTGGTCTTTTCAGCTAGTGCCTGTTTACCCGATCTGTACCAGTTTCTTGTATCTTGACCCGGCTTGCCTGAACCTTCCTGTTGACCTCCGCCTGTCTACTTGTGACCCCGGCTTGTGCTTGACTCCGCTTATGCCTGATGTTCCTGTGCCTCATTGCCCGACTGTGTACCGAACCCAGCCTGTGTTCCGTCTTTGCCTCTGCCTCACGTCTCGGTTCCTGCTCTGTCCGGCTGTTGTTGACCCCTTGGCTTACGTCCTGGCTACGCTTCCAGCTGCTGATCCAACGGCACAGGGCTCCTGCTCTCAGTTCCAGCCCAGCGCTCTCCAGTCACCTGGTTCCTGCCAAGACCCAGCCAGAGCCATCTGCTACAGCGGCCCTCGTGCCACTCTGTGTCCTCCACTCCCTGTCACTACTACCAGGGGTGTTGGACAGGAGGTGCAAGAGAAGCCCCCTCTACAGCTCGATCTCCACCAGGTACGTGACACAGGGTCTCCGTTGCTCACTGAGACTGCGATCAATTAGGGCAGCTGGCGGATGCAGACTTGGAAGTCAGGATGACGCGCTGCCTCGACTGATAGCAGTGACGTCAGCAGAGAGCGGACTTCAGTCCGCTCTCTGCTGAAAATGGGTCACAGGAGTGCAAAACGAATTGCACTCCTGTGACTCTTAGGAAAAGCCCAACCTAAAAAGCTCAGGCTGGACTTCTCCTTTAAAGAGGAAGTAAACCCTGATGGGTTTACTTCCTCTTTGCTTTCCTGCAAAGGTAAAGCATAATGGGCTACTATGCATCGCATAGTAGCCCATTATGTGTCACTTACCTGCAGTAGAAGCCCGCGATGTCCCCGATTTCCTCGCTAGTAGCGAGCGTCCATCTTCACCCCTCTTCTTCCGGGGTCCGCAAACTCCGGCTCTGTGACTGGCCGGTGACGCCGCGTGACGTCACTCCCACGCATGCGCGCGGGAGCCGCTTTTCACGGCACAACCCCATTCATAAAACGGCACGCTCAGTGCGCCTGAGCCGTTGTCTACGGTGCGCATGCACCGTAGACATCGTTACAGGCTTTATTGCAAATATCTCCGAGACCGTGTAGGTCTCGGAGATATTTCAAGCACCTACAGGTAAGCCTTAATCTAGGGGTTACAGAGGGGTTACAACCACTTTAATGCCAAAGAGCTCAATTTTGATCTCACCTGACCACAGAACTTTCTCCCAATCCTTCTCTGAATCATTTAGATGTTCACTGGCATGACTGTACATGTGTCTTCTTGAGAAGGGGGACTCGCCAAATTTTGAGGAAGAAAAATGCTGACTATGACCCTAAGAACACCATCCCTACAGTCACACGGAGGTGGAAACATGATGCTTTGGGGCTGTTTCTCTGATAAAGGTCCAGGCCGACTTTGCTGCATTGAGGGGCCAATGGATGGGGCCACGTATTGTAAAATCTTGGATGAGAACCTTCTTCAGTCAGCCAGAACACTGAAGATGGGTCATGGATGGGTCTTCCAGCATGACAATGACCCAAAACATACCGCCAAGGCAACAGAGGAGTGGCTCAAAAAGAAGCACATTAAGGTCATGGAGTGGCCTAGCCAGTCTCCAGATCTTAATCCTATAGAAAATGTATGGAGGGAGCTGAAACTTCAAGTTGCCAAGAAACCTTAAGGATTTAGAGAAGATCTGTAAAGAAGAGAGGCCCAAAATTCCTCCTGAGATTTGTGGAAACCTGATCACCAACTACAAGAAACATCTGACCTCTGTGCTTCCCAACAAGGGTTTCTCCACCAACTACTAAGGGGATCAAATACTTATTTTACTCGCTGAACTCCATTTACAACATTTGTATCATGTGATATTTCTGGATTTTTGGTTGATTTTCTGTCTCTGTCATATAAAATACACCTATGATAAAAATAATAGACCCTTCATTTCTATGTAAGGGGGTAAACTTACACAATCTGCAGGGGATCAAATGATTATTTTGCCCACTCTAAGGCTTTTATTTGGTACATTTTAATAAAAACCTCACTCTGTCTTTTTCCTTTTTTTTATTATAGGGGTCTATTTATAAAACATTCATTGGACGAATGTCACAAACATTCCTGCAAACTGATCGAATTCTCACTGTATGGTTTTCCAATATATAATGCATCATCAGCTCCATCTATTGACCAAAATGCGGTATAGGTTTTTGAAATTCCTTAAAGCAAATCTTCATTCTGCCTCACGAGTGGCTCCACACCGCCCCTTGGGCGCCACCATAATGGATGTGCCCAGGGGCTTTGCCTGGCCTGCCTTTCCAGGCAGAGCCTGTTGGCACATCTGCGCATGCGCAAGAGATTTTTCCATGCGTGCACAAAGGCAGAGAAGGTTTTGGACTTTCCAGGTTAGCAGTCTTGGCGCACGCATGGGAAACCGCGCACGTGTGCAAACGGCTGGGGGAAATCAGTGCATGCGCAGATGTGCTGCAGGACTCTCTGGGGACCCGAGCCCTGAGGCACATCTGCACATGCGCAGGAGGTGGAGAGAACCAAAGGAAATTCTCGCCTTGGGGAGAAACGTGGAAGTGCTGCAGCACAAAAAAAAATCAATTTGTTAAAAATAAAATAAAATAAAATACAATGCAATACTATACTAAAAAATTTTTTTAAAAAAATATTATACTATACTATACTATAAAATAAAGTAAAATAAAACAAAATACTATCCTATCCTATACTATAAAATAAAGTAAAATAAAACAAAATACCATACTATACTATAAAATAAAATAAAACAAAATACTATACTATACTATAAAATAAAATAAAACAAAATACTATACTATACTATAAAGTAAAATAAAACAAAATACTATCCTATCCTATACTATAAAATAAAGTAAAATGAAACAAAATACTATACTATAAAATAAAATAAAACAAAATACTATACTATACTATAAAATAAAATAAAACAAAATACTATCCTATCCTATACTATAAAATAAAGTAAAATGAAACAAAATACTATACTATACTATAAAATAAAGTAAAATAAAACAAAATACTATACTATACTATAAAGTAAAATAAAACAAAATACTATCCTATCCTATACTATAAAATAAAGTAAAATGAAACAAAATACTATACTATACTATAAAATAAAGTAAAATGAAACAAAATACTATAAAATAAAATAAAACAAAATACTATACTATACTATAAAATAAAGTAAAATAAAACAAAATAATATCCTATACTATACTATAAAATAAAGTAAAATAAAACAAAATACCATACTATACTATAAAATAAAATAAAACAAAATACTATACTATAAAATAAAGTCAAATAAAACAAAATACTATACTATACTATACTATAAAATAAAATAAAATGAAACAAAATACTATACTATACTATACGATACTATAAAATTAAATAAAACAAAATACTATCCTATACTATACTATAAAATAAAGTAAACTAAAACAAAATACTATACTTTACTATAAAATAAAATAAAATGAAACAAAATACTATACTATACTATACGATACTATAAAATTAAATAAAACAAAATACTATCCTATACTATACTATAAAATAAAGTAAAATAAAACAAAATACTATACTATACTATACAATAAAGTAAAATAAAACAAAATACTATACTATACTATACTATAAAATAAAGTAAAATAAAACAAAATACTATACTATACTATACTATAAAATAAAGTAAAATAAAACACAATACTATACTATACTATAAAATAAAACAAAATACTATACTATACTATACTATAAAATAAAATAAAACTAAATACTATACTATTCTATAAAATAAAGTAAAATAAAACAAAATACCATACTATATTATAAAAGAAAATAAAACAAAATACTATACTATACGATACTATAAAATAAAGTAAAATAAAACAAAATACTATCCTATACTATACTATAAAATAAAGTAAAATAAAAAAAAATACTATACTATACTATACTATACTATAAAATAAAGTAAAATAAAACAAAATACTATCCTATACTATACTATAAAATAAAGTAAAATAAAACAAAATACTATACTATACTATACTATAAAATAAAGTAAAATAAAATACTATACTATACTATCAAATAAAGTAAAATAAAATACAATACAATACAATAATAAAAAATACAATAAAATAAAATACAACACAACACAAAACAATACAATACAAGAAAATTAAATACAATACAACACAATACAATACAAAAAATGTAAATACGATACAGAACAATGCAGTACAATAAAAAAAAATAAAAAATCATTTGTAAGAGAGAGAGAGAGGGGGAGGGGGCAGGGCAGCACAAAACAATCTTTAGGGTGAAGGTATGCTTTAATGAGAAAATATACTGCATTTTGGCCACTAGATGGAGCTGATGGATGATACAGGAATTTATCTATTTGAAAAAATACTGAGAAATTTGGTTCAGCTTGCAGGAATGTTTCTGACATTCGTACAACAAATGTTTCATAAATAGACCCCTATAATTAATAAATTAATAAATAATATTAATAATAAAAAATAAATAAATAAATTGGCCACTAGATGGAGCTGATCATACAGGAATATATCTATTTGAAAGCATACAGTGACATTTTGTTCCACTTGCATGAATGTTTCTGACATTTGTGCAGTGAATGTTTATTGAATAAACCCCTATAATAACAAAAAGAAAAAACAAACAGACCACATTTGGCCACTAGATGGCGCTGATGATACATGAATGAATCTATTCTAAATCATACGGTAAATGTTTGTTCAGCTTGAATGTTTCTGACATTTGTGCAATGAATATTTCAAAAAAGACTGCTATAACAAAAAAATAAATAAATAAAAAATAAAAAAAGACCACATTTGGCCACTAGATGTAGCTGATGATACAAAAATTAATCTATTTAAAAACATACGGTGACATTTCGGTCAGCTTTTATGAATGTTTCTAAAATTTATGGAACGAATGACCCTATAAATATATATATATATATATATATATATATATATATATATATATATAAACAGCTTGTTTTTTATAAAGTTTTTTAATAAATTTTTTTACCATGTAAACATCTTATATGGTCTTTATTATTAATTATTTAGATCTGCAAAGACTCCTACGGTAGAGCAATTGTGTACCCATTGCTGACGCTGCTATACTTGGCCTGGGAATGTTGGCATCAATGATCTCTGTTCATGGAAAGGTAAATAAATAATTGTATCAGGTTGAAAAAAAGAGAACATTTTTTTTTGACAGACCCAATGCTGGCCAAGTTCAGTAGCACAAGTTAGTAATTGAAGTTTAAAAGATATCTTGACAAACCTAAAATATCCTGATAAAAATCTGTGATGAAAATTAATCCCACAATCCATTGTAGCTGTAGTACCACTCCTGGCCACAGGATGGCAGAGGAATACCCACAAACAAATGTTACAATGTCCAATCACTATCTATTGGTAACAAACTATCAAATAAATTGTGTAGCCAATTCCTCATTTAATCGGTTGGGTAGTAAAATGTTATCAAATATTCTGCAGATCTCCCTTTGCAAAGCTTGTTAATACCTCCACATGGGGCACACTGTTGGAGGTGCGGCCACCACATTCGTTTAATCAGTTGTCCTCAACCTTCGCCCCAATCAATTCTTTCAAAATCTTCCGTACCCCAACAGTAACAAATAAAATGTATAATACAAAGCATGTATTGAAATTCTGGAAGGCTCTGGATGGGGCTGGCTGTCACTGTGGGGGATGGGCAGGGCCGATTGAAGGAATTTGGGGGCCCCAAGCAAAATGGCCATGGAGGCCCCATCAGAGCCTCCCCATCAGAGTCCCCCCACAGCAGGTGTCCCCATCAGAGCCTCCCCATCAGAGTCCCCCCCACAGTAGGTGTCCCCATCAGAGTCCCCCCACAGCAGGTGTCCCCATCAGAGTCACCGCACAGCAGGTGTCCCCATCAGAGTCACCGCACAGCAGGTGTCCCCAACAGAGCCCCCCCACAGAAGGTGTCCCAATCAGAGTCACCCCACATCAGGTGGTGTCCCCATCAGAGCCCCCCCACAGCAGGTGGTGTCCCTATCAGAGCCCTCCCACAGCAGGTGTCCCCATCAGAGTCACCCCACAGCAGGTGTCCCCAGCAGAGTCAACCCAAATCAGGTGGTGTCCCCATCAGAGCCCCCCCAAAGCAGTTGTCCCCATCAGAGCCCCCCCAAAAGCAGTTGTCCCCATCAGAGCAGTAGTGTATTTAGGTTTTGTGCTGCCCTAGGCCTGACTAAACTCATGCACCCCTTTTGGTCAAGGCCACACCCCTTTCTGTTTAAGACCCGCACTGACATTTTCAAATGGGGACACTAGTTCTGAGGGCGGGGGGGCAATAAATTCCCTTAATTTGCATAGATTTCCTCTCACTTCCTGCTTGGCTATGGGACAGGGATGGTAAAAAATAAACTGACATCGGCTTTAACCCTCCATTACTCTATCCAAAATGAAAAATAAAAGTGTTGCCTATAGTTCTTCTTTAAGCACAAATTTCTGATCATTTTATGGAGAGGACTAAGAAGATAACCATGCCAATGGTGCAGCAGAAAACATATAGGACAGTGAGGAAGGTTTGTGGTCCAGGATGATATAGAAGTCAAAATTAGAAGCAGCGCCCCCCCCACACAGTTGCAGAATGCCGGCCGCCCGCATACAGGAAGCAGTGCAGCCACTTTATGGGGGCGCTAGACTAATTTGCCTCTCAGCCCAGTCCGTCCCATAAGACTGGCGCTACACTAAAGCCTCGTACACACGGGCGGGAATCCCGTCGGGGGGAAAAAAAACGTTGGTTTTCCAGACGGGATTCCCGGCAAGCTTGCCTTGCACGCTGAGTGTACACACCGCCATTCAAAAGAACCGCCGTTCTTTTGAATGGCAAGAACGGGGTGACGTCATCGACTACGACGAGCCGGCGCTCGTCACATTTGATGCCGTCGCTGCCATCTTGCTACACCCTACACTGCCCTTGTATGCTACCGCGCATGCGTCAAAGTCTTTTCGAGCATGCGCGGGTTTACCGTGGAACAGGTAAGCATACAGACGACCATTTTCTGTTTTTCTCGGCAGGAAAACTCTGCCGAGAATCCCGACGAGAAAAATAGAGAGCAGGTTCTCTATTTTTCCCGTCGAGATTCCAGACAGTTTTCCCGACAAGAAACCATACACACAACCAGTTTTTCTCGGCAAAAAGCTCTCCCAGCAGTTTTCTTGCCGAGAAAACCGGTCGTATGTACAAGGCTTAACAGTGTAGCCCAAGCCGGCGGGGACTCTTTCCGTGCTGCCCCCCTGCAAAGTGCTGCCCTAGGCCTGGGCCTTGTTGGCCTAGGCCAGGATACAGCTTTGCATCAGAGTCACCCCACATCAGGTGGTGTCCCCATCAGAGCCCCCCCACAGCAGGTGTCCCCAGCAGAGTCACCCCACATCAGGTGGTGTCCCCATCAGAGCCCCCCCACAGCAGAAGTCCCCAGCAGAGTCACCCCACATCAGGTGGTGTCCCCATCAGAGCCCCCCCACAGCAGTTTTCCCAAGATCATTAGAGCTGTACCTGTCCAATAGGTCCCTGTGGCTTAGGCGTGCTGGAAGCAGAAGCACGTTGCAGGGGGTGGGGCATACGTGACATCTTTAGTTGCTAGGGGGGCGGGACTCGGAGGGCATTTCTGGGACTGTGCAGGGGATGATTGGTAGCAGCTCCGGTCAACCAGAAGCCTCTCATCAGCCGCCTATGTCTGTGAGAGGAGCCGACACACACAGAGGGGGTGGGGGGCAGACAGGGGACTGCTACAGTACAGCGTGGCTGTTCCACGCCAACCGGACTGGAGGATTAGTGGACACAGCGCGGCAAGGCAAGGGCCCTGCTTGGGGGCTGTGGGTATTCTGGAAGGTGTTAGAGGTCTCTGAACCAGACCTGGTGGCCCTGTAGGGGATGAGGTTTCTGAAGGAGGCTAAGGGGGGGGGGTATTGTGAGAAGTTGGGGGACACTCAGGAGGCTGAGGGCTCTCAGGGAGTCAGGTGGGCACTGTGGGCTGTTATGGCTGGTTGAGGGGGGGGCACTGTGGAAATCTGGAGGTCTTGCAGCAGGCTGGGGGGCACTGTGGGAGGTTTGGGGCACTGAGCAGGCTGAGGGCTCTCTGGGAGTGTGGGAAAACTGTGGGCTGATATGGCAGATTGGGGGGGGGGTGTAAGGCTGAAGGTTTTGCAGCTGGCTGGGGGGCACTGTGGGAAGTTGGGGGGCACTGAGGTGACTGAGGGCTCTCAGGGAGTCTGGGGGCACTGTGGGCTGATATGGCAGGTTGGGGGGGCACTGTGGAAGGCTGGAGGTCTTGCAGCCAGCTGGGGGGCACTGTTGGAGGTTTGGGGGCACTGAGGAGGCTGGAGGCTCTTAGGGAGTCTGGGGGCACTGTGGGCTGCTATGGCAGGTTGGGGAGGGGGGCACTGTGGAAGGCTGGAGGTTTTGCAGCCAGATGGGGGGAGGTTAGGGGGCACTGAGGATGGCTCTCAGGGAGTGTGGGGACACTGTGGGCTGGTATAGCAGGTTGGGGGAACTATGGTAGGGTGACCAGACATCCCCCGTTTCTGGGGGCAGTCCCCGGATTGAGGACACTGTCCCCAGACCATGTCTGTCCCCGGTTTTGTCCCCAGATTGGATATGAACAGGTGCTGGGGCAATTTCAATGACAGTCAGTGCAGAATTAAAAAAAAAAATTCTGAATTACACACCCCCCCCCCGCTCCACCGCTCCTACTAGCTTAGGGGGGTGTATTGTTTTCCATTGTCTGTGCCCCTTTCTGATGATCATGTGCTGGTCGGAGCGGAGGGAATATTTCTTCAGTTTCGGGCATATGCCCATTCAGCTCCGCTCGCATGTTCTTCTGCCTTGGCTCAAGTCCCGGCCAGCCGCCTGCCTGCTTATCTCCTTGCCTTCCCTGACGGAGTGATCTTCCTCCGCTCCCCACCCAGTAGTAGCCGGGGCCCGGAGATTAAAGCCTCGTACACACGGGCGAGAATCCTGTCGAAAAAAAAACATTGGTTTTCTCGACGGGATTCCTGGCAAGCTTTTCTTGCCAAGCCCTGTGTACACACGCACATTCAAAAGAACCGCCGTTCTTTTGAATGCCAAGAACGCGGTGACGTCATCGACTACGACGAGCATGCACTCGTCACATTTAATGCCGTCGCCGCCATCTTGCTACACCCCACACTACCCTTGTATGCTACCGCGCATGCGTCAAAATCTTTTCGAGCATGTGCGGGTTTACCTGGAGACAGGTAAGCATACTCACGCACGGTTTTCTCTTCGGGAAACAGGCCGACGAGAATCCCGACGAGAAAATAGAGAGCAGGTTCTCCATTTTTCTCGTCGAGATTCCCGGCAGTTTTCCTGTCGAGAAACCATACACACGACCGGTTTTCTCAGCAAAAAGCTCTCCCAGCAGTTTTCTTGCCGAGAAAACCAGCCGCGTGTACGAGGCTTAAGACTTGATAGGCTGTAAGGCGGGTGGTGGCGGCAGCGACGGGCAGAGAGTCGTTAATTGCCGCCATTACTATAAAAAAAAAAATGAATATGTCCCCGGATTTAATTTTAAAAATCTGGTCACCTTACAGTATGGAGGCTGTGCAGCAGGCTGCACAGCCTCCATACTGTAAGGCTGTGCAGCAGGCTGGGGGGCACTGAGGAGGCCAAGTGCTCTCAGGGAGTGAGGTGGGCACTGTGGACTGCTATGGCAAGTTGGCGGGCACTATAGTAGGCTGGAGGTCTTGCAGCAGGCAGAGGGGAGCACTGTGGGAGGTCCAACCTGCTGCAATATTTGTTCCAGCCTGCAGCTAGGGTCATTGGCTTCTCACACAAGTTTTCAGGCCAATCTACGGTCTCCATTTCTCCTCAACTTCCAATACCCAGCCCCAGTCTCCAGAGCAGGTTCCTACATCAGTGCTGCTGATCCACAACCTGCACCTTTTGCTGTGTTGCGTGGCATTTCTCAAGGTGGATTTCCTAATGGTGACTACATCGGATCATGCCTGCGCCATGTGTGCCATGTGTGTTGTAACCAGGGCCGCCATCAGGCATATGGAGAGCCGGGGGGGGGGGGGGCGGGGTGGTTGTAACCTCTGGGCCCCTTACAAAAAAAAAAAGAATAAAAACAAATATTTAAAAAAATTTTTTTTATAAAAAAGGGGGGTTGCCATCCGGGGCCCTGGGGACCTCTGGGCCCCTTACAAAAATAAATAAAAAATGTATAAAAAATAAATAAAATAAAAGGGGGGTTGCCATCGGGGCCCTTGGGGACCTCCGGGCACCTTACAGGTGTACTGCCTGTACCCCCCTGACGGCAGCCTTGGTTGTAATGGCCACATGTAACCTCCATCAGAAGTCCAAGTGACAGAGTAGCAATGCAGGAGCACAGCTGGGAGACAGGGACAAAGCGTTGTCACCCTATGACCATAAGTGCCTGAACAAGGACCTTCCTAGCAGGTTCACCGGGGACTATTTAAATAAAAGCCTTACATTTATTTATTTTTTATGGAAAATGACTTTTGAAATTACATTACTGTGTTTAAGCTTAAATGAGTTTTTAGTGATTGGGTTCACATATAATTTCTTCTTTTTTAAATATCAAGTCTAGCTTTAATTTATGCTTCCTCAGGTAGATTATAATTTTCTCTGACCTCTGTGAAAAGTCATCCTAGTTTAATTCAGCATAACATCATAGATTCTAGTAAGTCGCTCCCCTTCCATCTCTGGATTCCGGCCATGTCTTTTTCTGACACAAAGTCAGCAAACGCAATAAAAGAAAATAAGAGCTTTCATCTGTATTTTTCTATGTCGTACATTAACTACGTATTTGATAGATTTAAGGCCCATTCACACCATTGTGGTGCATTAGCACGCAGGCGTTATGACGTGCGTTGAGTTAAGGCAGCCTATTCCTTGGAATAGGCTACCCACCTCACCAAAACACACCTGTATCGTTTTCTGGCATTGAACCGCTGCATACACACCGAGCTCCCAGCCCAACCGAAGTGTGAATACAAGTGTAGGACAGCCTCAGCTAACTCTGCTCCCCTAAACCAAGCCCCCCCGATGCGTTTCATCCCACCCACCGGACTTAGTCATAGAGCCTATTCACACTATTACATTGTGGTAATGTTCAGCAATGTGTGCTATGCGCATATGAATGATGTGGCGCCATTCATTCTAATTGCGACCACAACACACCTTGCTAATAGATGTTGCAGGTCAGCGCAGCGTGCAGCAACGCATTAACGCATCCAGTGGTTGGAATAGGTTACCCAACTCACCAATACACACCTGTACCATTTCTGGCATTGAACCGCTGCACACGTCAGTCCGTTGATGCACGCTGCGCTGAACCGCAACATTTATTGGGGTAGCAATTAGAAAGAATGGCGCCACATCATTCATATGCACATAGCACGCATTGCCGCACATTACCGCAATGCAATTGTGTGAATGGGCTCTATGGCTAAGCGTGGTGGGCGGGACAAAACGCATTAGTGGGGGCTTGGTTTGTGGAGCGGAGATAGCTGAGGCTGTTCTACACGTGTATTCACACTTTGATCAGGCTGGGAGCTCGGTTATTCTTTATGTACATAGGCTCTAAATCAGGGGTGTCCAAATTTTTTTCAAAGAGGGCCAGATTTGATGACGTGAACATGCGTGAGGGCCGACCATTTTGCCTGACATTCTTTGACCCATTAAAATTCGGTCTAAGTGTGTTCGTCCGAGCACTGATACACTGCCCAACAAGAATTCTCTTGCCTTTGTGACTGTGTGTGGTGAACAGATGAGCTCAGGCGTGTTATTTGGATATATACATATTTTTTGTGGCCCCCAACGAATCCCCAAGTGCTGCTCAGGATGAGCTTGGGCGTGTTATTTGGATATACCGTATTTATCAGCGTATAACACGCACCTTCACTTTAAGAAGGACGTTTCAGGAAAAAACTTACATTTTAAATACAGAACTGTGAAGCAAAATAAGGGACAGTGCCTATCAATGCAGCCTAATCAGTGTCCATCTGTAGCCTCACCATTGCCATGAATTTAGGATCACCATTGCCATGAATGCAGACTTACCATTGCAATCAATGCAGCCTTACCATTGCATTGAATGCAGCCTCACCATTGCCATGAATGCAGCCTCACAAGTGCCATGAATGCAATCTCACAAGTGCCATAATGGCAGCCTCACCATTGCCATTAATGCAGCCTCACCATGAATGCAGCCTCACAATTGCCATGAATGCAGCCTTACCATTGCCATCATTGCAGCCTGATCCATGCCCATTTGCAGCCTCGGAGGGGACAGGGAGGGGGCAGGACGGGTTTCAACAGATTACATACAGGAGAATCTCCTGTTTACTCGGTGGCCTCTTTAATACAAAGTTCTGCCTCCTATGATAGACAGAACAGTCATCCAATGCCAGCCCAGGAGAGAGGACTTTCTATTACAGACGCCGCCGAGTAAACAGGAGATTCTCCTGTATGTAATCTGACGGCACTCATCCCACCCCCTCCCTGTCCCCTCCGAGGCAGCGTCGATAAATAAGGTATATCTTTTGTGGCCCTGGGGGCCACAAAAGATATATATATCCAAATTACCAGGGGGGCCGTATTAAACTGGAACACGGGCCGCAATTGTCCCGCGGGCCGGACTTTTGACACGCTTGTTTTAAATGGTGTTCATTTCAATTCATTGGCAAGGAGGGAAAGTCTATATTACGCAGAAACTAAATGGACTAACAAGAAACTAAATGCCATACTTATAAAGCCAGGGTTTGGTAGAACGCCCTACAAAACCAGAGGGCCCCTCTGAGGTAGGGGGGGCCCTCAGAATGAGAACGGCCAATAAGAATGGCAAAACAATTTCTTAGGAGTCTGACTTCCTTTATTGATTAGAAAGCAACAGGGTGGTAACGCGTTTCAATGAAACCCCCCCCCCCCCCTACCTCCTTGTCTTGGACCATTTATCAAAATGTTTAGTGGACTCAAAACAGAGTTCCGGGGAACATGTAGGAGATAGACATGTGCGATTCGTTTCGTACGAATTGAAAATTCATACGAATTTCCGAAAATTCGTACATTCGGAAGCATCCGAAATACGAATTTCTATTCTTACGAATTTTATAGAAATACGAAATTTCGTTGACAAATTTCATTTCGGGAGTGGGAGAGACGGCTCAGACTGGTACTGGTAGTCAATGGGAGATTCAGAATTGGACAAAATAAGAATGTTCGTTAATATCGTTTTATAATTGTCATAATAATTACGATTATTCGTTATGATGAAGTTAAAAACCCAGGAGGAAGTCAGCACAACACAGGGATGGTGGGAGCCCCTCATAATGAGCACAGCAGGGGTACAGCCCCAGGAGGAAGTCAGCACAGCACAGGGATGGTGGGAGCCCCTCATAATGAGCACAGCAGGGGTACAGCCCCAGGAGGAAGTCAGCACAGCACAGGGATGATGGGAGCCCCTCATAATAAGCACAGCAGGGGTACAGCCCCAGGAGGAAGTCAGCACAGCACAGGGATGGTGGGAGCCCCTCATAATGAGCACAGCAGGGGTACAGCCCCAGGAGGAAGTCAGCACAGCACAGGGATGGTGGGAGCCCCTCATAACGAATGTTCGGAATTGTTACGAAAAGTTAACGAATCTAACGAACTTTCGTATTTCGTACGAATCCAAATTTAATTTTGGACACGAATTACGAAATACGAATTAACGGGCTACTACAAACCCAGGAAGTCAGCACAGCAAAGGGATGATGGGAGCCCCTCATAATGACCACAGCAGTAGTACAGTCCCAGGAGGAAGTCAGCACAGCACAGGGATGGTGAGAGCCCCTCATAATGAGCATAATGAGTCGATTACTGCCATATTGAGAAAGGTATTTTTTGCTTTTTAAATTCATCATAACGAATGTTCGTAATTGTTACGAAAATTTAACGAATCTAACGAAAATTCATTTTTCGTACGAGACTAATCCAAATAGAATTTCGGACACGAATTACGAAATACGAATTTTCGTCTAATACGAAACGAAACGGAACAAAACAAATTTATTGATGGCGCACATGTCTAGTAGGAGACCAGCCAGTTTTTATGGCCATATCTGCGACACAATAACAAGGGAACAAAGTCATGTGACTGGCCTCCCCTCCAATCATTGACTGTTTTCTGTATCCTTATGCTGAGAACACCCCATGGGACGCCCCAGACCCTACCACACAGACAGCATTTAATCGATGACTCGTAAAATGAAAGCAACATAAAACCAACATGTTTCGAATGCCAAACATCCCCCTACATCAGGTCTTAAACAATGTATCAAAAGGTTTAGTGGACTCAAAACAAAGCTCCAGGGAATATGTGGGAGACCAGCCAGTGTTTGTGGCCATATCTGCGACACAATAACAAGGGAACAAAGTCATGTGACTGGCCTCCCCTCCAATCATTGACTGTTTTCTGAAACCTTATGCTGAGAACACCCCAGGCTCCTCACCATGGAAAGCATTTAATGGGTGACTCGTAAAATGAAAGTAACATGACATTGAGGCATTTCAAAGGCCAAACATTCTTCTTTATCAGGTATTAGACAAGGCACCAGACACAATTCTTCCTTCAGTAGAATATAGTCATTTTTCGAGCATGATGGCTTGGGTTTTGCCAGCTCAAAACTGGGGGTCCCTCTGAGGTAGGGGTGCCCCTCAGCATGAGAAAGGCACATGTACTAGCCAATAAGAGTGCCAAAACTATTTCTTAGGAGTCCCACTTGCTTTAATGATGAGAAAGCAACAGGATAGCAACGCGTTTCAATGGCCAAACCCCCCTTCTCTAGGTCTTAGACCATTTATCAAAAGGTTTAGTGGACTCACAACTGAACTCTAAGGAATATGTAGGAGACCAGCTAGTTCTTGTGCCAGTATCTGTGACAAAATAACAAGGGAACAAAGTCATCTGACTGGCTTCCCGACCAATCATTGAGTGTTCTATGTATTCTTATGCTGAGAACACTCCATGAAGCACCCAAGGCTCCACACCATGGAAAGCATTTTATGAATGACTCAAAAATGAAGTGCAGAGTAAACACTGCTGGATCCAGTGGAGAATAGATAGTGGTATTTCTGCTTTCAGTTATGAATGGCCCCCTAAGCCTATTTCTATTTTAAAGAGTCCCTGTCACAAGACCAATGATTTCAACTGCATGCCCAGTTCTTGAATGACCTCTATTCCCCCCAAGGTTTGGTGCTCCTGCATGATCATTGGGGAGAATGCCACTGTCGCTGACTGGTGCTGCCACTTAATTATTGGGAAGAATGCCACGGCCAATGACTGGTGTCATCACCTGATTGTTGGGGAGAATACCATGGCTGACGACTGGCGCTGCCACCTGGTTGTTAGGGAGAATGCCACAGTCACTGAATGGTGCTGCGGCCTGATCATTGGGGAGAATGGCACTGTCGCTGGCTGGTGCTGCCACTTAATTGTTGGGAAGAATGCCAAGGCCAATGACTGGTGTCACCACCTGTTTGTTGGGGAGAATAGCATGGCTTACGACTGGCGATGCCACCTGATTGTTGGGGAGACTACCATGGCCATTGACCGGCAATGCCACTTAATTGTTGGGAAGAATGCCAAGGCCGATGACTGATGCCACCACCTTATTGTTGGGGAGAATACCATGGCCAATGATTGGTGCTGCCACCTGATTGTAAGGGAGTATACCACGGCCGAGGACTGGTGCTGCTGCCTGATTGTTGGGGAGAATGCTACTGTCACTGACTGGTATTGCCGCCTGATCATTGGGGAGAATGCCATTGTAGCTGACTGGTTCCACCGCTTGATTGTTGGGAAGAATGCCACGGCCGATGACTGGAGTCACCACCTGATTGTTCTGGAGAATTCCACTGTCGCTGACTGATGCCACTGCCTGATTGTTGAGAAGAATGCCATGGCCGATGACTGGTGAGAGCACCTGATTGTTGGGGAGAATGCCACAGTCGCTGACTGGCATCCAGGGGCGGACTGGGCCAGGGGCAGGGTGGAGATTTCCCCCCAGGCTGCTCTAATCTATATGCATAAGGGCCGGCGGCCGTCCGCTCACTTTTTTTTTTTCATGTCGGGCAGAGGTGAGGCTCCAGTGCCATTGCCATTGCCAATCACTTTATGTAGCGGGGGCCGCTCTGTCACTCACGGCCCCGCATCCCCCGCTGGTCACGCTCACACACTAATCCACTGACAGTGGAGCGGGGAATAACTACCTGATCATTAGAAAGAATGCTCTTTTCACTGACTGGTGCTGCCCTCTGATTGTTGGGGAGAATGCCACTGTCGCTGACGGGTGCTGCCATCTGATCGTTAGGGACAACGCTGCAGCCATTGACTTTGCTGAGCCACCAAAACAAGAACAGAGGCAGACCAACTGTCACCCTAGGAGTTGGTGAGAAGCCACTGGCCAAACCCTACTGCACCCCAATAGAGGAGAACAGTATAGTTTGCTTGGAATACAGTGCAGACACCTATAACTGGGTTCGGAGGAACTTTATATGAGCGCTCCAATGCCAGAGTTGGGCCCCAACGTACTGGCCGGCAGGGAAAGGGTTTGATGAAGAATGCTTGACCACTGTTATAGCATTGCCCCTAGACAGGACAGTGGCTCCTACGTGGGGTAAGTCCTACATTTGCAACACAGTAGTGCCAAACAAAAGCTTAGTTTCCTAAAATAAAATGTATATATTACTTTGTTATTTTATGCAATGACAAAGTTATTACCTAATAAACAAGTCCATAGTGGAAATGTAAAAATTGCTCTGGTACAAAAGAGGTATACAGAAAGGAAAGTTGAAGCTGATACACACCATATACAGTATCTCACAAAAGTAAATACACCCCTCACATTTTTGTAAATATTTTCTTCTATCTCTTCATGTGACAACACTGAAAGTGTACAGCTTGTATAACGGTGTAAATTTTCTGTCCCCCCTCAAAATAACTCAACACACAGCCATTAATGTCTAAACCGCTGGCAACAAAAGTGAGTACACCCCTAAGGGAAAATGTCCAAATTGGGCCCAAAGTGTCAATATTTTTTGTGGCCACCATTATTTTCCCAGCACTGCCTTAACCCTCTTGGGCATGGAGGTCACCAGAGCTTCACAGGTTGCCACTGGAGTCCTCTTCCCCTCCTCCATGACGACATCACGGAGCTGGTGGATGTTAGAGATCTTGCGCTCCTCCACCTTCCGTTTGAGGATTCCCCACAGATGCTCAATAGGGTTTAGGTCTGGAGACATGGTTGGCCAGTCCATCACCTTTACCCTCAGCTTCTTTAGCAAGGCAGTGGTGGTCTTGGAGGCATGTTTGGGGTCGTTATCATGTTGGAATACACCCCTGCGGCCCAGTCTCTGAAGGGAGGAGATCATGCTCTGCTTCAGTATGTCACAGTACATGTTGGCATTCATGGTTCCCTCAATGATCTGTAGCTCCCCAGTGCCGGCAGCACTCATGCAGCCCCAGACCATGACACTCCCACCACCATGCTTGACTGTAGACAAGACACACTTGTCTTTGTACTCCTCACCTGGTTGCCGCCACACACGCCTGACACCATCTGACACCAAATAAGTTTATCTTGGTCTCATCAGACCACAGGACATGGTTCCAGTAATCCATGTCCTTAGTCTGCTTGTCTTCAACAAACTGTTTGCGGTCTTTCTTGTGCATCATCTTTAGAAGAGGCTTCCTTCTGGGATGACAGCCATGCAGACCAATTTGATGCAGTGTGCGGCGTATGGTCTAAGCACTGACAGGCTGACCCCCCACCACTTCAACCTCTGCAGCAATGCTGGCAGCACTCATATGTATATTTCCCAAAGACAACCTCTGGATATGATGCTGAACACGTGACCTCAACTTCTCTGGTGGACCATGGCGAGGCCTGTTCTGAGTGGAACCTGTCCTGTTATACCGCTGTATGGTCTGGGCCACCGTGCTGCAGCTCAGTTTCAGGGTCTTAGCAATCTTCTTATAGCCTCGGCCATCTTTGTGTAGAGCAACATTTCTTTTTTTCAGAACCTCAGAAAGTTCTTTGTCATGAGGTGCCATGTTGAACTTCCAGTGACCAGTATGAGAGAGTGAGAGCGATAACACCAAATGTAACACACCTGCTCCCCATTCACACCTGAGACCTTGTAACACTAATGAGTCACATGACACCGGGGAGGGAAAATGGCTAATTGGGCCCAATTTGGAGAATTTCACTTAGGGGTGTACTCACTTTTGTTGCCAGCGGTTTAGACATTAATGGCTGTGTGTTGAGTTATTTTGAGGGGACAGCAAATTTACACTGTTATACAAGCTGTACACTCACTACTTTACATTGTAGCAAAGAGTCATTTCTTCAGTGTTGTCACATGAAAAGATAGAAAATATTTACAAAAATGTGAGGGGTGTACTTACTTTTGTGAGATACAGTATATATGGTTTTCACTATGAAAATCCTAAATTGTAATGGTAAAGGTGTAACAACTCAAATATACAAACTTGCAGCTTCACAAAAATGCACTAGATGGCAGTATAATATCCTTTTTCCTACACGTGGGAGCACATTGGCGACAGAGGAAATCTCCGGCTGCGATATAATCCTTTATATAACAAGTTGTATTGTTAGGTTTTAAAAGGTTATATAAAAGCTAAAAGTGTAGTATTGCTCATACGATGGTATGTATCTCTATCTCTTCACTAAAATGTCTATTTATCAACATTTTCACCCAAGATTCACACAACTATCAGCCAAGATTCAGTGCCTTTGTTGTATTAAAATCCCAAGTAGTCAGCTCTGCCGGCTGGACTACAGAATTCTGCCCCACCTCTCTGGCCCTCTTGACTTGCATGCATTGATTTCTTTCCTAGCAGAACATCGGGGCTGCTGTTACTCACACAAAAGCCCTGCCACATGCTGTGTAAGTAAAGGGCTCCTGGGAGATGTAGTTCTGGGGGTGTCCCTATAGAAACTGACCTACCAGCAGGTGCCCCTTTGAAGAATTTTACAAGCCTGGTGTTGGCCTCACAGACAGTAATAAAAGCTTTTTTTTCAATGGAACATACTGCATTTGGCCACTAGATGGAGCTAAGTATTATAGAAATTTTGTATAATACTTAGCTCCATCTAGTGGCCAAAAGCGGTAATTCTTTATAAATGAACCCCCTAGGCCAGTGATGGCGAACCTCGGCACCCCAGATGTTTTGGAACTACATTTCCCATGATGCTCAACTACACTCCAGACTGCATGAGCATCATGGGAAATATAGTTCCAAAACATCTGGGGTGCCAAGGTTCGCCATCACTGCCCTAGGCTCTTTGGCACAGCTAAATTCTAGAAACCTACTATTACCAGCCCTAATAACTTCCAGCAATCTGACCTACGCTGTCTTTATATATCAACGGGAGATTTCCTTTGTAGCTAATATGGTCCCACTATTGATATATACAGTACATAAAAAGATGGGACCTTATACTGCCATCTAGTGAAATTGAGTGAAACTCCAGGGCCTATATTTAATTATGGTTTTATTTTTTCCCCATTAAGTCTCGGTCACATTGGAAGGCCGTTTTTACCTGCATTTGGTGATGAATTAATTCCTATTTCATGCTCATGAAATTCGCCCATACTGTGGGGGAAAATAATTATTTGCTCCCCGGCAGATTGTGTAAGTAACTTAATTTATAACATTTGTATTGTGTGTTTTTTTCTGGATTTTTGGTGGATCTTCTGTCTCTATCATATAAAATACACCTATGATAAAAATTTATAGACCCTTCATTTCTTTGTAAGTGGGCAAACTTACAACATCTGCAGGGGATCAAATAATTATTTTCCCCCACTGTATATAAAAATTTGACATAAAAAATATAATAATATAAAAAATGTCCACATAAAATAATACACTGTAATATAATATTATAATATTAAATATGTTTACATACAATATTATAAAAATATACAACATTTGTTTACATAAAATAATAAAATAATGTTATAACATAAAAATATGTTTACATGAAAAAACATATTATGTTATAATGATATAAAAATATGTTCACATTAAATACTATAATAATGTTATAACAATATAAAAATATTTTAACATAAAATAATATAATAAAATACTATAATAATATAAAAATGGTTTTACATAAAATAATGTAATATGTTATAACAAAATAATATGCTCACATGAAAAAATATAATATTGTTATAATAAAATAAAACATAATTACATAAAATATATTAAAATGTTTAAATAATATAAAAATGTTTTACATAAAATAATATTATTATGTTTATAATGATTGTTTATGTTATAGTTTTTATACATGTATGGATAGAGGGCTTTTTTATTATTTTAGTTTTATTCGAATTTTATAATGCAATGTTTTAAAAAAAAAAAATTAGTATTACATCGTGATTTGAATGTAATAGTTTATATGTCCTTGTTTTATGGGAATTCTATACGGAAGGCTTCAGTTCATATACTTTATAAATAAAAATATAGAACTGTATTTTTATATACAGTCCATAGACTGTTTTATACACATAATATTTTATATTCATTCGATATTTTGCAATATTTTATATATCGTTTTTATGGTCCTTTTTATTTCAGAGTCGTATGGAGAATTTATTGAGTGATTACAAATATGCCGCAGTCTGAGTGAGTAAAGAGCAGCTTAGAAGAGTCCTTAAAATAGATGTAAACCCGATCACTAAAATCTCCTATGAGCTTTAACATGTTAATGTCATTTAAAAAAAAAAAAAATTAAAAATTTTTGAATCTTCAGCCGTTATAAAAAAATAAAAAATCCCTGGCGATCGTGTCCTTGTACAGGCACTTGTTGTTGGAGGGTGACAATGCTCTGTCCCTGGATCATAATTGTGCTCCTAAGTTGTCACCCTTTCGCATGGTCTTCTCATGAAGACTGCAAGTGGCCTTTTCAAAATGTAGTAAGCGGGCAAAGGTCCACTGTTGCCACCATCAGGTAACCGGCTTTGAGATATACCATGGAGTGCATGTAGGCAGGAGATGGCTAAAGACAACTTTTGGATTTCCTGTCTCCATTGGAAGATCTCTTATCTTTCGTTTTAGGGACAACACCAAAATTCTGGATTTCCTTTCCCCATTGGAAAATCTCTCTTACCTTTCATTTTAGGGACAACACCAAAATTCCGGATTTCTTTTCCCCATTGGGAGATCTCTCTTACCTTTCATTTTAGGGACAACTCCAAACGTCTGAATTACCATTCCCCATTGGAAGATCTCTCTTAAGCCCCGTACACACGATCGGATAACCTATGGATTTTCGTCCGATGGATTTGACCATCGGAAATCCGATGAAACTGTTTTTCATCAGTCTTGGCCACACACCATCAGTCAAAAAACCGACCGTTCCAAACGCGGTGACATAAAACACTCCGATGAGCCGAGAGAAATGAAGTTTAATGCTTCTGAGCATGCGTCGACTTGATTCTAAACATGCGTGGGTTTTTTAACCGATGGACTTGCCCATAGACGATCGGAAATTCCCATCGGTTTTTTATCCATCGGAAAAATTTAAAACAAGTTCTATTTTTTCTATCCGATGGAAAAAAGACCGATGGGTACCATACACGATCGGTTGGTCTGATGAAAACCATCCATCGGACGGTTTTCATCAGTCAAACCGATCGTGTGTACGGGGCTTTACCTTTCGTTTTAGGGACAACTCCAAAATTCTGGATTTCCTTTCCCCATTGGAAGATCTCTCTTACCTTTCGTTCTAGGGACAACACCAAAATTCTGTATTTCCTTTCCCCGTTGGAAGATCTCTCTTACCTTTTGTTTTAGGGACAACTCCAAAATTCTGGATTTCCTTTCCCCATTGGAAGATCTCTCTTACCTTTCGTTTTAGGAACAACTCCAAAATTCTGGATTTCCTTTCCCCATTGGAAGATCTCTCTTAACTTTCGTTTTAGGGACAACTCCAAAATTCTGGATTTCCTTTCCCCATTGGAAGATCTCTCTTACCTTTCGTTTTAGGGACAACTCCAAAATTCTGGATTTCCTTTCCCCATTGAAAGATCTCTCTTACCTTTTGTTTTAGGGACTACTCCAAAATTCCGGATTTCCTTTCCCCATTGGAAGATCTCTCTTACCTTTCGTTTTAGGGACAACTCCAAAATTCTGGATTTCCTTTCCCCATTGAAAGATCTCTCTTACCTTTCGTTTTAGGGACTACTCCAAAATTCCGGATTTCCTTTCCCCATTGGAAGATCTCTCTTACCTTTCGTTTTAGGGACAACACCAAAATTCCAGATTTCCTTTCCCCATTGGAAGATCTCTCTTACCTTTCGTTTTAAGGACAACTCCAAAATTCCGGATTTCCTTTCCCCATTGAAAGATCTCTCCTACCTTTCATTTTAGGGACAACTCCAAAATTCTGGATTTCCTTTCCCCATTGGAAAATCTGTCTTACCTTTCGTTTTAGGGACAACTCCAAAATTCTGAATTTCCTTTCCCCATTGGAAGATCTCTCTTACCTTTCGTTTTAGGGACAACTCCAAAATTCTGCGTTTCCTTTCCCCATTGGAAGATCTCGCTTACCTTTCATTTTAGGGACAACACCAAAATTCTGGATTTCCTTTTCCCATTGGAAGATCTCTCTTACCTTTCGTTTTAGGGACAACTCCAAAATTCTGGATTTCCTTTCCCCATTGGAAGATCTCTCGTACCTTTCGTTCTAGGGACAACTCTAAAATGTTTATATTTCTTGTCCCCTTTGAGAGATTTCCCCTTACCTCTTGTTCTAGGGTCAACTCTATCATTTTAGATTTCCTGTTCCAGCTGGAAGATTTCTCCGTTCCTCTTGTCCTGAGGGCAGCTCTAAAATTGTTATGGAGGCAACTCTAAAAAAATTGGATTTCCTGTCCCCATTGGAAGATTTCCCTAACCTCCTGTTCTAGGAACAAATCTAACAATTTGGATTTCCTGTCCCTATTGGAAGGTTTCCCTAATTCCCTAACCTCCTGCAGCCTATTGTATTAGGGTGTACACCCCAAAGCTCAAACACACTCGTTCTTTTAGCCCCCTTCTTTTTCAATCACCTTGGATTAAAAGACTTTGTTTATGCAGTTTGGGGCTGTACAGCAATTGGTTAATTCCACTTTTACATGGTATATTACAAGCCTTGATCTAAACTTTTTTCCTCCATGATATTTAAGGGCTGATCCAGCCACCATGCCAGGCCTTCTGCCTGGGGATTGGCCAGATTCCCTCAAGCATGCAGATAAGGAGCTCCTGGCCTCCACCCACTAACTTCCAGAAGCTTCTCCAAGCTTCTAGAACCAGGGGGAGACCTGCCCTGTAGAGCCCACCAGCCTGACCTAGCGTAACCCGACCCAATTACAGACTCACACAACTACCATGAGTCACCAAAATAAATTTACCTACACAAGTTGCACACTAGAATGTGCTACATAGATATAGTCATTTTTGGCAGAGGTTCCCTGAGAAAGTAATTTCTATTTCAATATTTTTATTACATTTTTATGAATAAAGGGGATTCATAACAACTCGTATAGCAACTTTGCATACAACTCGAATGCAAACAGTAGTATCAAAATAGAGGGAAGGTAAGGTCCCACAGGTGGGTGATATCAATATATCAGTGACAAACATAACCAGCAAAATAGCATATCGTAAAATCAACTTCAATCATTAATAAACCAAGACAGGAGCTTGTCTGTCACACAAAGATAAACCACCCTACCAGGGCTCCCAGAAAGCCCGCGCAGCAGGGGACATAGAAAGATATAAAAGCATTTCCATGACCCACCAGTCAGCAGACGTGGGTCACAATCACTTCCATATGCTCCATACCAAATAGCAAATATGAAAACCATAGAAAACTAACGAAGAAAATAGAAAGAAAGCAAGGGGAAGCTACCCAGGAGGTCCGTCAGAAAGCCCACTGTCTCGACCTTCACCAGTGCTGGGACAAGGTAATCTAGAGCCCAAGCCAAATTGCGCCACCCCCCCAAGATGTATTAGCATTATGTGTCAGCAAAAATCCCCCCCATTAAGCATAAATCCCACCTCCTCCCAATAAAAATCCACCCCTGCTGAAATCCCCCTCCCAGCACAAATCTTTGCCCCCCCAACCCCACCTAGCTCAAATCCTCTCATTCCCCATATGCCCCCAGAATAAATCCCCACCTCACAAAGAAATTCCCCCATCTTAGTACAAATCCTCTGTCCCTCAAATTTCCCCTCTGATCACAAATGCCCCCCCAACTCCAAATCCCCCCCCAACATAAATTCTCCCCAACCCCCATTCTAGCACAAATCCCCCCCAATCATCCCTGCTAGCACAAATACCTTCTCCCCCCCAAAAAAATCCCCTCCTAGCATAAACCCCCTAAAATTCCCCCCCTAGCACAAATCTTCTTCCCCCAAACCCCTCCCAACACAAATCCACCCAAATCACTACTCCTAGCACAACTGCTCAAAATTTCCCCTTCTTGAACTATTCTTATCCCCTGCAGCCCCGCACATTTCCCCTCAAAACACAAATCCCCCTTCCCCAACCTCCTTGTGGTGCCCCCCCACCTCACATGACACCACAGCGCCCAGGGCAGCCGCCCCTCCTGCCCACCCGTTGTCCTGGCCCTGACCTGCACTCCCAGGCATGATCAAAACTAGCAGATTTGTTTTTAAGTATACTGACCGGCTTTTCATTTAGCATAATCCATATCAGCTTATGTATTCATATATCGCTATAGCGATTTTTGCCACAAGGAAAATAAAATAGATGAGGGCCTGAGAATGTTTAGGGATATCAGTGACCAGAATACATCAGCGGTTAAATTCTCACCCAGAACCGACGAACCATAGCACATGACCACCAGATATGAAACATCATGCTGACCACAGCTTCTAAAGAACAAGGGGGAAGGGCCCGGACACATTTTAGAAAGACGATCTGGACCCAAGTACTATTGAGACAGGACCTTGTAGTCCACTGCCACCAGATCCGTATTCGTAATACTCTTATATGTCCGGGCAGTGGCGGCTGGTGCTCAGAATTTTTGGGGGGGCGCAAACAAACTGAGAAATAAAAAAAACATCAATTGCCACCACTGTGCCCATTAAACGCAGCCACTGTGCCCATCAAACACCACCAGTTCCCACTCTCAAATACAACCAGTTTCCCCTCAAATGCAGCCAGTTTCCCCCCAAATTCAGCCAGTTTGCCCCCCCAAATGCAGCCAGTTTCCCCCTAAATGCAGCCAGTTTGCCCCCTCAAATGCAACCAGTTTGCCCCCTCAAATGCAGCCAGTTTCCCCCCAAATGCCGCCAGTTTGTCCCCAAATGCCACCAGTTTGTCCCCAAATGCCACCAGTTTGTCCCCAAATGCAGCCAGTTTCTCCCCAAATACAGCCAGTTTCCCCCTAAATGCCGCCAGTTTGTCCCCAAATTCCACCAGTTTCCCCCCAAATGCAGCCAGTTTGCCCCCTCAAATGCAACCAGTTTGCCCCCTCAAATGCAACCAGTTTGCCCCCTCAAATGCAACCAGTTTGCCCCCAAATGCAACCAGTTTCCCTCCAAATACAGCCAGTTTGTCCCCAAATACAGCCAGTTTCCCCCCAAATAGAGCCAGTTTCTCCCCAAAATGCCGCCAGTTTGTCCCCAAATGCTGCCAGTTTGTCCCCAAATGCCGCCAGTTTGTCCCCAAATGCCACCAGTTTCTCCTCAAATACAGCCAGTTTCTCCCCAAATACAGCCAGTTTCCCCCTAAATGCTGCCAGTTTGTCCCCAAATTCCACCAGTTTCCCCCCAAATACAGCCAGTTTGTCCCCAGCCCAACACTTACCTTCCTCGGGTCAGCACCCTCCTCTCCACGCTCCCTTGATGCCTTCTCCCGCCCTCGATGTCGCTTCAGCCAATCAGGTTACCGGTAACCAGACCCGGTGAACCTGATTGGCTGAGACGCGTGTCAGTGTTAACCAAGGAACGCACACCATGTGCGTCCCCTGGTTAACTACTCAGAAGCCGATTAGAGCCCACAGGCTGTAATCGGGAAGCCTATCAGAGCCGCTGGCTCTGATAGACACTTCCAAAAACCAACCAGCCGCTGTTATTCAGATGGCCGGCGCTCACCAGAGGGCCGGCCATCAGAATAGTGGGCGGCAGCGGCGCCGGCGACAATACTTAGGTTCATGCAATGCATGAACCTATGTATTGTTGACGTGAGTGACGGGCGCAGGAGAGAGAGAGAGGGGGCGGCGCTCCTGCGCCCACTATGGACGCACCGCGGCTGTGTCCGGGTGGACCAAGACCACCAGTCAGATAAATCGATTTGTCAACATGTAGGACAATTTTACAGTCGAATAGACCATTTTTAAAGATTCAAGATATCCCCTCTCCTAGCCTCACCACAAAACATCTAGACTTATAGGCGGTCCGTGTTGTAATTACATCAGTAGCTTTCTACACCGAGTGCAGAAAATGCAAGATCTGTTGCAATCGGAAGTTCTCAGACGGGGCATCTGCAACTGCTACACAAACAAAGTAGGACAGGGGGCAAATACCTTTATGGTCAATAAAGTGAACTATTCTATATAGCCTCCTATTGGCCCTCCCCTGAAAATCTTGCAGACATAAACCCGGTGGAAAGGCAGGGTTAAAAAACAATGGTGCTACTGGGGTATGCAGGGACCAGAAAGTTATTTCAAGGGTTCCTTTGTGTTGAAAAGGTTCAGAAAGTCTGTTCCAAACCATTTTGGGTTTCTTGACCCTCCAATGAGAACCACTTAGAACTTCTGCAATGTCCATTGTCAGTCACCATGTGCAGTTTGCTATCAAAGTCTTACATCCATTGTCATGGACAAGACTCCTTATATGTGGCCTTCAGCCCCAAATGTTCCGACTGTTTGCGAGCCCACTTGGATAACAAGGGTCAGACAGGAGCAACAGGGGTAACGGCAACAACCTTTACAATCTCACTTGCCACCTTATTCAAATTGCCAAAGTCTGGGACCAAGGGCGCAACTTTATGGCTTGCCTCTATGGTACGAGTATAAGCTTCTTCTTAGATATCAGTCAGTGGGAGGAATAGTTCCCCATCATTGGTATCAGTGGGAAGAATAGTGCCCCATCATTGGTGTCAGTGGGAGGAAAAATGCCCCATCATTGGTATCAGTGGGAGGAATAGTGCCCCATCATTGGTATCAGTGGGAAGAATAGTTCCCCATCATTGGTATCAGTGGGAGGAATAGTGCCCCATCATTGGTATCAGTGGGAGGAATAGTTCCCCATCATTGGTATCAGTGGGAGGAATAGTGTCCCATCATTGGTATCAGTGGGAGGAATAGTGCCCCATCATTGGTATCAGTGTGAAGAATAGTGCCCCATCATTGGTATCAGTGGGGGGAATAGTGTCCCATCATTGGTGTCAGTGGAAGGAATAGTGTCCCATCATTGGTATCAGTGGGAGGAATAGTGCCCCATCATTGGTGTCAGCGGAATGAATAGTGTCCCATCATTGGTGTCAGTGGGAGGAATAGTGTCCCATCATTGGTATCAGTGGGAGGAATAGTGTCCCATCATTGGTATCAGTGGGAGGAATAGTGTCCCATCATTGGTGTCAGTGGGAGGAATAGTGCCCCAAGGGCGGTATAAAGGTAAGCAAAGGGCCACATCCAGCCCACGGAGAGACCACTGGTATAATATGATGGCTAAGAATCTTCCAGTACTTATCAGCAGTTAGGGGGCCATCAATTGTGAGTTAATTGTTAACACAATTTGCAGAAATATAGCCCAGATCCTGAGGAAGCCTCCATGTTGCTCTACTGCTGCATGAAGATAACCATCTGTGTACTGTGCCTTTTGGTGGACAAACTGACTTTTGCTGAAGTTGAATATTTCAGATTTTGGTTTATTAGTCTAGAGCCCCTGTTGCTATTTTTCTGCAGCCCAGTCATGTGGCTTTGTTACCACTTTGTAGAAATTACTTGTTCTTTATGTCCCCTGAGGATGTCCCTTGCATAGACGAAACGCGTAAGTAGGGTGGAGTTGTGTTTTTTGAGCTTTTGTTACCCCCCGATGCTTGTGAGTATTTTCTCATGAAATAAATTGGTGTTTTAAGCAATATTACGCCATAGTCCTCTTGTATTTTCCTCTGAATCTTACTGCGGAGAATTGCGCTTTTCCCACAGCCATTGGAGGACTTGGTGGGTGTGGAGGTTGTTACCAAACCCTGGTGTGGTTCCCATTTGATGCATCCTACGCTAGTGATCTCTTATAATCTGGAGATCCTGGTTATCCGATAAGAGAATTGATATATCTGTGTCTGAGGTGGTTTGGGACTAAAACACGTGGAACTGTGGCATTTCATTTTCACACAAGTTTCTACACCGCCCAACTAGTGGAGCCCTGAAATATTATTTTGGGAACATAGTGTGCAGCGTTACCCCCTAGCACCGAGCCCATAATAATTTGGTGGCTTAGAAATGACTTGTGTATGACTTGATGGGGTACCTGGATCCCAGTGGATTCCACGAGTAATGAGCTGCAAAAGAAGATTTTGGTTTTCATTGGAAGTTCAACATTCTTCTTATTTGCTCCATTGAGTTTCCATAGTTGACCATGGTTTCTGGTCCTCAGATTCCTCAAACTTGCCGATTTTGTCCTCCCGCAGAGGATTTTGGACATCAACTTTGGACAAAACTTGCCTGCTGCAAAATTTTCTCCTTGGAAAGGACCTTGATGATACAGGATGACCACCCCGTGTCTTACTGCATTACTCACCTTTGCCGTGGTGTAAGGTTTGAAGGTTGAGCCACCACATCTACGACAACCTTTTTAGTATGGCTGCCTTTGTCCCTCTACACCTCTGTATAGAGCTTACTCAAGCACTGGGCTATATACCTTAAAAGAGGTCACAATTCTCGATGGGAAAGGAGTCCTTCCTTCTTAAAGGAGAAGTGTGGGTTGGGTTAAATAACTAGTACAAATCACATTAGTCACATATCAGCTAATCTTTTTTTCCTACCTCTTTTAGTTTTTACAGCATGTGCACATGAACTTTCCTTCTGCTGGCAAAAACGGTCCATTTTCAGTTTGAAAAGTTCTCAGGGGGTGTGTTGGTGTGTTGGTGGAGATGTTCACACCCCCTGAGAACTTTTCAAACTGAAAATGGACCGTTTTTGCCAGCAGAAGGAAAGTTCATGTGCCTCTGTCCCCCCTCCCCTAAGAGACGTGTCTGTGCTGATAGATAGCGAGGGGGGGGGGGTAGAGAGAAGCGAAAAGGGAGGAGGGAGCAAATTCCGCTCTGTGAAGTCTCAGAAACAAGCAGAGGGAGGAGAGCCGACATCATTCAAGCAAAATGACAGGAAAGGGGGTGGATCCAGACTCTGTATTCACACCATTGTCAGGATGATGCTGTATGAAAGACTGTAGAACCTCCCACAGGTATTTATCTTGATTTTAACAGAATGGGGGCACTTCTGAGAGGGCTGGGAGGGTTTATAGATATCAGCAGCTCACATAGAATAGATGTAAGCAAAAAAAAAGGAAACCCATACTTCTCTTTTAACCACTTAACGACCGCCCACCGCCGATTTACGTCGGCAGAATGGCACGGACAGGCAGAATCACGTAGATCTACGTGATCGCCTTTGTGCAGTTGGGGGGTCCATCCGGACCCCCCTTCACTGCAGTGAGCGGCCGTTAAGTGTTCGGGAGCGATCAGGCATGAGGGGGCGGCCGCTCGATTCCGCCCCCCCCTCGCGATCGCTCCCGGCCAATGAAATTGCTTCCTCCGCCATGTGATGTAAACACAGGCTGGAGGAAGTGATGTCATCTCCCTCGCCGCGGTCTTTTCGTTTCCCGGCGCCGAGGAGTGAAGACAGAGGTTAGTGCTCTAACAGTCCACTGACACGTAGGTACACATAGGCACACAAATCACCCCCCAGTCACCCCCAGATCACCCCCCAGGTCACCCCAAAGCCCCCAATCACAGTGTCACTGATTGCAGTGATCATTTATTTTACTGATCACTGCATTTAGTGTCATCTGTGATTGTAAAAAGTTGCAGGGCAGTTAGGATTAGGCCCCTTTAGGTCCAGGGTAGCCCCCTAACCCCCCCTAATAAAGGTTTAACCCCTTGATCACCCCCCAGGTAACCCTTTCACCCCCTAACTTCAGCGTCACTAAGCGATTGTTTTTCCGATCGCTGTATTCGTGTCGCTGGTGTTTTAGATAGGCAGTTATTTTTTTTTTAGGTTCGCCGCAGGTTTTTATTGGTGTCAGGTACCCCCATATATTATTTTAACCCCCTGATTGCCCCTAGAGTTAACCCTTTCACCAGTGATCGCCGTATAAGCGTCACTGGTGTCACTGGTTAGCCAGTAAGTTATTTAGTTATTTAGGTTACCCGTCAGGTTTTTATATAGTGTCAGGTACCCCCATATTTAACCTAATAAAGGTTTTAACCCCCTGATTGCCCCTAGTTAACCCTTTCACCAGTGATCACCATATAAAGGTTACGGGTGACGCTGGTTGATTAGTTTGCTTTTTATAGCATCAGGGCACCCGCCGTATATAACCCAATAAAGGTTTAACCCCCCTGATCGCCCGGCGGGTGAGATCAATTAGGTTTTAGCGCCAGAGAGGGTCTGCGTCGCCCCAGGCAGTGTTAGGTTAGTGCCAGTAACGCTAACACCCACGCGCAAAGCATACACCCCCCTTAGTGGTATAGTATCTGATCAGATCTATACTAGCATCCCCAGCGGTTTAGGGTTCCCAAAAACGCAGTGTTAGCGGGATCAGCCCAGATACCTGCTAGCGCCTGCGTTTAGCCCCTCCGCCCAGCCCAGCCCAGCCCACCCAAGTGCAGTATCGATCGATCACTGTCACTTACCAAACACAACACACATAACTGCAGCGTTCGCAGAGACAGGCCTGATCCCTGCGATCGCTAACAGTTTTTTTGTAGCGTTTGATATATTTGCTGACGACAGTCAGGTGCTTTTTTTCCTGTGAATCTTACTAGTGTACCCCTAAATTTAGAGCCCAAAATGGCAAGACGAAGGTACACTAGTAAAGAGGCCTACGAGATTCTGAGCATGACAGATAGTGAAGAGGAGGTCACGTATCTGTCAGATTCAGGCTCAGAATATCTTCCCGTAGAAGACAGTGACATCAGCGGCCCCACGTCAGATAGCTCTGACGACGAATTTGAGGTCCCTGCTAAGGTCAGGCGTACCCGATCCCGATCTTCTGAGGTTGTTGAGGAGCAAGAACCGCAGGTCTCTCGTATCATGGAGCAGAGTAGTACTAGCGCCGCTATTCCTTCTGGTGAACTGGCAAGCACCAGCGGCCTAGTACAGCCTGGACGTACATCCAGCACTGCAGTAACACTTGGTGACGTGGCGAGTCCCATAAGTGCAGTTCAAGCTGGCGAGGTGGCAAGCACAAGTAGTGTCCCGCTGCCACCAAGAAGACAAAGGCAGGCCCGTCGTGCCCATACTGCCCTTCCTGCAGAATTCGCCTATCCTGATTGGGTCCCCACCACTTCTGCAGAACCCGTACTTCCCCCATTCACTGCCCAACCCGGTATTCAGGTGGAAACAGCTGATTTTATTCCAATTGATTTTTATTCGCTGTTTTTCACGGAAGATCTCTATAGATCTATTGTGGACCAGAGTAATTTATATGCTGGTCAATTTATCGCCGCTAACCCCCAGTTGCCTAAAATTGCCAGAAATTGGAAACCAATTACGGTTTCCGAATTTAAGACCTTTCTGGGCCTTTCCCTCAACATGGGCACACATAAATTTCCGTCATTGCGTGCTTATTGGTCCACGCACCCAATTGACCACATGCCCGTGTTCTCTGCCTCCATGTCCAGGGCACGATACGAGCAGATTTTGCGGTTCATGCACTTCAACGACAATGAACTTTGTCGTCCACGTGGGGACCCTGAATACGACCGGCTCTATAAAATTCGGCCCCTCATAAACCACTTCAACGAACGTTTTGCAGCCTTGTTTACTCCCGATCAAGTTGTCTGCGTTGATGAGTCCCTGATTAAATTTTCTGGCCGCTTGTCTTTCAAGCAGTACCTTCCCAGCAAGCGTGCCAGATACGGGGTCAAGCTCTACAAGTTCTGTGACAGGGCAACAGGCTATGTAGTGAACTTTACGGTTTATGAGGGAAAAGACAGTCAGATTGAGTCGGTCAACTGCCCGGATTACATAGGGAGCGCTGGCAAGATAGTGTGGAACTTGGTGTCACCCTTATTCGGAAAGGGGTACCACTTGTATGTGGACAATTATTACACGAGCGTGCCACTGTTTAGTCACTTGTTTGATCATAAGATTGGAGCATGTGGCACCGTGCGACCTAATCGCCGGGGCTTTCCCCAGCGGCTTGTAGATGCCCGTCTTAGGCTGGGGGAGAGAGCCTGCGTAAAGTGTAATAACTTGCTCGCTATGAAGTGGAGGGACAATAAGAATGTTTTCCTTCTTACCTCCCTTCATGCAGACACGACAGTCCAAATTCGTACGGCGACTGGTGTTGTGGAGAAACCCCTCTGTGTCCACGAATATAACCAAAATATGGGAGGGGTGGACCTCAACGACCAGTTGATGGCGCCGTATCTAATTGACCGTAAGGCGAGACGCTGGTACAAAAAAGTGTCTCTATCATTATTCCAATTGGCTTTGCTGAACGCTCATGTGCTATACAGAGCTTCAGGCGGGACGTTATCTCTTCTAAAATTCCAGAATGAGATAGTCACAGAACTCCTGTATCCAGGCGGTTCTGCACCTCACCATCCCCAACCAAATGCAGTAAGCCGGCTGCATGAGAGGCATTATTCGTATGTCCTCCCGAGTACCCCTACCCAAAGCCACCTCCAAAAAAGATGTCGTGTCTGTAGCAAGCGCGGATTTAGGCGTGACACCCGTAGTTTTTGTCCACTCTGTCCTGACAAGCCTGGTCTTTGCCAAGGTGAATGTTTTGAACGCTACCACTCAAAAGTGAAGTTTTAGCGTAGGGTACAGCATTTCACAGACAAGGACACACTTACACAGGGTCTCCCAAGATGCCATTACATTTTGAGAGACCCGAACCATTACAGTTGTAAAGTTACAAAAAAAAGTGTAAAAAAGAAAAAAAAACGTAAAAAACAAAACACAAAAAAAATATAAAATAAAAAAAACCAAAAATAGTTGTCGTTTTATTGTTCTCTCTCTCTCTATTTTCTCTCTATTGTTCTGCTCTTTTTTACTGTATTCTATTCTGCAATGTTTTATCATGCTTGCTTTTCAGGTATGTAATTTTTTGTTTTCAGGTGCGCCATTCAACTGCAGCGCGGAATTATTTATCTTGACAGCAATAGCGTTTGCTCCCACGATACATAAAGCCGTGACTCCAACGCTGTAGGAGGTGATTTCACCACCACAGTTAAAAAAAAGAGCATATATGCCGAAGCATGGGGGCAGCAGGGGCGGAGGAGCGATTTTGCTCCTAATGCCGCGTACATACGGTCGAAATTCCGACGGAGGCCTGCCCGTGGAAAATTCCGACCGTGTGTACGCGGCATAACTTTTTTGCGGGAGAATGCCCCCATGCTTCGGCATATATATATTTTAGGCACAGGTTGCGTTAAAACATTTTTTTATTTTTTACTAGGTTTTGTTTTGGTATTTGCTTTGCAGGTATGGCATGGTAAGGTCTTACTGTTGTACTGTAATGTTACTTTGTTTTAATGTTAACCACCATTTGCTTAGCAGGTACGCCATTCAGTTGCAGCGCGGATCTATTTATCTTGACAGCAACAGCGTTTGCTCCCACGATACATAAAGCCGTGACTCCAACGCTGTAGGAGGTGATTTCACCACCACAGTTAAAAAAAAGAGCATATATGCCGAAGCATGGGGGCAGCAGGGGCGGAGGAGCGATTTTGCTCCTAATGCCGCGTATATACGGTCGAAATTCCAACGGAGGCTTATCCGTGGAAAAGTCCGACCGTGTGTACGCGGCATAACCTTTTATGCCGCGTACATACGGTCGAAATTCCGACGAAGGCTTGACCGTGTGTACGCGGCATAACTTTTTTGCGGGAGGATGCCCCCATGCTTCGGCATATATGCCCATCATTAGAAGTGGGTGGATGAAGGGAGGTATTCTAATGGTGGGCATACCCACCAATCAATCTCTTTTTTTCGTTCAGCCAATAGGCTGTATGAAAAAAAAGATTACAATACATGTCCAACAAGGACCAGCAACGTACTGGTATGTTGCTGGACTTTGAATGTTTATACCAGAATGATGCCTGCGGGTTTAGGTATCATCTTGGTATCATTCTTTTCAGCCAGCAGCCGGCTTTCATGTAAAAGCAATTCTAGCAGATAATTAGCCTCTAGACTGCTTTTACAAGCAGTGGGAGGGAATGTCCCCCCCCCGGATATAAAAAGCGCCATTGGGAAATTGGGAAAGCATTTTATCACACCGATCTTGGTGTGGTCAGATGCTTTGAGGGCAGAGGAAAGATCTAGGGTCTAACCCCCCAATTTTTTTCAAAAAAAGAGTACCTGTCACTACCTATTGCTATCATAGGGGATATTTACATTCCCTGAGATAACGATAAAAATGGTAAAAAAATAAAATATGGAAGGCACAGTTTAAAAATAAAATAAAAAAGCCAAATAAATAATAAAAAAAAAAAAAAAAAAAAAAAAAGCACCGCTGTCCCCCCCTGCTATTGCGCAAAGGCGAACGCAAGCGTCGGTCTAGCGTCATATGTAAACAGCAATTGCATCATGCATGTGAGGTATCACCGCGAAGGTCAGATCGAGGGCAGTAATTTTAGCAGTAGACCTCCTCTGTAAATCTAACGTGGTAACCTGTAAAGGCTTTTAAATGCTTTTAAAAATGAATGTAGTTTGTCGCCGCTGCGCGTTTGTGCGCAATTTTAAAGCATGTCGTGTTTGGTATCCATGTACTCGGCCTATGATCATCTTTTTTATTTCATCAAACATTTGGGCAATATAGTGTTTTTTAGTGCATTAAAAATAAAAAAAGTGTGTTTTTCCCCCAAAAAATGCGTTTGAAAAATTTTAAATTAATCTGTAGGGCCTTTGCTTTAAAAAAATATATAATGTTTGGGGGTTCAACATAATTTTCTTGCAAAAAAAAATATTTTTTCATGTAAACAAAAAGTGTCAGAAAGGGCTTTGTCTTCAAGTGGTTAGAAGAGTGGATGATGTGTGACATAAGCTTCCTAATGTTGTGCATAAAATGCCAGGACAGTTCAAAACCCCCCCAAATGACCCCATTTTGTAAAGTAGACACCTCAAGCTATTTGCTGAGAGGCATGTTGAGCCCATTGAATATTTTTTTTTTTTGTCCCAAGTGATTGAATAATGACCAAAAAAAAAAAAAAATGTACAAAAAGTTGTCACTAAATGATATATTGCTCAAACATGCCATGGGCATATGTGGAATTACACCCCAAAATACATTCTGTTGCTTCTCCTGAGTACAGGGATACCACATGTGTGGGACTTTTTGGGAGCCTAGTCGCGTACGGGACCCCAAAATCCAAGCACCGCCTTCAGGATTTCTATGGGTGTAAATTTTTGATTTCACTCCTCACTGCCTATCACAGTTTCGGAGGCCATGGAATGCCCAGATGGCACAAAACCCCCCCAAATGACCCCATTTTGGAAAGTAGACACCCCAAGCTATTTGCTGAGAGGTATGTTGAGTATTTTGCAGATCTCGCTTTTTGTCACAAAGTTTTGAAAATGTAAAAAAAGAAAAAAAAAGAGAAAAAAAAATGTCTTTCTTAATTTTCAAAAACAAATGAGAGCTGTAAAATACTCACCATGCCTCTCAGCAAATAGCTTGGGGTGTCTACTTTCCAAAATGGGGTCATTTGGGGGGGTTTTGTGCCATCTTGGCATTTTATGGCCTTCAAAACTGTGATAGGTAGTGAGGAGTGAAATCAAAAATTTATGCCCTTAGAAACCTTGAAGGCGGTGCTTGGTTTTTGGGGTCCCGTACGCGGCTAGGCTCCAAAAAGTCCCACACATGTGGTATCCCCGTACTCAGGAGAAGCAGCAGAATGTATTTTGGGGTGTAATTTCACATATGCCCATGGCATGTGTGAGCAATATATCATTTAGTGACAACTTTGTGCAAAAAAAAAAAAGTTTGTCATATTCCCGCAACTTGTGGCAAAATATAAAATATTCCATGGACTGAACATGCCTCTCAGTAAATAGCTTGGGGTGTCTACTTTCCAAAATGGGGTCATTTGGGGGGGTTTTGTGCTATTTTGGCATTTTATGGCCTTCGAAACTGTGATAGGTAGTGAGGAGTGAAATCAAAAATTTGCGCCCTTAGAAATCCTGAAGGCGGTGCTTGGTTTCCGGGGTCCCGTACGTGGCTAGGCTCCTAAAAAGTCCCACACATGTGGTATCCCCGTACTCAGGAGAAGCAGCAGAATGTATTTTGGGGTGCAATTCCACATATAACCATGGCATGTGTGAGCAATATATCATTTAGTGACAACTTTTTGTAATTTTTTTTTTTTTTTTGTCATTATTCAATCACTTGGGACAAAAAAAAATATTCAATGGGCTCAACATGCCTCTCAGCAATTTCCTTGGGGTGTCTACTTTCCAAAATGGGGTCATTTGGGGGGGTTTTGTACTGCCCTGCCATTTTAGCACCTCAAGAAATGAGATAGGCAGTCATAAATTTAAAGCTGTGTAAATTTCAGAAAATGTACCCTAGTTTGTAAACGCTATAACTTTTGCGCAAACCAATAAATATACGCTTATTGACATTTTTTTTACTAAAGACATGTGGCTGAATACATTTTGGCCTAAATGTATGACTAAAATTGAGTTTATTCGATTTTTCTTATAACAAAAAGTAGAAAATATCATTTTTTTTCCAAATTTTCGGTCTTTTTCTGTTTATATCGCAAAAAATAAAAATCGCAGAGGCAATCAAATACCATTAAAAGAAAGCTCTATTTGTGGGAAGAAAAGGACGCAAATTTCATTTGGGTACAACATTGCATGTCCGCACAATTTACAGTTAAAGCAGCGCAGTGCCGAATCCCAAAAACAGGCCTGGTCCTAATGGCCCGAAATGGTCCGGGGCTTAAGTGGTTAAAGAATATTCTAATTGGTGATCAGTGGGAAGAATGTTCCTTACATTGGTGATCAGTGGGAAGAATGTTCCTTACATTGGTGATCAGTGAGAAGAATTTTCCTTACATTGATGATCAGTGAGAAGAATGTCCCTTACATTGGTGATCAGTGAGAAGAATGTTCCTTACATTGGCGATCAGTGGGAAGAATGTTCCTTACATTGGTGGTCAGTGGGAAGAATGTTCCTTACATTGGTGATCAGTGGGAAGAATGTTCCTTACATTGGTGATCAGTGGGAAGAATGTTCCTCACATTGGTGATCAGTGGGAAGAATGTTCCTCACATTGGTGATCAGTGGGAAGAATGTCCCTTACATTGGTGATCAGTGAGAAGAATGTTCCTTACATTGGTGATCAGTGAGAAGAATGCTCCTTACATTGGTGATCAGTGGGAAGAATGTCCCTCACATTGGTGATCAGTGGGAAGAATGCTTCTTACATTGGTGATCAGTGGGAAGAATGTCCCTTACATTGGTGATCAGTGGGAAGAATGTTCCTTACATTGGTGATCAGTGAGAAGAATTTTCCTTACATTGATGATCAGTGAGAAGAATGTCCCTTACATTGGTGATCAGTGGGAAGAATGTTCCTTACATTGGTGATCAGTGGGAAGAATGTTCCTCACATTGGTGATCAGTGAGAAGAATGTTCCTTACATTGGTGATCAGTGGGAAGAATGTTCCTTACATTGGTAGTCAGTGGGAAGAATGTCCCTTACATTGGTGGTCAGTGGGAAGAATGTTCCTTACATTGGTGATCAGTGAGAAGAATGTTCCTTACATTGGTGATCAGTGGGAAGAATGTTCCTTACATTGGTGATCAGTGGGAAGAATGTTCCTTACATTGGTGATCAGTGGGAAGAATGTTCCTCACATTGGTGATCAGTGAGAAGAATGTTCCTTACATTGGTGATCAGTGAGAAGAATGTTCCTTACATTGGTGATCAGTGGGAAGAATGTTCCTTACATTGGTGATCAGTGGGAAGAATGCTCCTTACGTTGGTGATCAGTGAGAAGAATGCTCCTTACATTGGTGATCAGTGGGAAGAATGCTCCTTACATTGGTGATCAGTGGTCAGAATGCTCCTTACATTGGTGATCAGTGAGAAGAATGCTCCTTACATTGGTGATCAGTGGGAAGAATGCTCCTTACATTGGTGATCAGTGGGAAGAATGCTCCTTACATTGGTGATCAGTGAGAAGAATGTTCCTTACATTGGTAGTCAGTGGGAAGAATGTCCCTTACATTGGTGGTCAGTTGGAAGAATGTTCCTTACATTGGTGATCAGTGAGAAGAATGTTCCTTACATTGGTGATCAGTGGGAAGAATGTTCCTTACATTGGTGATCAGTGAGAAGAATGTTCCTTACATTGGTGATCAGTGGGAAGAATGTCCCTTACATTGGTGATCAGTGAGAAGAATGTTCCTTACATTGGTGATCAGTGAGAAGAATGCTCCTTACATTGGTGATCAGTGGGAAGAATGCTCCTTACATTGGTGATCAGTGGGAAGAATGCTCCTTACATTGGTGATCAGTGGGAAGAATGCTCCTTACATTGGTAGTCAGTGGGAAGAATGTCCCTTACATTGGTGGTCAGTGGGAAGAATGTTCCTTACATTGGTGATCAGTGAGAAGAATGTTCCTTACATTGGTGATCAGTGGGAAGAATGTTCCTTACATTGGTGATCAGTGGGAAGAATGCTCCTTACATTGGTGATCAGTGAGAAGAATGCTCCTTACATTGGTGATCAGTGGGAAGAATGCTCCTTACATTGGTGATCAGTGGGAAGAATGCTCCTTACATTGGTGATCACTGGGAAGAATGTTCCTTACATTGGTGTCAGTGGGAAGAATGTTCCTTACATTGGTGATCAGTGGGAAGAATGTTCCTTATATTGGTGTCAGTGGGAAGAATGGTCCTTACATTGGTGATCAGTGGGAAGAATAGTCCTTACATTGGTGATCAGTGGGAAGAATGTTCCTTACATTGGTGATCAGTGGGAAGAATGTTCCTTACATTGGTGATCAGTGGGAAGAATGTTCCTTACATTGGTGATCAGTGAGAAGAATGTTCCTTACATTGGTGATCAGTGAGAAGAATGTTCCTTACATTGGTGGTCAGTGGGAAGAATGCTCCTTACATTGGTGATCAGTGGGAAGAATGTTCCTTACATTGGTGATCAGTGGGAAGAATGTCCCTTACATTGGAGGTCAGTGGGAAGAAGGAGGAGGACACACCCAAAGAGCTCTCTCTGAGATCCAGCCTTTTTCAAGCCTGGGCTGTGCCTGCTAGCTTGGCCCAGGAATAATGCCTGATCCTGGGGGAGGCCCTGGGAGGGACCCCCCTGATGACACGGGGCCTAGTGAGGAGGAGGAGGTGGAGGATCTGATTGTGGGTCCAGGCCCTGGTGAGCATGTTGATGTCTACAGACAGAAGATCATTGATCGTTTCCGGGCGATCGGAAGAGCTGAGGAGAAACTTAAATGTTTAAAATTTGAACATAAAAACTTCAGGGCCAAGTATTTCCAGGCCTGGAGTAAGAATCGTTCGGCCATGAAGCCTGAGTTACAGCAGATGGAGGAGAAGGTAAAGAAACAATCTTTATTGTTGGAGAAATTGAAAGATAAAAGTGGAGCTTTGGCAGAAAAGTTTACCAATGAGACGAGATTTGCCTCCCAGACATCAGAGAGTTCTGTGGATCAGCAGCACCAGAGCAATGTGGATGGATCTGCATCATGCCCCCCGCACATGGATTTTGCTGCTACTGCTGGGACTTGTAGTTCCACAAGCAAGATGGCTGCCAGCTCCAAAGAGCCTGTTTCACCTTCACCTGGGCTGGTTGATGCAGGTGGGGGAGGGGAGCAGCACAGTGCAGCATGTGAAGTGGAAGCAGCCATGGAAGTCTCCTGCAATGAATCACCTGTTGCTGTACAATCTTGCTTAGCTGACAGTCCTGTCCTGATGGAGAAGAGTCTGCCTGGAGGTGAAGTATCTATGGGTACAGCAGTGAGTATGGACACGGCAGGAACTATGAATGTGCCAGAAAATAATGACAGCAATAACATTAATAAAGCAATGGATGTGGTGGTGGGTGGTGGTGAAGGGGTTAATGTTGCTGCTATTGGTAAAAATGACATTTCTCCTCCTGCTCAGCAGAGGAAAGACTCCTCAGGTGTACAATTGTCATCGGCCAGAGTTGTGTCAGACGTTTCTAAACGCACAACTGAATCCTCTGCAGGGAGGTCGGCGATCACTGGCAGCTATGCGACAGTTTTGGGGAGTCGCACCAAGGAGGGTGGGGGGAATGCTGCAAATGTTAGTGGTCACAATTTGGGGAGGTTTGGTGGGGGGATGGTTAGTGGGTACCAGAGGAGAAATGTGGTCCAATTGAAGTGGGAGGGGGAGGGGACCCCACCAGTAAGGGGGAGGGTGGCAGAGTTGGTTCTGGAAATGGGGTTTAAAGTTTCGGATATTTTTGCTTTGATTTGCCCCGTGGGGAGTTATGAGTTTGATTTGTCCTTTGTAAAGCCTGAGGGTTTGGATTTGTTTTGGGAGCGTTTTAGGAGGTGCGGGGGCCTTCCGCAGTGGAACGGTTGGGTGCCAAAGGTGATTTCCAGACAGCCTCTGATAAAATCTGTTACGATCCTGGTGCATAATGAATCTATACCTGAGGCTGATTTAATAGTATGGCTACGCCGATATGGTGAGGTCCTCGCTCCACTGCGGAAGGTCCTTGATCTGCATGGGATTTGGACAGGGGCCTGGACAGTGTCATTAAAATTAGGGGTACTGGAAAATGTAGTCCAACATCTGCCATGTTCAGCCTTTCTGGGGAGGGATAGGCTGACCATTTTTTACCAAGGTCAGCCTAAAGTCTGCAACAAATGTGGTGAAAGGGGCCATTTTGCATCTACCTGCACCCGTAAAAAGTGTTCAATGTGCCAGGATCTGGGCCATTTGGCTAAGGATTGCACCGATATTCTGTGCAATTTGTGCCAAAAGCTCGGTCATCCTTATAGTCAATGCCCAGAGGCATTACATAACTTGCCGGGATTGGAGGCTGAGCTGCAGAGGCTGGATAAGGAGGATGAGGCCACTGAAACTGTTGTTGTCCCTCCTGTGTCTGTGACATCTGTTGGTTCTGGTTCTTTCTCTCCTAGTGATGTGGTCCCTGATTCTGTCCCTCCTGTGGTACGTAGATCCTCCAGACTGGCGGAGGCTGCTGGGGGGGCAGGTTTAGCGGATCTTCCCACTCAGCCTCCAGTCCCTGCCCCTCGGACGCGCAAGCGTGGTCAGGGGAATGGGGGGGTGCTGGATGGGGGTGGGGCTGATGGAAGGGTGTCCATACCCCATGTCTCACGCTCGGTTGATGGGGATTCGGATGATGAGGGGTGGGAGAAGATTAGGAGGAAGAAAAAAAAGAAGAGGAAGACGAGAAAAGCTGTAATTTCTTCCTCAGAGTCGGACCCAGGAGGGGTTCCTCTTGGCAACACCTTTTCTGTTTTGTCGGGTGATGAGATGTCTGATGTGTCTTTCTCCTTATCATCTATGGATGAAGGGGAGTCACGTAGTTTGAAGAGAGCTGTTTCTGGTGATGAGAGTGTGGTAAAGGTTAAGAAACGACTACCCCAATCATCCTGATGGCAGTTCCCACTCCGATAAAGGTGCCGACCATTAATGTCGCCAGCATTAAATCTGCAAGAGCTTGTGATATTGCCTTATTTTTGCTCAGCGAGTTTGATGCCGAGATTTTATTTTTGCAAGAGACCTGGCTCCATACTTTGGCCGATGTCCATCTGGCAAAAAGGGAGTGGAGATGCGGTCCCTCCTTTTGGTCTCTTGCGGCTGAGCCCTACAGCGGAGTTGCGGTCCTTTTTAAAACCGATATGGTAACGTGCCGGCGGATAATTGAGGTAGAAATGGGTAGATGCATGGTCTTGGACGTTTCTGTTAGGGGGCAGGACCTGCGCCTGATTAATATCTATGGGCCGCAGTCAAAATGGGGCAGGAAATGCCTCCTCACAGAGATCAAGCCCTTCCTTTTTACGTCCCAGCAGGTTGTCTTTGGAGATGACTTTAACACCATAATTAGGCCTGAAGACAGAGAGGCTCCATAGACAGGCTGGGTTACGATAGCGTTTTTCTTAGAGATATGGTGAGACAAGCAGGCCTGGTAGATGTGCATATTAAGCACTGCCCTGGCAGCACGGGATTCACATTTCAGAGAGGGAATAGTCAGAGTAGGATAGATAGGTTTTTTTTAAAGGAGAACTCTGCTTTCTCGGCTCCTGAGTTGAGGGCGGTGAAGTTCTCCGACCACTGTATGCTATCTGTGACTCTGAATGCCTCAGACACTCCACCCAGGGGAAGGGGTACCTGAAAACTGAATTTGACTCTCCTGGAAGATGTAGAGGTAAGACAATCCTTTGAGGATTTTTTTCAGGCACAGGTTTCTATTCTGGACTTTTGCAGCAGTAAGTCAGAGTGGTGGGAGCTTGTGAAACAAAGGGCAATTGGACTTTTCAAGGCCATAAGTAAGAAGAAGCAGCTTGGTATGTACATTGCCTACCAGCATTTGCGGAGGAAGCTTGATTGTCTTGTCTCGTATGGAGGAGATCCAGGGGAGATCTCTGAGGTGAAGCTTCTTCTTAGGAAGTGTCAATACGACCGGCATTCCTCCTTGGTTCTGGAGAGGGATTATGGAAAATATCACTCGCCTGATCCTTACCAGAACTATAAGCAAGGCATAGCAGTTAAGACAGTCATAGGCCTGAGGGATGGTACGGGTTCCCTGGTGGAGTCCAGATCAGGGATCCTGGAGATCTTCAGATCATATTACGCAGACCTTCTGGGAAGAAAGGACCTTTGTCGGGACAGGATGGAAAGCTTTCTGGATTCTACTCCAGGATTGGAAAATGGTACATTGCCTTTGATGGATTTGACAGAACCAATTTCAGCGGATGAGGTAGTTCATGCTATAGAGAAGCTGGCTACCAAAAAATCGCCTGGGCCAGATGGATTAACAGCTGAATTCTACAAGTGTTTTAAGTCCATTCTGGCTCCCTTTTTAGCGGAGGTTTATAACAGCTGTCTAGAAGAGGGTTCGCTCCCTTCCTCCATGAGGCAATCCGCTGTGATTCTTCTGTCAAAAGGTAAAGACCGCTCAATGATTGAGAACTGGCGCCCCATCAGTCTTCTCAATGTTGATAGAAAGATTTTGGCAAAGATTCTTTTTTGGCGCTTGTCGTCAGTGGCAGGCGATTTGTTGTCCAGTCATCAGCACTGCTCGGTCCAAGGTAGAAGTACCTTTTCAGCGGTTTTAGCTGTCCGGGAGGCTTTGGAGCGATGCAGGGCTGCTGGATGGAGAAAGTACTTGCTGGCATTGGATCAGGCGAAGGCTTTTGATAGAGTCAATCATGAGTACCTGTATTTGCTACTTGGTAGATACGGCCTGCAGGGGAGGTTTATAGATTGGCTAAAAACATTATATAGAGGGGCTGAGAGCTTCCCACTGGTTAATGGTTGGGTTGGACGGCCTTTTGAGGTTGGATCTGGTGTGCGCCAGGGATGTCCTCTGAGCCCCCTGCTATATGTATTCGCAATTGACCCCTTCATAAGAAGGCTAGAGAGTGGATCTTTGTCCGGGGTGCCTTTGGGCATTGCTGGTGTGCCGCCTTTGAAGGTCGTGGCCTATGCCGATGATGTGTCTGTTATTGTCTCTGGGACGGAGGAGGCGCTGGAGGTGGTCTCTATGATAGAACAGTACACGGAGGCTTCTGGTTCTAAAGTCAACCATGAAAAGAGTGAAGTTTTCTGGATGGGTGAGGAGGGTGAAAGCTTTGAACTTCCGGATGCCTTCCCAGAGCCCCAACAGGAAATTAAAGTGTTGGGCATCAAATTTGGTCCTGGTGACTATGGTCATCGAAATTGGGAAAGCAGGTTGGTGGGTGCCAATGCCAAAGTAGCAAGCTAGAAGAAATGGAAGCTTTCCTTGAGGGAGAGGGTTGACTTGATCAAAACGTACCTGGTCCCAATCTTTTTATATGTCAGCTTTGTCTGTATCTTGCCGGCATCTCCCTATGCAAGGGTGTACAGCTGTTTTTTCCAACTGTTATGGGGAAATAGGCTGAACCTGATCAAACGCAATGTGACTTACCTGTCTAGGCGGGAGGGTGGCTTAGGAATGGTCAACCCAATAGTTTTCTTTTCTCTGCTCTTTTTAAAGTACAATCTTGGTAGCATGCTAGCAGAGAACCCGCCGGGATGGGTGGGTATTTTTCAATCTTGTTTTAGGCCTTTTCTGCGATGCTGGGAAGAAGGCGGGCCAGGGAAAAGTCTGAGAGTCCAACATGGCAAGCTCCCGGCTTATGTTGCCCCATGCCTGAAAATACTTCGGCAGTGGCAGGTGACAGCGGAGGAGATCAAGTCCCTCCCCAGGAAGCTTCTGGAGAAGAGGATTTTGAGCTCTGCTTTCAGTGTGTCACTGGCCTTAAGGGATTGCCCAGGCCCTGTAATGAGGGAGGGGTTGCGTTTAATCAATTTAGAAAGAATCCCTTTGAAGTTTAGGGATCAAGCCTGGCTCGCTTTCCATGGAAGGCTCTATGTGAGAGGGAACTTGAAGCATCGCCCTGTGGATGATCGGGATTGTCCTGGAGTGGAGTGTGTTGGTAAAGTGGAGTCTATGGACCACTTTTTGCTGCAGTGTCCCTTTAACATAGAGGTATATAAAAGGGTGGGGAGGGCTCTAGGTATCCCCTTTTTCTATCGCATGAGTTATGCGGAGTGGGTGTACGGGGCATTTCCGACTTGCTGGGATTTTGATTTCAATACACTTTTTCTAGTTAGTATAGTTGTCCGTTACTTCACATGGAATGCACGGTGTCAGATTACCCTGTGGAAGAAAGTCCTCTCTGTTGAGGTGGTGGTGTACGATATTCTGGGTGAGGTTGGGAAAATTCGGGGTCTTGAGAAGGGCAGGGAACCTCGGGCGGTCTGGAAAAGGGCGTGGAGGAATATCAGACCTGCTTTTGGTGAACTGCCTATCTCTGGGTGAGGAGTTCTTTTCTTTTACTGTGTCTTTCACTCCCTTAGCTTTTGTTGGTTAGTATTTTCTTTTTGAAGAAGGGCTGCAAGCATAATGGGTGCGGGTTTGTTTCTTGACCTTGCAGGTTTGTCTGGTGTAGTGGTGTGAGTGTTGTAGTAAGATTATGCCCAATAATGACATGTTCATGATGAGTTTTGTTTTTGCTGTACAGTCACTCTTTGTTTGAGAGCAAATTTGCTATATTTATTTTCATTTATGTAAATATGTATATATTTATGTATATCTTATATATATATATAGTGATTTTATGATTATTGATTGCAAGACTTTTAATAAAGAAAAATTGGGAAGAATGTCCCTTACATTGGTGATCAGTGGGAAGAATGCTCCTTACATTGGTGATCAGTGGGAAGAATGTTCCTTACATTGGTGATCAGTGAGAAGAATGTTCCTTACATTGGTGATCAGTGGGAAGAATGTCCCTTACATTGGTGGTCAGTGGGAAGAATGTTCCTTACATTGGTGATCAGTGGGAAGAATGTTCCTTACATTGGTGATCAGTGGGAAGAATGTCCCTTACATTGGTGATCAGTGGGAAGAATGTCCCTTACATTGGTGATCAGTGGGAAGAATGCTCCTTACATTGGTGATCAGTGGGAAGAATGCTCCTTACATTGGTGATCAGTGGGAAGAATGTTCCTTACATTGGTGATCAGTGGGAAGAATGTTCCTTACATTGGTGATCAGTGGGAAGAATGTCCCTTACATTGGTAATCAGTGGGAAGAATGTTCCTTACATTGGTGATCAGTAAAAAGAATGCTCCTTACATTGGTGATCAGTGGGAAGAATGTTCCTTACATTGGTGATCAGTGGGAAGAATGTTCCTTACATTGGTGATCAGTGGGAAGAATGCTCCTTACATTGGTGATCAGTGAGAAGAATGTTCCTTACATTGGTGATCAGTGAGAAGAATGCTCCTTACATTGGTGATCAGTGGGAAGAATGTCCCTTACATTGGTGATCAGTGGGAAGAATGTTCCTTACATTGGTGGTCAGTGAGAAGAATGTTCCTTACATTGGTGATCAGTAAAAAGAATGCTCCTTACATTGGTGATCAGTGGGAAGAATGTTCCTTACATTGGTGATCAGTGGGAAGAATGTTCCTTACATTGGTGATCAGTGAGAAGAATGCTCCTTACATTGGTGATCAGTGGGAAGAATGTCCCTTACATTGGTGATCAGTGGGAAGAATGTTCCTTACATTGGTGGTCAGTGAGAAGAATGCTCCTTACATTGGTGATCAGTGAGAAGAATGCTCCTTACATTGGTGATCAGTGGGAAGAATGTTCCTTACATTGGTGATCAGTGGGAAGAATGTTCCTTACATTGGTGATCAGTGGGAAGAATGTTCCTTACATTGGTGATCAGTGGGAAGAATGTTCCTTACATTGGTGATCAGTGAGAAGAATGTTCCTTACATTGGAGGTCAGTGGGAAGAATGTCCCTTACATTGGTGATCAGTGAGAAGAATGTGCCTTACATTGGTGATCAGTGGGAAGAATTTTCCTTACATTGGTGATCAGTGAGAAGAATGTGCCTTACATTGGTGGTCTGTGGGAAGAATGTTCCTTACATTGGTGGTCAGTGGGAAGAATGTTCCTTACATTGGTGATCAGTGGGAAGAATGTTCCTTACATTGGTGATCAGTGGGAAGAATGTTCCTTACATTGGTGATCAGTGGGAAGAATGTTCCTTACATTGGTGATCAGTGGGAAGAATGTTCCTTACATTGGTGATCAGTAAAAAGAATGCTCCTTACATTGGTGATCAGTGGGAAGAATGTTCCTTACATTGGTGATCAGTGGGAAGAATGTTCCTTACATTGGTGATCAGTGGGAAGAATGCTCCTTACATTGGTGATCAGTGGGAAGAATGTTCCTTACATTGGTGATCAGTGGGAAGAATGTTCCTTACATTGGTGATCAGTGAGAAGAATGTTCCTTACATTGGTGATCAGTGGGAAGAATGTTCCTTAGATTGGTGATCAGTGGGAAGAATGTTCCTTACATTGGTGATCAGTGAGAAGAATGTTCCTTACATTGGTGATCAGTGGGAAGAATGTTCCTTACATTGGTGATCAGTGAGAAGAATGTTCCTTACATTGGTGATCAGTGGGAAGAATGTTCCTTACATTGGTGATCTGTGAGGAGAATGTTCCTTACATTGGTGATCAGTGAGAAGAATGTTCCTTACATTGGTGATCAGTGGGAAGAATGTTCCTTACATTGGTGGTCAGTGGGAAGAATGTTCCTTACATTGGTGATCAGTGGGAAGAATGTTCCTTACATTGGTGATCAGTGGGAAGAATGTTCCATACATTGGTGATCAGTGGGAAGAATGTCCCTTACATTGGTGATCAGTGGGAAGAATGTTCCTTACATTGGTGATCAGTGGGAAGAATGTTCCTTACATTGGTGATCAGTGGGAAGAATGTTCCTTACATTGGTGATCAGTGAGAAGAATGTTCCTTACATTGGAGGTCAGTGGGAAGAATGTTCCTTACATTGGTGATCAGTGGGAAGAATGTTCCTTACATTGGTGATCAGTGGGAAGAATGTTCCTTACATTGGTGATCAGTGAGAAGAATGCTCCTTACATTGGTGGTCAGTGAGAAGAATGTTCCTTACATTGGTGATCAGTGAGAAGAATGCTCCTTACATTGGTGATCAGTGGGAAGAATGTCCCTTACATTGGTGATCAGTGGGAAGAATGTTCCTTACATTGGTGGTCAGTGAGAAGAATGCTCCTTACATTGGTGATCAGTGAGAAGAATGCTCCTTACATTGGTGATCAGTGGGAAGAATGTTCCTTACATTGGTGATCAGTGGGAAGAATGTTCCTTACATTGGTGATCAGTGGGAAGAATGTTCCTTACATTGGTGATCAGTGGGAAGAATGTTCCTTACATTGGTGATCAGTGAGAAGAATGTTCCTTACATTGGAGGTCAGTGGGAAGAATGTCCCTTACATTGGTGATCAGTGAGAAGAATGTGCCTTACATTGGTGATCAGTGGGAAGAATGTTCCTTACATTGGTGATCAGTGAGAAGAATGTGCCTTACATTGGTGGTCTGTGGGAAGAATGTTCCTTACATTGGTGGTCAGTGGGAAGAATGTTCCTTACATTGGTGATCAGTGGGAAGAATGTTCCTTACATTGGTGATCAGTGGGAAGAATGTTCCTTACATTGGTGATCAGTGGGAAGAATGTTCCTTACATTGGTGATCAGTGGGAAGAATGTTCCTTACATTGGTGATCAGTGAGAAGAATGTTCCTTACATTGGTGATCAGTGGGAAGAATGTTCCTTACATTGGTGATCAGTGGGAAGAATGTTCCTTACATTGGTGATCAGTGGAAAGAATGTCCCTTACATTGGTGATCAGTGAGAAGAATGTCCCTTACATTGGTGATCAGTGAGAAGAATGTCTCTTACATTGGTGATCAGTGAGAAGAATGGTCCTTACATTGATGATCAGTGGGAAGAATGCTCCTTACATTGGTGATCAATGAGAAGAATGTCCCTTACATTGGTGATCAGTGAGAAGAATGTTCCTTACATTGGTGATCAGTGGGAAGAATGTTCCTTACATTGGTGATCAGTGGGAAGAATGCTCCTTACATTGGTGATCAGTGAGAAGAATGTCCCTTACATTGGTGATCAGTGAGAAGAATGTCCCTTACATTGGTGATCAGTGAGAAGAATGTCTCTTACATTGGTGATCAGTGAGAAGAATGGTCCTTACATTGATGATCAGTGGGAAGAATGTTCCTTACATTGGTGATCAGTGGGAAGAATGTTCCTTACATTGGTGGTCAGTGAGAAGAATGTTCCTTACATTGGTGATCAGTGGGAAGAATGTTCCTTACATTGGTGATCAGTGGGAAGAATGCTCCTTACATTGGTGATCAGTGGGAAGAATGCTCCTTACATTGGTGGTCAGTGAGAAGAATGTTCCTTACATTGGTGATCAGTGGGAAGAATGTTCCTTACATTGGTGGTCAGTGGGAAGAATGCTCCTTACATTGGTGGTCAGTGAGAAGAATGTTCCTTACATTGGTGGTCAGTGAGAAGAATGTTCCTTACATTGGTGATCAGTGGGAAGAATGTTCCTTACATTGGTGATCAGTGGGAAGAATGTTCCTTACATTGGTGGTCAGTGGGAAGAATGCTCCTTACATTGGTGGTCAGTGAGAAGAATGTTCCTTACATTGGTGATCAGTGGGAAGAATGTTCCTTACATTGGTGATCAGTGGGAAGAATGTTCCTTACATTGGTGATCAGTGGGAAGAATGTCCCTTACATTGGTGATCAGTGGGAAGAATGTCCCTTACATTGGTGATCAGTGAGAAGAATGTTCCTTACATTGGTGATCAGTGGGAAGAATGATCCTTACATTGGTGATCAGTGGGAAGAATGTTCCTTACATTGGTGATCAGTGAGAAGAATGTTCCTTACATTGGTGATCAGTGAGAAGAATGTTCCTTACATTGGTGACAGTGGGAAGAATGCTCCTTACATTGGTGATCAGTGAGAAGAATGTTCCTTACATTGGTGATCAGTGGGAAGAATGTTCCTTACATTGGTGGTCAGTGAGAAGAATGTCCCTTACATTGGTGGTCAGTGGGAAGAATGTTCCTTACATTGGTGGTCAGTGAGAAGAATGTTCCTTACATTGGTGATCAGTGGAAAGAATGCTCCTTACATTGGTAGTCAGTGGGAAGAATGTTCCTTACATTGGTGATCAGTGGGAAGAATGTTCCTTACATGGGTGAGCAGTGGGAAGAATGTCCCTTACATTGGTGATCAGTGAGAAGAATGTTCCTTACATTGGTGATCAGTGGGAAGAATGTTCCTTACATTGGTGGTCAGTGGGAAGAATGTTCCTTACATTGGTGATCAGTGAGAAGAATGCTCCTTACATTGGTGATCAGTGAGAAGAATGCTCCTTACATTGGTGATCAGTGAGAAGAATGTTCCTTACATTGGTGATCAGTGGGGAAGAATGTTCCTTACATTGGTGATCAGTGGGAAGAATGTTCCTTACATTGGTGATCAGTGGGAAGAATGTCCCTTACATTGGCGATCAGTGGGAAGAATGTCCCTTACATTGGCGATCAGTGGGAAGAATGTCCCTTACATTGGTGATCAGTGGGAAGAATGTTCCTTACATTGGTGATCAGTGGGAAGAATGTTCCTTACATTGGTGATCAGTGGGAAGAATGTCCCTTACATTGGTGATCAGTGGGAAGAATGTTCCTTACATTGGTGATCAGTGGGAAGAATGTTCCTTACATTGGTGATCAGTGGGAAGAATGTTCCTTACATTGGTGATCAGTGGAAAGAATGTCCCTTACATTGGTGATCAGTGAGAAGAATGTCCCTTACATTGGTGATCAGTGAGAAGAATGTCTCTTACATTGGTGATCAGTGAGAAGAATGGTCCTTACATTGATGATCAGTGGGAAGAATGCTCCTTACATTGGTGATCAATGAGAAGAATGTCCCTTACATTGGTGATCAGTGAGAAGAATGTTCCTTACATTGGTGATCAGTGGGAAGAATGTCCCTTACATTGGTGATCAGTGAGAAGAATGTCCCTTACATTGGTGATCAGTGAGAAGAATGTCTCTTACATTGGTGATCAGTGAGAAGAATGGTCCTTACATTGATGATCAGTGGGAAGAATGTTCCTTACATTGGTGATCAGTGGGAAGAATGTTCCTTACATTGGTGGTCAGTGAGAAGAATGTTCCTTACATTGGTGATCAGTGGGAAGAATGTTCCTTACATTGGTGATCAGTGGGAAGAATGCTCCTTACATTGGTGATCAGTGGGAAGAATGCTCCTTACATTGGTGGTCAGTGAGAAGAATGTTCCTTACATTGGTGGTCAGTGGGAAGAATGCTCCTTACATTGGTGGTCAGTGAGAAGAATGTTCCTTACATTGGTGGTCAGTGAGAAGAATGTTCCTTACATTGGTGATCAGTGGGAAGAATGTTCCTTACATTGGTGATCAGTGGGAAGAATGTTCCTTACATTGGTGGTCAGTGGGAAGAATGCTCCTTACATTGGTGGTCAGTGAGAAGAATGTTCCTTACATTGGTGATCAGTGGGAAGAATGTTCCTTACATTGGTGATCAGTGGGAAGAATGTCCCTTACATTGGTGATCAGTGGGAAGAATGTCCCTTACATTGGTGATCAGTGAGAAGAATGTTCCTTACATTGGTGATCAGTGGGAAGAATGTTCCTTACATTGGTGATCAGTGAGAAGAATGTTCCTTACATTGGTGATCAGTGAGAAGAATGTTCCTTACATTGGTGATCAGTGAGAAGAATGTCCCTTACATTGGTGATCAGTGGGAAGAATGTTCCTTACATTGGTGGTCAGTGAGAAGAATGTTCCTTACATTGGTGATCAGTGGAAAGAATGCTCCTTACATTGGTAGTCAGTGGGAAGAATGTTCCTTACATTGGTGATCAGTGGGAAGAATGTTCCTTACATTGGTGAGCAGTGGGAAGAATGTCCCTTACATTGGTGATCAGTGAGAAGAATGTTCCTTACATTGGTGATCAGTGAGAAGAATGCTCCTTACATTGGTGATCAGTGAGAAGAATGTTCCTTACATTGGTGATCGGTGGGGAAGAATGTTCCTTACATTGGTGATCAGTGGGAAGAATGTTCCTTACATTGGTGATCAGTGGGAAGAATGTCCCTTACATTGGCGATCAGTGGGAAGAATGTCCCTTACATTGGCGATCAGTGGGAAGAATGTCCCTTACATTGGTGATCAGTGGGAAGAATGTTCCTTACATTGGTGATCAGTGGAAAGAATGTTCCTTACATTGGTGATCAGTGGGAAGAATGTTCCTTACATTGGTGATCAGTGGGAAGAATGTTCCTTACATTGGTGATCAGTGAGAAGAATGTCCCTTACATTGGTGATCAGTGAGAAGAATGTCCCTTACATTGGTGATCAGTGAGAAGAATGTTCCTTACATTGGTGATCAGTGGGAAGAATGTTCCTTACATTGGTGATCAGTGAGAAGAATGTTCCTTACATTGGTGATCAGTGGGAAGAATGATCCTTACATTGGTGATCAGTGGGAAGAATGTTCCTTACATTGGTGATCAGTGAGAAGAATGTTCCTTACATTGGTGATCAGTGAGAAGAATGTTCCTTACATTGGTGACAGTGGGAAGAATGCTCCTTACATTGGTGATCAGTGAGAAGAATGTTCCTTACATTGGTGATCAGTGGGAAGAATGTTACTTACATTGGTGGTCAGTGAGAAGAATGTTCCTTACATTGGTGATCAGTGGAAAGAATGCTCCTTACATTGGTGATCAATGAGAAGAATGTCCCTTACATTGGTGATCAGTGAGAAGAATGGTCCTTACATTGATGATCAGTGGGAAGAATGTTCCTTACATTGGTGATCAGTGGGAAGAATGTTCCTTACATTGGTGGTCAGTGAGAAGAATGTTCCTTACATTGGTGATCAGTGGGAAGAATGTTCCTTACATTGGTGGTCAGTGGGAAGAATGCTCCTTACATTGGTGGTCAGTGGGAAGAATGTTCCTTACATTGGTGATCAGTGAGAAGAATGTTCCTTACATTGGTGATCAGTGAGAAGAATGTCCCTTACATTGGTGATCAGTGGGAAGAATGTTCCTTACATTGGTGATCAGTGGGAAGAATGTTCCTTACATTGGTGATCAGTGGGAAGAATGTCCCTTACATTGGTGATCAGTGGGAAGAATGTTCCTTACATTGGTGATCAGTGGGAAGAATGTTCCTTACATTGGTGATCACATCAGTGAGAAGAATGCTCCTTACATTGGTGATCAGTGAGAAGAATGCTCCTTACATTGGTGATCAGTGAGAAGAATGTTCCTTACATTGGTGATCAGTGGGAAGAATGTTCCTTACATTGGTGATCACATCAGTGAGAAGAATGTTCCTTACATTGGTGATCAGTGGGAAGAATGTCCCTTACATTGGTGATCAGTGGGAAGAATGTTCCTTACATTGGTGATCAGTGGGAAGAATGTTCCTTACATTGGTGATCAGTGGGAAGAATGTGCCTTATATTGGCGATCAGTGGGAAGAATGTCCCTTACATTGGTGATCAGTGGGAAGAATGTCCCTTACATTGGTGATCAGTGGGAAGAATGTCCCTTAAATTGGTGATCAGTGGGAAGAATGTTCCTTACATTGGTGATCAGTGGGAAGAATGTGCCTTACATTGGTGATCAGTGGAAAGAATGCTCCTTACATTGGTAGTCAGTGGGAAGAATGTTCCTTACATTGGTGATCAGTGGGAAGAATGTTCCTTACATTGGTGAGCAGTGGGAAGAATGTCCCTTACATTGGTGATCAGTGAGAAGAATGTTCCTTACATTGGTGATCAGTGAGAAGAATGCTCCTTACATTGGTGATCAGTGAGAAGAATGTTCCTTACATTGGTGATCGGTGGGGAAGAATGTTCCTTACATTGGTGATCAGTGGGAAGAATGTTCCTTACATTGGTGATCAGTGGGAAGAATGTCCCTTACATTGGCGATCAGTGGGAAGAATGTCCCTTACATTGGCGATCAGTGGGAAGAATGTCCCTTACATTGGTGATCAGTGGGAAGAATGTTCCTTACATTGGTGATCAGTGGGAAGAATGTCCCTTACATTGGGGATCAGTGGGAAGAATGTTCCTTACATTGGTGATCAGTGGGAAGAATGTTCCTTACATTGGTGATCAGTGGAAAGAATGTTCCTTACATTGGTGATCAGTGGGAAGAATGTTCCTTACATTGGTGATCAGTGGGAAGAATGTTCCTTACATTGGTGATCAGTGAGAAGAATGTCCCTTACATTGGTGATCAGTGAGAAGAATGTCCCTTACATTGGTGATCAGTGAGAAGAATGTTCCTTACATTGGTGATCAGTGGGAAGAATGTTCCTTACATTGGTGATCAGTGAGAAGAATGTTCCTTACATTGGTGATCAGTGGGAAGAATGATCCTTACATTGGTGATCAGTGGGAAGAATGTTCCTTACATTGGTGATCAGTGAGAAGAATGTTCCTTACATTGGTGATCAGTGAGAAGAATGTTCCTTACATTGGTGACAGTGGGAAGAATGCTCCTTACATTGGTGATCAGTGAGAAGAATGTTCCTTACATTGGTGATCAGTGGGAAGAATGTTACTTACATTGGTGGTCAGTGAGAAGAATGTTCCTTACATTGGTGATCAGTGGAAAGAATGCTCCTTACATTGGTGATCAATGAGAAGAATGTCCCTTACATTGATGATCAGTGGGAAGAATGTTCCTTACATTGGTGATCAGTGGGAAGAATGTTCCTTACATTGGTGGTCAGTGAGAAGAATGTTCCTTACATTGGTGATCAGTGGGAAGAATGTTCCTTACATTGGTGGTCAGTGGGAAGAATGCTCCTTACATTGGTGGTCAGTGGGAAGAATGTTCCTTACATTGGTGATCAGTGAGAAGAATGTTCCTTACATTGGTGATCAGTGAGAAGAATGTCCCTTACATTGGTGATCACATCAGTGAGAAGAATGCTCCTTACATTGGTGATCAGTGAGAAGAATGCTCCTTACATTGGTGATCAGTGAGAAGAATGTTCCTTACATTGGTGATCAGTGGGAAGAATGTTCCTTACATTGGTGATCACATCAGTGAGAAGAATGTTCCTTACATTGGTGATCAGTGGGAAGAATGTCCCTTACATTGGTGATCAGTGGGAAGAATGTTCCTTACATTGGTGATCAGTGGGAAGAATGTTCCTTACATTGGTGATCAGTGGGAAGAATGTGCCTTATATTGGCGATCAGTGGGAAGAATGTCCCTTACATTGGTGATCAGTGGGAAGAATGTCCCTTACATTGGTGATCAGTGGGAAGAATGTCCCTTAAATTGGTGATCAGTGGGAAGAATGTCCCTTACATTGGTGATCAGTGAGAAGAATGCTCCTTACATTGGTGGTCAGTGAGAAGAATGCTCCTTACATTGGTGATCAGTGGGAAGAATGTTCCTTACATTGGTGATCAGTGGGAAGAATGTTCCTTACATTGGTGATCAGTGGGAAGAATGTTCCTTACATTGGTGATCAGTGGGAAGAATGTCCCTTACATTGGTGATCAGTGAGAAGAATGCTCCTTACATTGGTGATCAGTGGGAAGAATGTTCCTTACATTGGTGATCAGTGGGAAGAATGTTCCTTACATTGGTGATCAGTGAGAAGAATGTCCCTTACATTGGTGATCAGTGAGAAGAATGTCCCTTACATTGGTGATCAGTGAGAAGAATGTTCCTTACATTGGTGATCAGTGGGAAGAATGTTCCTTACATTGGTGATCAGTGGGAAGAATGTTCCTTACATTGGTGATCAGTGGGAAGAATGTTCCTTACATTGGTGATCAGTGAGAAGAATGTTCCTTACATTGGTGACAGTGGCAAGAATGCTCCTTACATTGGTGATCAGTGAGAAGAATGTTCCTTACATTGGTGATCAGTGGGAAGAATGTTCCTTACATTGGTGGTCAGTGAGAAGAATGTCCCTTACATTGGTGATCAGTGGGAAGAATGTTCCTTACATTGGTGATCAGTGGGAAGAATGTTCCTTACATTGGTGGTCAGTGAGAAGAATGTTCCTTACATTGGTGATCAGTGGGAAGAATGTTCCTTACATTGGTGGTCAGTGGGAAGAATGCTCCTTACATTGGTGGTCAGTGGGAAGAATGTTCCTTACATTGGTGATCAGTGAGAAGAATGTTCCTTACATTGGTGATCAGTGAGAAGAATGTCCCTTACATTGGTGATCAGTGGGAAGAATGTTCCTTACATTGGTGATCAGTGGGAAGAATGTTCCTTACATTGGTGATCAGTGGGAAGAATGTCCCTTACATTGGTGATCAGTGGGAAGAATGTTCCTTACATTGGTGATCAGTGGGAAGAATGTTCCTTACATTGGTGATCACATCAGTGAGAAGAATGCTCCTTACATTGGTGATCAGTGAGAAGAATGCTCCTTACATTGGTGATCAGTGAGAAGAATGTTCCTTACATTGGTGATCAGTGGGAAGAATGTTCCTTACATTGGTGATCACATCAGTGAGAAGAATGTTCCTTACATTGGTGATCAGTGGGAAGAATGTCCCTTACATTGGTGATCAGTGGGAAGAATGTTCCTTACATTGGTGATCAGTGGGAAGAATGTTCCTTACATTGGTGATCAGTGGGAAGAATGTGCCTTATATTGGCGATCAGTGGGAAGAATGTCCCTTACATTGGTGATCAGTGGGAAGAATGTCCCTTACATTGGTGATCAGTGGGAAGAATGTCCCTTAAATTGGTGATCAGTGGGAAGAATGTTCCTTACATTGGTGATCAGTGGGAAGAATGTGCCTTACATTGGTGATCAGTGGAAAGAATGCTCCTTACATTGGTAGTCAGTGGGAAGAATGTTCCTTACATTGGTGATCAGTGGGAAGAATGTTCCTTACATTGGTGAGCAGTGGGAAGAATGTCCCTTACATTGGTGATCAGTGAGAAGAATGTTCCTTACATTGGTGATCAGTGAGAAGAATGCTCCTTACATTGGTGATCAGTGAGAAGAATGTTCCTTACATTGGTGATCGGTGGGGAAGAATGTTCCTTACATTGGTGATCAGTGGGAAGAATGTTCCTTACATTGGTGATCAGTGGGAAGAATGTCCCTTACATTGGCGATCAGTGGGAAGAATGTCCCTTACATTGGCGATCAGTGGGAAGAATGTCCCTTACATTGGTGATCAGTGGGAAGAATGTTCCTTACATTGGTGATCAGTGGGAAGAATGTCCCTTACATTGGGGATCAGTGGGAAGAATGTTCCTTACATTGGTGATCAGTGGGAAGAATGTTCCTTACATTGGTGATCAGTGGAAAGAATGTTCCTTACATTGGTGATCAGTGGGAAGAATGTTCCTTACATTGGTGATCAGTGGGAAGAATGTTCCTTACATTGGTGATCAGTGAGAAGAATGTCCCTTACATTGGTGATCAGTGAGAAGAATGTCCCTTACATTGGTGATCAGTGAGAAGAATGTTCCTTACATTGGTGATCAGTGGGAAGAATGTTCCTTACATTGGTGATCAGTGAGAAGAATGTTCCTTACATTGGTGATCAGTGGGAAGAATGATCCTTACATTGGTGATCAGTGGGAAGAATGTTCCTTACATTGGTGATCAGTGAGAAGAATGTTCCTTACATTGGTGATCAGTGAGAAGAATGTTCCTTACATTGGTGACAGTGGGAAGAATGCTCCTTACATTGGTGATCAGTGAGAAGAATGTTCCTTACATTGGTGATCAGTGGGAAGAATGTTACTTACATTGGTGGTCAGTGAGAAGAATGTTCCTTACATTGGTGATCAGTGGAAAGAATGCTCCTTACATTGGTGATCAATGAGAAGAATGTCCCTTACATTGGTGATCAGTGAGAAGAATGGTCCTTACATTGATGATCAGTGGGAAGAATGTTCCTTACATTGGTGATCAGTGGGAAGAATGTTCCTTACATTGGTGGTCAGTGAGAAGAATGTTCCTTACATTGGTGATCAGTGGGAAGAATGTTCCTTACATTGGTGGTCAGTGGGAAGAATGCTCCTTACATTGGTGGTCAGTGGGAAGAATGTTCCTTACATTGGTGATCAGTGAGAAGAATGTTCCTTACATTGGTGATCAGTGAGAAGAATGTCCCTTACATTGGTGATCAGTGGGAAGAATGTTCCTTACATTGGTGATCAGTGGGAAGAATGTTCCTTACATTGGTGATCAGTGGGAAGAATGTCCCTTACATTGGTGATCAGTGGGAAGAATGTTCCTTACATTGGTGATCAGTGGGAAGAATGTTCCTTACATTGGTGATCACATCAGTGAGAAGAATGCTCCTTACATTGGTGATCAGTGAGAAGAATGCTCCTTACATTGGTGATCAGTGAGAAGAATGTTCCTTACATTGGTGATCAGTGGGAAGAATGTTCCTTACATTGGTGATCACATCAGTGAGAAGAATGTTCCTTACATTGGTGATCAGTGGGAAGAATGTCCCTTACATTGGTGATCAGTGGGAAGAATGTTCCTTACATTGGTGATCAGTGGGAAGAATGTTCCTTACATTGGTGATCAGTGGGAAGAATGTGCCTTATATTGGCGATCAGTGGGAAGAATGTCCCTTACATTGGTGATCAGTGGGAAGAATGTCCCTTACATTGGTGATCAGTGGGAAGAATGTCCCTTAAATTGGTGATCAGTGGGAAGAATGTCCCTTACATTGGTGATCAGTGAGAAGAATGCTCCTTACATTGGTGGTCAGTGAGAAGAATGCTCCTTACATTGGTGATCAGTGGGAAGAATGTTCCTTACATTGGTGATCAGTGGGAAGAATGTTCCTTACATTGGTGATCAGTGGGAAGAATGTTCCTTACATTGGTGATCAGTGGGAAGAATGTCCCTTACATTGGTGATCAGTGAGAAGAATGCTCCTTACATTGGTGATCAGTGGGAAGAATGTTCCTTACATTGGTGATCAGTGGGAAGAATGTTCCTTACATTGGTGATCAGTGAGAAGAATGTCCCTTACATTGGTGATCAGTGAGAAGAATGTCCCTTACATTGGTGATCAGTGAGAAGAATGTTCCTTACATTGGTGATCAGTGGGAAGAATGTTCCTTACATTGGTGATCAGTGGGAAGAATGTTCCTTACATTGGTGATCAGTGGGAAGAATGTTCCTTACATTGGTGATCAGTGAGAAGAATGTTCCTTACATTGGTGACAGTGGCAAGAATGCTCCTTACATTGGTGATCAGTGAGAAGAATGTTCCTTACATTGGTGATCAGTGGGAAGAATGTTCCTTACATTGGTGGTCAGTGAGAAGAATGTCCCTTACATTGGTGATCAGTGGGAAGAATGTTCCTTACATTGGTGGTTAGTGAGAAGAATGTTCCTTACATTGGTGATCAGTGGAAAGAATGCTCCTTACATTGGTGATCAATGAGAAGAATGTCCCTTACATTGGTGATCAGTGGGAAGAATGTTCCTTACATTGGTGGTTAGTGAGAAGAATGTTCCTTACATTGGTGATCAGTGGAAAGAATGCTCCTTACATTGGTGATCAATGAGAAGAATGTCCCTTACATTGATGATCAGTGGGAAGAATGTTCCTTACATTGGTGATCAGTGGGAAGAATGTTCCTTACATTGGTGGTCAGTGAGAAGAATGCTCCTTACATTGGTGGTCAGTGAGAAGAATGCTCCTTAGATTGGTGATCAGTGGGAAGAATGTTCCTTACATTGGTGATCAGTGAGAAGAATGCTCCTTACATTGGTGATCAGTGAGAAGAATGTTCCTTACATTGGTGATCAGTGGGAAGAATGTTCCTTACATTGGTGATCACATCAGTGAGAAGAATGTTCCTTACATTGGTGATCAGTGGGAAGAATGTCCCTTACATTGGTGATCAGTGGGAAGAATGTTCCTTACATTGGTGATCAGTGGGAAGAATGTTCCTTACATTGGTGATCAGTGAGAAGAATGTTCCTTACATTGGTGATCAGTGGGAAGAATGTTCCTTACATTGGTGATCACATCAGTGAGAAGAATGTTCCTTACATTGGTGATCAGTGGGAAGAATGTCCCTTACATTGGTGATCAGTGGGAAGAATGTTCCTTACATTGGTGATCAGTGGGAAGAATGTTCCTTACATTGGTGATCAGTGGGAAGAATGTCCCTTACATTGGCGATCAGTGGGAAGAATGTCCCTTACATTGGTGATCAGTGGGAAGAATGTCCCTTACATTGGTGATCAGTGGGAAGAATGTCCCTTACATTGGTGATCAGTGGGAAGAATGTTCCTTACATTGGTGATCAGTGGGAAGAATGTTCCTTACATTGGTGATCAGTGGGAAGAATGTTCCTTACATTGGTGATCAGTGAGAAGAATGTTCCTTACATTGGTGATCAGTGGGAAGAATGTTCCTTACATTGGTGATCAGTGGGAAGAATGTTCCTTACATTGGTGATCAGTGGAAAGAATGTTCCTTACATTGGTGATCAGTGGAAAGAATGTTCCTTACATTGGTGATCAGTGGGAAGAATGTTCCTTACATTGGTGATCAGTGGGAAGAATGTTCCTTACATTGGTGATCAGTGAGAAGAATGTCCCTTACATTGGTGATCAGTGAGAAGAATGTCCCTTACATTGGTGGTCAGTGAGAAGAATGTTCCTTACATTGGTGATCAGTGAGAAGAATGTTCCTTACATTGGTGATCAGTGGGAAGAATGTTCCTTACATTGGTGATCAGTGGGAAGAATGTTCCTTACATTGGTGATCAGTGAGAAGAATGTTCCTTACATTGGTGATCAGTGGGAAGAATGTCCCTTACATTGGTGATCAGTGGGAAGAATGTTCCTTACATTGGTGATCAGTGGGAAGAATGTCCCTTACATTGGTGATCAGTGAGAAGAATGCTCCTTACATTGGTGGTCAGTGAGAAGAATGCTCCTTACATTGGTGATCAGTGGGAAGAATGTTCCTTACATTGGTGATCAGTGGGAAGAATGTTCCTTACATTGGTGATCAGTGGGAAGAATGTTCCTTACATTGGTGATCAGTGGGAAGAATGTCCCTTACATTGGTGATCAGTGAGAAGAATGCTCCTTACATTGGTGATCAGTGGGAAGAATGTTCCTTACATTGGTGATCAGTGGGAAGAATGTTCCTTACATTGGTGATCAGTGGGAAGAATGTTCCTTACATTGGTGATCAGTGGAAAGAATGTTCCTTACATTGGTGATCAGTGGGAAGAATGTTCCTTACATTGGTGATCAGTGGGAAGAATGTTCCTTACATTGGTGATCAGTGAGAAGAATGTCCCTTACATTGGTGATCAGTGAGAAGAATGTCCCTTACATTGGTGATCAGTGAGAAGAATGTTCCTTACATTGGTGATCAGTGGGAAGAATGTTCCTTACATTGGTGATCAGTGAGAAGAATGTTCCTTACATTGGTGATCAGTGGGAAGAATGATCCTTACATTGGTGATCAGTGGGAAGAATGTTCCTTACATTGGTGATCAGTGAGAAGAATGTTCCTTACATTGGTGATCAGTGAGAAGAATGTTCCTTACATTGGTGACAGTGGGAAGAATGCTCCTTACATTGGTGATCAGTGAGAAGAATGTTCCTTACATTGGTGATCAGTGGGAAGAATGTTACTTACATTGGTGGTCAGTGAGAAGAATGTTCCTTACATTGGTGATCAGTGGAAAGAATGCTCCTTACATTGGTGATCAATGAGAAGAATGTCCCTTACATTGGTGATCAGTGAGAAGAATGGTCCTTACATTGATGATCAGTGGGAAGAATGTTCCTTACATTGGTGATCAGTGGGAAGAATGTTCCTTACATTGGTGGTCAGTGAGAAGAATGTTCCTTACATTGGTGATCAGTGGGAAGAATGTTCCTTACATTGGTGGTCAGTGGGAAGAATGCTCCTTACATTGGTGGTCAGTGGGAAGAATGTTCCTTACATTGGTGATCAGTGAGAAGAATGTTCCTTACATTGGTGATCAGTGAGAAGAATGTCCCTTACATTGGTGATCAGTGGGAAGAATGTTCCTTACATTGGTGATCAGTGGGAAGAATGTTCCTTACATTGGTGATCAGTGGGAAGAATGTCCCTTACATTGGTGATCAGTGGGAAGAATGTTCCTTACATTGGTGATCAGTGGGAAGAATGTTCCTTACATTGGTGATCACATCAGTGAGAAGAATGCTCCTTACATTGGTGATCAGTGAGAAGAATGCTCCTTACATTGGTGATCAGTGAGAAGAATGTTCCTTACATTGGTGATCAGTGGGAAGAATGTTCCTTACATTGGTGATCACATCAGTGAGAAGAATGTTCCTTACATTGGTGATCAGTGGGAAGAATGTCCCTTACATTGGTGATCAGTGGGAAGAATGTTCCTTACATTGGTGATCAGTGGGAAGAATGTTCCTTACATTGGTGATCAGTGGGAAGAATGTGCCTTATATTGGCGATCAGTGGGAAGAATGTCCCTTACATTGGTGATCAGTGGGAAGAATGTCCCTTACATTGGTGATCAGTGGGAAGAATGTCCCTTAAATTGGTGATCAGTGGGAAGAATGTTCCTTACATTGGTGATCAGTGGGAAGAATGTTCCTTACATTGGTGATCAGTGGGAAGAATGTTCCTTACATTGGTGATCAGTGAGAAGAATGTTCCTTACATTGGTGATCAGTGGGAAGAATGTTCCTTACATTGGTGATCAGTGGGAAGAATGTTCCTTACATTGGTGATCAGTGGAAAGAATGTTCCTTACATTGGTGATCAGTGGGAAGAATGTTCCTTACATTGGTGATCAGTGGGAAGAATGTTCCTTACATTGGTGATCAGTGAGAAGAATGTCCCTTACATTGGTGATCAGTGAGAAGAATGTCCCTTACATTGGTGGTCAGTGAGAAGAATGTTCCTTACATTGGTGATCAGTGAGAAGAATGTTCCTTACATTGGTGATCAGTGGGAAGAATGTTCCTTACATTGGTGATCAGTGGGAAGAATGTTCCTTACATTGGTGATCAGTGAGAAGAATGTTCCTTACATTGGTGATCAGTGGGAAGAATGTCCCTTACATTGGTGATCAGTGGGAAGAATGTTCCTTACATTGGTGATCAGTGGGAAGAATGTCCCTTACATTGGTGATCAGTGAGAAGAATGCTCCTTACATTGGTGGTCAGTGAGAAGAATGCTCCTTACATTGGTGATCAGTGGGAAGAATGTTCCTTACATTGGTGATCAGTGGGAAGAATGTTCCTTACATTGGTGATCAGTGGGAAGAATGTTCCTTACATTGGTGATCAGTGGGAAGAATGTCCCTTACATTGGTGATCAGTGAGAAGAATGCTCCTTACATTGGTGATCAGTGGGAAGAATGTTCCTTACATTGGTGATCAGTGGGAAGAATGTTCCTTACATTGGTGATCAGTGGGAAGAATGTTCCTTACATTGGTGATCAGTGGAAAGAATGTTCCTTACATTGGTGATCAGTGGGAAGAATGTTCCTTACATTGGTGATCAGTGGGAAGAATGTTCCTTACATTGGTGATCAGTGAGAAGAATGTCCCTTACATTGGTGATCAGTGAGAAGAATGTCCCTTACATTGGTGATCAGTGAGAAGAATGTTCCTTACATTGGTGATCAGTGGGAAGAATGTTCCTTACATTGGTGATCAGTGAGAAGAATGTTCCTTACATTGGTGATCAGTGGGAAGAATGATCCTTACATTGGTGATCAGTGAGAAGAATGTTCCTTACATTGGTGATCAGTGAGAAGAATGTTCCTTACATTGGTGACAGTGGGAAGAATGCTCCTTACATTGGTGATCAGTGAGAAGAATGTTCCTTACATTGGTGATCAGTGGGAAGAATGTTACTTACATTGGTGGTCAGTGAGAAGAATGTTCCTTACATTGGTGATCAGTGGAAAGAATGCTCCTTACATTGGTGATCAATGAGAAGAATGTCCCTTACATTGGTGATCAGTGAGAAGAATGGTCCTTACATTGATGATCAGTGGGAAGAATGTTCCTTACATTGGTGATCAGTGGGAAGAATGTTCCTTACATTGGTGGTCAGTGAGAAGAATGTTCCTTACATTGGTGATCAGTGGGAAGAATGTTCCTTACATTGGTGGTCAGTGGGAAGAATGCTCCTTACATTGGTGGTCAGTGGGAAGAATGTTCCTTACATTGGTGATCAGTGAGAAGAATGTTCCTTACATTGGTGATCAGTGAGAAGAATGTCCCTTACATTGGTGATCAGTGGGAAGAATGTTCCTTACATTGGTGATCAGTGGGAAGAATGTTCCTTACATTGGTGATCAGTGGGAAGAATGTCCCTTACATTGGTGATCAGTGGGAAGAATGTTCCTTACATTGGTGATCAGTGGGAAGAATGTTCCTTACATTGGTGATCACATCAGTGAGAAGAATGCTCCTTACATTGGTGATCAGTGAGAAGAATGCTCCTTACATTGGTGATCAGTGAGAAGAATGTTCCTTACATTGGTGATCAGTGGGAAGAATGTTCCTTACATTGGTGATCACATCAGTGAGAAGAATGTTCCTTACATTGGTGATCAGTGGGAAGAATGTCCCTTACATTGGTGATCAGTGGGAAGAATGTTCCTTACATTGGTGATCAGTGGGAAGAATGTTCCTTACATTGGTGATCAGTGGGAAGAATGTGCCTTATATTGGCGATCAGTGGGAAGAATGTCCCTTACATTGGTGATCAGTGGGAAGAATGTCCCTTACATTGGTGATCAGTGGGAAGAATGTCCCTTAAATTGGTGATCAGTGGGAAGAATGTTCCTTACATTGGTGATCAGTGGGAAGAATGTTCCTTACATTGGTGATCAGTGGGAAGAATGTTCCTTACATTGGTGATCAGTGAGAAGAATGTTCCTTACATTGGTGATCAGTGGGAAGAATGTTCCTTACATTGGTGATCAGTGGGAAGAATGTTCCTTACATTGGTGATCAGTGGAAAGAATGTTCCTTACATTGGTGATCAGTGGGAAGAATGTTCCTTACATTGGTGATCAGTGGGAAGAATGTTCCTTACATTGGTGATCAGTGAGAAGAATGTCCCTTACATTGGTGATCAGTGAGAAGAATGTCCCTTACATTGGTGGTCAGTGAGAAGAATGTTCCTTACATTGGTGATCAGTGAGAAGAATGTTCCTTACATTGGTGATCAGTGGGAAGAATGTTCCTTACATTGGTGATCAGTGGGAAGAATGTTCCTTACATTGGTGATCAGTGAGAAGAATGTTCCTTACATTGGTGATCAGTGGGAAGAATGTCCCTTACATTGGTGATCAGTGGGAAGAATGTTCCTTACATTGGTGATCAGTGGGAAGAATGTCCCTTACATTGGTGATCAGTGAGAAGAATGCTCCTTACATTGGTGGTCAGTGAGAAGAATGCTCCTTACATTGGTGATCAGTGGGAAGAATGTTCCTTACATTGGTGATCAGTGGGAAGAATGTTCCTTACATTGGTGATCAGTGGGAAGAATGTTCCTTACATTGGTGATCAGTGGGAAGAATGTTCCTTACATTGGTGATCAGTGGGAAGAATGTCCCTTACATTGGTGATCAGTGAGAAGAATGCTCCTTACATTGGTGATCAGTGGGAAGAATGTTCCTTACATTGGTGATCAGTGGGAAGAATGTTCCTTACATTGGTGATCAGTGAGAAGAATGTCCCTTACATTGGTGATCAGTGAGAAGAATGTCCCTTACATTGGTGATCAGTGAGAAGAATGTTCCTTACATTGGTGATCAGTGGGAAGAATGTTCCTTACATTGGTGATCAGTGGGAAGAATGTTCCTTACATTGGTGATCAGTGGGAAGAATGTTCCTTACATTGGTGATCAGTGAGAAGAATGTTCCTTACATTGGTGACAGTGGCAAGAATGCTCCTTACATTGGTGATCAGTGAGAAGAATGTTCCTTACATTGGTGATCAGTGGGAAGAATGTTCCTTACATTGGTGGTCAGTGAGAAGAATGTCCCTTACATTGGTGATCAGTGGGAAGAATGTTCCTTACATTGGTGGTTAGTGAGAAGAATGTTCCTTACATTGGTGATCAGTGGAAAGAATGCTCCTTACATTGGTGATCAATGAGAAGAATGTCCCTTACATTGATGATCAGTGGGAAGAATGTTCCTTACATTGGTGATCAGTGGAAAGAATGCTCCTTACATTGGTGATCAATGAGAAGAATGTCCCTTACATTGGTGATCAGTGGGAAGAATGTTCCTTACATTGGTGGTTAGTGAGAAGAATGTTCCTTACATTGGTGATCAGTGGAAAGAATGCTCCTTACATTGGTGATCAATGAGAAGAATGTCCCTTACATTGATGATCAGTGGGAAGAATGTTCCTTACATTGGTGATCAGTGGGAAGAATGTTCCTTACATTGGTGGTCAGTGAGAAGAATGCTCCTTACATTGGTGGTCAGTGAGAAGAATGCTCCTTAGATTGGTGATCAGTGGGAAGAATGTTCCTTACATTGGTGATCAGTGAGAAGAATGCTCCTTACATTGGTGATCAGTGAGAAGAATGTTCCTTACATTGGTGATCAGTGGGAAGAATGTTCCTTACATTGGTGATCACATCAGTGAGAAGAATGTTCCTTACATTGGTGATCAGTGGGAAGAATGTCCCTTACATTGGTGATCAGTGGGAAGAATGTTCCTTACATTGGTGATCAGTGGGAAGAATGTTCCTTACATTGGTGATCAGTGAGAAGAATGTTCCTTACATTGGTGATCAGTGGGAAGAATGTTCCTTACATTGGTGATCAGTGAGAAGAATGTCCCTTACATTGGTGATCAGTGAGAAGAATGTCCCTTACATTGGTGATCAGTGAGAAGAATGTTCCTTACATTGGTGATCAGTGGGAAGAATGTTCCTTACATTGGTGATCAGTGGGAAGAATGTTCCTTACATTGGTGATCAGTGGGAAGAATGTTCCTTACATTGGTGATCAGTGAGAAGAATGTTCCTTACATTGGTGACAGTGGCAAGAATGCTCCTTACATTGGTGATCAGTGAGAAGAATGTTCCTTACATTGGTGATCAGTGGGAAGAATGTTCCTTACATTGGTGGTCAGTGAGAAGAATGTCCCTTACATTGGTGATCAGTGGGAAGAATGTTCCTTAAATTGGTGGTTAGTGAGAAGAATGTTCCTTACATTGGTGATCAGTGGAAAGAATGCTCCTTACATTGGTGATCAATGAGAAGAATGTCCCTTACATTGGTGATCAGTGGGAAGAATGTTCCTTACATTGGTGGTTAGTGAGAAGAATGTTCCTTACATTGGTGATCAGTGGAAAGAATGCTCCTTACATTGGTGATCAATGAGAAGAATGTCCCTTACATTGATGATCAGTGGGAAGAATGTTCCTTACATTGGTGATCAGTGGGAAGAATGTTCCTTACATTGGTGGTCAGTGAGAAGAATGCTCCTTACATTGGTGGTCAGTGAGAAGAATGCTCCTTAGATTGGTGATCAGTGGGAAGAATGTTCCTTACATTGGTGATCAGTGAGAAGAATGCTCCTTACATTGGTGATCAGTGAGAAGAATGTTCCTTACATTGGTGATCAGTGGGAAGAATGTTCCTTACATTGGTGATCACATCAGTGAGAAGAATGTTCCTTACATTGGTGATCAGTGGGAAGAATGTCCCTTACATTGGTGATCAGTGGGAAGAATGTTCCTTACATTGGTGATCAGTGGGAAGAATGTTCCTTACATTGGTGATCAGTGAGAAGAATGTCCCTTACATTGGCGATCAGTGGGAAGAATGTCCCTTACATTGGTGATCAGTGGAAAGAATGCTCCTTACATTGGTGATCAATGAGAAGAATGTCCCTTACATTGATGATCAGTGGGAAGAATGTTCCTTACATTGGTGATCAGTGGGAAGAATGTTCCTTACATTGGTGGTCAGTGAGAAGAATGCTCCTTACATTGGTGGTCAGTGAGAAGAATGCTCCTTAGATTGGTGATCAGTGGGAAGAATGTTCCTTACATTGGTGATCAGTGAGAAGAATGCTCCTTACATTGGTGATCAGTGAGAAGAATGTTCCTTACATTGGTGATCAGTGGGAAGAATGTTCCTTACATTGGTGATCACATCAGTGAGAAGAATGTTCCTTACATTGGTGATCAGTGGGAAGAATGTCCCTTACATTGGTGATCAGTGGGAAGAATGTTCCTTACATTGGTGATCAGTGGGAAGAATGTTCCTTACATTGGTGATCAGTGGGAAGAATGTCCCTTACATTGGCGATCAGTGGGAAGAATGTCCCTTACATTGGTGATCAGTGGGAAGAATGTCCCTTACATTGGTGATCAGTGGGAAGAATGTCCCTTACATTGGTGATCAGTGGGAAGAATGTTCCTTACATTGGTGATCAGTGGGAAGAATGTTCCTTACATTGGTGATCAGTGGGAAGAATGTTCCTTACATTGGTGATCAGTGAGAAGAATGTTCCTTACATTGGTGATCAGTGGGAAGAATGTTCCTTACATTGGTGATCAGTGGGAAGAATGTTCCTTACATTGGTGATCAGTGGAAAGAATGTTCCTTACATTGGTGATCAGTGGAAAGAATGTTCCTTACATTGGTGATCAGTGGGAAGAATGTTCCTTACATTGGTGATCAGTGGGAAGAATGTTCCTTACATTGGTGATCAGTGAGAAGAATGTCCCTTACATTGGTGATCAGTGAGAAGAATGTCCCTTACATTGGTGGTCAGTGAGAAGAATGTTCCTTACATTGGTGATCAGTGAGAAGAATGTTCCTTACATTGGTGATCAGTGGGAAGAATGTTCCTTACATTGGTGATCAGTGGGAAGAATGTTCCTTACATTGGTGATCAGTGAGAAGAATGTTCCTTACATTGGTGATCAGTGGGAAGAATGTCCCTTACATTGGTGATCAGTGGGAAGAATGTTCCTTACATTGGTGATCAGTGGGAAGAATGTCCCTTACATTGGTGATCAGTGAGAAGAATGCTCCTTACATTGGTGGTCAGTGAGAAGAATGCTCCTTACATTGGTGATCAGTGGGAAGAATGTTCCTTACATTGGTGATCAGTGGGAAGAATGTTCCTTACATTGGTGATCAGTGGGAAGAATGTTCCTTACATTGGTGATCAGTGGGAAGAATGTCCCTTACATTGGTGATCAGTGAGAAGAATGCTCCTTACATTGGTGATCAGTGGGAAGAATGTTCCTTACATTGGTGATCAGTGGGAAGAATGTTCCTTACATTGGTGATCAGTGAGAAGAATGTCCCTTACATTGGTGATCAGTGAGAAGAATGTCCCTTACATTGGTGATCAGTGAGAAGAATGTTCCTTACATTGGTGATCAGTGGGAAGAATGTTCCTTACATTGGTGATCAGTGGGAAGAATGTTCCTTACATTGGTGATCAGTGGGAAGAATGTTCCTTACATTGGTGATCAGTGAGAAGAATGTTCCTTACATTGGTGACAGTGGCAAGAATGCTCCTTACATTGGTGATCAGTGAGAAGAATGTTCCTTACATTGGTGATCAGTGGGAAGAATGTTCCTTACATTGGTGGTCAGTGAGAAGAATGTCCCTTACATTGGTGATCAGTGGGAAGAATGTTCCTTACATTGGTGGTTAGTGAGAAGAATGTTCCTTACATTGGTGATCAGTGGAAAGAATGCTCCTTACATTGGTGATCAATGAGAAGAATGTCCCTTACATTGATGATCAGTGGGAAGAATGTTCCTTACATTGGTGATCAGTGGGAAGAATGTTCCTTACATTGGTGGTCAGTGAGAAGAATGCTCCTTACATTGGTGGTCAGTGAGAAGAATGCTCCTTAGATTGGTGATCAGTGGGAAGAATGTTCCTTACATTGGTGATCAGTGGGAAGAATGTTCCTTACATTGGTGATCAGTGGAAAGAATGCTCCTTACATTGGTGATCAATGAGAAGAATGTCCCTTACATTGATGATCAGTGGGAAGAATGTTCCTTACATTGGTGATCAGTGGGAAGAATGTTCCTTACATTGGTGGTCAGTGAGAAGAATGCTCCTTACATTGGTGGTCAGTGAGAAGAATGCTCCTTAGATTGGTGATCAGTGGGAAGAATGTTCCTTACATTGGTGATCAGTGGGAAGAATGTTCCTTACATTGGTGATCAGTGGGAAGAATGTTCCTTACATTGGTGATCAGTGGGAAGAATGTCCCTTACATTGGTGATCAGTGAGAAGAATGTTCCTTACATTGGTGATCAGTGGGAAGAATGTTCCTTACATTGGTGGTCAGTGAGAAGAATGCTCCTTAGATTGGTGATCAGTGGGAAGAATGCTCCTTACATTGGTGATCAATGAGAAGAATGTCCCTTACATTGATGATCAGTGGGAAGAATGTTCCTTACATTGGTGATCAGTGGGAAGAATGTTCCTTACATTGGTGGTCAGTGAGAAGAATGCTCCTTACATTGGTGGTCAGTGAGAAGAATGCTCCTTAGATTGGTGATCAGTGGGAAGAATGTTCCTTACATTGGTGATCAGTGGGAAGAATGTTCCTTACATTGGTGATCAGTGGGAAGAATGTTCCTTACATTGGTGATCAGTGGGAAGAATGTCCCTTACATTGGTGATCAGTGAGAAGAATGCTCCTTACATTGGTGGTCAGTGAGAAGAATGCTCCTTACATTGGTGATCAGTGGGAAGAATGTTCCTTACATTGGTGATCAGTGGGAAGAATGTTCTTTACATTGGTGATCAGTGGGAAGAATGTTCCTTACATTGGTGATCAGTGGGAAGAATGTTCCTTACATTGGTGATCAGTGGGAAGAATGTTCCTTACATTGGTGATCAGTGGGAAGAATGCTCCTTACATTGGTGATCAGTGGGAAGAATGTTCCTTACATTGGTGATCAGTGAGAAGAATGGTCCTTACATTGGTGATCAGTGGGAAGAATGTTCCTTACATTGGTGATCAGTGGGAAGAATGTTCCTTACATTGGTGGTCAGTGAGAAGAATGTTCCTTACATTGGTGGTCAGTGAGAAGAATGTTCCTTACATTGGTGATCAGTGGGAAGAATGTTCCTTACATTGGTGATCAGTGAGAAGAATGTTCCTTACATTGGTGATCAGTGGGAAGAATGCTCCTTACATTGGTGATCAGTGGGAAGAATGTTTCTTACATTGGTGATCAGTGAGAAGAATGTTCCTTACATTGGTGATCAGTGGGAAGAATGCTCCTTACATTGGTGATCAGTGGGAAGAATGTTCCTTACATTGGTGATCAGTGGGAAGAATGCTCCTTACATTGGTGATCAGTGGGAAGAATGCTCCTTACATTGGTGATCAGTGGGAAGAATGCTCCTTACATTGGTGATCAGTGGGAAGAATGCTCCTTACATTGGTGATCAGTGAGAAGAATGTTCCTTACATTGGTGATCAGTGAGAAGAATGTTCCTTACATTGGTGATCAGTGAGAAGAATGTTCCTTACATTGGTGATCAGTGAGAAGAATGTTCCTTACATTGGTGGTCAGTGGGAAGAATGTTCCTTACATTGGTGATCAGTGAGAAGAATGTTCCTTACATTGGTGATCAGTGAGAAGAATGTCCCTTACATTGGTGATCAGTGGGAAGAATGTTCCTTACATTGGTGATCAGTGGGAAGAATGTTCCTTACATTGGTGATCAGTGAGAAGAATGTTCCTTACATTGGTGATCAGTGGGAAGAATGTTCCTTACATTGGTGATCAGTGGGAAGAATGTTCCTTACATTGGTGATCAGTGAGAAGAATGTTCCTTACATTGGTGATCAGTGGGAAGAATGTTCCTTACATTGGTGATCAGTGGGAAGAATGTTCCTTACATTGGTGATCAGTGAGAAGAATGTTCCTTACATTGGTGATCAGTGGGAAGAATGTTCCTTACATTGGTGATCAGTGAGAAGAATGTCCCTTACATTGGTGATCAGTGGGAAGAATGTTCCTTACATTGGTGATCAGTGGGAAGAATGTTCCTTACATTGGTGATCAGTGAGAAGAATGTTCCTTACATTGGTGATCAGTGGGAAGAATGTTCCTTACATTGGTGATCAGTGGGAAGAATGTTCCTTACATTGGTGATCAGTGAGAAGAATGTTCCTTACATTGGTGATCAGTGGGAAGAATGTTCCTTACATTGGTGATCAGTGGGAAGAATGTTCCTTACATTGGTGATCAGTGGGAAGAATGTTCCTTACATTGGTGATCAGTGGGAAGAATGTTCCTTACATTGGTGATCAGTGAGAAGAATGTTCCTTACATTGGAGGTCAGTGGGAAGAATGTCCCTTATATTGGTGATCAGTGGGAAGAATGTTCCTTACATTGGTGATCAGTGGGAAGAATGTTTCTTACATTGGAGGTCAGTGGGAAGAATGTCCCTTACATTGGTGATCAGTGGGAAGAATGTTCCTTACATTGGTGATCAGTGAGAAGAATGTTCCTTACATTGGTGATCAGTGAGAAGAATGTTCCTTACATTGGTGATCAGTGAGAAGAATGTTCCTTACATTGGAGGTCAGTGGGAAGAATGTCCCTTACATTGGTGATCAGTGGGAAGAATGTTCCTTACATTGGTGATCAGTGAGAAGAATGCTCCTTACATTGGTGATCAGTGAGAAGAATGTTCCTTACATTGGTGATCAGTGGGAAGAATGTTTCTTACATTGGAGGTCAGTGGGAAGAATGTCCCTTACATTGGTGATCAGTGGGAAGAATGTTCCTTACATTGGTGATCAGTGAGAAGAATGTTCCTTACATTGGTGATCAGTGGGAAGAATGTTCCTTACATTGGTGATCAGTGGGAAGAATGCCCCTTACATTGGTGATCAGTGAGAAGAATGTTTCTTACATTGGTGGTCAGTGGGAAGAATGTCCCTTATATTGGTGATCAGTGAGAAGAATGTTCCTTACATTGGTGACAGTGGGAAGAATGCTCCTTACATTGGTGATCAGTGAGAAGAATGTTCCTTACATTGGTGATCAGTGGGAAGAATGTTCCTTACATTGGTGATCAGTGGGAAGAATGCTCCTTACATTGGTGGTCAGTGGGAAGAATGTTCCTTACATTGGTGATCAGTGGGAAGAATGTTCCTTACATTGGTGGTCAGTGAGAAGAATGTTCCTTACATTGGTGATCAGTGAGAAGAATGTTCCTTACATTGGTGGTCAGTGAGAAGAATGCTCCTTACATTGGTGATCAGTGGGAAGAATGTCCCTTACATTGGTGATCAGTGAGAAGAATGTCTCTTACATTGGTGATCAGTGAGAAGAATGTCCCTTACATTGGTGATCAGTGGGAAGAATGCTCCTTACATTGGTGATCAGTGGGAAGAATGTTCCTTACATTGGTGATCAGTGAGAAGAATGGTCCTTACATTGGTGATCAGTGGGAAGAATGTTCCTTACATTGGTGATCAGTGGGAAGAATGTTCCTTACATTGGTGATCAGTGAGAAGAATGCTCCTTACATTGGTGATCAGTGGGAAGAATGTTCCTTACATTGGTTTTCAGTGGGAAGAATGTTCCTTACATTGGTGATCAGTGAGAAGAATGTTCCTTACATTGGTGATCAGTGGGAAGAATGTTCCTTACATTGGTGATCAGTGGGAAGAATGTTCCTTACATTGGTGATCAGTGAGAAGAATGTTCCTTACATTGGTGATCAGTGGGAAGAATGTTCCTTACATTGGTGGTCAGTGGGAAGAATGTTCCTTACATTGGTGATCAGTGAGAAGAATGCTCCTTACATTGGTGATCAGTGGGAAGAATGTTCCTTACATTGGTGGTCAGTGGGAAGAATGTTCCTTACATTGGTGATCAGTGAGAAGAATGTCCCTTACATTGGTGATCAGTGAGAAGAATGTTCCTTACATTGGTGATCAGTGGGAAGAATGCTCCTTACATTGGTGATCAGTGGGAAGAATGTTCCTTACATTGGTGATCAGTGAGAAGAATGTTCCTTACATTGGTGATCAGTGAGAAGAATGGTCCTTACATTGGTGATCAGTGGGAAGAATGTTCCTTACATTGGTGATCAGTGGGAAGAATGTTCCTTACATTGGTGGTCAGTGAGAAGAATGTTCCTTACATTGGTGGTCAGTGAGAAGAATGTTCCTTACATTGGTGATCAGTGGGAAGAATGTTCCTTACATTGGTGATCAGTGAGAAGAATGTCCCTTACATTGGTGATCAGTGGGAAGAATGTTCCTTACATTGGTGATCAGTGAGAAGAATGTTCCTTACATTGGTGATCAGTGGGAAGAATGCTCCTTACATTGGTGATCAGTGGGAAGAATGGTTCTTACATTGGTGATCAGTGGGAAGAATGCTCCTTACATTGGTGATCAGTGGGAAGAATGTTCCTTACATTGGTGATCAGTGGGAAGAATGCTCCTTACATTGGTGATCAGTGAGAAGAATGTTCCTTACATTGGAGGTCAGTGGGAAGAATGTCCCTTACATTGGTGATCAGTGGGAAGAATGTTCCTTACATTGGTGATCAGTGAGAAGAATGTTCCTTACATTGGTGATCAGTGAGAAGAATGTTCCTTACATTGGTGATCAGTGGGAAGAATGTTCCTTACATTGGAGGTCAGTGGGAAGAATGTTCCTTACATTGGAGGTCAGTGGGAAGAATGTCCCTTACATTGGTGACCAGTGGGAAGAATGTTCCTTACATTGGTGATCAGTGAGAAGAATGCTCCTTACATTGGTGATCAGTGAGAAGAATGTTCCTTACATTGGTGATCAGTGGGAAGAATATTCCTTACATTGGTGATCAGTGGGAAGAATGTTCCTTACATTGGTGATCAGTGGGAAGAATGTTCCTTACATTGGTGATCAGTGAGAAGAATGGTCCTTACATTGGTGATCAGTGGGAAGAATGTTCCTTACATTGGTGATCAGTGGGAAGAATGTTCCTTACATTGGTGGTCAGTGAGAAGAATGTTCCTTACATTGGTGGTCAGTGAGAAGAATGTTCCTTACATTGGTGATCAGTGGGAAGAATGTTCCTTACATTGGTGATCAGTGAGAAGAATGTTCCTTACATTGGTGATCAGTGGGAAGAATGCTCCTTACATTGGTGATCAGTGGGAAGAATGTTTCTTACATTGGTGATCAGTGAGAAGAATGTTCCTTACATTGGTGATCAGTGGGAAGAATGCTCCTTACATTGGTGATCAGTGGGAAGAATGTTCCTTACATTGGTGATCAGTGGGAAGAATGTTCCTTACATTGGTGATCAGTGGGAAGAATGCTCCTTACATTGGTGATCAGTGGGAAGAATGCTCCTTACATTGGTGATCAGTGGGAAGAATGCTCCTTACATTGGTGATCAGTGAGAAGAATGTTCCTTACATTGGTGATCAGTGAGAAGAATGTTCCTTACATTGGTGATCAGTGAGAAGAATGTTCCTTACATTGGTGATCAGTGAGAAGAATGTTCCTTACATTGGTGATCAGTGAGAAGAATGTTCCTTACATTGGTGGTCAGTGGGAAGAATGTTCCTTACATTGGTGATCAGTGGGAAGAATGTTCCTTACATTGGTGATCAGTGGGAAGAATGTTCCTTACATTGGTGATCAGTGAGAAGAATGTTCCTTACATTGGTGATCAGTGGGAAGAATGTTCCTTACATTGGTGATCAGTGGGAAGAATGTTCCTTACATTGGTGATCAGTGAGAAGAATGTTCCTTACATTGGTGATCAGTGGGAAGAATGTTCCTTACATTGGTGATCAGTGAGAAGAATGTCCCTTACATTGGTGATCAGTGGGAAGAATGTTCCTTACATTGGTGATCAGTGGGAAGAATGTTCCTTACATTGGTGATCAGTGGGAAGAATGTTCCTTACATTGGTGATCAGTGGGAAGAATGTTCCTTACATTGGTGATCAGTGAGAAGAATGTTCCTTACATTGGTGATCAGTGGGAAGAATGTTCCTTACATTGGTGATCAGTGGGAAGAATGTTCCTTACATTGGTGATCAGTGGGAAGAATGTTCCTTACATTGGTGATCAGTGGGAAGAATGTTCCTTACATTGGTGATCAGTGAGAAGAATGTTCCTTACATTGGAGGTCAGTGGGAAGAATGTCCCTTATATTGGTGATCAGTGGGAAGAATGTTCCTTACATTGGTGATCAGTGAGAAGAATGTTCCTTACATTGGTGATCAGTGAGAAGAATGTTCCTTACATTGGAGGTCAGTGGGAAGAATGTCCCTTACATTGGTGATCAGTGGGAAGAATGTTCCTTACATTGGTGATCAGTGGGAAGAATGTTCCTTACATTGGTGATCAGTGAGAAGAATGTTCCTTACATTGGTGATCAGTGGGAAGAATGTTCCTTACATTGGTGATCAGTGGGAAGAATGCCCCTTACATTGGTGATCAGTGAGAAGAATGTTTCTTACATTGGTGGTCAGTGGGAAGAATGTTCCTTACATTGGTGATCAGTGGGAAGAATGTTCCTTACATTGGTGATCAGTGAGAAGAATGTTCCTTACATTGGTGATCAGTGAGAAGAATGGTCCTTACATTGGTGATCAGTGGGAAGAATGTTCCTTACATTGGTGATCAGTGGGAAGAATGTTCCTTACATTGGTGGTCAGTGAGAAGAATGTTCCTTACATTGGTGGTCAGTGAGAAGAATGTTCCTTACATTAGTGATCAGTGAGAAGAATGTTCCTTACATTGGTGGTCAGTGAGAAGAATGTTCCTTACATTAGTGATCAGTGAGAAGAATGTTCCTTACATTGTTGATCAGTGGGAAGAATGTTCCTTACATTGGTGATCAGTGAGAAGAATGTTCCTTACATTGGTGATCAGTGGGAAGAATGCTCCTTACATTGGTGATCAGTGGGAAGAATGTTTCTTACATTGGTGATCAGTGAGAAGAATGTTCCTTACATTGGTGATCAGTGGGAAGAATGCTCCTTACATTGGTGATCAGTGGGAAGAATGTTCCTTACATTGGTGATCAGTGGGAAGAATGCTCCTTACATTGGTGATCAGTGAGAAGAATGTTCCTTACATTGGAGGTCAGTGGGAAGAATGTCCCTTACATTGGTGATCAGTGGGAAGAATGTTCCTTACATTGGTGATCAGTGGGAAGAATGTTCCTTACATTGGTGATCAGTGAGAAGAATGTTCCTTACATTGGTGATCAGTGAGAAGAATGTTCCTTACATTGGTGATCAGTGGGAAGAATGTTCCTTACATTGGAGGTCAGTGGGAAGAATGTCCCTTACATTGGTGATCAGTGGGAAGAATGTTCCTTACATTGGTGATCAGTGAGAAGAATGCTCCTTACATTGGTGATCAGTGAGAAGAATGTTCCTTACATTGGTGATCAGTGGGAAGAATGTTCCTTACATTGGAGGTCAGTGGGAAGAATGTCCCTTACATTGGTGATCAGTGGGAAGAATGTTCCTTACATTGGTGATCAGTGAGAAGAATGCTCCTTACATTGGTGATCAGTGAGAAGAATGTTCCTTACATTGGTGATCAGTGGGAAGAATGTTCCTTACATTGGTGATCAGTGGGAAGAATGTTCCTTACATTGGAGGTCAGTGGGAAGAATGTCCCTTACATTGGTGATCAGTGGGAAGAATGTTCCTTACATTGGTGATCAGTGAGAAGAATGCTCCTTACATTGGTGATCAGTGAGAAGAATGTTCCTTACATTGGTGATCAGTGGGAAGAATGTTCCTTACATTGGAGGTCAGTGGGAAGAATGTCCCTTACATTGGTGATCAGTGGGAAGAATGTTCCTTACATTGGTGATCAGTGAGAAGAATGCTCCTTACATTGGTGATCAGTGAGAAGAATGTTCCTTACATTGGTGATCAGTGGGAAGAATGTTCCTTACATTGGTGATCAGTGGGAAGAATGTCCCTTACATTGGTGATCAGTGAGAAGAATGTTCCTTACATTGGTGATCAGTGGGAAGAATGTTCCTTACATTGGTGATCAGTGAGAAGAATGTTCCTTACATTGGTGATCAGTGGGAAGAATGTTCCTTACATTGGTGATCAGTGGGAAGAATGTTCCTTACATTGGTGATCAGTGAGAAGAATGTTCCTTACATTGGTGATCAGTGGGAAGAATGTTCCTTACATTGGTGGTCAGTGGGAAGAATGTTCCTTACATTGGTGATCAGTGAGAAGAATGCTCCTTACATTGGTGATCAGTGGGAAGAATGTTCCTTACATTGGTGGTCAGTGGGAAGAATGTTCCTTACATTGGTGATCAGTGAGAAGAATGTCCCTTACATTGGTGATCAGTGAGAAGAATGTTCCTTACATTGGTGATCAGTGGGAAGAATGTTCCTTACATTGGTGATCAGTGGGAAGAATGCCCCTTACATTGGTGATCAGTGAGAAGAATGTTTCTTACATTGGTGGTCAGTGGGAAGAATGTTCCTTACATTGGTGATCAGTGGGAAGAATGTTCCTTACATTGGTGATCAGTGGGAAGAATGTTCCTTACATTGGTGATCAGTGGGAAGAATGTCCCTTACATTGGTGATCAGTGGGAAGAATGTTCCTTACATTGGTGATCAGTGGGAAGAATGTTCCTTACATTGGTGATCAGTGGGAAGAATGTCCCTTACATTGGTGATCAGTGGGAAGAATGTTCCTTACATTGGTGATCAGTGAGAAGAATGTTCCTTACATTGGTGATCAGTGGGAAGAATGCCCCTTACATTGGTGATCAGTGGGAAGAATGCCCCTTACATTGGTGATCAGTGAGAAGAATGTTTCTTACATTGGTGGTCAGTGGGAAGAATGTTCCTTACATTGGTGATCAGTGGGAAGAATGTTCCTTACATTGGTGATCAGTGGGAAGAATGTTCCTTACATTGGTGATCAGTGGGAAGAATGTTCCTTACATTGGTGATCAGTGGGAAGAATGTCCCTTACATTGGTGATAAGTGGGAAGAATGTTCCTTACATTGGTGATCAGTGGGAAGAATGCTCCTTACATTGGTGATCAGTGGGAAGAATGTTCCTTACATTGGTGATCAGTGGGAAGAATGCTCCTTACATTGGTGATCAGTGGGAAGAATGTTCCTTACATTGGTGATCAGTGAGAAGAATGTCCCTTACATTGGTGATCAGTGGGAAGAATGTTCCTTACATTGGTGATCAGTGAGAAGAATGCTCCTTACATTGGTGATCAGTGGGAAGAATGTTCCTTACATTGGTGATCAGTGAGAAGAATGTCCCTTACATTGGTGATCAGTGAGAAGAATGTTCCTTACATTGGTGATCAGTGAGAAGAATGCTCCTTACATTGGTGATCAGTGGGAAGAATGTTCCTTATATTGGTGATCAGTGAGAAGAATGTCCCTTACATTGGTGATCAGTGAGAAGAATGTTCCTTACATTGGTGATCAGTGAGAAGAATGCTCCTTACATTGGTGATCAGTGGGAAGAATGCTCCTTACATTGGTGATCAGTGAGAAGAATGTCCCTTACATTGGTGATCAGTGAGAAGAATGTCCCTTACATTGGTGATCAGTGAGAAGAATGTTCCTTACATTGGTGATAAGTGGGAAGAATGTTCCTTACATTGGTGATAAGTGGGAAGAATGTTCCTTACATTGGTGATCAGTGGGAAGAATGTTCCTTACATTGGTGATCAGTGGGAAGAATGCTCCTTACATTGGTGATCAGTGGGAAGAATGTTCCTTACATTGGTGATCAGTGAGAAGAATGTCCCTTACATTGGTGATCAGTGGGAAGAATGTCCCTTACATTGGTGATCAGTGAGAAGAATGTTCCTTACATTGGTGATCAGTGAGAAGAATGTCCCTTACATTGGTGATCAGTGGGAAGAATGTTCCTTACATTGGTGATCAGTGAGAAGAATGTCCCTTACATTGGTGATCAGTGGGAAGAATGTCCCTTACATTGGTGATCAGTGAGAAGAATGTTCCTTACATTGGTGATCAGTGAGAAGAATGGTCCTTACATTGGTGATCAGTGAGAAGAATGTTCCTTACATTGGTGATCAGTGGGAAGAATGTTCCTTACATTGGTGATCAGTGGGAAGAATGTTCCTTACATTGGTGATCAGTGGGAAGGATGTTCCTTACATTGGTGATCAGTGGGAAGAATGTTCCTTACATTGGTGATCAGTGGGAAGAATGCTCCTTACATTGGTGATCAGTGGGAAGAATGTTCCTTACATTGGTGATCAGTGGGAAGAATGCTCCTTACATTGGTGATCAGTGAGAAGAATGTTCCTTACATTGGTGATCAGTGAGAAGAATGTTCCTTACATTGGTGATCAGTGGGAAGAATGTCCCTTACATTGGTGATCAGTTGGAAGAATGTTCCTTACATTGGTGATTAGTGGGAAGAATGTTCCTTACATTGGTGATCAGTGAGAAGAATGCTCCTTACATTGGTGATCAGTGAGAAGAATGTTCCTTACATTGGTGATCAGTGAGAAGAATGTCCCTTACATTGGTGATCAGTGAGAAGAATGTTCCTTACATTGGTGATCAGTGGGAAGAATGCTCCTTACATTGGTGATCAGTGAGAAGAATGTTCCTTACATTGGTGATCAGTGGGAAGAATGTTCCTTACATTGGTGATCAGTGAGAAGAATGTTCCTTACATTGGTGGTCAGTGGGAAGAATGTTCCTTACATTGGTGGTCAGTGGGAAGAATGTTCCTTACATTGGTGATCAGTGGGAAGAATGTTCCTTACATTGGTGGTCAGTGGGAAGAATGTTCCTTACATTGGTGATCAGTGGGAAGAATGTCCCTTACATTGGTGATCAGTGGGAAGAATGTCCCTTACATTGGTGATCAGTGGGAAGAATGTTCCTTACATTGGTGATCAGTGAGAAGAATGTTCCTTACATTGGTGATCAGTGGGAAGAATGCTCCTTACATTGGTGATCAGTGAGAAGAATGTTCCTTACATTGGTGATCAGTGGGAAGAATGCCCCTTACATTGGTGATCAGTGAGAAGAATGTTTCTTACATTGGTGGTCAGTGGGAAGAATGTTCCTTACATTGGTGATCAGTGGGAAGAATGTTCCTTACATTGGTGATCAGTGAGAAGAATGTTTCTTACATTGGTGATCAGTGGGAAGAATGTTCCTTACATTGGTGATCAGTGGGAAGAATGCCCCTTACATTGGTGATCAGTGAGAAGAATGTTCCTTACATTGGTGATCAGTGGGAAGAATGCTCCTTACATTGGTGATCAGTGGGAAGAATGTCTCTTACATTGGTGATCAGTGGGAAGAATGTTCCTTACATTGGTGATCAGTGGGAAGAATGTCCCTTACATTGGTGATCAGTGGGAAGAATGTTCCTTACATTGGTGATCAGTGGGAAGAATGTTCCTTACATTGGTGATCAGTGGGAAGAATGTCCCTTACATTGGTGATAAGTGGGAAGAATGTTCCTTACATTGGTGATCAGTGGGAAGAATGTTCCTTACATTGGTGATCAGTGGGAAGAATGCTCCTTACATTGGTGATCAGTGGGAAGAATGTTCCTTACATTGGTGATCAGTGAGAAGAATGTCCCTTACATTGGTGATCAGTGGGAAGAATGTTCCTTACATTGGTGATCAGTGAGAAGAATGCTCCTTACATTGGTGATCAGTGGGAAGAATGTTCCTTACATTGGTGATCAGTGAGAAGAATGTCCCTTACATTGGTGATCAGTGAGAAGAATGTTCCTTACATTGGTGATCAGTGAGAAGAATGCTCCTTACATTGGTGATCAGTGGGAAGAATGTTCCTTACATTGGTGATCAGTGAGAAGAATGTCCCTTACATTGGTGATCAGTGAGAAGAATGTTCCTTACATTGGTGATCAGTGAGAAGAATGCTCCTTACATTGGTGATCAGTGGGAAGAATGCTCCTTACATTGGTGATCAGTGAGAAGAATGTCCCTTACATTGGTGATCAGTGAGAAGAATGTTCCTTACATTGGTGATCAGTGAGAAGAATGTTCCTTACATTGGTGATAAGTGGGAAGAATGTTCCTTACATTGGTGATAAGTGGGAAGAATGTTCCTTACATTGGTGATCAGTGGGAAGAATGTTCCTTACATTGGTGATCAGTGGGAAGAATGCTCCTTACATTGGTGATCAGTGGGAAGAATGTTCCTTACATTGGTGATCAGTGAGAAGAATGTCCCTTACATTGGTGATCAGTGGGAAGAATGTCCCTTACATTGGTGATCAGTGAGAAGAATGTTCCTTACATTGGTGATCAGTGAGAAGAATGTCCCTTACATTGGTGATCAGTGGGAAGAATGTTCCTTACATTGGTGATCAGTGAGAAGAATGTCCCTTACATTGGTGATCAGTGGGAAGAATGTCCCTTACATTGGTGATCAGTGAGAAGAATGTTCCTTACATTGGTGATCAGTGAGAAGAATGCTCCTTACATTGGTGATCAGTGAGAAGAATGTTCCTTACATTGGTGATCAGTGGGAAGAATGTTCCTTACATTGGTGATCAGTGGGAAGAATGTTCCTTACATTGGTGATCAGTGGGAAGGATGTTCCTTACATTGGTGATCAGTGGGAAGAATGTTCCTTACATTGGTGATCAGTGGGAAGAATGTCCCTTACATTGGTGATCAGTGGGAAGAATGTCCCTTACATTGGTGATCAGTGAGAAGAATGTCCCTTACATTGGTGATCAGTGGGAAGAATGTCCCTTACATTGGTGATCAGTGGGAAGAATGTTCCTTACATTGGTGATCAGTGGGAAGGATGTTCCTTACATTGGTGATCAGTGGGAAGAATGTTCCTTACATTGGTGATCAGTGAGAAGAATGCTCCTTACATTGGTGATCAGTGGGAAGAATGTTCCTTACATTGGTGATCAGTGGGAAGAATGCTCCTTACATTGGTGATCAGTGAGAAGAATGTTCCTTACATTGGTGATCAGTGAGAAGAATGTTCCTTACATTGGTGATCAGTGGGAAGAATGTCCCTTACATTGGTGATCAGTTGGAAGAATGTTCCTTACATTGGTGATTAGTGGGAAGAATGTTCCTTACATTGGTGATCAGTGAGAAGAATGCTCCTTACATTGGTGATCAGTGAGAAGAATGTTCCTTACATTGGTGATCAGTGAGAAGAATGTCCCTTACATTGGTGGTCAGTGGGAAGAATGTTCCTTACATTGGTGGTCAGTGGGAAGAATGTTCCTTACATTGGTGATCAGTGGGAAGAATGTTCCTTACATTGGTGGTCAGTGGGAAGAATGTTCCTTACATTGGTGATCAGTGGGAAGAATGTCCCTTACATTGGTGATCAGTGGGAAGAATGTCCCTTACATTGGTGATCAGTGGGAAGAATGTTCCTTACATTGGTGATCAGTGAGAAGAATGTTCCTTACATTGGTGATCAGTGGGAAGAATGCTCCTTACATTGGTGATCAGTGAGAAGAATGTTCCTTACATTGGTGATCAGTGGGAAGAATGCCCCTTACATTGGTGATCAGTGAGAAGAATGTTTCTTACATTGGTGGTCAGTGGGAAGAATGTTCCTTACATTGGTGATCAGTGGGAAGAATGTTCCTTACATTGGTGATCAGTGAGAAGAATGTTTCTTACATTGGTGATCAGTGGGAAGAATGTTCCTTACATTGGTGATCAGTGGGAAGAATGCCCCTTACATTGGTGATCAGTGAGAAGAATGTTCCTTACATTGGTGATCAGTGAGAAGAATGTCCCTTACATTGGTGATCAGTGAGAAGAATGCCCCTTACATTGGTGATCAGTGAGAAGAATGTTCCTTACATTGGTGATCAGTGAGAAGAATGTCCCTTACATTGGTGATCAGTGAGAAGAATGTTCCTTACATTGGTGATCAGTGAGAAGAATGTCCCTTACATTGGTGATCAGTGAGAAGAATGTTCCTTACATTGGTGATCAGTGGGAAGAATGTCCCTTACATTGGTGGTCAGTGGGAAGAATGTTCCTTACATTGGTGATCAGTGGGAAGAATGTCTCTTACATTGGTGATCAGTGGGAAGAATGTTCCTTACATTGGTGATCAGTGGGAAGAATGTCCCTTACATTGGTGATCAGTGGGAAGAATGTTCCTTACATTGGTGATCAGTGGGAAGAATGTTCCTTACATTGGTGATCAGTGAGAAGAATGTTCCTTACATTGGTGATCAGTGGGAAGAATGTTCCTTACATTGGTGATCAGTGGGAAGAATGTTCCTTACATTGGTGATCAGTGGGAAGAATGTTCCTTACATTGGTGATCAGTGGGAAGAATGGTCCTTACATTGGTGATCAGTGAGAAGAATGTTCCTTACATTGGTGATCAGTGGGAAGAATGGTCCTTACATTGGTGATCAGTGGGAAGAATGTTCCTTACATTGGTGATCAGTGGGAAGAATGTTCCTTACATTGGTGATCAGTGAGAAGAATGTTCCTTACATTGGTGATCAGTGGGAAGAATGTTCCTTACATTGGTGATCAGTGGGAAGAATGTTCCTTACATTGGTGATCAGTGGGAAGAATGTGCCTTACATTGGTGATCAGTGGGAAGAATGTCCCTTACATTGGTGATCAGTGGGAAGAATGTTCCTTACATTGGTGATCAGTGAGAAGAATGTTCCTTACATTGGTGATCAGTGGGAAGAATGTTCCTTACATTGGTGATCAGTGAGAAGAATGTTCCTTACATTGGTGATCAGTGGGAAGAATGTTCCTTACATTGGTGATCAGTGGGAAGAATGTTCCTTACATTGGTGATCAGTGGGAAGAATGTTCCTTACATTGGTGATCAGTGGGAAGAATGTTCCTTACATTGGTGATCAGTGGGAAGAATGTTCCTTACATTGGTGATCAGTGGGAAGAATGTCCCTTACATTGGTGATCAGTGGGAAGAATGTTCCTTACATTGGTGATCAGTGAGAAGAATGTCCCTTACATTGGTGATCAGTGAGAAGAATGTTCCTTACATTGGTGATCAGTGGGAAGAATGGTCCTTACATTGGTGATCAGTGGGAAGAATGTCATTCTCTTTTTACATGTGAGTTGCCCATTGGCTTTTAAATGAATACTCTTAATGCTGCACTCAGTCGGCGCCCCTTGTGTTCGTTTTCTATATCTCTCGGTGACCACTCGTATCAGTACTGGAAGTGGGGGAAAAAAATCTAAAATATTGGGTTGTCACCAGGACAGGAACAAAGGGGAACTCTTGTGCAATGGGGACACTCGTTCCACTGACAACTGTCCACCTTTGAGAGATTTCCTCTAACTTCCTGTGGTGTCATTAAGGACAGGAAGCAAAGGGAAATCTCTTGCATGGGACACATAAAAAAAAAAATGGTTTATACCATTTCCTACTTCATCCGCAGTGATATATTAAATTCTTTAGTACATGGGGATGGATGCCACCTGAGCCAAGTATCTTGTCTGTCTTAATAAGGAGTAAGGGTCACCATACACACTACAATCTGCCCATACAATCAACTTTGGTTTTACCAAAAGTATATACAGTTGAACCTCGGATTGCGAGTAACGCGGTTAGCACTGTATTTTGAAAAAATCCTAACTCAGTTTGCGAGTGTTGTCCCGCAAAACGAGCAGGATTCAGGCCAAAGCGGTGTGCAGTACTGCGTTTGGGCTGAGGTGGGGGGGGGGGGGGGGCGCGGGAGCCGTTCGGGAATGCTCGGAAAGACTTGGAAATTCTACGTTCCCGAGCCTTTTCGAGCTTTGCCAAGGTCAGCCGAGCTGATCTCTGGCCTTTCCGGCTGTTTCCGAGGCTCTCTGGCGCCCCCCCCCCCTACCTCTGGCCACATGCGGTATTGTATGCCATTGAAGTCAATGCGGAACAAATTATTTTCGTTTCCATTGACTTCAATGGGGAAACTCGCTTTGATAGGCGAGTACTTTAGATTACGAGCATTCTCCTGGAACTGATTATTCTGGTAATCCGAGGTTCCACTGTAATATGAGGACCTACCTAATCTAGCCGATCAATCTGTATCCAACCAGGCAGGCCCTTGCACTATATAGTGGTTGGTAGATCTAAAGGACATTATACAATCAGGTTGTATAGTGCAGTGGTCTTGAAAGTGTGGGCCGGAGGCCAGATGGGGCCCATTGTTTGCTTTTATCTAGCCCTTGGGGCACTATTTCATCCACTGATACCAACAATGGGGCATTATTTCCCTCACTGACACCAACGATGGGGCACAATTTCTTCCAATGACACCAGCGATGGGGCACAATTTCTCCCAATGACACCAGCGATGGGGTACAATTTCTCCCAATGACACCAGCGATGGGGCACAATTTCTCCCAATGACACCAACGATGGGGCACAATTTCTCCCAATGACACCAACGATGGGGCACAATTTCTCCCAATTACACCAACAATGGGGCACAATTCCTCCCAATGACACCACCGATGGGGCACAATTCCTCCCAATGACACCACCGATGGGGCACAATTCCTCCCAATGACACCAACGATGGGGCACAATTCCTCCCAATGACACCAACGATGGGGCACAATTCCTCCCAATGACACTGATGGGGCACAATTTCTCCCAATGACACTGATGGGGCACAATTCCTCCCAATGACACCAACGATGGGGCACAATTCCTCCCAATGACACCAACGATGGGGCACAATTCCTCCCAATGACACCAATGATGGGGCACAATTCCTCCCAATGACACCAACGATGGGGCACAATTCCTCCCAATGACACCAACGATGGGGCACAATTCCTCCCAATGACACTGATGGGGCACAATTCCTCCCAATGACACCAACAATGGGGCACAATTCCTCCCAATGACACCAATGATGGGGCACAATTCCTCCCAATGACACCAACGATGGGGCACAATTTCTTCCAATGACACCAACAATGGGGCACAATTCCTCCCAATGACACCAATGGTGGGATACAGTTCCTCCCAATGACACCAACAATGGGGCACAATGATACCATTGATGGACCACAATCCCTCCCACTGACACCGAAGATGGGGTATTGTTTTTTCCCCACTGAGGTCCGGATTTTTTCTACTCCCGATGGTCAAAGTCTGAAGGACAGTAAACTGCCCCTTTGTTTAGAAAGTTTGGAGATCCCTGGTCTAGTGTATGGCCAGCTTTAGGCTCACCATACAGGTTACAATCTGAACATTGTACAATCATCTTTAGGTTTTACCAAAACGTTGTAATATGAGAACCTCCCTGACCTACCCGATCAATTTGTATCCAACCAAGCAGGTCCTTTCATAGGTATATAGTTGGTAAGGTTGAATAAAGATTAAAGACCAATCCATCCAGTTCAACCTGAGTGTGTGTTTTACGTCTCTACCATTTCCCACAGCTCTGTATATTGCATTCACTAAGATGCCCATCTAAGGATTTTATTAAATTATCGACACCCCCCCCCCCCCCGGACACCACCAACCGTGGAAGGGTTACCGTTCTGACAGGAAAGAACCCTCTACGCAGTCTAAGGTTAAATCACTTCTCGTCCAACTTCAGCCTTCAGCCTCCATAACGGAGGTCCTTCAGCCTCCATTACAGAGGTCCTTCAGCCCCAATAACTGAGGTCCTACAGCCCCCATAACAGAGGTCCTACAGCCCCCATAACAGAGGTCCTTCAGCCTCCATAACTGAGGTCCTTCAGCCCCCATAACTGAGGTCCTTCAGCCCCCATAACGGAGGTCCTTCAGCCCCCATAACTGAGGTCCTTCAGCCTCCATAACTAAGGTCCTTCAGCCTCCATAACTAAGGTCCTTCAGCCCCCATAACTGAGGTCCTTCAGCCCCCATAACTGAGGTCCTTCAGCCCCCATAACGGAGGTCCTTCAGCCCCCATAACTGAGGTCCTTCAGCCCCCATAACAGAGGTCCTTCAGCCTCCATAACTAAGGTCCTTCAGCCCCCATAACTGAGGTCCTTCAGCCCCCATAACTGAGGTCCTTCAGCCTCCATAACTGAGGTCCTTCAGCCCCCATGACTGAGGTCCTTCAGCCTCCATAACTGAGGTCCTCCATCCCCCATAACTGAGGTCCTTCAGCCTCCATAACTGAGGTCCTTCAGCCCCCATAACTGAGGTCCTTCAGCCCCCATAACGGAGGTCCTTCAGCCTCCATAACGGAGGTCCTTCAGCCTCCATAACGGAGGTCCTTCAGCCCCCATAACTGAGGTCCTTCAGCCTCCATAACTGAGGTCCTTCAGCCTCCATAACTGAGGTCCTCCATCCCCCATAACTGAGGTCCTCCAGCCTCCATAACTGAGGTCCTCCAGCCTCCATAACTGAGGTCCTCCAGCCTCCATAACTGAGGTCCTTCAGCCCCCATAACTGAGGTCCTTCAGCCTCCATAACTGAGGTTCTCCAGCTCCCTTATTATTTTTTTATGCCACATATTATTTTTGCAAACATTTCAGTAAAAAAACTAAATGCTAAAGTTAATTTTAGGGCACTGGGTAGAATATATTATCCAGTTTTTGGTAAAATATAAACGATGAGATTGTGCCGAGTAAATAGATACCCAACATGTCATGTCGTATAATTGCGTGCACCCGTGAAACGTCATTATTAATCAGCAGTGGAAACGAATGTTCATTTTTCGGGCTCCCATATTACCCCAGCAGGGGCTTCACAAAGCCTCCCCGTGTCTGAGAGAGCTGCCCAAATCTCAGCGTTCACCCAGACACAGGCTCCCCCAAAATGGCGCTCAGAACCCGTGGCAGAGGACACTATGGTGCCACGCAGACAGAACAAAGGGGAAGTACTTCTCATGAACAGGACTCCAATTAAGGAGTTAAGGATAGGTGGGGACATCTAGTGGTAGAAAGTGAAAACTACTCTAGAGGTCTCACTAGAGGGAAACAATGTGAGACTAACACTCTGTTACACTTATGCAAATTTTGCCTGTTTAGGGAACGCCCACTGCCGCAAATGGACATCTACCCAATCAAGGAATTAGGATAGGTGGGGACATCTAGTGGTAGAAAGTGAAACCGACATCAGGTCTCACTTGAGGCAATGTGAGACTAACACCCTGTTACACTTATACAAATTTTGCCTTCCTAAGAAGGCCCACTCCTCCAGACTTGCATGCACCAAATCAAGGCCATAGAGATAGGTGGGGACATCTAGTGGTAGAAAGTGAAAACTTCACCAGAGGTCTTGCTAGAGTCAATGTGAGACTAACAACCCGTTACACTTATGCAAATTTTGCCTGTTTAGGGAACGCCCACTTCTCCAAACTGACAGTCACCCAATTAAGGATAGGTGGGGACATCTAGTGGTAGAAAGTAAAAAACGACACTAGATTCAATGTGAGACTAACAACCTGTTACACTTATGCAAATTTTGTCTTCCTAGGAACACCCACTCCTCCAGACTGACATCTACCCAATCAAGGAATTAAGGATATTTGGGAACATCTAGCGGTAGAAACTGAAACAGACACCAGAGGTCTCAATTGAGACAATTTGAGACTAACACCCTGTTACACTTTTGCAAATTTTTGCCTTCCTAGGAACACCCACTCCTCCAGACTGACATCTACCCAATCAAGGAATTAGGATAGGTGGGGACATCATTTGGAGGTTGCACCCGCACCCCTAGATGTCAGCCTGATGGGCATCGGAATCAATCAACCCACTTTCTCTGAGCCCGTTACTGGACCCACCCCCTGCCTGTGGCTGGATAATCAATGGAGGGATGAGCTCATGTCTCTGTCACTCTGCTCTCTCCTCCAATCAGCATGCTCCTTGGACATCACATGAACTGATTCAACGTACTTTGTCTGAGCCTGAGTCATCCCGGACCAGGCCCCAACCCATATCTGAACAGTGAAAAGAGAAGCAGCACAGCAATGAGCTTATCTCTTTCCATCACTTTGCTCTCTCCTCCTATCAGCATGCTTCTTACACATCACATGAACTGATTCAAACTACAGTAGGTGCCGCCGACATTGTATATTCATCGCGACATCTCGGCGACAGGGTGGCGACACATGTCGCACTCGCTGCAAAAACGAGGAGACGCGGCACTGTATTGAACGGGGATCCGACGTGGATTCCCGCCAATACCAGGCACTGCGTTTGGTATGATTCCTGAGCGGGAACTCCAGGCCAATTTTTAAAGAAAAAAACGGCGTGGGTTCCCCCTGCAGGAGCATACCAGGCCCTTGGGTCTGGTCTGGATTTGAAGGGGAACCCTACGCCGAAAAAACGGCGTGGGGATCCCCCTCAAAATCCAAACCAGACCATTATCCGAGCACGCAACCTGGCAGGCCGCAGGGAAAGAGGGGGGACTAGAGAGCGGCCCCCCTCCCTCCTGAACCGTACCAGGCCGCATGCCCTCAACATGGGGGGTTTAGTGCTCTGGGGCAGGGGGGCGACCTGCGGCCCCCCCACCCCAGAGCACCCTGCCCCCATGTTGATGAGGACAGGGCCTCTTCCCGACAACCCTGGCCATTGGTTGTCGGGGTCTGCGGGCAGGGGGCTTATCGGAATCTGGGAGCCTTCTTTAATAAGGGGCCCCCAGATCCCGGCCCCCCCACCCTATGTGAATGATAATGGGGTACATCGTACCCCTACCCATTCACCTGGTGGAAAAAAAAATGGCAATAAAAACACAACACAGTTTTTTTAAGTATTTTATTGCACAGCTCTGGGGGTCTCTTCCGTCTTCGGTGGTCTCCGGTGTCGTCCCCGCGCTCTCCGTTTCTTTCTTCTGCCGGGCCACCGCTATCTTCTTCCAGCTCTTTTGCTAGTGGGGCCCGGTCTTCTCCGTCGCCTTCTTCTTCTCCCGCTCTCCGGTTCTTTCTTCCGCCGGGCCTCCGCTATCTTCTTGCAGCTCTTTTGCTAGCGGAGAGGCCGGTCTTCCCCGTCGTCTCGTCCGGCTCTCCGTTGTCCTTCTGCCGGCCCCTCCTCGATGTTGACTCGTCGCTTCCTCTCGCAGTAATGCTAAATCTTCGGTCCGCATCGATTTATATAGGCTTCTCATGACGTCACAGTCACATGCTCCGGGTGGCCCCGGAGCATGTGACTGTGACGTCATGGGAACATGTGACTGTGACGTCATGAGAAGCCTATATAAATCGATGTGGACCGAAGATTTAGCATTACTGCGAGAGGAAGCGACGAGTCAACATCGAGGAGGAGAAGAGGGAAGAAGACGCCGACAGGGACGACGGGAAGACCGGCCCTCCACTAGCAAAAGAGCTGGAAGAAGATAGTGGAGGGGCCGGCAGAAGGACAACGGAGAGCTGGACGAGACGACGGGGAAGACCGGGCCTCCGCTAGCAAAAGAGCTGGAAGAAGATAGCGGAGGCCCGGCGGAAGAAAGAACCGGAGAGCGAGAGAAGAACCGGAGAGCGAGAGAAGAACCGGAGAGCGGGAGAAGAAGAAGGCGACGGAGAAGACCGGGCCCCGCTAGCAAAAGAGCTGGAAGAAGATAGCGGAGGCCCAGCAGAAGGACAACGGAGAGCCGGACGAGACGACGGGAAGACCGGGCCTCCGCTAGCAAAAGAGCTGGAAGAAGATAGCGGAGGCCCAGCAGAAGGACAACGGAGAGCCGGACGAGACGACGGGAAGACCGGGCCTCCGCTAGCAAAAGAGCTGGAAGAAGATAGCGGAGGCCCGGCAGAAGGACAACGGAGAGCCGGACGAGACGACGGGAAGACCGGGCCTCCGCTAGCAAAAGAGCTGGAAGAAGATAGCGGAGGCCCGGCGGAAGAAAGAACCGGAGAGCGAGAGAAGAACCGGAGAGCGGGAGAAGAAGAAGGTGACGGAGAAGACCGGGCCCCGCTAGCAAAAGAGCTGTAAGAAGATAGCGGAGGCCCGGCGGAAGAAAAAACCGGAGAGCGAGAGAAGAACCGGAGAGCGGGAGAAGAAGAAGGCGACGGAGAAGCCCGGGCCCTGCTAGCAAAAGAGCTGGAAGAAGATAGCGGAGGCCCGGTGGAAGAAAGAACCGGAGAGCGAGAGAAGAACCGGAGAGCGGGAGAAGAAGAAGGCGACGGAGAAGACCGGGCCCTGCTAGCAAAAGAGCTGGAAGAAGATAGCGGAGGCCCAGCAGAAGGACAACGGAGAGCCGGACGAGACGACGGGAAGACCGGGCCTCCGCTAGCAAAAGAGCTGGAAGAAGATAGCGGAGGCCCGGCAGAAGGACAACGGAGAGCCGGACGAGACGACGGGAAGACCGGGCCTCCGCTAGCAAAAGAGCTGGAAGAAGATAGCGGAGGCCCGGCGGAAGAAAGAACCGGAGAGCGAGAGAAGAACCGGAGAGCGGGAGAAGAAGAAGGTGACGGAGAAGACCGGGCCCCGCTAGCAAAAGAGCTGTAAGAAGATAGCGGAGGCCCGGCGGAAGAAAGAACCGGAGAGCGAGAGAAGAACCGGAGAGCGGGAGAAGAAGAAGGCGACGGAGAAGCCCGGGCCCTGCTAGCAAAAGAGCTGGAAGAAGATAGCGGAGGCCCGGCAGAAGAAAGAACCGGAGAGCGCGGAGACCCCCGGAGCTGTGCAATAAATTAATTTAAAAAGCTGTGTTGTGTTTTTTATTGACATTTTTTTCCACCAGGTGAATGGGTAGGGGTACGATGTACCCCATTATCATTCACATAGGGTGGGGGGCCGGGATCTGGGGGCCCCCTTATTAAAGGGGGCTCCCGGATTCCGATAAGCCCCCCGCCCGCAGACCCCGACAACCAACGGCCAGGGTTGTCGGGAAGATGCCCTGTCCTCATCAACATGGGGGCAGGGTGCTTTGGGGTGGGGGGGCCGCAGGTCACCCCCCTGCCCCAGAACACCATACCCCCCATGTTGAGGGCATGCGGCCTGGTACGGTTCAGGAGGGAGGGGAGGCTGCTCTCTAGTCCCCCCCTCTTCCCCTGTGGCCTGCCGGGCTGCGTGCTTGGATAAGGGTCTGGTTTGGATTTTGAGGGGGACCCCACGCCGTTTTTTCGGCGTAGGGTTTCCCCTTCAAATCCAGACCAGACCCAAGGGCCTGGTATGCTCCTGGAGGGGGAACCCACGCCGTTTTTTTATTTAAAAATTGGCGTGGAGTTCCCGCTCAGGAATCATACCAAACGCAGTGCCTGGTATTGGCGGGAATCCACGTCGGATCCCTGTCACCCGGCAATGCGTGTCGCTCATCGTGAAGGGAACATTTTTCCTTTCCCGATCACGAGACAGCTCGGCGCTGGCTCTCGCGACGGAGCTCATAGGGTGTCAATCTCGCCGCTAGAAGCGGCGAGATTGACACAATATCGGCGGCACCTACTGTACTTCTTCTGAGGACGAGCCCCCAACTTCTATCTGAACAGTGAAAAGAGAAGTAGCACAGTGATGAGCTCATCTCTCTGTCACTTTGCTCTCTCCTCCTATAAGCATGCTTCTTGCACATCACATGGACTGATTCAGCCTACTTCTTCTGAGCCCGAGTCATCCTGGACCAACCCCCAACCTATATATGAACAGTGAAAGGAGAAGCAGCACAGCAATGAGCTCATCTCTCTCCGTCACTCTGCTCTCTCCTCCTATGAGCATGCTCCCTGCGCAAAAGTCCCTGTGCTGTTTCTGCCTCCTGCCCCCAGTCTGAGCTCTGCTGTATGGAGGGGCTGTAAGTGGCTGATGCCCGGGGGGGGGGGGGGGGGGCGTTGGAGGTTACGCAAAACAATGAAAAAGGAGAAAAAAATATTAAAATAACATTGAAAATGAACAAAATATTAATATAAATAAAAAATAAATAAATATATATTTTAAAAAAAAAACATTGAAAATGAACAAAATATTCATATAAATAAAATAAAAATAAATATACTGTATATTTAAAAAAAACATTGAAAATGAACAAAATATTCATATAAATAAAATAAAAAAATATATATATATTTAAAAAAAAATCTACTTATCTAAAAAACAAAAACAATTAAAAATGAGAAAAAATATATTTTAATGTAATAAAATGAAAATAATAATAATAATATAATAAAACGAAAATAATAATAATAATATAAAATAATTAAATATGAGAAAATATGTTATTAATGTAAAAGAAAAAAATATTAATATAAAAACATGAAAAATATATATAAAAATAATGAAAATGAAAAAAAAAACGCTATTAATATTAAAACAAATGATTAAAAATTAGATAAAATGTTAATATAATCAAATAAAAAAATAAACAAATATTAATTATTAAAAATTAGTAAAAATAGAAATTAATATATTCAAATGAAAAATAAACAAATAACAAAAAAATATAAAAACATTATTTAAAAAAAATGAAAAGAAAAATACTATTAACCTGAAAAGCAAAAACAATTAAAAATGAGAATTTTTTTTAGTATAATGAAATGAAAAATTCAAAAATAATAATATAATAAAATGAAAAATAATAAAAAAAAATAATATAAAAAAACCGAAAAATTAGAAAACATTTTTGTTAATGTAATAAAATGGAAAGTGAAAATAATAGTAATATAAAAACATGAAAATAATATTATTTAGAATAATAAAAAAAATGCTATAAATATAAAAAAACTATTAAAAATACGATTTTTTTATTAATATAATGAAATAAAAAATGAAAAAATATTGTTTTAAAATAAATACATGAAAAATACTATTAATATAACAAAAAATGATATATGAATATTAATATAAAAACATGAAAATAATATTATTTAAAATAAAAATAAAAATGAAAAAAAAATATTAATATAAAGAAACAAAAACAATAAAAAAATGAGAAAAAATATTTTTAATATAATAAAATTCAAAAATAATATAATAATAATAAAATGAAAAATTAAAAATAATAATATAATAAAATGAAAAATAATAAAAAAAATAATATAAAAAAAACGAAAAAATGAGAAAAGAATGTTGTTAATGTAATAAAATTAAAAATTAAAAAATATTAATATAAAAACATGAAAAAATATTATTTAAAAAAATGCTATAAATATAAAATAAACTATTAAAAATACGATTTTTTTAAATTAATATAATGAAATAAAAAATGAAAAAATATTGTTTTAAAATAAATACATTAAAAAATACTATTAATATAACAAACAAATGATATATAAATATTAATATAAAAACATGAAAATAATATTATTTAAAATAAAAATAAAAATGAAAACAAAAATAATATTAATATAAAGAAACAAAAACAATAAAAAAATGAGAATTTTTTTTTAATATAATAAAATTCAAAAATAATATAATAATAAAATGACAAATTCAAAAATAATAATATAATAAAATGAAAAATAATAAAAAAAATATATATAAAAAAAGAAAAATGAGAAAAGAATTGTTGTTAATGTAATAAAAGAAAAAATGTCAAAATATTAATATAAAAACATGAAGAAAAATTATTTAAAAAAAAAATGCTGCAAATATAAAAAAAACTATTTAAAATACGATTTTTTAAAATTAATATAATGAAATAAAAAATGAAAAAATATTGTTTTTAAAATAAATACATAAAAAAATACTATTAATATAACAAACAAATGATATATAAATATTAATATAAAAACATGAAAATAATATTATTTAAAATAAAAATGAAAAAAATAATATTAATATAAAGAAACAAAAACAATAAAAAAAATGAGAAAAAATATTTTTAATATAATAGAATTCAAAAATAATATAATAATAAAATGAAAAATTCAAAAATAATAATATAATAAAATGAAAAATAATAAAAAAAGAATATAAAAAAAAAGAAAAATGAGAAAAGAATTGTTGTTAATGTAATAAAATTAAAAATGTAAAAATATTAATATAAAAACATGAAAATAATATTAATAAAAATAAAAATGAAAAAAATAATATTAATATAAAGAAACAAAAACGAGAAAAAATGAGAAAAAATATTTTTAATATAATAAAATTCAAAAATAATATAATAATAATAAAATGAAAAATTCAAAAATAATAATATAATAAAATGAAAAATAATAAAAAAATAATATAAAAAAAACGAAAAAAAAAATGCTATAAATATAAAAAAAAACTATTAAAAATAAGATTTTTTAAAATTAATATAATGAAATAAAAAATGAAAAAATATTGTTTTAAAATAAATACATAAAAAAATACTATTAATATAACAAAAAAAATGAGAAAAAATATTATTAGTTTAATAAGATTAACAGTTTAAAAATATTAATATAAAAAATGTAAAATTAAAAAAATATTAGTATAAAAAATTTAAAATGAAAAAACAAAATCCTTGTTATCCCTAAGAGTTGCCTACACCACTGATTTCTTGCTCAGTCTACGTTTTGCCATGGCACGTCCGATGCACCTCCATTGTTCCCTTCTCCTGTGGAATTATTTTGGGAAGCAGCATGGCTCCAGTTTTTTGCCTTTCTTCTTCCTGTCCCAACCTCAGCTCTGCCTGCTGCTCTGTGCCTCTCATAGGATATATGCGGAGGATCAGATGCATGCAAGCCAGCTCCTCCTCCTCCCAGCTCTTTGCTCATTCATTACATCCCCATCTCCCATCCCCCTACACAGCCCCTCTCTCTCTCTCTCTCTCTCTATTTTTTTTCCTCTTCCCCTTGCTCCAGTCATCGTCTTGTCTGCATAAGTACAAGGAGGAAAATAGCCAGCACGTTCAATAAGCACTGCCTTTCTTTTTTCTTTTCTTCCCTATCCTGCTTTTTTTTCCCCGTGTAATGCTTGGGATCTGTAGAAGGGAATATTGTTCCTCTGTCTGAGCATGACAAGGACTGCCGACAATCCAAGACTACACAGGCAGCATCAGCACCGCCAGCATCCGAATCATGTTAGCATCCCCCGGAGGTGCCCGCCTCGGATAATAAGTGGGTCTGTTCTCTGCCAGAGAGGCGTACCGACAGCAGGCAAGTAACGTTGCACTTTATTTCCCATTTATTTATTTTTTCGCAGACATGCACAAAAAAAAAAACAAAAAAAAAAAACCACGGCGTGCATGCCTCTGTATGCACAACACTCAATGCAGACCGACCAGAGGCAGCGAAGCAAAGCTCACGTCCACAACACCGACACCTACAGGTAAAAAAAACAAAAAAAACGCTTGTTAATCTACCTGCGCCCGCCAACAGAAAAAAAAAAAAAAAAGACGGTCAACCACACCAGGTTGGGGGGGTCTGTGGGGGATTTGTAGGGTCGGGGGGCGCTTTTTTGGGGTTCGTTGCGATATCGAAAAGAAAAAAAAAAACAGAGTCGGGTCGGCTGCACACTTTCCATGTTATTTTCACACAACAACTGCCTGATTGGATGCAGCGCACGTAACGATGGGAGATGCGGGGTGACAACACGTGTACTCATCCGAAAAGGGAGGCATGAGGCTCGATTCGCCAAAGCCGACGCACAACACAGGAAGAAGGATCCTCATTAAAAAATAAAAAAATAAATAATAATAATAATGAAAGTCAGTTATTTTTTTTATTTTTTTTTTTGTCAAAAGTCACCAAACCAAGATAAGGATCCTCATTAAAAAATAATAATAAAAGTCTGTTATTTTCAGTTGAGCCCCAATGAGATTAAAAAAAAAAAAACGTGAGTCACATGTGCTGCAAATGAAGATGCTTATCCCTTGCGGTAAAGCCTTGGGAATTGGGAAGGTGGGCACCGGTCGTACGTGCCCCAGGTCTACTCCGACATTACATGCAGAGATTGGGGGGAGAGGGGGGGGGGGGTGAAGATGAGGGGGGTCGGTGCCTTTGCTGTTGTGTGTTCAGAAGCATCTGTCGAAGCGCACCAGCAAAGGGAGTGTGGTGTTATATTGTGCTTTCACCGACGCGGAGCTGTCTGTGGTTCTGCAACACTGGCTCCTGCAGATCAGACAGGAGAAATGTGCTTCCCAACGGCACTCAGAGATTTTTTTTTTGTAGAACCATACCATGTTTTTTTTTTTTTTTCTTTTTGTAGGGCCATGCCTTATTTTTTTTTTTTTTGACCATACCATTTTTTATTTATTTATTTTTGTAGGACCATGTTATTTATTTTTTATTTTTTGTAGGACCATTTATTTTTTTTATTGTAGGACCATGCCATTTTTTTTTTTTTACATTTTTGTAGGACCATGCCTTTTTTATTTATTTTTTGACCATACCATTTTTAATTTATTTATTTTTGTAGGACCATTTATTTATTTTATTTGTTTTTATTGTAGGACCATGCCTTTTTTTATTTATTTTAGTGTAGGACCATGCCATTTAAAAAAAAAAAAAATGTAAGACCATGCCTTTTTTTTTTTTATTGTAGGACCATGCCATTTTTTTTATTAATTTTTTTATTGTAGGACCATGCCATTTTTTTTATTTTATTGTAGGACCATGCCATTTTTTTATTAATGTTTTTATTGTAGGACCATGCCATTTATTTATTTATTTATTTTATTGTAGGATCATGCCATTTTTTTTTTTTTTTGTAGGACCATGCCATTTTTTTTTTCTTTCCCCAGATGGGCCTACACTTTTTCACCAAGCAATATAGGACGTGACCTCTGAGTTCTACAGCAAAAAAAAAAACAGCTAAGGTTTGCACGTTGGATGTGATGGTCACAGATCTCTGCCCATTCGGTTATAGATGGGGGGGGGGGGGGGATATTGCCTCTATGGCAAGTTGAGGCTACTAGGGCAGATGTGGGCTGGTTGCAAAGCTCTAGTTGGCATTGAATGTGATTATGAGCCATGATCACAGATCTCTGCACCTTCGGAGTAGGTCACCTATAGGTCACCTATATGGCAAACTGGGGCTACCGTAAGTGGATGGGGACCGGTATGCAAAGCTCTGGTTGACACTGACCATGCATGGTGACCAGAGATCTCTGCTTCTTCACTATATAGGACAACATTGTCTCTGCTCATTCCTATATAGTGGGATTTACCTATACATCACCTATATGGCATGTTGAGGCTAGCTTAAGGTGGACAGCTCATGAATGTGGGCCGGCTGCAAAGCTCTGGTTGACACTGACCATGCATGGGGGCCACAGATCTCTGCTCCTTCACTATATAGGACATAATTGTCTCTGCTCCTTCACTACATGGGGGGATTTTACCTATAGATCACCTATATGGCAAGCTGGGGCTTCCTTAAGTGGGGCAGCTCATGGATGGGGACCGGCTGCAAAGCTCTGGTTGACACTAACCATGCATGGGGGCCACAGATCTCTGCTCCATCACTATATAGGACAATATTGTCTCTGCTCCTTCACCACCTAGGCAGATTTTTACCTATAGATCACCTATATGGCATGTTGAGGCTACCTTAAGGTGGACTGGCTGCAAAGCTCTGGTTGACAGTGACTATGCATGATGATCACAGATCTCTGCTCCTTCACTATATAGGACAATCAGGGCCGCCATCAGGGGGGTACAGGCAGTACACATGTAAGGGGCATGGAGGTCCCCAGGGGCCCGGATGACAACCCCCCTCTTTTATTTTGTTCGTCAGCACCCAAAGTCCCCCCCCAACCTTAATTCTCTCGGGGGGAGACATACGGCAACACCCCCCCCGCTTCTCAACTTGCAGCACCCTCCCCACCGCCCCCCCGGTTCTCAACTTGTGGCACCCCCAACCGGGGGGGGAGACATACGGCACCCCCCCGCTTCTCAATTCGCGGCAGCCCCCCCGGGGGTCTCAATTTGTAAGGGGCCCCAAGATTCTTGATGGTGGCCCTGAGGACAATTACCTATATATCACCTGTATGGCAAGCTAAATGAGGCTACCTTACGGGGGGAGGGGGGAAGCTATTGGATATGGATATGGTTGCAAAGCTCTAGTTGTTGATTATGCATGGGGACCACAGATCTCTGCTCCTTCACAATATAGGTGATTACCTATAGATCACCTATATGGCATGTTGAGGCTATGTTAAGGTGGACAGCTCATGGACGTGGGCTGGCTGCAAAGCTCTGGTTGACACTGATTATGCATGGGGGCCACAGATCTCTGCTCCTACATTATATAGGACAATATTGTCTCTGCTCCTTCACTACATGGGGGGATTTTACCTATAGATCACCTATATGGCAAGCTGGGGCTACCTTAAGTGGGGCAGCTCATGGATGGGGACCGGTATGCAAAGCTCTGGTTGACACTAACCATGCATGGGGGCCACAGATCTCTGCTAGGACAATATTGTCTCTGCTCCTTCACCACCTAGGCAGATTTTTACCTATAGATCACCTATATGGCATGTTGAGGCTACCTTAAGGTGGACTGGCTGCAAAGCTCTAGTTGACAGTGACTATGCATGATGATCACAGATCTCTGCTCCTTCACTATATAGGAGAATATTACCTATAGATCACCTATAAGGCAAGCCGAGGCTACCATAAAACGGACAGATCTCAAAGCTCTAGTTGACATTGGCTATGCACGATGATCAAAGATTTCTGCTCCTTCATTATATAGGAGGATTTTACCTATAGATCACCTACATGGCATGTTGAGGCTTCTTTAAGAAACACAGCTCATGGATGTGGACGGGTTGCAAAGCTCTTAGTTGACATTCCCCATGCATGGTGATCACAGATCTCTGATTCTTCACTATATAGGACAATAGTATCTACTGGTATGTATCTCCTATATGGCATGTTGAGGCTACCTTAAGAAGGGCAGCTAATGGATGTGGACGGGTTGCAGAGCTCTTAGTTGACATTCCCCATGCATGATGATCACAGATCTCTGATTCTTCACTATGTAAGGACGTTATGTCTCGGCTCCTTCACCATATAGGAGAAAACTACCGATGCACATAGATCACCTATATGGCCTGTTCAACTCATGGATGTGGACTGGTTGCAAAGCTCTTAGTTGACGTTGACTGTGCTTGATGATTACTGATCTCTGCTCCTTCACTACATAGGACAATATTATAGATTATAGATCACCTATATGGCTAGCCTGGGCTTCCTAAAGAAGGGCAGTTCATGGATGTGGACGGGTTGCAAAGCTCTTAGTTGACAGTGACCATGTATGGTGATCACAGATCTCTGATTCTTCACTATATAGGACAATAGTATCTATATGTCTCCTATATGGCATGTTGAGGCTACCTTAAGAAGGGCAGCTATAGGATGTGGACTGGTTGCAAAGCTCTTAGTTGACAGTATCCATGCATGATGATCACAGATCCCTGCTCCTTCACTGTATAGGAGAATATTACCTATACATTATATATCTATATCTATATACCTGTATGGCAAGCTAAGGCTGCCATCAGCAGGACAGCTAAAGGATGTGGGCTGGTTGCAGAGCTCTAGTTGACGTTGATTGTGTGCAATGATCACAGATCTCTGCTTCTTTCACTATGCAGGAGAATATTACCTCCTATATTACCTCTATGGCAAGCTGAGGCCACCTTAAAGCAGGACAGTTCATGGATGTAGGCCGGTTGCAGAGCTCTAGTGCGATTATGTACGATGATGACAGATCTCTGCACATTCAATACATTGGGGAATATTACCTATAGATCACCTCTATGGCAAGCTGAGGCTACCCCTTAAGCAGGACAGCTATTGGATGTGGACTGGTTGCAAGGCTTTTGTTGACAGTAGTTTGTGCATCACTGATGTGCGGTTGGGCAGTACTTGCCTTTTGCAGCAACTGAGCCTTGCAAAAAAAAAAAAAAATGGTGAGGCTTCTACAAGGTTACAGTAAGTAAGTAAGTAAGTGAGCACCATCACCTAAAAAATACTTTGTCCTTTTCTTTCTTTTCTATGTTAGGGGTAAGTCATGTCCCCCTTTAGCGTAATATTATTATTATTATTATTATTATATTCTTATTATATTCTTCTTCTTATTATATTATTATTATATTAATATCTTATTATAATAACTATTATTATATTATTATTATTATTATTATTATATCATTATTATTAATAATATTATTATTATAATATTATTATTATCTTATTATTATTATTATTATTATTATCATTATTATCTTCTTCTTATTATTATATAATTATTATCTTATTATTATTATTATTATTATCTTATTATTATTATTATCTTATTATTATTATATTATTATTATTATTATTATTAACATGATCTATTGATTTATTGAGCATCAGCATCTCCTGTGTTGTACAAAGCAAGTGATGGAAAGATAATAAAAGAATACAAAGGTCTATATATATATATATATATATATATATATATATATATATATACTGTATACACAGATGCACAGACAGAACACACATAGAGCTTGCTATGCATTAGCAGAGAGAGCCCAGCCACTACAGGCTTACACACTGGAGGCACTGATCCCAGGCTGGGGGATGAGCAAGCTGTATGGATGGTGGATAGTGGAGGAGGAAGCAATGTTGATTCAGTGACTGGAGAGAGAGAGAAAAAAAAAAAATTGTGATAAAAAAAAAAAAAAAAAAAAAAAGTAAATGCAATAAAAAGGCTGCTGCTGTCATAATAATGATGTGTTGTGTTAATGGATAATAAGAGAATGCAAATATGGAATAATGGCCGGTGCCCTAAAGCTGCACCTAATTTCATAGCCTGACATTTCCCCAATTAACATTTCAAACTTTATCTAACCGATTCTACGAGACATTATTATAAATGCCGATTTCCCGGGACAAAGGCAAAATCCCGGGAATTTAATCGGGACGAGCTCTGATCGGGACGAGGGTCCCAAAATCGGGATTGTCCCGGGAAAATCGGGACTGTTGGCAAGTATTATATGGTACTATTATGTGTGGCATTATTGTAAGTGCCATTATTATATGTGACATTATTAAAGTCATGCAGCATTTATCGGTATACCTGAACTGAATCAGGTAGTAATATGTCATACAAAGCATCAGGCAGCCTATTGCAGTGGTTAATGTCCTGTGTATCACTCAAATGCTACCAGGATACTAGACAATCTATACAGGTATTAATGAGTACCTTCATTTGTTACCAGTATGGTAGATGTTCTATACAGCTGTTACTTGTACCTTTCTTTTGCTACCAGGATAGTAGACATTATATAGGGTATTAATGAGTACCTTCATTTTATAACAGGTTAGTAGACATTCTTTACAGCTATTAGTTGATACTTGAATATGTTGCCAGGATAGAGAACATTCTATACAGGTCATAATTGGCACCTTTGTTTGCTACCCAGAGAGTAGACATTCTAGAGGATATTCATGAGGACCTTCATTTGCTACTAAGATAGTAGACAATCTATACAGCTATACGTTGGTACTGTCATATGCTACCAGGATAGTAGACATTCTGTACAGGTATTAGTTGTAACCTTCATTTGTGACCAGGATAGTAGACATTCAATAGGGTATTAATGGGTACCTTCATTTGTTACCAGGTTAGTAGACATTCTTTACAGCTATTAGTTTGTACCTTTTTATATTTTACCAGGGTAGTTTAAATTCTATACAGGTATTAATGGGTAGCTTTGTTTGCTCCAAGTTTGTAGACAGCCTATAGGATATTACTGGTCACCGTCATTGCCTACCAGGATAGTAGACATTATATACAGCTATAAGTTGGTACCTTCATATGTTACCAGGATAGTAGACATTCTTTACAGCTATTAGTTGGTACCTTTTAAATGTTACCAGGATAGTAGACATTATATACAGGTATTAATGGGTACCTTCATTTGCTACCAGAATAGTAGACATTCTATGCAGGTTCTAATAGATATCTTCTTATGCTACAAGGATAGTAGACATTCTATAGGGTATTAATGGGCACCTTCATTGGCTTTATTTGCTACCAGGGTAGTAGACATTCTATACAGCTATTAGTTGGGACCTTCATAAGTATTGATGAGTACCTTCAGTTGTTACCATGATAGTAGACATTCTATATACCGGTAACTATTAGTTGGTACCTTTAAATGTTACCAGGATAGTAGACATTCTATATAACTGCAGCGCACCCACCTTTCTCCCAGCCTGCATTTAACTTGGCTCCTCGCAGGGGGAGAAAGGCACACCGCACTACCAGCCCGTACCCTCCTGTATAAAGAGGTTGAGCGGTGTTGTTGTTGGGTCTTGTCTACAGCCAGGGCCAAATTCCTCCCGAGAATGATTCTCACCTTTACCGTGAGTAGAGACAAGTCCTTGACTTCCCCAGTAACGTGAATGTCCACACCAGCTGAAACTCCAACTCAAGATTTATTCTCACTTTGCAATAAACAGTCTTTTGGATAGGAAAAAGGTTGGAGCAAGGGAACAGAACAGCCCAAGGTGTGGAGGAGGTCCAGGCACAAACGTATCTCAATCTTTGCTACTCAGATTCTCAAGCAGTATACTAGGCACACAGTCTCTGCCACAGACCGTGAGGTTGGTCTCTGCTACAGACCTGGTGAATAAGGCTACTGCCACTGACCTGGCGGAATTGGTCTCTGCCACAGACCTGGTGAATAAGGCCCCTATCACGGACCTGGTGGACTTGGTCTCCTTCTTTAGGAATAGGCCCCTATTAGGGAGAAGACATCCCTCCCAGGGAGTCAACAGACCTTTCCTTCACCGTGACTCTGCATCAGTCCTTCAGACTGGTCCTCCTTCCCTGGGACACGGGTCCCCTACATGAGGCGGCACCCCAAGACTCCTTGATCCCTGGTGGACCCCAGCCGAAGGTGCTGGGCTCCAGGCCTTTACTGCAACCCCTGGAACTCCATTTCCCCGAGCGGGCAGGGATAGCAGGATAGTACCTCGCCTCGGGCTAAAGGTGCCCAAGACGGAACAGGAACACAGCGCACCCAGGCCGAGGGCACCTGGGCACAGACCTCCCTAACCCCCAGGCTGAAGGTGCCTGGGCATGGACCAACCAACCCTCTAACAGGAGGCGTCTGCCCCTTTTATATGCTCTCCCAGCATGTACAGCAGGTTCCCCGCCCCACTGTACGGCTGCTGAGAGTGGTCATACAAGGCACAGCACTGTATCGGTGTTTCAACCCTAGCCTACTATGGCAGCGCCACCTGTAGGCCACAGGGAACTGTACACCAACACTCTCCTTGTGGACAAAATGGTTGCAACAGCTCTAACAAATTAGGGTGTTTGGGCACAATTACCATCCAAACACTTCCCCTAAATTTACCACCCCGCTACATAACTATTAGTTGGTACCTTTAAATGTTACCAGAATAGTAGACATTCTATACAGGTATTTTTGGGTACCTGCATTCGCTCCTAGATAGTACACATTCTATAGGGTATTAATGGGCACCTTGATTTGTTACCAGGATAGATGTTTTATAGGGTAATAATAGGCACCTTCTTTTGATTACCGGGATAGGATAGTAGACAGTCTATACAGCTATAAGTTGGTACATTCACATGCTACCAGGATAGTAGACATTCTATACAGCTATTAGTTGCAACCTTCATTTGTTACCAGGGTAGATGACATTCTATACAGGTTCTAATGGGTATCTTCTTATGCTACAAGGATAGTAGACATTCTATAGGGTATTAATGGGTACCTTCATTGGCTTCCAGGATACTAGACAATCTATAAAGCTATTAGTTGGTACCTTCAGATCCTACCAGCATAGTAGACATTCCATACAAGTATTTATGTGGTACCTTCATTTAAAACCAGAATAGTAGACAATCTATACTGTATTACTGGCCACCTTCATATGCTACAAGGATAGTAGACATTTTATCAAGTATTAGTGGGCACCTTTATTGGCTACCAGGACATTAGACAATCTATACAGGTAATAATGAGGTACCCCCATATGCTACCAGGATAGTAGACTTTCTATACAGGTAATAATTAATGTCCTCATTTTCCATTACCGGTAATTGGTTCCTTTCATTTACCAGAATAGTAGACATTGTATACAGCTTTTAGTTGTAACCTTCATTTGCTACCAGGATAGTAGACATTCTTTACAGGTATTAATGAGAACTTTCGTATGCTTCCAGGATAGTAGACATTCTATATGGTAATACTAGGTACCTTCATTTGCTACCAGGATAGTAGACATTCTAAACATATTAAAGAACAATGCTTGATTAAACATGTATTTGTCCAAAAAAAAAATAGATACCCATTTATTTTTATACTCTGTTGTACCAATTGTCCCTTATCCCATTTAAAGGTAGCGGGAACTGGTAAACCCATTCACACCAATAAACACCTATGATATCTGGGTGCCATACTATCTATTATAACAAACCGGATAGATTACATGATAGGAAATGTGGTGGAGCCAATGGAGCTTCTTAGTATAAATTCATACATGGTTGGGTTCGTTGGACCATAAAAAAATTGGTACCCATTACTTTTTTATACTTTGTTATATTGGGTACCACATGGCCTTTAACCTACAGTATTTATTGGTGGTGGGAATGTTTGGTACCACATGACGGGCAAGCCATGGGAATTGGTAGACCCATTCACCCCAATGACAACGTTTGACCTCTCTGTGCCATATTAGCTTTTATACCAACCTTGATGTATTTACAAGTTTGATACAACCAATTAAGCTTCTCGTTATAACTTTCTGCATGGTTGGGTCCATTGGGGCCCATATTAAAGAACAATGCTTGATAAGACATTTGTATTTATCCAATAAATAAATAAATAAAAATAATAACTAAAAAAAAAAAATGTCTATTGTCCAGAATAAAATAATACAAATTAAATTATTTTAAATTACATTTTAATAAAAGATATTGATACCCGTTACTTTTTATACTTTCCTTTTATTGGGTACCAGTTTATAGCTGGTGGGAATTGGTAAAACCCATTCACACCAATAAAAACATTTGACCTCTGTGTGCTTATAACAACCTTGATGTATTACACGATAGCAAACTTGGTATAACGAGCAAGATATATTACAAGATAGGAAATGTGGTCGAGCCAATGAAGCTTCTTGGCAAAACTTCATGCATGTTTGGCTCAATTGGAGCACATAATAAAGAACAATGCTTGACACGTGTGTTTGTCCAAAAAAATACAACAACAAAACAAAAAATGAAAAAATAAAAAAACAACAGCAACAATAAAAAAAATAAAAAAATAAAAATAAGAAATGTGTGTTTGCCCTTCCCCAAAATAAATATATAAATAATAAAAAAAAAGTATATTTACCCAATAAAAAAAAAGAGAAAGAGAAAAAGAAAAAAAAATGTGTATTTGTCCAAAATAAAATAATACAAATTAAAACAAACAATAGATACTCATTACTTTTTTTAAAAAACTTTGTTAGATTGGGTACTGCATGCCCTGTAACCCATGCCTTAACCCATGGGAATAATTAAACCCATTCACACCAATTAACATTTTTTTTTCACAGTAAAGTAAAAAAAAAAAAAACATTTGACCTCTGGGTGCCATACCAGCTGTTATAATGACCTTGATATATTACATGATAGCAAGTGTGGTACAAGATATAAGATATTATATCTTAATACATGATTGGGTCTATTAGGGCACATATTAAAGAACAATGTGTATTTTTAACTAAAAAAGAAAAAAAGAAAAAAGAAAAAAAAAAGAAAAGCAACGTCTATTGTCCAGAATAAAATAACACAAATTAAAAGAAATACAATAAAAGAAATTGATACCCATTACTTTTTATACTTTGTTATATTGGGTACCACGTGTCCCTTAACCAGGTTACAGCTTCTTAGCATAACTTCATGCATGTTTGACTCAATTGGAGCACATAACAAAGAACAATGCTTGATAAAACACGTGTGTTTGTAAAAAAAAAAAAAAACAAACAAAAAAAAAACAACAGCAACAATAAAAACTGAAAAAAACAAAAAAAAAATAAGAACAATGCTTGATAAGACATGTGTATTTGTCCCCAAAAAAAGCTGAAAAAAACAACAGAAACAATAAAATCTAAAATAAATAAATAAATAAATAAATAAATAAGAAATGTGTGTTTGTCCCCCAACCCCCCCCCAATTAAAAACAAATAATTAGATGTGTATTTACCCAATACAAAAAATTAAAAACTAGAAAAAAAATAAGAAATGTGTATTTGTCCAGAATAAAATAATACAAATTAAAACAAATAAAAATAGATACTCATTACTTTTTTAATCAATACTTTGTTAGATTGGGTACTGCATGCCCTGTATCCAATGCCTTAACCCATGGGAATCGTTAAACCCATTCACACCAGTAAAAATATTTGACCTCTGGGTGATTTACCAGCTATTATAATGCCCTTGATATATCACATGATAGCAAGTGTGGTACAACCAATGAAGCTTCTTATTATATCTAAATACATGATTGGGTCTATTGGGACACATATTAAAGAACAATGTGTATTTTCTAAAAAAAAAAAAAAAAAAAAAAAAAAAAAACAAACAAAAAAAAAATTGAAAAATATAATAAAAATAGATAAGAGCCCATTCACACAGGGACAACTTTGGATTCGACTTCAAGTCGCCCCAAGTCGCCTCAAGTCGCGCTGCATGAGAAAATCAATGGAAGTGAATGGAGCCGTCTTAATGCACACTACTGCAGTCGCTCCGACTTCGAAAAAGGTCCCTGTACTACTTCAATCCGACTTCTAGGCGACTTGTACCCATTGATTTTAATGGAAGTCGCCTCAGAAGTCGGATCACTGTCTTAACAGAAGCAACTTTCCAGGAAGAGAAAATACATTTCTCAGGCAAACCTCTCCCTCCCACAGAGCTGATTCTTGTTTGATAGGCCACTGGAAAGCCTCCTGTCCTGAAGGCGACTTCAGTCGTGTTGTAAGTTGCCCCAAGTTGCGCTGAAGTCGCCCCCAAGTCTCGCTGTGATTCAAACTCAAGTCGTGTCCAAGTTGCCTCCCAAAGTCGTGCTGGAAGTCGTGTTGCCCCTGTGTGAATGGGGTCTAACCATTAGGTTTATTATACTTTGTCATGTTGGGTACTACATGTCCCATAACCAGCGGCGTTGCTAGCCAGGTGCGGGGGGGGGGGGGGGAGCGGGCCGCACCCGGGTGACACCCACCAGAGGGGTGACACCCGTGGGTAGCGGCACGCCGGCACCACACTAACACGGCCCGCCCGCTGCCTTGCGCTGCGGCTGTGTCCCTCAGCGGAGCGGAAGGAAGCCGCCTCCCCCTCCTGCCTCCTCTCTGTTTACATCCACAGAGGAGGAGGAGCCCGCGCTCGAGGGACACACCGCTGTGTGTATCTGCTGCTCTGTAATGTAAGGGGGGCGTCTATACTGATGGGGGGAGGGGGTGTCTAATGCTGGGGGGGGGGGTGTCTGTGCTGCTGGGGTCTGCACTAGGTGGGTTTGCACCAAGGGGGGGTGGCTGTAACTGAGGGGTGTCTGTACTGAGGGGGGTCTGGTACTGGGGGGGTGTCTGTAACTGAGGGGGGTCTGGTACTGGGGGGGTCTGTAACTGAGGGGGGTGTCTGTACTGAGGGGGGTCTGGTACTGGGGGTATCTGGTACTGGGGGGGTCTGTAACTGAGGGGGGTGTCTGTACTGAGGGGGGTCTGGTACTGGGGGGGTCTGTAACTGAGGGGGGTGTCTGTACTGAGGGGGGTCTGGTACTGGGGGGGTCTGGTACTGGGGTGGGTCTGGTACTGGGGCGGTCTGGTACTGGGGGTGGGTCTGTAACTGAGGGGGGGTCTGATACTGGGGGGGGGTCTGTAACTGAGGGGGGTCTGTACTGAGGGGGGTGTCTGTAACTAGGGGGGTGTCTGTAACTGGGGGGGGTGTCTGTATCTCAGGAAGGTCTGCACTGGGGGGGTGTCTGTATCTGAGGAAGGTCTGCACTGGGAGGGTCTGTAAATGAGGGTGGTGTCTGTAACTGAGGGGGTGTCTGTACTGCTGGGGGGTCTTCACTGAGGGGGTCTGTACAGAGGGGGAGGTTTATACTGAGGGAGGGGGTCTATATTGATGGAGGGGGGTCTATACTTAGTGGTGGGGTCTGTACTGAGGGGGGACTATAGTTAGTGGGGGGTGACACCATTTTTTTTTCGCACCGGGTGACACCAACCCTAGTGACGCCACTGCCCATAACTCATGGGAATTGGTAAACCTATTCACACTAATAAAACAATTTGACCTCTGACTGCCATACTAGCTATTACAACAACCTTGAAATATTACCTTAGCAAATTTATGTCAACCAATGAGGCTTCTTATTATATCTAAATACATAATTGGGTTTATTGGAGCACAGATTAAAGAATTTGTAAACAAAACAAAAAAAAAAGATACCTATTACTTTTTTTTATACTTTGTCATGTTGGGTACTACATGTCCCGTAACCCATGGAAATTGATAAACCTATTCACACCAATAAAAACATTTGACCTCTGGATGCCATACTAGCTACACGATATTACTAAAAGTATTGGGACGCCTGTCTTTACACACCACATGAACTTTAATGGTATCCCAGTCTTAGTCCGTAGGGTTCAATATTGGGTTGGCCCACCCTTTGCAGCTGTAACAGCTTCAACTCTTCTGGGAAGGCTGTCCACAAGGTTTAGGAGTGTGTCTATGGGAATGTTTGACCATTCTTCCAGAAGAGCATTTCTGAGGTCCGGCACTGATGATGCAACCCAAAGGTGTTCTATCGGGTTGAGGTCAGGACAGTCAAGTTCCTCCACCCCAAACTCCTTCATCCATGTCTTTATGGACCTTGCTTTGTGCACTGGTCTAAATCATTTGTTGGAGGGGGATTATGGTGTGGGGGTTGTTTTTCAGGGGTTTGACTTGGCCCCTTAGTTCCAGTGAAGGGAACTCTTAAAGCGTCAGCATACCAAGACATTTTGGACAATTTCATACTCCCAACTTTGTGGGAACAGTTTGGGGATGGATCCTTCCTGTTCCAACATGACTACGCACCAGTGCACAAAGCAAGGTCCATAAAGACATGGATGAGCGAGTTTGGGGTGGAGGAACTTGACTGGACTGCACAGAGTCCTGACCTCAACCCCATAGAACGCCTTTCGGATGAATTAGAGTGGAGACTGCGAGCCAGGTCCTTCTCTCCAACATCAGTGCCTGACCTCACAAATGCGCTTCTGAAAGAATGGTCAAACATTCCCATAGACACACTCCTAAACCTTGTGGATGGCCTTCCCAGAAGAGTTGAAGCTGTTATAGCTGCAAAGGGTGGGGCCAACTCAATATTGAACCCTCTGTACTAAGACTGGGATGCCATTAAAGTTCATATGCGTGTAAAGGCAGGTGTCCCAATACTTTTGACAATATAGTGTATCAGAGAACAATGTATATTTGTCCAAAAAATACAAAAAAATACAAAAAACAAATAAAAAATCGATACCAGTTACTTTTTTATACTTTGTCATGTTGGATACTACATGTCCCGTAACTCATGGGAATTGGTAAACCCATTCACACCAATAAAAACATTTGACCTCTGGGTGCCATACTAGCTATTACAACAACCTTGATGAATTACATGTTAGCAAGTTTTGGTACAACCAATGAAGCTTCTCATTATAACTTCATGCATTATCGAGTCCATTGAAGCATGCATGAAAAATATATAGCAATAAAACGAGCAAGGTCAAAGTAAATAAATTGCATAAGAAATATAGGTTCCCGGCCAACTGCCATTTATCTCTGGTTATCAAAACACTGGAAACAGGAAACATGGTGACCTAATAATTAACAGACAGTGAACGTTTAGGAACGTTTATATGCTTTTATGTTTTAAGAATATTTTATGTAAAATTGTTGTTCCATGTTTTTTTTTTTTATTAATCCATCTGCTAGCAGACTTGATTTTGTGTTCTTCTTGTGATCAGGATTTTTTAAAGTAGATATTTGGTCAAATAATTTTTTTTTTTTTTTTAAATATGTCCCTTGCACTGGGTATTTATGTGACATTGTTTAATTTTTTTTTGTCCCTTTTTTTTTTTATATATATATTCTGTGCACATTGTGTTCACGTGAAAATTATGTGTTATTACAGAATTTTGAAAGGATTGGCTGTCTACAGATTTGTTCATAGGCTTTACACTCAATTTAAAAACATGATACCATTGCAAACTAAAAAAAATATTTGACTTAATCCGGCCTCCCTCTGGGGCAGATGTTTTGCTTCTTAAACTCGGTGTCTATTTTTAGTTTTGATTTTGCATGGTGAAACAGATTACATGCTCATCGTGTACACTAAGGACCAATCTTAATTTTCATAAGTTATAATTCCTTATGCAGTATTGATTTTTATTTTTTTTAAAATTTATAAAGCCATATAATGGACCTCTTATCTTAATAATTTAAATCGTCACCTGAGTCAACCAGCCATATCTTATTTTTTTTTTTTTGTGAACTGCAGTAAAAGATTTTTTCTTTTAGACTTCTTGGTGCAGATGCGACAGCTAAAAATATATCATTAAGACTGCAAATACAACTGGGAATTCTGAGATTTATTATAAAAAAAAAAAAAAAAAAGTGTGGATTATACGGTTGTTTTCCATTAATTGCTTGGAAAAAAATTAGGTTTAAAAGTTGCTTTATTATTGAAAAAGAAAAAAAGTGTGGATTATACGGTTGTTTTCCATTAGTTGCTTGGATTTTTTTTTACCGTATATACTCGAGTATTAGCCGACCCGAATATAAGCCGAGGCACCTAATTTTACCACAAAATAATGGAAAAACGTATTGACTCGAGTATAAGCCTAGGGTGTCCATCTGCATGCCTCACTGTGCCTCACTTTGCCACACTGTGTCCATGTGCATGCCTCACTATGCCCATGCCTCACTGTGCCCATGCCTCACTGTGCCCATGCCTCACTGTGCCCATGCCTCACTGTGTCAATGACTAGACTGACGTTTAACATGGGAGTCTATGGAAGGGGTGCCCGGATTTGAAAAATCGGTGCTCCCCGGCCGTAGGTCCCCCAGATAAAAAACTTTGCACACTTTTAGAGAAGAAATGGGGATACATGTCTGCCAAGTTCCGGGTCCGGGAGACCTACGACCGGCCAGTACCGGGTCCCCAAAATCACCAGAGAAATGACCGTTTAACATTGGAGTCTATGGAAGGGGTGCCCAGGTTTGAAAAATCGGTGCTCCCCGGCCGTAGGTCCCCTGGACAACAAGCTTTGCACACTTGTAGAGGAAGTATGGGGCTACATGTGTGCCAAGTTTGGGGTCCAGAGAACCTACGGACGGCCGGTACCGGATCCCCAAATTTCGGGAGATCAGGCGCAAAAAGGTGACTCGAGTATAAGCCGAGTAGGGCATTTTGACCGCTAAAAAATATGCTGAAAAACTCGGCTTATACTCGAGTATATACGGTAGGTTTAAAAATTGCTTCCCACTTTGTAATTTTTTGGATGGGCTTAATACGTCCCTATCCTCAGAATATTGTAGAAGGTAGTATGCTGTGATTGAGAAAGTTATCTTCTGGTGGAAAAAAATCTTTTTATTTTTTATTTAATACAGAAAAATCTTTACATTAAACATCTAGAAGTAAATCAACAAGCACGTAATGAGCGTTTAAAGGGCAGAAGCCGTTTACCATCATGATAATCTGATTGAAGTTAGGGATGATTCTGCAGCTTGGAAAGTAGGCCAGACAGCACACTTAGTGGCAGCCTATAATTGAAATAGTTTCATCTCTTCGAATTGTTGCTCGCTTTTACAGCAGTTTTTTTTTGTTTTCTTTTAGTAGAGGATGGCAAACCAAAATATGTTTTTTTTTTACGAAAAAAGGAAAATTAGAAGAGCGGTGGAAGAAAGAAGACCTAGCGGTCCATTGAGTCTGCCCTAATTTTTTTCAAGTTTAATAAAAAAAAAAAGGGATTTTTATAACAGCTTACCTGTAAAATCCTTTTCTTGGAGTACATCACGGGACACAGAGCGACTTAGTCATTACTAATGGGTTATATAGATTACCTTCAGGTGTTGGCACTGGCCAATTCCAAACCGGAAGTACCCTCCCCTATATAAGCCCCTCCCATCCGGGAGCACCTCAGTTTTGTAGCAAAGCAATAAGTGTCCCAAAAAGAGGGGTGGGAGCTCTGTGTCCCGTGATGTACTCCAAGAAAAGGATTTTACAGGTAAGCTGTTATAAAAATCCCTTTTTCTTTTTCGTACATCACAGGACACAGAGCGACTTAGTCATTACTAATGGGACGTCCCAAAGCAATGCCAAATGAGGGGAGGGATACATAAGCTGGGCGCCATCAGGCATGAGGCTCTTTTGCGGCCTGCAACACACTGCGCCCAAAGGCAACATCCTCCTGACTTCTGACGTCTACCTGGTAGAATCTAGTAAACGTGTGTACTAAGGACAATGTTGTGGCCTTACAGACTTGAGCCAGGGAGGCTTGGTGATGCACTGCCCATGAAGTTCCAACTGCTCTTGTGGAGTGCGCCCTAACTTTGAACGGAGGCGGTCTCCTTTTCAAGCCATAGGCTTGTATTATGACCTGTCGAATCCACTTGGCTAAAGTAGATTTTTGATGCTGCCTGACCCTTTCTGGGGCCTTCCGGCAGAACAAACAAAGTATCCGTTCTACGAATCTGAGCAGTGGCTTTAAGATAAGCTTTAACTGCTCTTACTACATCCAAAGAATGCAATAACTTTTCCTCTACCGAACTAGGTTTGGGGAAAAAGGAAGGAAGAACCACATCTTGGTTCAAATGGAACCTCGATACCACCTTAGGAAGAAGGCTGGATGAGGACGTAGCACTACTCTGTCCTTATGGATAACCAGATATGTCTCCCTACAGGACAAGGCGGCTAATTCCGATACTCTTTTAGCCGAACAAATGGCTACTAAGAAAATCAATTTCCTGGTGAAAAGAACCAAGAAAATGTGCCGCAATGGTTCAAATGGTTGTTTCTGTAGAACCGACAGAACCAGGTTTAAGTCCCATGGACATATGGGAATACTAACCGGAGGGCTAATACGCATCACTCCTTGTATGAAAGCTTTGACTAATGAATGCAAAGCCAAGGGCCTTTGAAAAAAATATTGACAAGGCCGTCTGACCCTTGATAGTACTCAAGGCAAGCTTCCTATGTACAGCCCACTGTAGGAAGTCCAGAATCCTACCTATTACGTACTTACGTGGATGCCATTTCCTGGCCTCACCCCACGTGATGTACGCCTTCTAGATCCTATAATAGATCTGCCTGGATACCGGCTTCCTGGCATTGATCATGGTAGATACCACAGGATTAGAGAGCCCTCTCTTTTTTAGAATGTGGGCTTCTATAGCCAGGCCGTCAAACCTAGGGCTGGTAAGGAAGGGTAGTATATCGGTCCTTGCGAAAGCAGGTCCGGACGATGTGGGAGGGTCCAAGGACTTCCCACTGACATTTTTATAATCTCCGCGTACCATGCCCTTCGGGGCCACGCTGGAGCCACCAGAATCACTGGTTTCTTTTCTACCCTGATTCTGCGGATTAATCGCGGTGGGAATGCATATATCAGCTTGAACTGATCCCAAGGGAACACTAGGGCATCCGAACCGCAAGCTAGGGGATCCTTTGTGCGAGACACAAATCTGTCCACCTTTGCGTTGAATCTGGATGCTAGCAGATCTACATCCGGTGTTCCCCACCGCTGGCATATTGCCTGGAAAACCTCGGGGTGAAGAGACCATTCCCCCTGGCATAATTGCTGGCGACTTAAAAAGTCCGCTCTCCAATTTTCCACTCCTGGGATGAAAACCGCGGATATGGCTGTGACATACCTTTCTGCCCATTCCAGGATGCAATTCGCTTCCCTCTGGGCTGCACGACTCCTGGTGCCACCCTGGAGATTGATATATGCCACTGCTGTGGCATTGTCTGATTGAATTCTGACAGGTGACCCTTGGAGTTTGGATGTCCATGCTACTAGGGCATACCGGGCTGCTCGTATCTCTAAGAGATTGTGTCATGGATATGCATTAATGTCTGTCTGCCATCTTACCTTCCTCCTCATGTGTTCATCTAGAGACCAGACCTCCTTCACCTGGCTTCCTTTATAATCTCCTCCCAGCCTGACTCCACCCCAGGCCCTATCACTGAACACTATATTAACCTGTGCACTGCAAGCCTGCTTTGCTGATCAACGTGTTTGTTAGGCATTGTGTGTTTGGGTTCCTGCCTGCCGTGTGCTACGTCTGTCTCTCTGTTACGTTATTGGCTTGTCCCCGACCATCCCTGTCTGCTCGTGACCCTTGACCTTCGGCTCGTTCTTCGTTATCCTTGTCTGCTTGTGGCCCCTGACCTTCGGCTTGTTATTCGGTTCTCTCTATCGTGTGCTGCTGCTTCCCCTTATCCTACGGGGCGTGAGCTAGGAAACTCCAGGGGCCGCGACCTGGTCCCAGCCTGCAGCGTAACATCCTCACCACTAGAGGCCCTGGAGAAGACCAGCTGGGTCTTAGACTCCGCGCCCTGGGGAATCTTGGCTCTCGCTTCCGTTGGGATCCCGGTTGTGCTCCTCTGGTCCCGCTTTCCACAACCACCCAGTTTCCTATCCACAGAAGCCAGCCATAGGGTTCACTACCTCGCGGTGCACTCCTGTCCCCCTACGGTGTGCATCTGTCACCTGGCCACAGGTGACCCTGACAGATTGGTGGGCCGGGCCTTCTCTGCTTCTGACCACTTGCCCTGGAGAGACCATTGCTCCAGTACTGCCCCCCCGCCTATGAGGCTGGCAACTGTAGTGACCACCTTCCAAGAAACCGGACTGAAGGGTTTCCCTTCCCAGATTCTGGGGCACCAACCACCAATGGAGGCTCTTGCGAACGGAAGGGGACAGGGACATTGGTAAGTCTAAAGCCTGAACTTTTTTGTTCCAGGCTGACAGTATGGCCCTCTGCAAGTTCCTTGAATGGAATTGACCGTAGGGTACTGCTTCGAATGAAGCCACCATTTTTCCCAGCAGCCTTATACACAGGCGTATGGATGGTTTTTCTTTTTTGTACCCACTAAGTGGGTCAAATCTTTCAAAGACGACACCTTCTCTGGAGGTAAGAAAATCTTTCTCTGATTTGAATCCAGTCTTAGCCCCCAAGTATTCCAGGCTTTTGACTGGTTTTAGGGCTGACTTGTCTCGGTTGATAATGCAACCGTGAGATTCCAGATACTTGATTATCTTGTGAACGACCACTTCTAGTTTTTTTCACTGAGTGGTCTATCAGCAACAAGTCGTCTAGATATGCCATTATCGTTACACCTTGTGTTCCTAGTTTGGCCAATCGTAGGGCCAGAATTTTTGTGAACACTCGTGGTGCCGTGGCCAGACCGAAAGGTAAGGCTCTGAACTGAAAATGGCGCCCTTCTACTGCAAAGCGTAGAAATTTCTGGTGGGCCGGACAGATGGGAATATGCAAATAAGCATCCCTTATGTCGATCGAGGCTAACCATTCCTGCCCTTGTAGGGCGGTGGCCACCGATCGGATCGACTCCATCCGAAAAAGTCCTGATATGTAGGAACTTGTTTAGCCCTTTTATATTTAATATGGGCCTCATGTCCCCATTTGGTTTGGGGACTGTGACAAGGTTCGAGTAAAACCCGAACCCGTTTTCTTTTAAGGGAACCTTCATGATTACCCTTGGGGCAATAGTTGCTCTAGTGCCAGAAGGAGGGATCCACTCTTCTGGGGATCGCTTGGCACGTTTGACCTTATAAAATGGGCAGGAGGAATGTCTTTTAACTCCAGCCTGTATCCCAGACTTACTGCAGAGATCACCCATCTCTAATGGTGTCCCGCCAGGTCTCTGTGAACAACTGAAGTCTTCCCCTCACCCGACTGAGTGGGGGCAACCCTTCATGACTTAGGGGGAGGTTTTGTACCTCTCTTGACCCAGGGTTTCTTGTTACCCTGTGATTGTCCCTGATTTCTGCCCCCTGGATTTGACCGCGGAGGTAGTCGGAACTGTTTCACAGCCGATGTGCCAGGGACTGGAGAAGTAGGCCTCTTAAAAGAAGGACTTCTACCCTTGTTCTTAACCGGTAAGAGTGAACTTTTACCGGCAGAAATTTTCTGGATATATTTGTCCAGATCTTCTCCAAATAAGCGTTCTCCATGAAATGGGAAGCTAACCAGCAGTTTTTTACAGGGAGCTTCAGCAGACCAGTTTTTGAGCCACAGAAGCCTACGCATATGTACTACAGACAGCGTAAAGCGGGAGGCCTGTTGGATTGTATCCTTTAAGGCGTCCACCGCAAAACACAAGGCTCTAGGCAGGTCAGCTAGGGCAAGAGCCTGCTGATCTGGTAAGTCCCTTAAGACTTGTTTCAACTGATCTTTCACTGCTTGGCAGACTCCAATCGTTGCTACCGCAGGTTGTGTCACCATGCTTGCTGTAGAGAAAGCAGATTTTAGTAAAGACTCCAATTTTTTATCTATTGGGTCTTTGAACATTGGAACATTATCTACTGGACATGTCAGTGATTTATTCACATAAGAGATGGCTGCGTCCACTGTAGGGACCCTCCATTTTTTTATGAACTTATCCTCCATGGGATAGATCACCGGAAATCTCTTGGGGGGAGCAAATATTTTATCAGGATGCTCCCAATCCTGGTAAATAAGCCCTTCTAATAAAGGGTGGATTGGGAAGGAACAGACAGCCTGGGGAGCTTTTAGCGACCCCAGCGAGGAAACCGTAGTGGATGGTGGTTCCGCCAGAGGCATTTTAAATGCTGATCGGACCATATTAGTCAGAGACTGAACCCATAATCTTTCAGCCTGAGATGCTGAGAAAGGTTCTTCCACTGTTGATTCCTCCATAACTGAATCAACCTCATCCTGATCCCCTTCAGGTAGGTCGATCTCTGTGTGGGGCTGTTCCTCCACTAACAGGCACTCTGAAGGAGGAGACGGAGATCGGACGCGCTTTTCCTGTGACAGGGAAGCAGCGATCAATGCTGTTAATCTCTCTTCCAATCCTCCCAGAGTTGAGGTAAAACCTCCTCTGTTATATATACAGGAGCAGGTGGACTGGGGACAGCCGCAGCACCAGGCATTCCTGCGGGGTTTCTACGGCTACTGACCTCTGAATTCTCAGGGGAGATTGGTGCAGTACAAGCATGCCCAATATCCTCAGAGCCCGATGGAGACCCCTTTGGCTTCCTGGAAGACCTATTTCCGGAGCGTCTGGACGACATATCCTTTAAGCACAAAGCTGAGGTATTCCCGTCGTCATACACCAATTTTTGCTGGTAATAGTCTAACACAGTTGCTGCTATATACCAGCTGGTGTCCACTAAAGTGCCTTTCTATGGGGATGCCTGCATCAACCGCCTCTGTGTGCCACTGTTTGTTGCTAGCTCTGTTTGTATCCAGCTGACACTTGTACTGTGTCTTTTAACCATGCTGGGACGCCTGCACATGCGCAGAAGCGCCGCGGCGCGCATCGAGCGTCATCCACCCGCCCCGCCCCTTTTTTTCCATAGGAGGCGCGTGCACGCGCCCGTGCGCGCGCCCGTGTACCATTGGCGCCCTTTTCGAAATCAAACAGGGACTAGGAGCCAGGGCCCTTTTTGCCGGAGGGCCTGTGCGGTGGATGAGCGCAGCAACAGGGCAGAGGAAGTGGATTCCCACAGAGAAACTTACCAACTGCCTGGATCTTTTGACTTGATCAAATCAAAGATCCACATGACAAGAAAAATGGACTACAGCGGCCTCTAGTGGTTTAACACAGGTACCGCGGTCCCCTTTTTTTTTTTTTTTTTCTTGACTACTATTAAAATTTTACATTTTCAGTAGTTACAGGCATACACAGATATTAGCGGGAATACCGTTAGGTAACAGACAGAAAGACAAATTAGGCTTGGGGGTCCCCCAATAGAACCAAGTTCCTGGGGGCCCCCACTTACCTGATCCCCGCCGCAGGACTTTGTTTGGTCCACAGAAGTCCAAACTTCACCTATCACGGCAGGCATTGTAATTAAACCTTCAGGGACCGGGTTCCCAAGGATTCCACTCCCCTGGACCTGTATAGCACCCTGCACAGACAACATCTTGGTCGTGGGTATGACCAGAGCTCTGGATCCCAGGGTCCAGCCCTCCTAAGAGAGGCATTACAGGCAAAACCTTGCTCTTCTGCTGCAAGGCCCGGGTACCGACCGTTTAGCTATGAAGCTTTTTTGGTGGGATCCGGAACAGCTTACTAAGGCCCAAAAGAACCTGTACGCAAGCCCAGTGAAAACACATGTTACTCTTTGGCCAACACCTTAGACACTGGCAAAAAACTGAGGTGCTCCCGGATGGGAGGGGCTTATATAGGGGAGGGTACTTCCGGTTTGGAATTGGCCAGTGCCAACACCTGAAGGTAATCTATATAACCCATTAGTAATGACTAAGTCGCTCTGTGTCCCGTGATGTACGAAAAAGAAATGTAAATTTACAATGGGATTTACTAAACAGGCCATTCGTTTAGAAAAATTGTCACTTTGCACATTATATGCTAGTATAAGTTAAGTCTGTGCTAACTTTAAATACTTAATTGTGTGCAAGGAAAAAAAAGAGTTTCTTGCTAGAACATAAACAGTTTATTAAAATACTAACATAAAATATGGCTCTGGAAAAAACAAACACCCAGTGGAGCATTAAGTCTGCCCTTTTTTCTGCTTTTTTTTTTTCTTGGAGGGGGGAAAGGGCTGCCTTCATGTGATCCTGCTCTCTGCTTGTGAATTGCTATACATGGGAAATTCCAACAGTTTAGGTAAGGTAGTTGCTCTATTTTACACTTGTAAATTTCAGTAGAGGATGGCAAACCAAAATATGCTTTTGTAATAGAAATTATTACAATTTTATATCGGTTTTGATTTAGTAAAGACTTAAAAAAATGTATGATTACCTTGCAAAGTAAATGCTAAATCTGTGCTTACTTTAAATACCCAATCATAACTGGGCAGGAGTAGGTATGTTGCCTACACCGCCCTTCTGTTTTTGTTCTGCGATTTCTATGAAAACTTAAATAAAAAGAATAAAAATAAAAAAATACCCAATCATATTGTAAGGAAAACAAAAAAAAACAAGAGTTTTGCTAGAACATGATTGGTCTAAATCAGGGATAAGCAATTAGCGGACCTCCAGCTGTTGCAGAACTCCAAGTCCCATGAGGCATAGCGAGACTCTGACAGCCACAAGCATGACACCCAGAGGCAGAGGCATGATGGGACTTGTAGTTTTGCAACAGCTGGAGGTCCGCTAATTGCATATGTCTGGTCTAAATGAACACAAGCATAAAACATGGTGCAAGAAAAAACAAGTGGTCCATTAAGTCTGCCTTTTTTGGGGGGGGGGGGGGGGTTGAATAGGAAAGGGTTGCCTTCAGTCGTAAATTGCTTGTGAATTGCTACACATGTTGGAAAATTCAAACAGTTTAGAGTCAAGGTCCACCGTTTTCAGAGGTGTCTTGGAAAAGCGGTGTGACTTCCACATGTATTTGCTAGTTATTAAAATATTGCTTTTTGCTGGTTATTAAATATTGCATTTTGCTAGTTTCAAGCACTGTGGCTACCATTGCTGTTTTTTTTTTAAGTGGTCAATAAATCTGCTCTTATTTTTTTGAGGTTGTCATGTTGGGGATTTTTGCTGTTTATTAATTATTGTTTTTTGATGGATTTGCCTGTTGTCTGCTTATGGATTGCAATACATGTCCCATAGATGTGAAATTCAGACAGTTTAGAAATAAGGTCCACATTGTTCACAAGTGCCCTGACATGGCAGTGTGGCTTCCATATGTATTTGCTAGTTATTAAAATATAGCTTTTTGCTGTTTATTAGGCATTGTGTTTTGATGGTAAGTAAATATTGCTTTTTGCTAATGTCATGCAAATAACACAGAATAGCATTGTTGATTTTTTTTAGATGGTGCATTAAATCTGCACTTTTTTTTTTGCTTTATTTTATGGGTCTTGTTATTTTTCTATTTTTTATTTTCTTTGGAAGAGATGGAAGAAAGGGTTGCCTCCGGATTAGCCTGCTCTCTGCTTATGGATTGCTACACATGTCCCATAGCTGGGAAATTCAGACAGTTTAGAGTTAGGGTCCACATTGTTCAGAGGTGTCTTGGCATAGCATTGTGGCTTCCATATGTATTTGCTAATTATTCAAATATAGATTTTTGCTGGTTATTAATTATTTGTTTTTGATGGTAAGTAAATATTTATTTTTGGCAATTTTATACAAATAAGACAGAGTGGCATTGTTGCTTTTTTTTAAGTGGTGCATTGAATCTGCATTTTTTTGTTTTTCCTTTTTTTATGGGTTTTGTTATTTTTTCTATTTTTTTTTTTGGAAGAGAAGAAGGAAAAGGCTGCCTCTGGATTACAGGCTGCTTATGGATTGCAATACATGTCCCATAAATGGGAAATTCAGACAGTTTAGAAATAAGGTCCACATTGTTCAGAAGTGCCTTGACATGGCAGTGTGGCTTCCATATGTATTTGCTAGTTATTAAAATATTGCTTTTTGCTAATTTCATACAAATAAGACAGAATGGCATTGTTGCTTTTTCAAAGTGGTGCATTAAATCTGCACTTTTTTGTTTTGCTTTTAATTCATGGGGTTTGTTATTTTTCTATTTTTTTTTGGATGAGGAGGAAGAAAGGGCTGCCTCCGAATTAGCCTGCTCTCTGTCTATGGATTGCTATACATGTCCCATTGCTGGGAGACTCAGACAGTTTAGAGTTAGGGTCTACATTTTTACAGTTTTCTCAACATTGCAGTGTGGCTTCCACATGTACCTGTATGTGCTAGGTATTAAAATATTGCTTTTTGCTGGTTATTAAATATTGGTCTTTGATGGTTATTTACATTTGCTTTTTTTTTCAAGAAAATTGTTATGGCTGCCATTGTTGTTTTTTTTTAAGTGGCCCATTAAATCTGCCGTTATTATAGGCAAAAATATTAGGACGCCTGCCTTTACACACACATGAACTTTAATGGCATCCCAGTCTTAGTCCGTAGGGTTCAGTATTGAGTTGGCCCACCCTTTGCAGCTATAACAGCTTCAACTCTTCTGGGAAGGCTGTCCACAAGGTTTAGGAGTGTGTCTATGGGAATGTTTGACCATTCTTCCAGAAGCGCATTTGTGAGGTCAGACACTGATGTTGGATGAGAAGGCCTGGCTCGCAGTCTCCGCTCTAATCCAACCCAAAGGTATTCTATTGGGTTGAGGTCAGGACTCTGTGCAGGTTGGTCAAGTTCCTCCACCCCAAAGTTGCTCATCCATGTCTTTATGGACCTTTCTTTGTGCACTGGTCCAAATCATTTGGTGGAGGGAGGGGATTATGGTGTGGGGTTGTTTTTCAGGGGTTGGGCTTGGCCCCTTGGTTCCAGTGAAGGGAACTTTATAAGGCGTCAGCATACCAAGACATTTTGGACAATTTCATGCTCCCAACTTTGTGGGAAGAGTTTGGTGACGGCCTCTTCCTGTTGCAACATGACCAGTGCACAAAGCAAGGTCCATAAAGACATGGATGAGCAAGTTTGGGGTGGAGGAATATGACTGGCCTGCACAGAGTCCTGACCTCAACCTGACTGAGACTGGGATGCCAATAAAGTTAATGTGTAAAGGCAGGCACTCCAATACTTTTGGTTATATAATATATATATATATATATATATATATATATATATTATATAATTTCATACAGACCGTCTGGCATTGTTTTTTTTTAAGTTGTGCACTTTTTTGTTTTGCTTTATTTTATGGATTATGATATTTTGGAGGTTTTGTTTTTTTGAGGAAGAAAGGGCTGCCTCCGGGTTATACTGCTCTGTGAATTGCTATACATGTCCATATCCCATAATTGGGAAATTCAGACAGTTTAGAGATAGGGTTTAGAGGTGTCTCGATATGTATTTGCTCATTATTGAAAGATTGCTTTTTGCTGTTTATTAAATATTGCTTTTTGATGCTTATTAAGTATTGCTTTTTGTTAGTTTCAAGCATTATGGCTACCATTGTTTTTTTTCTAAGTGGTCCGTTAAATCTGCCCTTAATTGTTTGAGGGGGGGGGGAGGCTAAGGCTGCCTCCAGGAGAGGCTGCTCTCTGTTTGTGAATTGCTATACATGTCCTATAGTTGGACAGTTCAGACACTTGACAGTTTAGAGATAAGTTTCATAGGTGTCTTAATACTGAAATATTGTTTTTTTCTGGTTATTATGTATTGGTTTTTGCTAGTTTCAAGCATTATGGCTACCATTGTTTTTTGTTTTTTTTAGGTGGTCCATTAAATCTGCCCTCAATTGTTTTGTGTGTGGGGGGGGGGGGGGGCTGCCTCCAGGTGAGCCTGCTCCCTGCTTGTGGGTTGCTATACATGTCCCATAGGTGGAAAAGTCGGAAAGTTTAAAGATATGATTCAGAGGTGTCTTGACATAGAAGTGTGGCTTCCATATGTATTTTCTTATTATTGAAATGTTGCTTTTTGCTGGTTATTAAATATTGCATAGAAAATATAACTTTTTGCTAATTTCAAACCATTGAGAGTGATTGCCATTGTTGCTTTTTTCAAGCAGTGTATTGAATTTGCCCTTTTTTTTGTTTTTGTTTTTTTATTTTATGGGTTTTGTAATTTATGCATTTTTTTTTTCCTTTTTTTTTTATATCTATTGATAGACCAAAACACAGCTTTATCTTATGCATTCATAAGTGGAGTCTTCTATTTCTTTGGTAGATAACCCCCACTGTGTTTGCAAATTAATCACTGCACATTTCTTTTTCTTTTGAATTCGTGTTGATTTAAGCTTTATGCATGATATAATAAGTGGAAAGATAACGAACCGACTTTGTCCAATAAATAACAGCAATCCACAATACTAATGGTATTTTCAAAGTGCAGAATAAAGTAATACTACTATGCACATTTTGGTAAAGAGTGCATCTAGATACTGTACTCATTAGGATAAAGAGGAGTCTTCTGGAGGCGGTGTTCCAGCTGTGCTTGGATAATTATAGCTACTTCTTTAGCAAGTGGTTGTGAACTGTGATATTATTGTCGAAGATGTGTCTTTGCTATATGAAGTTATCCAAATTAATGTCTGTGAAGGTTCTCATTTATCCAGGTCGTGGTATATCTAGTAGGAGTTGGTCACATTCAACCGGACTTGTTCTGTAACCTTGAAGACGTTCCCCATAGCTTCTCCAAGCCATTTCTTTAGTTCTAATGAGCATCAGCAACTTAGCCCAGAATTAATATCCACATACGTGGCACCAACACCCCGATACAATAGGGAACATTCCCGATGTTCATTAGAACTGATGAAGTGCCTTGGATAAGCTTTGAGAAGGTCTTCAACACTACATAAAAAATCCAGTTAAATGTGAGCTAGGGATGAGTTTGGGTTCAGCTCTGGGTCTGGTCCAAACCCAGAAGGTGGCTGTCAGTCCTGGACCATTGAGCTGTGGGTAGGGATTCCACCCCACCAAATGGACAGGGCTGCTCTTGACCAGTGCCGGGGCAAGGTCACCTATAGCCCGGGGAGGACATGCCAAATTGCACCCTCCACAAGATGTATTATCATTATGCGTCATCAAAAATCCCCCCCCCAAAAAATAAATCAAGTGCTAATCTGCCTGCTAAGCTCAGATCCTCTCATTCCACATATGCTCCCAGCACAATTCCCCCCCCCCCAAAAAAAATCCCCCCTCCCTAGCACAAATACTCTACCCCTCAATTTTCCCCTTCGAGCACAAATCCTGACACTAGGGATAAGCTCGGTGTTTGAGTCGAACATACGTTCGACTCGAACATCGGCTGTTCGATCGTTCGAAGAAGATCGAACGATTTGGGCCGTTCACGCCAAATTTGAGTGACGCGAACGGCCCACAATACACTGCGCCATCGCAGTGCAATCCCGGCGCTGTGATTGGCCAAGCATGCACTGTGACCCTGCATGCTTGGCCAATCACAGCGCCGGCAGCTAGGAGAGCCATAATTGGCCACAGGCAGGTTGCCTGTGGCCAATTATAGCTATGGGGGTTTAGCACACGCCCCACACTATAAAAGGCCGCCAGCACGGCGGCCTTGTGTAGTGTGTTCCGGCACAGGGAAAGAGAAGGATAGGCAGGGACAGTGTCATTGTGCTATTCTTTGCTAAACCTTGTGTGTAGGGAGAGAGAAGGATAGGCAGGGAGGGTGTCAGCGATATTCTTTGCTAAACCTTGTGTGCAGGGAGAGAGAAGGATAGGCAGGGAGAGTGTCAGTGTCATATTCTTTTCTAAACCTTGTGTGCAGGGAGAGAGAAGGATAGGCAGGGAGAGTGTCAGTGTCATATTCTTTGCTAAACCTTGTGTGCAGGGAGAGAGAAGGATAGGCAGGGAGAGTGTCAGTGTCATATTCTTTGCTAAACCTTGTGTGCAGGAAGAGAGAAGGATAGGCAGGGGACAGTGTCAGTGTCATTGTTGCTAAGCCTCCTGCACAGTATACACCTGAAGCTAGCCCTTATTGCTGTGTTTTCCTGGTGTGTTACACTAACAGGCATTTGCAGCACTTACAGCGGGCATAGTGTGCCTCCTGCACATTATACACCTGAAGCTAGCCCGTATTGCTGTGTTTTCCTGGTGTGTTACACTAACAGGCATTTGCAGCACTTACAGCGGGCGTAGTGTGCCTCCTGCACATTATACACCTGAAGTTAGCCCGTATTGCTGTGTTTTCCTGGTGTGTTACACTAACAGGCATTTGCAGCACTTACAGCGGGCGTAGTGTGCTTCCTGTTAAATATACACCTAAAGCTAGCCCGTATTGCTGTGTTTTCCTGGTGTGTTACACTAACAGGCATTTGCAGCACTTACAGCGGGCGTAGTGTGCCTCCAGCACATTATACACCTGAAGCTAGCCCGTATTGCTGTGTTTTCCTGGTGTGTTACACTAACAGGCATTTGCAGCACTTACAGCGGGCGTAGTGTGCTTTCTGCTAAATATACACCTGAAGCTAGCCCTTATTGCTGTGTTTTTCTGGTGTGTTACACTAACAGGCATTTACAGCACTTACAGCGGGCGTAGTGTGCCTCCTGCACATTATACACCTGAAGCTAGCCCTTATTGCTCAAGCTTTTTTTCTTTTGTGTTTTGTTGTCTTTTTTTCTTTTGTGTTACACTAACAGGCATTTGCAGCACTTACAGCGGGCATAGTGTGCTTCCTGAAAAATAAACACCTGAAGCTAGCCCTTATTGCTGTTTTTTCCTGTTGTGTAACACAGGCAGTCATCTGCAGCACTTACAGCGGGCGTTGTGTGCTTCCTGCAAAATATACACCTGAAGCTACCCCTTATTGCTGGTTTTCCCATCTCCCTGCAGGCCATTAGATTGTCTGGAAGGCAAACAAGGAGAGGCAGACAGTCAGGAGCCAATAAAAGAGGGCAAGCAGGCTCTGTGTCTAGAGACAACAGTGCTGGTCATGGACGCGGTGCATCGTCATCAGCACGTGGCCATGGGACACGCTTGTCCTTCTTTTCGGCAGCTGGACGTGTTGAGCCGCATCATGCCGAAGACTTGGTAGAGTGGATGACCAAGCCCTCCTCATCCTCCTCATCCTCTCTCACCCAGGCTCAGGGTACTGGCAAAGCAGCTGCCAAAGCATCCTCTTCCCTGGTATCAATGTCATCATCAGTCACTCCTTCCCTAGACCCACCATGTCCTCCTGAGGAGTCCCCTGAACTGTTTGAGCACAGTGTTGGGCACATGCTCCAGGAGGATGCCCAGCGTTTCGAAGGGTCTGATGATGATACCCAGCTAGAGGAAGGCAGTAGCGTGAGAGCAGAGAGAGGGGATGCTCAAGAAGGACACCAATCTGGCAGTCATGTTCCAGCAGCTGCAGCATACTGCCAGATTGGCTCCAGTGATGAGGAGGGAGGGGATGATGAGGTCACTGACTCCACGTGGGTGCCTAATAGGAGAGAGGAGGAGGAGGAGGCACATCTCCAACGAGGCAGGATGCCCTCCGGGGGCCAGCGTAAGGGCAGCACACCGACTGAATCACACCGCAGAGCTCCGCCTGTGCAGGGCGCTGCCTCTGCCCGTTATTCAAAAAGTTCTTTGGTGTGGGCCTTTTTTGAGTCGAGTGCATCAGATCGCACAGCTGCTGTTTGCAACATATGTCTCAAGCGTATATCGCGTGGCCAAAACATCAGCCGCTTGGGCACCACATGCTTGACCAGACATATGTTGACCTGCCATGCAGCTCGTTGGCAAGCCTACCTTAAAGACCCACACCAAAGAACAAAGCGGACCTCTCCTTGCACCGCATCAGCTGGGATCTCCAACCCCACTATACCTTCAGTCCTCTCTGAAACCTGCACTGAGAGGAATGAAGGTGTAGAATTAGGTGTGTCACAGCCAAGTACTTGCGGGCACTCTGCTAGCAGTACACCGACGTCCGATTCTAGCAGGCAAATTTCCCTGCCCCAGCTGCTGGACCGTCGAAAGAAGTTCACTCCCAGCCATCCACATGCCCAGCGGTTGAATGCTAGCTTGGCTAAATTGCTAGCGCTTCAACTGCTGCCTTTTCAGTTGGTAGACTCGGCCACCTTCCGTGAGTTTGTGCAATGTGCGGTTCCTCAGTGGCAGGTTCCCAAACGCCACTTTTTCTCACGGTAGGTGATTCCGGCTCTCTACCGGCATGTGGAAGGCAATGTCCATGCCTCGCTGGACAGGGCGGTCAGCGGTAAGGTGCATATTACCGCTGACTCATTTTCCAGCAGGCATGGACAGGGACGTTACCTTTCTTTTACGGCCCATTGGGTCACTCTTTTGGCAGCTGGGAAGGATGCAGGACAAGGTGCAGTAGTGTTGGAGGTTGTTCCGCCGCCACGCCTCCAAAATGCTACTACTGGTTGTGACACACCTTTCTCCTCCACCCCCTCCTCTTCTTCTTCCTCCATGGCCTCTTCCTGTGCTTTGTCCTCGGAACCAGCGGTGCTCCGTAGGCGTTCAAGGGGCTACGCAAGTACGCAGGCAAAAAGATGCCATGCCGTGCTTGCGCTGGTGTGTTTGGGGGACAGGAGCCACACTGGGGCAGAGGTTCTGTCTGCTCTGCAGGGGCAGGCCGAGAGGTCGTTGACGCCACGCCAGCTTAAGCCAGGAATGGTGGTTTGCGACAATGGCACCAACCTCCTCTCCGCCCTCCGACAGGGACAACTGACCCATGTGCCCTGTGTGGCTCACGTCCTTAACCTGGTGGTGTAGCGGTTCTTGGGCAGGTACCCGGGCTTACAGGATGTCCTGAGGCAGGCCAGGAAAGTCTGTGTGCATTTCCGCAGATCTTATAATGCCAGTGCTCGCCTGGCTGAGCTGCAAAAGGAGTTGAACCTGCCCAAGAACCGCCTTATATGTGACATGCCCACCAGGTGGAACTCAACGTTGGCCATGCTGCAGCGGCTGCACACGCAGCAGAGGGCCATCAATGAGTACCTGTGCGACTACGGCACAAGGACAGGGTCAGGGGAGCTCAGGTTTTTTTCACCACGCCAGTGGGGCATGATCAGGGATGCATGCACTGTCCTGGCACCATTTGAGGAGGCCACGAGGATGGTGAGCAGTGACAGTGCATGCATCAGTGACACTGTACCTCTTGTCCACCTGTTGGAACATACGCTGCGTGGAATAATGGACAGGGCACTTGAGGCAGAACAGAGGCATGGAAGAGGAGGACTTCCTTGCCTCTCAAGGCCCCCTTTACCCAGACAGTGTTCCTTCTGTCCCACCCATCGCACAGGAAGAGGAGGAGGAGGAGGAGGAGGATTGTGCCAGCATGGAGGTGGAGCCTGGCACTCAGCATCATCAGCAGCAGTCTTTTAGGGATGATTTACAGTCCCAAGAAACCAGTGGACTTGTACGTGGCTGGGAGGAGGTGGCTGCGGATCATGTCGTCCTTAGTGACCCAGAGGACTCCGGACCTAATGCCTCAGCTAACCTACGCTGCATGGCCTCCCTGATCCTGCAAAGTCTGCGGAAGGATCCTCGTATTCTTCGGATCAAGGAGAGGGACCATTACTGGCTGGCCACTCTCCTTGATCCACGGTACAAGGCTAAGGTTGCGGACCTTATCTTACCGTCGCAGAGGGAGCAGAGGATGAGACAACTCCGGGAGACCTTGCAGAAAGGTCTGTGCAACGCTTTCCCAGAGACTGGGAGGTTACAAACTCCTGGTCTGGGACAACGAGTTGCTGAGGCTTCGGTCAGTCAAAGAAGGAGCGGTGGGGAAGGTGGCCGTCTGACCGATACGTTCAGACAATTCTTTAGTCCGCAGCCCCAAGGTATGATCGGTTCCAGCAACCATCGCCAGCGTCTGAGATACATGGTGCAGGAATACCTAGGGGCAAGGTCAGATTTGGACACCTTTCCCACCGAAAATCCTCTGGCTTACTGGGTCTTAAGGATGGATCACTGGCCAGAGCTTGCACAGTATGCAATTGCGGCTACTGGCCTGTCCTGCATCCAGCGTTCTTTCGGAACGCAATTCAGTGCTGCTGGAGGATTTGTCACGGATCACAGGGTGCGCCTGTCCACCGATTCGGTTGATCGACTGACCTTCATAAAGATGAACCAGTCTTGGATCACCACCAGCTACCAAGCACCTGAAGCTGATATAACAGAATAATTTTTTTTTGAAATGTCACATCCCTTCAAGACTGATGCTGATGCTGACTGAGTGACTGTCCTGTTATGTTGACTGACTATCCTCCTCCTCCTCAATGATCCGATTCATGATGATATCTTGGAAAAACATTTTTGTTTCTGGGTGCCGCCACCAGTGGCTAAGGCCCAATTTTTCAGCCCCTGTTTAACAGGGGCATGTAATTACAATTTTTGATGCAATGCTTTGCAGCAGGGCTCATTCCTGCACTCCAACTAGAGAGTATCTGGGATAGGTTGCAGTGTCGTGGCACCAGTGCCTAAGGCCCAATTTTTCTGCCCCTGTTTAACAGGGGCGTGTAATTACAATTTTTGATGCAATACTTTGCAACATGGCTCATTACTGTGCTCCAAGTACAGTATCTGTGAGGGGTTGCAGTGTTGTGGCACCAGTGGCTAAGGCCCAATTTTTCTGCCCCTGTTTAACAGAGGCGTGTAATTACAATTTTTGATGCAATACTTTGCAACAGGGCTCATTACTGTGCTCCAAGTACAGTATCTGTGAGGGGTTGCAGTGTTGTGGCACCAGTGGCTAAGGCCCAATTTTTCAGCCCCTGTTCTACAGGGGCATGTAATTAAAATTCTTGATCTAATAATTCACAGCAGGGCCCATTCCTGCGCCCACCAAGAGTAATTGTGAAGGCTTACAGTGTTGTGACAACACCACCACCACCACCACCAAAGGCCCAATTTTTCAGCCCCTGTTCAACAGGGGCATGCAATTACAATTCTTGATCTAATAATTCACAGCAGGGCCCATTCATGCACCCACCAAGAGTAACTGTGAGGGCTTACAGTGTTGTGGCACCAGCACCACCATCAAAGGCCCAATTTTTCCTACCACTGTTCAACAATGGCATGTAATTACAATTCCTGATATAATAGTTGTCAGCAGGGCGTTCCAGAGCCCACCAAGAGTAACTGTGAGTGCTTATAGTGTTGTGCCAACACCAACACCTAAGGGGTCAATTTCTGCAGAGTATATACGGCAGGCCCATACTTTCAATCATCCAACTTACAAACGACTCCTACTTGCAAACGGAAGGAGACAACAGGAAGTGAGAGGAAATCTACCCCTAGGAAGGGAAATTCTCTCCTGTAAGAGTTAATATGGGAAAAAGGTGTCTCCTCTCTACTGATGCTTTATCACCAATCCTTGTTTCAATAAAAACCCCACTTTTCAAAAACAGTTGTCATTGGGACGGAAAGTGAGGTGAAATGTTCTGAACAGGAGCACAGACAGCACAGGAGCACAGACAGCAAAACAAATGTTACAGGGGTGATAACCCTTCCCTATGTTTTCCAAAAAGCTTAAAAATAGATTTTTTGGCTGGAGCTACACTTAAACAATGTACCTGTTCAAAATTACAAACAGATTCTACATAAGAACAAACCTACAGTCCCTGTCTTGTATGCACCGCCTGTATACGGCTGTTCAGAGTATAGAGGGCCTTTTTTATTTTGTGTGCGGGGTTCCCCTTAATATGCATACAAGACCCAAAGGGGCTGGTAATGGGCTGGGGTGGGGGGGGGGGGGTGATGGGGTAGCTATGCCATTTTTCTCAAAGATTTTCATCCATATTACCGGGACCAGACATTACATTAAAGCCGCAAGCAGTTTTAAATGGCTTTTTTTCCTTTAGAAATGTCATTTTGTGCAGGGACAGTTCTAAACACGGGAAACACGTGGCACTTCACAGGCATACTTTAGACACCCCCCAGGTACGATATTTAAAGGAATATTTGACTTTTTTTTTCACTTTATGCATCATTAAAATGACTGCTCCTGAAAAACTGCAGTTTTTTTTGCATTGATACATGTCCCCTGGGGCAGAACCCGGGTCCCCAAACCCTTTTTAGGACAATAACATTCATATTAGCCGTTATAATTAGCACTTTAGATTTCCAATGTTCGCGTCCATTGTATTTAATAGGGTTCTAAAGTTCGCGTGAACTTTCGGTCCGTTCGCAGGTTCTGGTGCGAACCGAACCCGGGGATGTTCGGCTCATCCCTACCTGACACTAAATGTTGCTCACTGACTGCCTTGCCACTACATACTGCTGACTGACTGCCCTGCTACTACATGCTGCCCTACCCTGGCACTACATACTGCTCACTGACTGCCCTACCACTACATACTGCTCACTGACTGCCCTACCATGACATACTGCTCATTGACTGCCCTGCCACCATGTATAGCTCACTGACTGCCCTGATGCTAAATAGTACTCACTGACCTTCCTGCTACAACATAGTGCTCACTGACCACCCTGTCACTACATAGTGCTCACTGACCGCCCTGCCACTACAGCCGGATTTTTTTGACCTGTGTGCCGTGATGTATAGCATGTATTTTGGATTCCTTATTTTAAAATAAAGGCTTTTATTTTTTGGAGTGCTGCAGTCCAGAAGACTTGTTCGTTCCTGTTTGCTGTCAATAGCATTGCTTGCACCCTCGGCTGCTGGGAGGAGGTGATTTGAAGGATTTCCACACCTGAGCGGCTCCCTTTCTCCTGTCTGCCACTACATAGTGCTCACTGACCACCCTGCCACTACATAGTGCTCACTGATTATCCTGCCACTACATAGTGCTCACTGACTGCCCTACCACTACATACTGCTCACTGACCACCCTACCACTACATAAAGCTCACTGACCGCCCTGCCACTACATAGTGCTCACTGACCACCCTGCCACTACATAGTGCTCACTGACTGTCCTGCTACTACATAGTGCTCACTGACTGTCCTGCCACTACATATTTCTCACTGACCACCTTGCCACTACATAGTGCTCACTGACTGTCCTGCCACTACATAGTGCTCACTGACCACCCTGCCACTACATACTGCTCACTGACCACCCTACCACTACATACAGCTCACTGACTACCATGCCACTACATACTGCTCACTGACTGCCCTACCACTACATACTGCTCATTGACTGCCCTGCCACCATGTATAACTCACTGACTGCCCTGCATTTTCCTACTACTATATACTATATACTCCACAGCTCTGCACTGCCGTATCTTACTGCCCTACATATTGCTCATTGCTATTTTGATTTTTAAAGGTGGCCCTGCTGGCTGTTACTGCCTATGGGATCCCCAGTTCATCTATAGTCATCTCCGCTTCATTGGAGCAAGTGTGATCCCTAGTCTTTCTGACACCACTCTGCTATAAGATCATTCCGGCTTCACAGACATGAAGTCACTATATGGTAGCGCCAGAAAAATTATATCATGGGCCAATGCTTAAGATTTTGTATTTTTCCAGGATCTCTTCACTTATAGAAGAGTCGATGGGTAAACCCAACAAATCTGCAAAATGAAAAATAAATGTCATCATTAGATTTCCCCCCCCCCCTTCATTCAACCCTCCTTTAAATGTAACAAAAAATGTCAAGAGACACCCGCTGTGACCTTGATCTGCTCCGATGACCCCTCACTCTACCCCATTTGCTGTAATTCCCTCCTCCTTTTCCTGTTTATTTTTTTTCTGACATGGGACCAACCACCGACAATCATCAGCAATTCAGATATCTAATAGTAGTTTGTCACATTCAAGGGTCTATTTATAAAAACATTTGGTGGCCAAATGTCAGAAGCATTCTTGCAAGCTGACCGAAATGTCCTCGTATTTTTATTTTTTTCACAGATAATTTACTAGATCGTCGGCTCCATCTAGTGGACGAAAATCAGTATATTTTCTCATCCAGGTATTTCAGAAAGCTATATCACATTTTGTCCACTAGATGGCCCCCTTTGTCCTGCCCCTTTCATTCCTAGGCAAAGCAGTTGCACCTGGGACATTCCCCACCCAGCAACTAAATGTGCAAAAAAGCGGTTGGAGGTGCTCGTGATATCATTGACCTAATAGGGTCACATGATCATATAAGGACAAAGACATTGATATGGTCATGTGACCATATTAGGTCAATTATGTCAAGAGCAGGGCCGGGACAAGGGGTGGGCAGGAGGGGCGGCTGCCCTGGGTATCATATGAGGTTCAGGGGCACCACAAGGAGATTGGGGGAAGCGGATATACATTGGGAGGGGGAATTTGGGGGGGGGGGCAGCAGGACGTAAGAATTGTTCTAGGAGGGGAAATTTGGGGAGGAGTGCTAGGAGTGGTGATTGGGGGGGGGGGGGGGTGATTTGTGATGAGAAGGGAGATGGGGAAAGAGGATTTGTGCTAGGATGGGGGAATTGGGGGTTTATGCTAGAAAAGGTAATATGGTTGGGGGGGATTTGTGCTAAGAGAGAAATCCTTTTGGGAGGGGAATTTATGCTAGTAGGAATAATTGGGGGGCATTTGTGTTAGGAGAGGAGATTTCAGGGGGGGGGGGGATTTGTGCTAGGATGGGGGATTGGGAGAGGTGAATTTGTGCAGGGAGGGGGGGTTTGGAGTGGGGGGAGAGAATTTGTGCTCGAAGGGGAAATTTGAGGGGTACAGTATTTGTGCTAAGAGGGGATTTTTTTTCTTGGGAGGGGGATTTATGCTAGTAGGGATGATTGGGGAGCATTTGTGCTAGGAGGGGAGATGAATGGGGTTGTGCTAAGTGGTCAGTGATCAGTATGTAGTGGCAGGGTGGTCAGTGAGCACTATGTAGTGGCAGGGTGGTCAGTGAGCACTATGTAGTGGCAGGACAGTCAGTGAGCACTATGTAGTGGCAGGGTGGTCAGTGAGCACTATGTAGTGGCAGGGTGGTCAGTGAGCACTATGTAGTGGCAGGACAGTCAGTGAGCACTATGTAGTGGCAGGGTCGTCAGTGAGCACTATGCAGTTACAGAGTGGTCAGTGAGCACTATGCAGTGGCAGGGTGGTCAGTGAGCACTATGCGGTGGCAGGGTGGTCAGTGAGCACTATGTAGTGGCAGGGTGGTCAGTGAGCACTATACAGTGGCAGGGTGGTCAGTGAGCACTATGTGGTGGCAGGGTGGTCAGTGAGCACTATGCAGTGGCAGGGTGGTCAGTGAGCACTATGTTGTGGCAGGAAGGTCATGAGCACTATGTAGCGTCAGGGCAGACAGTGAGTACTATGTAGTGGCAGGGCAGTCAGTGAGCAGTATGTAGTAACAGGGTGGTCAGTGAGCACTATGTAGTGGCAGGGCAGTCAGTGAGCACTATGTAGTGGCAGGGTGGCCAGTGAGCATTATGTAGTGACAGAGTGGTCAGTGAGCACTATGTAGTGGCAGGCTGGTCAGTGAGCACTATGCAGTGGCAGGCTGGTCAGTGAGCACTATGCAGTGGCAGGATGGTCAGTGAGCAGTATGTAGTAACAGGGTGGTCAGTGAGCACTATGTTGTGGCAGGAAGGTCAGTGAGCACTATGTAGCATCAGGGCAGACAGTGAGCACTATGTAGTGGCAGGACAGTCAGTTAGCACTATGCAGTGGCAGGGTGGTCAGTAAGCACTATGCAGTGGCAGGGTGGTCAGTGAGCACTATGTGGTGGCAGGGTGGTCAGTGAGCACTATGTGGTGGCAGGGTGGTCAGTGAGCACTATGTGGTGGCAGGGTGGTCAGTGAGCACTATGTAGTGGCAGGGTGGTCAGTGAGCACTATGTAATGGCAGGACAGTCAGTGAGCACTATGTAGTGACAGGGTGGTCAGTGAGCACTACGTAGCATCAGGACAGACAGTGAGCAATATGTAGTGGCAGGACAGTCAGTGAGCACTATGTTGTGGGAGGATGGTCAGTAAACACTATGTAGCGTCAGGGCAGACAGTGAGCACTATGTAGTGGCAGGGCAGTCAGTGAGCAGTATGTAGTAACAGGGTGGTCAGTGAGTACTATGTAGTGGCAAGGCAGTCAGTGAGCACTATGTAGTGGCAGGGTGGTCAGTGAGCACTATGTAGTGGCAGGACAGTCAGTGAGCACTATGCAGTGACAGAGTGGTCAGTGAGCACTATGTAGTGGCAGGCTGGTCAGTGAGCACTATGCAGTGGCAGGGTGGTCAGTAAGCACTATGTGGTGGCAGGGTGGTCAGTGAGCACTATGTGGTGGCAGGGCAGTCAGTGAGCACTATGTAGTGGCACGGTGGTCAGTGAGCATTATGCAGTGACAGAGTGGTCAGTGAGCACTATGTAGTGGCAGGGTGGTCAGTGAGCACTATGTAATGGCAGGACAGTCAGTGAGCACTATGTAGTGGCAGGGTGGTCAGTGAGCACTATGTAGCATCAGGACAGACAGTGAGCAATATGTAGTGGCAGGACAGTCAGTGAGCACTATGCAGTGGCAGGACAGTCAGTGAGCACTATGTAGTGGCAGGACAGTCAGTGAGCACTATGTAGTGGCAGGACAGTCAGTGAGCACTATGTAGTGGCAGGACAGTCAGTGAGCACTATGTAGTGGCAGGACAGTCAGTGAGCACTATGTAGGAGGGGAGGAAGCGGCCCCTCAGCTGCCTGCTGAGCGCTCCTTGGCTTCTGGCTTTTTTTTGCATGGGGCACAGGGTTGGGCAATCTAACTAGGTTGAGGGGAGAGCCACAGGCAGTCCCTGCTGACACTGTTAGGGAGGACTGCCTGTACCCCCTGATCGGCTGACCTGACAGTGAGAATATACTAAATCGTTAACAGTTTAGGTTCATGTTGGGTAAAGAGAAGCTGAACTTAGTTTCTAAATTACATATTTAGCTGGTATGGCTAGCTTAGGATGAGTACCCAAGATAAATATATTGTATTTTCGGTGTGATTTATCATATAAAGTAGATCTCCCCGATTAAAAAAAGAAACAAAATAACAAAAAAAAATGTATATATATTCAAATGGATTAATCACCGGCGCGGTAGCAGCGGCATCATCTTCCACGGCACCTCCAATAAAGTTTGCCAAAAAAATTGAATAATTGGTCGTCAGGTTTTCCATTATTATGCAAATTTCAGGAGTTTTGGGCTCGGGTCCAGAAAAGACATGGCACTGGACGAACTTCAGATTTGAATGTGAAATACCTGAATGCTAATAGCTGCAGCGCGAGCGCGATCTGTGCGTTGTTATGAGGATGAATGATGGCGTTTAACCTATCAGCGGCATTAAGACAGATCTGTGCCTTCCGGAGAAAGCTCATTCCATTAGAGAAGAACTTGTATTGCTTTGTAAAGGGCGACACCTCCGACCACCAGGATCATCCACCATCCTGCCAGCGCCGGCACTTCTCTGCTCTTAAAGTCTCATATAAGCTTTACCCATCAGTACCGGGACAGGGTCACCCGGCGCCCAGGGCAAGGATGCAGATTTGCGCCCCCCCTCCTCCCCCCACTATTAATATATGCCATAGAATGGGTGTACCACCCTGCATCCATTTTTTCCCCCCTTTACTTTACTGCGCCTGGGGCAACTGCCCCTCCATCCCCCCCTCCCCCCAATATTTTGCCTTCCCTGGTTGATTAAAAAGCTATTAAAAGTTAAAAAAAATCTTCTCATTTTCTCATTTTCATGACATATCATAATTTAGACCCAGTGATGTCATCACTGGGGTCTCTGTGCTTCTCTATGCAGGTTCAGGCAGATCATGGCTGGTGGGAGGGGCCCAGCAGGGTGACGTACATAGCTTCCTGAAGACATCACAGCACCCGGACTCAGTACTCCTCTTAAGAGCCCTCAACTTTGATACAAGCAGTGGGCTGCAAGTATCAAAATGCCTTGATGGGTGGATGTCAGCCTGGAGGAGTTCCCATGCAGACTAATTATGCATAAATGTAATGGGGTGTTAGTCTCACATTGATTCCTTCTAGTAAGAATACTGATGTCGTTTTCACTTTCTACCACTAGATGTCCCCACCTATACCTGGCATGTCAGTCTGGAGGAGTCGAATTTCCTGTGCAGACTAATTATGCATAAATGTAACAGGGTGTTAGTCTCACATTGTTTAAGCCTAGTGAGATTTCTGGTGAAGTTTTCATTTTCTACCACTAGATGTCCCCACCTATCCCTGTCTGGATGTTAGTCTGGAGGAGTGGGCATTCCTATGCAGACTACTTATGCATAAATGTAAGGGGGTGTTAGTCCCACATTGTTTCCCTCTAGCAAGATTTCTGGTGTAGTTTTCACTTTCTACCACTAGATGTCAGTTTGGAGGAGTGGACATTCATATGCAGACTACTTATGCATAAATGTAACAGGGTGTTGGTCTCACATTGTTTCCCTCTAATGAGATTATTGGTGTAGTTTTCACTTTCCACCAATAGGAGTCCCCACTTGTCCCTCTCTGGATTTCAGTCTGGAGGAGTGGGCATTCCTATGCAGACTACTTATGCATAAATGTAACAGGGTGTTAGTCTCACATTGTTTCCCTCTAGTGAGATTTCTGGTGTAGTTTTCAACTTTCTACCACTAGATGTCCCTTCCTATCCCTGCCATGTCAGTCTGGAGGAGTGGAATTTCCTGTGCAGACTAATCATCATGCATAAATGTAACGGCGTTAGTCTCAAATTGTTTCACTCTAGTGAGATTTCTGGTGTCGTTTTCACTTTCTACCACTAGATGTCAGTCTGGAGGAGTGGGATTTCCTATGTAGACTAATTATGCATAAATGTAAGGGGGAATTAGTCTTACATTATTTAAGCCTTGTGAGATTTCTGGTGAAGTTTTCACTTTCTACCACTAGATGTCCCCTCCTATTCCTGTCTGGATGTCAGTCTGGAGGAGTGGAAATTCATTTGCAGACTAATTATGCATAAATGTAACAGGGTCTCACAATTTTTCCCTCTAAATTTCTGGTGTAGTTTTCACTTTTGGTAACAGGGTGTTAGTCTCACATTGTTTAACCCTAGTGAGATTTCTGGTGTACTTTCCATTTTCTACTACTAGATGTCCCCACCTGTCCCTCTCTAGATGTCAGCCTGAAGGAGTGGGTGTTCCCATGCAGGCTAAATATGCATAAATGTAATGGGGGTGTTAGTCTTACATGGTTTCCTTCTAGTGAGATTCCTAATGTAGTTTTCACTTTCTACCAATAGATGTCCCCTCCTATCCCTGCCTGGATGTCAGTGTGGAGGAGTGGGCGTTCTCATGCTGACTAATTAAACATAAATATAACAGGGTGTTAGATTTACATTGTTTCCCTCTAGTGAGGTTTTTGGTGTAGTTTTCATTTTCTACCACTAGATGTCCCTAACTATCCCTGTCTGGATGTCAGTCTGGAGGAGTGGGCGTTCCCATGCTGACTAATTATGCATAAATGTAACAGGGTGTTAGACTTACATTGTTTCCCTCTAGTGAAATTTCTGGTTGCTATCTGGAAAGGATACGTTTGGTCAGGTGACCAGCAGATTACACGTATAAAAGACAGATTGGGGTCGGTGGTCCTACAGCTATGATTAGGCACCACTAACGGTGTGAAATGCGCCAGCTATCTGCTTCTGTTGGTGTATGGATCACTTTATATCTATACAGGCGCTATATTGGAGTGTAGCCGTCCATTTTCCTTTCCTCTACTAAAAGATTTCTGGTGTCGTTTTTCATTTTCTTTAATGGGGTGTTAGTCTCACATTGTTACCTTCTAGTGAGATTTCTGGTGTAGTTTTCACTTTCTACCACTAGATGTCCCCTCCTTTCCCTATCTGGATGTTAGTCTGGAGGAGGGGACATTCCTATGCAGGCTAATTATGCATAAATGTAACAGGGTCTTAGTCTCACATTCTTTCCCTCTAGCGAGATTTCTGGTGTCGTTTTCTCTTTCTACCACTAGTTGTCCCCACCTGTCCCTTTTTAGATGTCAATCTGGAGGAGTGGGCATTCCTATGCAGACTAATTATGCATTAATGTAATGGGGTGTTAGTCTCACATTGTTTATGCCTAGCGAGATTTCTGGTGTCGTTTTTACTTTCTACCACTAGATGTCCCCAACTATCCCTATCTGGATGTCAGCCTGGAGGTGTGGGTGTTACCATGCAGACTAATTATGCATAAATGTAACAGGGTGTTAGTCTCACAAGGTTTCCCGCTAATGAGATTTCTGGTGTAGTTTTCACTTTCTACCACTAGATGTCCCCTCCTATTCCTATCTGGATGTCAGCCTGGAGGAGTGGGTGTTACCATGCAGACTAATTATGCATAAATGTAACAGGGTGTTAGTCTCACAAGGTTTCCCGCTAATGAGATTTCTGGTGTAGTTTTCACTTTCTACCACTAGATGTCCCCACCTATTCCTATCTGGATGTCAGCCTGGAGGAGTGGGTGTTTCCATGCAGACTAATTATGCATAAATGTAAGGGGGTGTTAGTCTCACATGGTTTCCCCTCTGATAATATTTCTGGTGTAGTTTTCACTTTCTACCACTAGATGTCCCCTCCTATTCCTATCTGGATGTCAGCCTGGAGGATTGGGTGTTCCCATGCAGACTAATTATGCATAAATGTAAGGGGGTGTTAGTCTCACATTGTTTCCCCTCTGATCATATTTCTGGTGTAGCTTTTACTTTCTACCACTAGATGTCCCCAGCAATCCCTATCTGGATGTGAGCCTGGAGGAGTGGGTGTTCCCATTCTGACTAATTATGCATAAATGTAACAGGGTGTTAGTCTCACAATGTTTTCCTCTAATGAGATTTCTGGTGTCGTTTTTACTTTCTACCACTAGATGTCCCCAACTATCACTATCTGGATGTCAGCCTGGAGGAGTGGGTGTTCCCATGCAGACTAATTATGCATAAATGTTTCTCTTCTCTCTTGTTAAAAAAAAAATATGCATAAATGTAAGGGGGTGTTATGCCCCATACACACGATCGTTTTTCTTGCCATTTTTTTTCTTGCTGTTTTTCACGTCGTTTTTTTTCATGTTTCCTCTCAAGCCTGTCTTGCGTACACACGATCATTTTAAAAAACGATCAAGCAAAGCGCAGTGACGTATACCACGTACGACAGCACTATAATGGGGAAGTTCCGTTCGATTGGCGCCACCCTTCATGTTAGTAAAGTTTGTTGAGTGACGATTCGCTCTTTTCAGTCTCTTGCTTTTCAGTCCGTGACTACGTGACGAATGTGCTATCTCCATTACGAACGCTAGTTTTACCAGAACGAGCGCTCCTGTCTCATACTTGATTCTGAGCATGCGCGTTTTTTTTCACGTCGTTAAAGCCTACACACTATCGTTTTTCACGTCGTTAAAAAAAACGACATGAAAAACGACGTGAAAAAAGAAAGCATGTTCGAATTTTTTTATGGCCGTTTTTCACGTCGTTAAAAATGCTCTGGAGCCTACACACGATCATTTTTAATGCCCATTTTTTTTAATGGCATTTTTAACGGCATGAAAAACGATCGTGTGTATGGGGCATAAGTCTCACATTGTTTCCCCTCCTGATAATATTTCTGGTGTAGTTTTTACTTTCTACCACTAGATGTCCCCAACTATCTCTATCTGGATGTCAGCCTGGAGGAGTGGGTGTTCCCATGCAGACTAATTATGCATAAATGTAACAGGGTGTTAGTCTCACATTGTTTCCCTCTAATGAGATTTCTGGTGTAGTTTTCACTTTCCACCACAAGATGTCCCCCTCCTATCCCTGCCATGTCAGTCTGGAGGAGTGGGTGTTCCCATGCAGACTAATTATGCATAAATGTAAGGGGGTGTTAGTCTCACAATGTTTCCCCTTCTGATAATATTTCTGGTGTAGTTTTTACTTTCTACCACTAGATGTCCCCAACTATCCCTATCTGGATGTCAGCCTGGAGGAGTGGGTGTTCCCATGCAGACTAATTATGCATAAATGTTTCTCTTCTCTCTTGTTAAAAAAAATTATGCATAAATGTAAGGGGGTGTTAGTCTCACATTGTTTCCCCTCCTGATAATATTTCTGGTGTAGTTTTTACTTTCTACCACTAGATGTCCCCAACTATCCCTATCTGGATGTCAGCCTGGAGGAGTGGGTGTTCCCATGCAGACTAATTATGCATAAATGTTTCTCTTCTCTCTTGTTAAAAAAAAATATGCATAAATGTAAGGGGGTGTTAGTCTCACATTGTTTCCCCTCCTGATAATATTTCTGGTGTAGTTTTTACTTTCTACCACTAGATGTCCCCAACTATCCCTATCTGGATGTCAGCCTGGAGGAGTGGGTGTTCCCATGCAGACTAATTATGCATAAATGTAACAGGGTGTTAGTCTCACAATGTTTCCCTCTAGTGAGATTTCTGGTGTAGTTTTCACTTTCTACCACTAGATGTCCCCCTCCTATCCCTGCCATGTCAGTCTGAAGGAGTGGGTGTTCCCATGCAGACTAATTATGCATACATGTAAGGGGGTGTTAGTCTCACAATGTTTCCCCTCTGATAATATTTCTGGTGTAGTTTTCATTTTTTACCACTAGATGTCCCCAACTATCCCTATCTGGATGTCAGCCTGAAGGAGTTTTTTTTTTCTGTACACATTTCTTGAGCAAACCATAGTAAATGCAGCAAAGGCTTAATTTTCAGTAGAAGGGGTTGCACTTTAATTTCAAGTAGAACATTAAAAAGCGTGAATCTACACATCGGCGACTAATTAGCGGCTCCTGAAGTGGATTCCCGCACTCGGGGGCTCCAGCAGCGGCGGTCACGTGCGGCCATAAATGGAAGGCTTTGCTGAGATAATAATCATTTTTATTCCACTTATTGTAAGTCCAACGAAGATGGTAAAATAAAATAAAAAATGATAAAAAATAAATCAATAAAGAATTTGGGAAAATAAAAAAAAATATACAAATAAAATAAAATAAAGTATTTGGGAAAATAAAAAAATTATACAAATAAAATAAAATAAAGTCTTTGGGAAAATAAAAAAATTATACAAATAAAATAAAAAAAAGTATTTGGGAAAATAAAAAAATATATACAAATAAAATAAAGTGAAGTATTTGGGAAAATAAAAAAATTATACAAATAAAATAAAATAAAGTATTTGGGAAAATAAAAAAAAATATACAAATAAAATAAAATAGAATATTTGGGAAAATAAAAAAATTATACAAATAAAATAAAATAGAGAATTTGGGAAAATAAAAAAAAATATAAAAAATAAAATAAAATCAAGCATTTGTTTTTTTTATTTTTTATAAAAAAATAAAATAAAATAAATAATTTTATTCCATTAAGACCAGGCCTATTTCTGACAATTGTTGCTTACAAGTAAAAATCAGTATTTGTTGCTAGAAAATTACTTAGAACCCCCAAACATTATATACTTTTTTTTTTTGCAGAGACCCTAGAAAAAAAAATGGCAAAAAAAAAAAATAGTACAAACAAACACAATATTATACCCTTTTTCTTGGCATAAAATAATTATTAAATTTTTTTCATCTTTTTAGGCCTAACCACCCCCCCCCCCCCCAGCAAAAAGCAGAGGATTTCATGATGATTGCGCTACAGTTTATCAAAACTTTAATTTCAGGAAAAAATACTCTCAAATGTAGAACATATATATATATATATATATATATATTAAAAAACAAAAATTCTTAATTTGATGCCCACATGTTAAAAAATACACTGTTTATTAAAACTATAATTTCAGTATAAATACTCTCAAATAAAAAACAAAAACAATATTATACTTACTTTTTTTTGGGGGTAAAATATAAAGATTAGGATGCATAATAATAAAAAAAAAAAAAGATTCCAAAAGGTGGCAAAATTGCGCACCCCCATTAAAGTTGCAAAAAAACGGCAGTACACAAAATTTCCCATAGCGACGTCACAACGTCACTTCCAGGTTTACTCGGCTGCCAATGGCGCCGATTAAAAAAAAAAAACGCATACGTAAGTCGCGCGCGCAAATGTAAACGGTGTTCAAATCACACATGTGAGGTATCGCCGCGATCGTAAGAGCGAGAGCAATAATCCTAGCAAAAGACCTCCTCTGTAACTGTAACCTGGTAACCGTTAAATGTTTTTAAAGCGTCGCCTATGGAGATTTTTAGATACCGTAGTTTGTCGCCGTTCCACGAGTGTGCGCAACTTCAAAGCGTGACATGTTGGGTATCTATTTACTCGGCGTAACATCATCTTTTACATTATACAAAAAAATTGGGCTAACTTTACTGTGTTTTTTTATTTATTTTTTGAATCATGAAAGTGTCTTTTTTCCCCCAAAAAAATACGTTTGAAAGACCGCTGCGCAAATATCGTGTGACATAAAATATTGCAACTATCACTATTTTATTCCATAGGATCTCTTCTAAAAAATATATATATAATGTTTGGGGGCTCTTTATAATTGTTTTTTTTTTTAAGTAGTTTTCTAGCAAAAAATATGGATTTTAACTTGTAAGCAACAAATGTCAGTAATAGGCTTAGGCATGAAAGGGTTAAAATTAAAAAAAAATATTTTTTTATTTATTTTATACATTTAATTTATTTATTTTTACACTTTTTTTTTTTTTTACTTTATTGCTATCACAAGGGGGCTAACAAGCCATGTGATAGCATGGGCAGGTGATAGGTACGCCTTATGGAAACATTAGGGATATATTAGACCCCTCCCCCCATGTCTCCCCTGCCCTCCAATGCAGCTAATCAAGTGCAGATCTTGCTTGAATAGCTGCATTTTCGGCTACACTAGGCGAGGAAATGACAGCTGTGCCCCCCCCCCCCGGAAGTGACGTAATACATGGCGCTTCCGGAGTCATTACCTGCAAGAGAAATTGGGGAATGGATGTTCCCCGGAGTTCCTCCTGCTCTCACTGGGGAAACTGTTTCCCACGGGTTCCGGATTCCCTGGAGAAAACGGGAGAGCCTGGGAATCACCGAGGGTGCTCCTAGAAGGGGGAGCCCCATAAAAAGTGATGAGGCGGCTATAGAGCTACCAGGATCACCTTTATTGGAAGGCTTTGATACCAAACTCATGGACTTAATCACTTGTCTACCATGCTGTGCCCTGGTAGACAAGTGGTAAAAAAAAAAAAAATATGAAGTCCATTCAAATTAAATTAAATTAAATTATAATAATAATAATAATAATAATAATAAAAAAAAAAAAAAAAAAATCAGAGATTAGCTTAGTAGGTAAAGGTCATTTCCCACGGGTTCCGGATTCCCTGGAGAAAACGGAAGAGCCTGGGAACCACCAAGGGTGCTCCTAGAAGGGGGAGACCCATAAAAAGTGATGAGGCGGCTATAGAGCTACCAGGATCACCTTTATTGGAAGGCCCTTCACCGGCTTTGATACCAAACTTATGGACTTAATCACTTGTCTACTATGCCGTACCTTGGTAGACAAGTGGTGAAAAAAAAAAAAATAAGAAGTCCATTTAAATGAAATGAAATGAAATAATAAAAAAAAAATAAAAAGATTCAGAGGTTAGCTTAGTAGGTAAAGGTAATTTCCCACGGGTTCTGGATTCCCTGAGGAAAACGGGAGAGCCTGGGAACTACCAAGGGTTCTCCTAGAAGGGGGAGCCCCATAAAAGTGATGAGGGGGCTATAGAGCCTCCAGGATCACCTTTATTGGAAGGCCCTTCACCGGCTTTGATACCAAACTCATAGACTTAATCACTTGTCTACTATACCATGCCCTGGTAGACAAGTGGTCAAAAAAAAATGAAGTCCATTTAAATTAAATTAAATTAAATAATATTAAAAAAAAATTCAGAGGTTAGCTTAGGAAGTAAAGGTCATTTCCCACGGGTTCTGGATTCCCCGGAGAAAACGGGAGAGCCTGGGAACCACCAAGGGTGCTTCTAGAAAGGGGAGCCCCATAAAAAGTGATGAGGCGGCTATAGAGCCACCAGGATCACCTTTATTGGAAGGCCCTTCACCGGCTTTGATACCAAACTCATAGACTTAATCACTTGTCTACTATGCCGTGCCCTGGTAGACAAGTGGTCAAAAAAAAATATGAAGTCCATTTAAATTAAATGAAATTAAATAATAATAATAAAAAAAATTTTTTTTCAGAGGTTAGCTTAGGAAGTAAAGGTCATTTCCCAGGGGTTCTGGATTACCTGGAGAAAACAGGAGAACCTGGGAACCACCAAGGGTTCTCCTAGAAGGGGGAGCCCCATAGAAGTGATGAGGGGGCTATAGAGCCACCAGGATCACCTTTATTGGAAGGACCTTCACCGGCTTTGATACCAAACTCATGGACTTAATCACTTGTCTACCATGCTGTGCCCTGTTAGACAAGTGGTCAAAAAAAAATGAAGTCCATTCAAATTAAATTCAATTAAATAATAATAATAATAAAAAAAAAAATTCAGAGATTAGCTTAGTAGGTAAAGGTCATTTTCCATGGGTTCTGGATTCCCTGGAGAAAACGGGAGAGCCTGGGAACCACCAAGGGTGCTCCTAGAAGGGGGAGCCCCATAAAAAGTCATGAGGCGGCTATAGAGCTACCAGGATCACATTTATTGGAAGGCCCTTCACCGGCTTTGATACCAAAATTATGGACTTAATCACTTGTCTACTATGCCGTACCTTGGTAGACAAGTGGTGAAAAAAAATATGAAGTCCATTTAAATGAAATTAAATTAAATAATAAAAAATAAATAAAAAATTCAGAGATTAGCTTAGTAGGTAAAGGTAATTTCCCACAGGTTCTGGATTCTCTGGATTCCCTGAGGAAAACGGGAGAGCCTGGGAACTACCAAGGGTTCTCCTAGAAGGGGGAGCCCCATAAAAGTGATGAGGGGGCTATAGAGCCACCAGGATCACCTTTATTGGAAGGCCCTTCACCGGCTTTGATACCAAACTCATAGACTTAATCACTTGTCTACCATGCCGTGACCTGGTAGACAAGTGGTCAAAAAAAATATGAAGTCCATTTAAATTAAATTAAATAATAAAAAAAAAAAAAGCTTTACAAACCCATTGCTGCTGGTATGCCAACCCCAGGGCTCCTGCCAGGTCCACCCCTCAAAACCTATGGAAGAACATTTTATTTCCAAGAAAGATTACCACGGAAGGGCTTCAAGGACAGCTTGTAGCTGCTGCTGGCTTTTTTTTTTTTGATTTTCCTAAATTGCTTGCCAATGTTTCTATTTTTGGCCTCCTCTTCATATCAGGCAGGGCTTCCATGGGTTTCCCAAACAATCTGCATAATTTAGCATTACTGTCTGCTCTGTAATATACACTTTTCTGGAGCCTGGTTCACATTCTCATTGACTTCAAAGGGACCTCTGATTCAGAAATCTCAGATTTTGGAGGCTTACGTTTTTTTTTTTAAATCCGGTCAAACCTCAACTGACTTTTTTCCAGAATTTTGGCTCCACATTTTGAAAGATGACACCTGTACCTACAGTAACGCACTATACAGCAGGTATGTCCTTATGCCTTGTACACACGGTCAGAATTTTTGATGAAAAAAGTCAGACAGAGTTTTTTTAATCGGAAATTCCGACACCATGCGTGTGCCCCATTGGACTTAGTTCCGAGGAATTCCGTAGGAGTTTAGATGGAGAACATGTTCTATTTTACTCCGATGGAAGTCCTTTGGCCGGACAATAGTCCGACCATGTGTACAAGGCATAAGGGCCCTTTCGCTTTTTTTTTTTTCACCACCATAGGCGATTTAGGATAAAAAAAGCTGTTATCCAGTTGACAACTTTACTTTTTCTTACATAAATGTAAAAAAAAAAAAAAAATACGGTCTATTTATCTTGGAATACATTTTGTAAGTTGCAATTCTACCGTATTGTAGGATAAGTACACGGAGGTGCCTGACGTAGTTCCCCAATTTGACCAGAGGAAAGATCCATATGACGCACATCAAAAGGCAAACCCATGTGCATGGAGTGAGATGAATGCAGCCTCAGGCTGGACTCAAGCTAGGCCACGCCCCCAACAAGTTTCGCTCCGTCCCTTGGAGCTTAATCTTGGGGCCAAATTGTCCACTAGATGTCACTATAGTTATGGTTGGGAACCCTAAACTGAACAGTAGGCAGTGTAGGTACCTAGGTGGCCACTAGAGGTCCTCATATTAGTGCATCGGGTGTACCATAGATAGTGAGAAAGTGCCAGTCCTCCACTTTCCGGTGTGGGGCACCTTGGAAAAGAGGGCTCTGTGTATACTTTAAATTGTCTGCCCCACGTTGGTGGTCATGTAAAGCAGCGAAAGGTCCAAGGCAGCAAAGATTTAATCTTTGAGGATCCAGCTTCTTAGGGGGAAACAAGGAAGGAGAGGTGCAGGACTATTAGGACTAGTCACTTCACTGTGGATTGGGATGGAGGATCCTGGAGAAATCCAGAAAGGTATGGGCTACTCCTTGACTTGGTTCTTATCTCTGCTGGTATATGTTTGCAACTTTAGGAATGCTCCGTCATTGTTGGGATGACTGAAACCAACTGTTCCAGTAATGTGTTATGAGGTTTTTGTTGGATGGACTTCCTTCTCCTAACCTTATAATGGGAACATCTTCTCTAAGCGAAACTTGTGCTGGATGGGATGCTATTGTGGTCCATTGCCCTAAGGCCTGAGGAAGGTATTGGGCAGACTACTATTGGTGCTGGTCAGGCCAGGCCAAGCCTCCCGGGGATGCCTCTGGTATACCGCTCAGGGAGGAATTATGTGCCTATAGTGTCCAAGTCTAGAGCAGTGGTTTTCAACCACCGACAGGCCACTGCCAGGCTGCAGCTTCCCTTTTGCAGGGTCTTCAGCTAGCTGCAGATCCTTTAACTTCCCACAGTGCCTCTCAGCTGCTATAGTGCCCTCCAACCTCCCATAGTGGCCCACAGTGCCACCAGGCCCCTGAGAGCCTTCAGTCTCCACAGTGCCACACAGCCTCCCACAGTGCCCCCCAGCCTGCCGCAGAGCCTCCAGCCCACCATAGTGCCTCCAACAGTGTCCCACAGTGCCCCAAAACCTCCCACAGTGCCTCTCAGCTGCTATAGTGCCATCAAACCTCCGATAGTGGCCCACAGTGCCACCAGGCCCCTGAGAGCCTTCAGTCTCCACAGTGCCACACAGCCTCCCACGGTGCCCCCCAGCCTGCTGCAGCGCATCCAGCCCACCATAGTGCCCCAAAACCTCCCACAGTGCCTCCAGCCTATTGTAGAACCTCCAGCACACCAAAGTGGCCTCAACCTCTAACTGCTTCTTCCAGAAAACCTCATCCCGTCTGAAGCAGAGTCCCATAACCTACTCCAAAACCCCCATCCCCCCCCCTACAGTGACACCCAGCCCCATCCATAGCCTTCCTTCATTTCAGTAGATGTTTTGCATTCCCATACTTTTGTGATGTGAGTATTAACTTTACTTTTTACTTGTGGGGCATGGAAGGTTTTGAAGGAATTTACCATGCCCTGTTTTCAAGAATATTGAGAACCATTGGTCTATATAACATTTTTAGTTTGAGGGCCACATTGCATACATTGCAAATGTTTAGGGGCTGAATAAAATCAGTTTTATAACTGAATGATACCAAATTAAATGTACGAATACACATGATCCAAGAAATAGCTTCACATCTGAAGCCCCCATCACATCAGAAGCTCACCCATTACATCAGAAGCTCCCTTATTACATCAGAGCCACTTTATCCCTTCCATCAGAGTCAACCTTTGACATCAAAGTCCCCTTGACATCCGAAGCCCCCCATCACATCAGAAGCCCCCTATAACATCAGAAGCTCCTCGATTAAATCAGATCCACTCCACATCCTTTCATATCAGAGTCCCCCTTTTACAGTAGAAGACCCCTTCACATCAGAGTCCCCTTCCCTTTTGATCAGAAGCCCCCTTTCACAACAGAAGCTTTCAGCCTCCAGAAGTCTATCAGAGTTGCTGCAGGCTAGCTGAAATCTCGTGGTAGGCCAGAGGTGGCCCATGGGTCATAGTTTGGAGACCCCTGGCCTACAGGGCCAACCTATGTAGGGCAGTAATGGGTTAAAGAGTATAAGTGCTTCCCACCACAAGGCTGTACAGGTGGAGGACATGTGGTCACACACGACTACACAATGCTGTTAAGTACTGACGTGCTGTAAACATTTTCTGGAATAAAGTGATTCTTAAAGTGGTTGTAAAGCCTTTACAGCCACTTTATGCTACAGGTAAGCCTATAATAAGGCTTACCTGTAGCTACCCAGGATATCTCCTAAACCTGCATGGTTTAGGAGATATCCGCTGTCCTCTGCATGTGCCGATGTCATTGGCACATGCGCACTAAAGCAAACTGAAGCACTGGCACGTACGTGCTGTTGCCTCAGTCAGTGTGCCGTTACATGCTGGGGAGTGACGTCATCGCGGCTCCGGCCAATCACAGCGCCGGAGCCGCGGTACCCGGAAGTAACCCCCGGGAGAGATGTCGCCGGCTGGAGGGGGTATGAGGACCGCTGCGGGGGCTTTGATGTGAGGTAAGTAATTCACAATGAGCTAGTATGCTGTGCATACTAGCTCATTATGCCTTTGTCTTGCAGGTTTTTATTTTCTTTTAAAAATGGGTTTACAACCACTTTAAGGCTCAAGGTTCTTTTACCATATTGTATTTTATGCATTAAGGTAAAAAACCTTCTAGATGCAGCTCCCACTCCCAGTCCCCCCCTACTTATACTTACCTGAGCACCATCTCGATCCAACAATGTGCATGGGAGCAGCGGCTCTCTTGAGTCTCTCTCCTCATTGGCTCACTGCTGTCAATTACAGCCAGTGCGCCAATGAGGAGATAGCAGGTAGTGGGGCCAAGCCGCGCTGTGTGTGTGAATGGACACACAGAGCGCAGCGCGGGAGTGAGCCTGCTCGAGTGCCCCCATAGCAACAGGCTTGCTATTGGGGGCACTCAGCAGGGGGGAGGAGCCAGGAAAACCAGCAGGGGACCCAAAAAGAAGATGATCAGGGCTGCTCTGAGCAATGGTTTTGCACAGAACAGCCCCGATCCTCTTCTTTTTGGGTCCCCTGCCGGTGTTCCTAGCTCCATCTTGTTGAGTGGTGCAGGTAAGTATGACATGTTTGTCAAATTCTTTCCTTTAGGATCACTTTAAGTAGGTGCGGCCTTCATAACTGTAAGAAAGCACACAGGAGGGTGCAAACTCCTAGTGCATTACCACAATGCATTATTACCATGATCAACAGAAAGCCAAATCCAGACTCACAAAAGAAGAAAAAAATTCAAGCGTTGTATCATATCTCATCAAGATCAAGTGTGCATCACCGCATCGGCAAGCTGAAGTGTTTCGGGGGGATGCACCCCCTTCCTCAAAAACTGGAGCTATGAGTAAGGGGGCGCGCCCTCCGAAACCCGTCAACTTGCCGACACAGTGATGTATGAATCTGGATTTGGTTTTCTGTTTATCATATTAATAAACCTTGTGATAATACACTAGGAGTTTGTGCCCTGTGTACTTTCTTATAGTTGTTTTGTTGGATTCTCCTACCGAGGAGGGCCACACTGTTGGAGTGTTTCAGTAAAATAATTTACTATCCACAAAGTGGCTGGATTTAGTGGCAGTCCTCTGAACTCTGGGGTAATAGGTGTGTGCAGCCTATTGCTTTAGAGTGTGCACCCCAAAGCTTAAACACACATCCGTGTTTGTATATATATAACACAGTTTACTATGCTTCAGTTATGCATGAACAAAGTGACTGATCGGTACCGATCACTCACTCTGTTCATTCACAAAAGAAAGGGGCCAATAACCACTTCCATACCGGGCCTATTTTGACACTTCTCTCCTACATGTACAAATCATCATTTTATTGCTAGAAAATTACTCAGAACCCCCAAACATTATATATATGTTTTGTTGGCAGAGACCCTGAGGGATTAAAATGGTAGTGATTGTAACTTTTTATATTACATGGTATTTGCGCAGTGATTTTTCAAATGCGTTTTTTTGGGGGGAAAAACACTAAAGTTAGCCTAATTTTTTGTATATTGTGACAGGTGATGTTACGTTGAGTAAATAGATACCTAACGGAGACCTAATAGAGTAAATAGATACCTAACATGTCATGCTTTAAAATTGCACACGCTCGTGGAATGGCGCCAAACTTTGGTACTCAAAAATCTCCATAGGCGACGCTTTAAACATTGTTAAGCCCTGTACACACGATCGGATATCCTATGGATTTTCGTCCGATGGATTCTTTTCATCAGACAAACCGATCGTGTGTGGGACCCATCGGTCTTTTTTCCATCAGTTTTAAAAAATAGAACATGTTTTAAATTTTTCTGATGGATAAAAAACCGATCGAAAACTCAGATCGTCTATGGGCAAGTCCATCGGATCTAAAACCCACGCATGCTCAGAATCAAGTCGACGCATGCTCAGAAGCATTAAACTTCATTTTTATCGGCTCATCGGAGTGTTTTACGTCACCGCGTTTGGAAGGGTCGGTTTTTTGACTGATGGTGTGTGGGCAAGGCTGATGGAAAACAGTTTCATCGGATATCCGATGGACAAATCCATCGGACGAAAATCCATAGGATATCCGATCGTGTGTACAGGGCTTAACAGGTTACATTTTTAGAGTTACAGAGGAGGTCTAGAGCTAAATTTGTTTCTCTCACTCTAACGATCGCGGTGATACCTTACATGTGTGGTTTAAACGCCGTTTACATATGTAGACGTGACGTACGTTTGCATTTGTTTCTGTGTGCGAGCACGCGGGGAGCTTTACATTTTTTTTTTTATTGTTTATTTTATATTTATTTTTGCACTTTTCCTTTTTTTTTTTTAATCACTTTTATTCCTATTACAAAGAATGTAAACATCTCTTGTAATAGGAATAGGGCATGACAGGTCCTTTTTACGGAGAGATCTGGAGTCTATAACAAATCTCTCCTCTAGGCTGGAAAGACTGCGATTAAAAAAAAAAGCGATCTCGGCCTTTCCGCAGCATTGTTTACAACTGCCGGGGCCGGACGTGATGCCCGGCCTCCGAAGGTCACAGAGACTGCCGGACGTGATGTCATAACGTCATGCCCAGCCTCCGAAGGGCATAGAGACTGCCGGGCCGGACGTGATGTCATAACGTCATGCCCAGCCTCCAAAGGTCATAGAGACTGCCGGGGCCGGACGTGATGTCATAACGTCATGCCCGGCCTCCGAAGGTCATAGAGACTGCCGGGGCTGGACGTGATGTCATAACCTCATGCCCGGCCTCCGAAGGTCATAGAGACTGCCTCCGAATGTCATAGAGACTGCTGGGGCCGGACGTGATGTCATAACCTCATGCCCGGCCTCCGAAGGTCACAGAGACTGCCGGACGTGATGTCATAACGTCATGCCCAGCCTCCGAAGGTCATAGAGACTGCCGGGGCCGGACGTGATGTCATAACGTCATGCCCGGCCTCCGAAGGCCATAGAGACTGCCGGGGCTGGACGTGATGTCATAACCTCATGCCCGGCCTCCGAAGATCATAGAGACTGCCTCCGAATGTCATAGAGACTGCTGGGGCCGGACGTGATGTCATAACCTCATGCCCGGCCTCCGAAGGTCATAGAGACTGCCGGGGCCGGACGTGATGTCATAACCTCATGCCCGGCCTCCGAAGGTCATAGAGACTGCCAGGGCCGGACGTGATGTCATAACCTCCTGCCCGGCCTCCGAAGGTCATAGAGACTGCCGGGGCCGGACGTGATGTCATAACGTCATGCCCAGCCTCCGAAGGTCATAGAGACTGCCGGGGCCGGACGTGATGTCATAACCTCATGCCCGGCCTCCGAAGGTCATAGAGACTGCCTGGGCCGGACGTGATGTCATAACCTCATGCCCGGCCTCCGAAGGTCATAGAGACTGCCGGGGCCGGACGTGATGTCATAACGTCATGCCCAGCCTCCGAAGGTCATAGAGACTGCCGGGGCTGGACGTGATGTCATAACCTCATGCCCGCCCTCCGAAGGTCATAGAGACTGCCGGGGACTATCTGGTCAGTGGTATACTCTATGGTAAACTTCCGCCACTGGCGTATTCCTTCTCCGGCTCGCCGATCACAGAATCAAGCGGCTGAACAGCTGCCGGTAACTGCACCCTGAATGATGCCGGTAACTGCGCCCATCATCCAGATATCGCCACTCAAAGCCGAGGACATCACATGATGTACATTGGGCGGGAAGTGGATAAATGGCATGAGGCACCATGTGGGGTATTTGGGGTGTGCCCAGGCACATCCGGCACGCCTAGAGCTGGGGGGGGTGTGTTTTGTTTGTTTTCAGCCCTCATAGGACATAACTGTTGTACCTGAACTTGACATGCCCGACGCTCTGTACATTTCCATTTTTATTTATTTTTTACCTCCTCAGAGTCACAGAGTGGTAGAACAAAAGTATTGAGCCATTTTAGCGAGAAGAATTTACTTTACGATCACAGATTTTTTTTCATCTGCCGTCCAGAAGAAGTTGCACTGCATAAAAAATGTGCCCAAATTTAAAATACATTCCTGTTTGAAGTGAAGAAACAAAAAAATAAAAATGTTTCATATGCAATGTTCAGTCTAATGTCAAAGAGAAAAAAAAAAAAAAAAAAAAAATTTTTAGAGACAAGTACAAGGCTTGCAAAATCAAAGGAAAAAAAGATTGCGGATCAGTTTATAAATAACCGGGAGTCAGATTTGCATCCGCGGCGTACCTGATTACGCTGCACCTGCCATTGTAAATCCCTTTTAAGTGTTCCTTTTTTCATTAGATGCTATTCAGATGGCATAGGCAAGTCATAGGAATGATCCTGCTTATTACATGGAAGTCATAAAAATCTATTATCGGGGTATTCCTAGACCCGTTCTGAAGGGAGTGATGGAAACAACAAGACAACATGACAGGCGAATGTGACACAAGCGTCAAGTGCACCGCCGCCCCCAACCCCCAACATCCAACACACATTTAATCAACGAGCTTTATGGCAAAAGAGATGTTGTTGTTTTTTTTTTTATAGGCAAAACCTAAAATACCGTACAGTAAAACCTTGGTTTGAGAGCGTTTTGCAAGACAAGCAAAATGTTTAAATACATTTTGACTTGGTATACAAGCGATGTCTTGATATACAAGTAGCTTCAAGTCACAACTGAGTGTATAAGAGAAGAGAGGCGCCTCTAAGTGTAGCAATATGGTTACATTTAATGAAGGTACAACATTTAGTAACTCACATGGTTGTAGATTAAAACAGGCACATCTAAGTATGCAGGCATCCGGGGTAAAGATGTCCACATAGACCAGGCATGTCCAAAGTCCGGCCCGCGGGCCAATTGCGGCCCGTGTTTCGGTTTAATACCGCGGGCACGGTAATGGAGCTCGCGCGCACGGCGGCAAATTCAAAGTGACGTAAGTATACGTCGACTTGCCTGACCGTGCCATTCTGCCGACGTACCGTATATACTCGAGTATAAGCCGACCCGAATATAAGCCGAGGCACCTAATTTTACCACAAAAAAAATGGGAAAACTTATTGACTCGAGTATAAGCCTAGGGTGTCCATGTGCATGCCTCACTGTGCCTCACTGTGCCTCACTTTGCCTCACTGTGCCCATGACTAGACTGACGTTTAACATGGGAGTCTATGGAAGGGGTGCCTGGCTTTGAAAAATCGGTGCTTCCCGGCCAAAGGTCCCCCAGACAACAAACTTTGCACACTTGTAGAGGACAAATGATGCTACATGTGTGCCAAGTTTTGGGTCCAGGAGACCTACGACCGGCTGGTACCGGGTCCCCAAAGTCACTGGAGAAATTACCGTTTAACATGGGAGTCTATTGAAGGGGTGCCCGGCTTTGAAAAGTCGGTGCTCCCCGACCGTAGGTCCCCCAAACAACAAACTTTGCACACTTGTAGAGGAAGAGTGGGGCTACATGTGTGCCAAGGTTAGGGTCCAGGGGGCCTACAGCGGGCCGGTACTGGGTCCGCAAATCCGGGAGATCAGGCGCAAAAAGGTGACTCGAGTATAAGCCGAGGGGGGCATTTTCAGCACAAAAAAATGTGCTGAAAAACTCGGCTTATACTCGAGTATATACGGTATATAGTCGTGAGCTGGTCCTTAAGTGGTTAAGCAGAGGCCCTAGGGAATAAAATGGTGGGCGTTGCATATTTTTATAGCGCACGATATTTGTGCAATTTTTTTATTTATTTTTTTAATTAGAAAAAATGCACTTTAATGAGTGTTAATGCACAAAAACACAATATAATTGTTATTTATTATTATAAAGGATTTATATAGTGCAGGCAGTTTGCGCAGCGCTTTACAACATGAGGGCAGACAGTACATTTACAATACAATTCAATACAGGAGGAATCAGAATAATATAATAATAATAATAATAAACAAAAAATGTTGCAGCACTAATGTATAAGTCCATACATGATGGTGAAAAAAATTGTGAAATAATAATAATAAAAGTACAAAGAAATCAAATAAGTTAAGGAAAAAAACAAGAAAAGTCCATATGGTGAAATATAAATAGAAGTTGTGTGTAATCCAGCAATCACCAACGTGCTCCACCACCCAGTGTATGATGGACTCTCACCACAAGGACAGGACTCTATAACGGAGTCAAACACGCCCAATGAATAGATCCTCAGCAATTAAGCCAACATGAATCCTCCAGGAACAGATGCTGTTCAGTAGGAGAAAAGATTTTAGCTGGGCAACTGAGAATCAAATTAGCACCACATCCCTATGTAAATAGTAGCATATAGAGAAGAAGTTTTTATGGGACTTTTTAGGTGTAAAAAATACAAAAAAAATATAGAAAAATATATAAATTTAATAGGTTAAAATATGAATACAAAAGGTCCATTCAAAAGATGAAGCGTGACATGTTTGGTACCTATTTACTCGGCGCAACATCGTCTTTTATATTTTACCAAACAATTTGATATTAGATGCCCCCGATGACGTCAGTTATGACAAAACATGTAGGGCGGAGCCTATGTATGTGCCGTTGCCACGCTTGATTCGTTGTGAACACCACCATTGATTTTCATGCATGGTCTGCAGCCTTTGGATTGTTTTTTATGTGCATATCTTTGCCTTCTGAGATGTGAGTACTTTTAATCTCGTCTACACATTAAAAGAGTGTCTACATTATTACACTATCTGGATGTTTCCTTCATTTTATATACGAGGCACACATTTGTCCCACATATATTTGAAGTACTGAGCAACATCTTATAGAGAAAAAATATAAAAAAATCAGTTATACATATGGTACCATAAAATTCCACTTTAGCCTCCTTCCAATTCCCTACATACTTTGACGGGACATAGGTATCAAATTTAAATTCCCTTTTATATATAGCACTTTTACAAATAAAAAAAATATAGAAAAAATATATAAATTTAATAGGTTGAAATATGAATACAAAAGGTCCATTCAAAAGATGATCTTATAATACAAGCAGGTGCAAACTTATTAGATCTCTACAAGTTTTGCCATTTCAATGGCTTCTTCAGGAGAAATGAATATTAGGCACTGCATATATGATCACTATAATGAAATAAAGAATTTTAGAAAAAACAAACACACAAAAAATATATACTTTTAAACAAATACAAATACAAATTAATTTACATTTCCTAGATTGACAGAGAACATATATGTTTATTATGGTCTCTGTCAATCTGGGAAATTGAAATTAATTTGTATTTGTTTAAAAATATATTTTGTTGTGTGTTTGTTTTTCTCAAATTCTTTATTTCTCATTATAGTGATCATATATGCAGTGCCTGATATTCAATTCTCCTGAAGAAGCCATTGAAATGGTGAAACATGTAGAGATCTAATCAGTTTGCACCTTCTGCTTGTATTATAAGATCATCTTTTGAATGTACCTTTTTGTATTCATATTTTAACCTATTAAATTTATATATTTTTTCTATATTTTTTTATTTGTAAAAGTGCTATATATAAAGGGAATTTAATTTTGATACCTTCGTCCCGTCAAAGTATGTAGGGAATTGGAAGGAGGCTAAAGTGGAATTTTATGGCACTATATGTATAACTGATTTTTTTTATATTTTTTGCACCTAAAAAGTCCCGTAAAAACGCTTCTCTATAAGATGCTGCTCAGTACTTCAAATATATGTGGGACAAATGTGTGCCTCGTATATAAAATGAATGAAAACATCCAGATAGTGAAATAACGTAGACACTCTTTTAATGTGTAGACGAGATTAAAAGTATGCAGATCTCAGAAGGCAAAGATATGCACATAAAAACAATCCAAAGGCTGCAGACCATGCATGGAAATCAATGGTGATGTTCACAACGAATCAAGCGTGGCAATGGCACATACATAGGCTCCGCCCTACAGGTTTCGTCATAACTGACGTCATCGGGGGCATCTAATATCAAATTGTTTGGTAAAATATAAAAGACGATGTTATGCCGAATAAATAGGTACCAAACATGTCACGCTTTAAAATTGCATCCACCCGCAGAAGGGCGCCAAACTAAGGTCACTAGATGAAAAGTAAAAAAGACCATCCAATGCTCAGACCAAGGAATTTCACCCAGGGACTGTAGCACGTAATGATTTCAGCCATGCAGCCCTCCCCAGACTGGGCGATCGTCAGAAAACGGTGAAACATTTACAAGAGGGCGGAAACGCCTAGTGCATTACCCCCAAAATTGTTTATTGTAAAATCATAAAATGGTAATATACTCACAAAAGTAGAATAAAATCAAGCTAGACAATAGCAGCAATCCATCAAGTTAGAGGGTCAACCCCCACAATGGAAAAGCTTACACAGACAGACCCCCTTCCTCAGAGCCATCAGTTAGGGTGTTCGCCCCGCCAAACACTCTGTAATGCACTGCACGCTGCACAGTGCATTCTGTGCCCTGATTGGGAAAAGCTTTGCCCAATCAGGCTGCAGTATAAGCAAGTTGTTAAGGAGTGGGGCCAGTAAGCCGGACGCAGCTTCCATAACAACCGATGAGTCATCAGCTGTCAATAGGTTTCCCCCTGACAGCTGAATAAAAAAAATTGCTGGTTAAAAAGAAACAAAAAAACAGCATGGGGTCCCCCCAAAAATCCAGACATGCAGCCTGGCAGGTCAGGAAAGGGGGGGCAAGTGAGTGGCCCCCCTCCTGGACCATACCAGGACGCATGCCCTCAACATGGAGTGATGGGTGCTTTGGGGTGGGGGGCTCAGACCCAAAGCACCTTGTGCCCAAGTTGATGAGAACCTTAGTGAACAAACAGCATCATGAAGGCCAAGGAACACACCAGACAGGTCAGGGATAAAGTTGTGGAGAAGTATAAAGCAGGATTAGGTTATAAAATAATATCACAAGCTTTGATCATCTCACGGAGCTCTGTTCAATCCATCATCGGAAAATGGAAAGAGTATGGCACAACTGCAAACCTACCAAGACATGGCCGTCCACCTAAACTGACAGGCCGGGCAAGGAGAACATTCATCAGAGAAGCAGCCAAGAGGCCCCATGGTAACTCTGGAGGAGCTGCAGAGATCCACAGCTCAGGTGGGAAAATCTGTCCACAGGACAACTATTAGTCGTGCTTCTCCACAAATCTGCCCTTTATGGAAGAGTGACAAGAAGAAAGACATTGGTGAAAGAAAGCCACAAGAAGTCCTGGTTGCAGTTTGTGAGAAGCCATGTGGGGGACACAGGAAACATGTGGGGGACACAGCAAACATGTGGGGGACACAGCAAACATGTGGAAGAAGGTGCTCTGGTCAGATGAGACCAAAACAGAACTTTTTGGCCTAAAAGCAAATCGCTATGTGTGGGGGAGAACTAACACTGCACATCACCCTGAACACACCATCCCCACTGTGAAACATGGTGGTGGCAGCATCATGTGGTGGGGATGCTTTTCTTCAGCAGGGACAGGGAAGCCGGTCAGAGTTGCTGGGGAGATGAATGAAGCCAAATACAGGACAATCTTAGAAGAAAACCTGTTAAAGTCAGCAAAAGACTTGAGACTGGGGCGGAGGTTCACCTTCCAGCAGGACAATGACCCTAAACATACAGCCAGAGCTACAATGGAATTGATCAAAGCATATTCATGTGTTAGAATGGCCCAGTCACAGTCCAGACCTAAATCCCATTGAGAATCTGTGGCAAGACTTGAAAATTGCTGATCACAGACGCTCTCCATCCAATCTGACAAAGCTTGAGATATTTTACAAAGAAGAATGGGCAGAAATGTCACTCTCTAGATGTGTAAAGCTGGTAGAGACACCCCCAAAAAGACTTGCAGCTGTAATTATAGAGAAAGGAGGTTCTACAAAGTATTGACTCCGGGGGGCGCCATACAAATGCCCCCCCCCCACACTTTTCACATATTTATTTGTATCATTTATCATTTTCCTTCCACTTCACAATTATGTGTCACTTTGTGTTGGTCTATCACATAAAATCCCAATAAAATACATTTACGTTTTTGGTTGTAACATGAGAAATTGTGGAAAATTTCAAGGGGTATGAATACTTTTTCAAGGCACTGTAGGTAGAGGTAGAAATTTTGCTCATGTAACAAGATATCCATTGTTGCTAATAGTTACATAAGTCAGAAAAAAAGGGGGTGCCAGCGTTATAAATAGACCCCTTCAAGGGCATTTACAAAGTCAACAAAAGAATTATATTCTAATGAGATGTATCACAGTTTGCTATACGGCTCTGTATAATTGGTGTGAATGTTCAAGGATTTCCTGCTGTTGTGCTATTTTCCCACCTTCCTCCACCTCTGATCTTCAATGGTGGTAGAAAATCTCTCCGTTGAGGAAAGCATAAAGAGGAAAAACCCCCGTATAGCTAAGTAGCAGCCACAAAATTATGGCCCTAGTATGTATGAATGAGAGTAATGCCTTGTACACACGATCGGAATTTCCAATGAAAAAAGTCCTATTTCAGTTACTGTTGCCTTTCTATCATCTCAAACCCGTCTGCCCATTCTCCTTTGACATTCACAAGGCATTAGACATGTTCACAACAAAAAATTTCCTTTAGTTTCGTCTTGTTTCCGTAGATACGTAAAGATTCGTAATTTCGTAAGACGCAAGTTTTCATATTCGGACTCGTTCGTATTTTCGTAACAGTTTTATTTTCGTTGATACTGAATGATTCGTAATTCTGTCTAATTTATTTTCATTAAATCGAAATTCGTAATTTTGTTAGATAATAGTTTTCGTTTATTCGGCACACTACTCGTAATTTAGTAATTGTTACTTTTGTAAGATTGCCTTTTCCGTTGATTCGTAACATTGTTTTGTTTTCGTTGATTCGCGTCTACTACCGTGCTTCGAAATGGATTCGTACTTTCGTAAATACATTGTGGTCATTCGCAATCTTGTATTTTAGTTTCGCTTTCAACACGCGGCTCTAGCCTCCTACCGTGCATTCCGAATGCATTCGTACTTTTGTAAATACATCGCGGTCATTCATAATGATTCGCAATCTTGTATTTTAGTTTCGCTTTTAACACGCGGCTATAGCCTCCTACCGTGCATTCCGAATGCATTCGTACTTTTGTAAATACATCGCGGTCATTCATAATGATTCGCAATCTTGTATTTTAGTTTCGTTTTCGACACGCGGCTATAGCATCCGCCCCTTGTAGGCCATTTTGAGAGGGTGACGCTGTATCATGAACATTTTCCACTCTTGCTTACCTCCATGGGGAGAGGAGGAGAAGTATCCATTATTATAATTATGTTTTTTAAACAGACAGATAAACAATGGTGTATTACACCTTCAAAAATGCAACTGCAAAAAAAAATAAAAAAAATATCTTAGACAGACAGCACCGCAAGTTATAAAACAAAACAGTGCACACACTGTCCCACAAAAGCATCCAAAATTACAATTGCAGGAAATAAAGAATGATAATCCTTGCTTAATTTCTAATAACTCCCCAGTCCACTCCCTCAGTCACGAGCAGGGCTGCCATCAGGGGGGTACAGGCAGTACACCTGTAAGGGGCCCGGATGGCAACCCCCCCTTTTTTTTTGTAAGGGGCCCGGAGGTCCCCAGGGCCCTGGAGGGCAACCCCCTTTTTTTTATTATTATTTTATTTTTATTTATCTTTTGTAGGGGCCCAGGGGTCCCCAGGGCCCCGGATGGCAACCCCCCTTTTTTATAAAAAAAAAAAAATATATATATATATATAATATATATATATATATATATATATTTTGATAATTTTTTTTTTGTAAGGGGCCCAGAGGTCCACAGCAGTCCCCAGGGCCCCGGATGGCATCCCCCCTTTCTTTTTTGTTCATCAGCACCCAAAGCCCCCCGGACCTCAATAATTCGTAGCGGCAGCACCCCCCCCGCTCCTCAATTCGTGGCACCCACCTGCTTCTCAATTCGCGGCAGCCCCCCCCCCCGCTTCTCAATTTGCGGCGGCCCAGGCCTGAGGCTGTGTAAGGGGCCCCAAAATTCCTGATGGTGGCCCTGGTCACGAGACCTGACTCAGTCTCCTCCTCAACTGAATCTAAAAAGATTCAGGAATGCATTGTGACTCAGACACAAAAGAGATAAGCTGATTGGCTAAGATATATTAAGTAAGATACATCACTCACTACACTGCCCATTCGAAAGAACGATTCGAGAACACAAAATTACGAACAGACAAAGAAACGGATTTACGAACATACGAATGAAAATACGAACATACGGAATTACGAACATACATATTAAGATACACTTTCTTACACTGTCCATTCAAAAGAACGATTCAAGAACACGAACAAACAAAATTACGAACATACAAAGAAACGAAATTACGAACACACGAATGAAATACGAACATATACGAAATTACGAACAGACAAAGGATTGAAAATACGGAATGCAAATCATTCGTTAAAGATGTAATTTTCGTTCTTATACTGTTTCGTATTTTCATAAGTTTGTCCATTCGTAAGTTCGAATTTTCGCATGTTCGTTATTTTGCTTATTCGTAATTTTCGTATTTTGGTTCTTTCAGCTATTCGGAAGTTCGAATTGATCCGAATGTATGAATACTAACAAATTCGTATGAAAATCCATTCGTTACGAACCGAATCGCACATGTCTACAAGGCATTTACATCCACACAACTGTGGCTCACTGGATATTTTTCTCTTCTTCAGACCATTCTCCGTAAGCCTTAGAAATGGGTTGTGCGTGAAAATCCCAGTAGATCGTCAGTTTTTGAAATACTCAGACCAGCCCGTCTGGCACCAACAACCATGCCACGTTCAAAGTCACTTAAATCCCCTTTCCTCCCCCATTCTGATGTTTAGTTTGAACTTTAGCATGTTGTCTTCACCACGTCTAGATGCCTAAATGCATTGAGTTGCTGCCATGTGATTGGCTGATTAGCAGTTCTGTTACTAAGCAATTGAGCAGGTGTATCTAATAAAGTGGCCAGTGAGTGTAGCTCGCGGACCGTGGTAGAAGTATGAATAATGGAAATGATTTGGGTACAAAAGTGTTGACCTCACTGGTAGCATGCATAATGGGATTGAGCTGTGCGTGTAAGAGTGTAGCTCTCACTGTTGACATGGAGACTGGAGAGGGAGCATTGTGCACTGCACATCTCATCGGTTCTCATTCTTATAATGGATAATGGGAGAGATTTGTGTGAACTGAATTGTAGATCTCAGTGGTATGAATACCAGAAATTATTTAGTGTAATATGGGGGATCGTTAGCTCTAGTGGTTTTTCAATGATTCAAGCCAGTCAGGAACTATGTTTTAGGGCATGGCAGCCAGAGTCACGTCCATAGAGGGCGCACGGGCGCCACACCTCCCCATCCATGCGTCCGGCCCCCTAATCTACATATCAGGGCACCGGACTATGGATTACAATGCGGGGTGGGTGTCCTTTTTTTTTTCCGAAGCACCTGATAGAGGCAAAGGCTCTAATAGGCATCAAAAAAGGGTTGGCTCGGAGTGCAGAACACTGCGCTCCGAGCCCACAGAGTTGTGTGACGATAGCAAATAAATTTTCGCTATTTTCACACTAAAGTTCCTCCCCGCCAATCAGGAGGCAGGTCGTGAGGCCTGTTTCCCGATTGGCCAAAGCGTCAACAATCAACCATATTCTCCAGCACACCAAGGATTGTTTCAATTACGTCCAAAACGATTTATTGTATAAAAAACATCACAAAAGTGCAACGTTTCGGAGCCGCGAAGGAGTCCTACGCGGCTCCGAAACGTTGCACTTTTGTGATGTTTTTTATACAATAAATCGTTTGCTGGCGAATATGGTTGATTGTTGATGTTTCCAGGACCCATCTGGTGATCGCTGCAGCACCCAGCATCTTACAAGAGCCGCTCTTCCAGGAATGTGTGCGAGTGGAATATTGACTAGATTGGCCAAAGCGTCAGGCGATCCTATTGGATGCCTAGCGCTTTGGCGGAAGAGGAGACATACGATGGAGGAAGCTTGAGGAGCGGACACCGGAGCCGCCGCTGCCCGCAATCCAGGAGAGGAGGAGAGGAAACCACAGCCCGCCACACGAGCGGGTATGCGCCGAACCGCCCGCAGAGGGGTTGTGCTTTCTCAGTGCCGCGTCGTCGGTGGGGGGTGTGTGTTTGTTTATTTGCCGCCCCCCCAAACTCAGAAGGAGAACCCACCAGTCCCCACTGATGGCAGCCCATGTTTATTAGAACAGGCAAAAACAAAAAAATCAGTCCAACATATAAAGTTTCCCACATAGGGGTTCTCTTCCAGCGATATGCACAACCAAAACATACTAGCCCACCTGGCTCTCTCCCTTTAGCAGTACCTCTGCTCTTTATGCTGGTCCTCAGACCATAGGTTCTTCAAAGCCATCAGCTTCACTCTGGCCTTAGTCCTCAGGCAGTTACCCACACATGCTCTGGCTGCCACCTGCAGCCTCTGACTCCTGGAGACCTCCTGTCTCCCTGGGGTGGAGCAGTCTCCAACTGGGAGCCATAAGGCTGGGATACCTTCATTATAAGGACGGTGCTCACCTGAGCACACACCCTGCTGGTCCTCCACAAAACCTGGACACAGGGTTGGAGATTTCATCCCACCCAAGACACTATGGAATCTCCCAACTACAGAGCCCCAGCCAGGTATACCAAAGCCTGGAGAAAGCTGCAAAAGCAGTTTTCTCCACTCCACATCTATAACCTGTAATCCTGCACTGAGCCAATGTGCACACCCTGTGGCCTTTAAATCACCAATTTTACAGTGACAGAGTCTCGTCCTGTCACATTGGGTTCTAAAGTGTTAATATGACCGGTGGTATGGATAATGGGAGTGAGCTGTGTGTTCTGGATTATAAATCTTAATAGTATGAATAATGGAAATGACTTGGTTCTGAAGTGTTGACCTCAATGGTGGCATGGATAATGGAGGAGACCTATGTGTGCTGCTGGATTATAGATCTATGTAGTCTGAAGAATAGAAATTATTTTGGTCCCAAAGTGTTGACCTCACCGGTGGCATGGGTAATAGGAGTGAGCTGTGTGGGTTGGATTGTAGATCTCAGTGGTATGAATAATGGAGATGATTGGGGTTCTAAAGTGTTGACCTCACCGATGGCATGGGTAATGGGAGTGAGCGGTGTGTGCTGGAGTATAGGTCTTAATAGTGTGAATAATTGAAATGATTTGGGTCCTGAAGTATTGACTTCAATGGTGGCATGGATAATGGAGGAGACCTATTTGTGCTGCTGGATTATAGATCTATGTAGTCTGAATGATAGAATTTATTTTGGTTCCAAAGTGTTGACCTCACCGGTGGCATGGGTAATAGAAGTGAGCTGTGTGGGTTGGATTGTAGCCCTTAGTGGTATGAATATTGCAGATGATTGGGGTTCTAAAGTGTTGATCTCAGCGATGGCATGGGTAATGGGAGCAAGCTTTGTGTTCTGGATCAGTGTTTTTCAACTCCAGTCCTCAAGGCGCACCAACAGGTCATGTTTTCAGGATTTCCCTCAGATGAAACAGCTGTGGTAATTACTAAGGCAGTGAAACTGATTAAATCACCTGTGCAAAATAATGGAAAGCCTGAAAACATGACCTGTTGGAGTGCCTTGAGGACTGGAGTTAAGAAACACTGTTCTGGATTATAGATCCTAATAGTATTAATAATAGAAATGACTTGGTTCTGAAGTGTTGACCTCAATGGTGGCATGGATAATAGAGGAGACCTATGTGTCCTGCTGGATTATAGATCTATGTAGTCTGAATAATAGAAATTATTTTGGTTCCAAAGTGTTGACCTCAACGGTGGCATGAATAATGGAGATGATTGGGTTCTAAAGTGTTAATCTCACCGATGGCATGGGTAATGGGAGTAAGCTGTGTGTGCTGGAGTATAGATCTTAATAGTATGAATAATTGAAATGATTTGGGTCCTGAAGTATTGACCTCAATGGTGGCATGGATAATGGAGGAGACCTATTTGTGCTGCTGGATTATAGATCTATGTAGTCTGAATAATAGAATTTATTTTGGTTCCAAAGTGTTGACCTCACCGGTGGCATGGGTAATAGAAGTGAGCTGTGTGGGTTGGATTGTAGCCCTCAGTGGTATGAATAATGGCGATGATTGGGGTTCTAAAGTGTTGACCTCAACGGTGGTATGGGTAATAGAAGTGAGCTGTGTTGGTTGGATTGTAGCCCTCAGTGGTATGAATAATGAAGATGATTGGGGTTCTAAAGTGTTGACCTCACCGATGGCATGGGTAATGGGAGCAAGCTTTGTGTTCTGGATTATAGATCCTAATAGTATGAATAATAGAAATGACTTGGTTCTGAAGTGTTGACCTCAATGGTGGCATGGATAATGGAGGAGACCTACTGTATGTGTCCTGCTGGATTATAGATCTATGTAGTCTGAATAATAGAAAATATTTTGGTTCCAAATCGTTGATCTCACCAGTGGCATGGGTAATAGAAGTGAGCTGTGTTGGTTGGATTGTAGCCCACAGTGGTATGAATAATGGAGATGATTGGGGTTCCAAAGTGTTGACCTCACCGGTGGCATGGGTAATAGAAGTGAGCTGTGTGGGTTGGATTGTAGCCCTCAGTGGTATGAATAATGGAGATGATTGGGGTTCTAAAGTGTTGACCTCACCGGTAGCATGGGTGATGGGAGTGAGCTGTGTGTGCTGGAACGTACCTCTCACTGTTGACATGGAGACTGAGGAGTGACCATTGCGTATTGCAGATCTTCTCCTTCCCTTAGATGGCTTTGTACAAAGTTTCAATAAGAGAAAAAGTATCTGAAAGGATACAGCTTGTGCTGTGCTGTTAACTCTAAGAAACCCATTTCAATGTGTATATATATATATAAGAAAAACAATAGCTAGCCTCCTACACCTGCCCTTGGGAAAAATCCATACAAACAACATCTTCATGGAGCTCACAAGACTTGGTTTTTTTTTCACCCCTATAGATCAATACAGTTGTGTTGAGGATGGCCTTGTGTCGGAAGTGCTTTTAGTTCAGGTACTTATAAAGCACCGTCAATTTACGCAGTGCTGTACATCTCTATTGTACATTCACATCAGTCCCTGGCCTTAAGGAGCTTACAATCTAAGGTCCCTAACTCACATTCATACATACACATGCTAGGGTCAATTTTAGACAGGAGCCAATTAACCTACCCACATGTCTTTAGTGTGTGGGAGGAAACTGGACTGGAACATACAAACTCCGGGCAGGTAGTGCTGTGGTTGGGATTCGAACCAACGACCCTAGTGCTGCCAGGAGGAAGTGCTAACCACTTAGCAACTTTTAAGCCCCGTACACACGATCGGATAACCTATGGATTTTCATCCGATGGATTTGTCCATCGGAAATCCGATGAAACTGTTTTTCATCAGTCTTGGCCACACACCATCAGTCAAAAAACCGACCGTTCCAAACGCGGTGACGTAAAACACTCAGATGAGGCGAGAAAAATGAAGTTTAATGCTTCTGAGCATGCGTCGACTTGATTCTGAGCATGCGTGGGTTTTTTAACAGATGGACTTGCCCATAGACGATCAGAAATTCCCATCGGTTTTTTATTCATCGGAAAATTTTAAAACAAGTTCTATTTTTTACAACCGATGGAAAAAAGACCGATGGGTACCATACACGATCGGTTGGTCTGATGAAAACCATCCATCGGACGGTTTTCATCAGTCAAACCGATCGTGTGTACGGGGCTTAAGTATTGGATTCTCAGTTCTGCACCTATGACATTCAATATGACAAAGGTACTTGTGTATTTGATTACATCTAAGTTTTTCCTAAGGTACATCAAACTTTAAAATGGTTAAAACATGTTGTTTGGTTTGGTATCACGTTATACAGATTTTTTTTGAGTTGATTGTTCTGGATTACCTTGAAGAGCAGATCCAATCAGCAATCCATATTGATTGATTACATAACTACTACCAGGAAGGATCATGCCGACTTGCTCTCTCCTTACGCTACACCCAATGCCGATGCAATCTTTGTTTCTACCACTGCTGCAGATACTGGGTAGGAAGCAGTGGCGGTGCGTCCATAGTGGGCGCAGGAGCGCCGCCCCCTCTCTCTCCTGTGCCCGTCACTCACAACAATACATAGGTTCATGCATTGCATGAACCTATGTATTGTTGCGGCCGCTGCCGCCCACTATTCAGATGGCCGGCCCCCTGTTGAGCGCCGGCCATCTGAATAACAGCGGCTGGTTGCTGTTTGGAAGTGCCTATCAGAGCCAGGGGTTCTGATAGGCTTCCCGATTACAGCCTGAGGGCTGTAATCGGCTTCCAACTAGTTAACCAGGGGAAGCACAGGGGGTGCGTTCCTTGGTTAACACTGACAGGCGTCTCAGCCAATCAGGTTCACCGGGTCTGGTTACCGGTAACCTGATTGGCTGAAGCGACATCGAGGGCGGGAGAAGGACGGCGCTGACCCGAGGAAGGTAAGTGCAGGGCTGGGGACAAACTGGCTGCATTTGGGGGGAAACTGGCTGTATTTGGGGACACACTGGCTGTATTTGGGGACAAACTGGCTGTATTTGGGGGGAAACTGGCTGTATATGGGGGGAAACTGGCTGTATATGGGGGACAAACTGGCTGTATATGGGGGACAAACTGGCTGTATATGGGGACAAACTGGCTGCATTTGGGGGGAAACTGGCTGCATTTGGGGACAAACTGGCTGTATTTGGGGGGAAACTGGCTGTATTTGGGGGGAAACTGGCTGCATTTGGGGACAAACTGGCTGCATTTGGGGACAAACTGGCTGCATTTGGGGACAAACTGGCTGCATTTGGGGAGAAACTGGCTGTATTTGGGGGGAAACTGGCTGCATTTGGGGGGAAACTGGCTGCATTTGGGGGGAAACTGGCTGCATTTGGGGGGAAACTGGCTGTATATGGGGACAAACTGGCTGTATTTGGGGGGAAACTGGCTGCATTTGGGGACAAACTGGCTGAATTTGGGGACAAACTGGCTGAATTTAGGGGGAAACTGGCTGTACTTGGGGGAAACTGGCTGCGTTTGGGCACAGTGGCTGCGTTTAACCACTTCAATACCATGCACTTATACAGCTTCCTGCCCAAGCCAATTTTGAGCTTTCAGCGCTGTCGCAATTTGAATGACAATTGCGCGGTCATGCTACACTGTACCCAAACAAATTTTTTATCATTTTGTTCCCACAAATAGAGCTTTCTTTCGGTGGTATTTGATCGCCTCTGCGATTTTTATTTTTTGCACAACAAATAGAAAAAGAGCGAAAATTTTGAAAAAAACAACGTTTTTCTTTGTTTCTGTTAATTTTTTTTGGAAATAAGTACCTTTTCTACTTCAATGACGGGCACTGATAAGGCGGCACTGACGGGCACTGATAAGGCGACACTGATGGGCACCGATGAGGTGGCACCAATGAGGTGGCACTGATGAGGTGGCACTGATGGGCACTGATGATGGGCACTGATAGGCGGCACTGATAGGCGGCACTGGTATGCGGCACTGATTGGCACTCATAGGCGGCACTGATTGGCACTCATAGGCGGCACTGATAGGTGGCACGGACGGGCACTGATAGGTGGGCACTTATGGGCACAGATGGGCACTGATAGGTGGCGCTGATGGACACTAGTAGGTGGCACTGATGGACACTGATGTCCAGCAATGCCAGCCACCACACATTGTGGTGGTGCCATCATAGTGCCAGTCAGTGCCCATTTGTGGGCACTGATTGGCATATTTTTATTTTATTTTATTACATGTGGATGGCCATGGGAGCCATCCACATGCTTGGGGCTTCCTGGGGCGTCCTGGGGGGCTTCCCTGGTGGTCTAGTGTGGGTATCCGAGGGGGGGCTGCGCTGATAAACGATCAGCGCGAACCCCCCTGTCAGGAGAGCCGCCGATCGGCTCTCCTCTACTCGCGTCTGTCAGACGCGAGTGAGGAAGAGCCAATCAACGGCTCTTCCTGTTTAAATTGTGATCAGCCGTGATTGGACACGGCTGATCACGTGGTAAAAAGCCTCCGACGGAGGCTTTTTACCGAGATCAGTGTAGCGGTGGGTCACATTGACCCACCGCTCCACCGATCGCCGCGATGCGCGCCCCCCGGCCGCGTGGCGGCTGTTATCCCGCAGGACGTCATATGCGTCCAGTGTGGATAACAGAACCACTTCCCGGACGTCAATCTGCTATTGACTGGGCGGGAAGTGGTTAATGGGCACAGTGGCGTCAATTAATGTTTTTTTTTTTTCAGTTTGTTTGCGCCCCCCCAAAAATTTTGAGCACCAGCCGCCACTGGTAGAAAGAAACCATAGAATCAATGCAACTTGGCTTAATTAGTCCAACGCTGTCCAAAAAGGACCATTTCTTTTGATGTCTGTAACATCTGTTCCTGTATTCTGATGTCTCAGTACAGGGGTCTCCAAACTCTCTAAACTGAGGGCCAGTTTATTGTCCTCCAAACTTTAGGGGGATTGTGGCCCGTACGGATAGAAAGTGTCCCAGAATCAGTGGAAGTAAACAGGGCCTCAGGCCTGGGGGTCAGTGGGAGTGAAAGATTAAATAGTACCTGTGGTCAGTAGAAGGAGGAATAGTGCCCCATCAATGGTATCAGTGGGAGGAATAGTGTCCCATCATTGGTAAGGTATCATTGGGAGGAATAGTGTCCTATCATTGGTATCAGTGGGAGGAATAGTGTCCCATCATTGGTATCAGTGGGAGGAATAGTGTCCTATCATTGGTATCAGTGGGAGGAATAGGGTCCCATCATTGGTATCAGTGGGAGGAATAGTGTCCCATCATTGGTATCAGTGGGAGGGAATAGTGTCCCATCATTGGTATCAGTGGGGGGAATAGTGTCCCATCATTGGTATCAGTGGGAGGAATAGTGTCCCATCATTGGTATCAGTGGGAGGAATAGTGTCCTATCATTGGTATCAGTGGGAGGAATAGGGTCCCATCATTGGTATCAGTGGGAGGAATAGTGTCCCATCATTGGTATCAGTGGGGGGAATAGTGTCCCATCATTGGTATCAGTGGGAGGAATAGTGTCCCATCATTGGTATCAGTGGGAGGAATAGTGTCCCATCATTGGTATCAGTGGGAGGGAATAGTGTCCCATCATTGGTATCAGTGGGGGGAATAGTGTCCCATCATTGGTATCAGTGGGAGGAATAGTGTCCCATCATTGGTATCAGTGGGAGGAATAGGGTCCCATCATTGGTGTCAGTGGGAAGAATAGTGCCCCATCATTGGTATCAGTGGGAGGAATAGTGCCCCATCATTGGTATCAGTGGGAGGAATAGTGTCCCATCATTGGTATCAGTGGGAGGAATAGTGTCCCATCATTGGTATCAGTGGGAGGAATAGTGTCCCATCATTGGTATCAGTGGGAGGAATAGTGTCCCATCATTGGTATCAGTGGGAGGAATGGTGCCCAATCATTGGTATCAATGGGAGGAATAGTGCCCCATCATTGGGTTCAGTGGGAGGAATAGTTTCCCATCATTGGTGTCAGTGGGAGGAATAGTGCCCAATCATTAGTATCAATGGGAGGAATAGTGTCCCATCATTGGTTTCAGTGGGAGGAATAGTGTCCCATCATTGGTATCAGTGGGAGGAATAGTGTCCCATCATTGGTATCAGTGGGAGGAATAGTGCCCCATCATTGGGTTCAGTGGTGGAATAGTTTCCCATAATTGGTATCAGTGGGAGGAATAGTGTCCGATCATTGGTATCAGTGGGAGGAATAGTGTCCGATCATTGGTATCAGTGGGAGGAATAGTGTCCCATCATTGGTATCAGTGGGAGGAATAGTGCCCCATCATTGGTATCAGTGGGAGGAATAGTGTCCCATCATTGGTATCAGTGGGAGGAATAGGGCCCTATCATTGGTATCAGTGGGAGGAATAGTGCCCCATCATTGGTGTCAGTGGGAGGAATAGTGTCCCATCATTGGTATCAGTGGGAGGAATAGTGTCCCATCATTGGTGTCAGTGGGAGGAATAGTGCCCCATCATTGGTATCAGTGGGAGGAATAGTGTCCCATCATTGGTATCAGTGGGAGGAATAGTGCCCCATCATTGGTATCAGTGGGAGGAATAATGCCCCATCATTGGTGTCAGTGGGAGGAATAATGCCCCATCATTGGTGTCAGTGGGAGGAATAATGCCCCATCATTGGTATCAGGGGGTGGAAAAGTGGTGGATAAAAGCTAGCAAAGGGCTGCATCTGGTCCGTGGGCCACAATTTATAGATAAATGTCTTGGAACAGACAGAGCTATGTCCAAATTCAGCATCTATTAGTCATGCTGCCTATCCTCTACCTGATACCATGGAAAATTATCTAACATCATAGCGATTCTGGATTTTGTAGACATAATGCAGGGGCACACAATTTCACTGAAAATATAAGGAATACAATGTAACCATTACCTGTGAAGATGGGTCTCCTATTAAGTCTGAGCAGATTGCTCAAGAAACCATTAAACATTCCTGTGGAAATCAAGAATCCATCTCTTTTACCCTCGTCGTACCCTCACCCATTTTTCTGTCATCTTATGGCAAACATGGCTTCAGGCTAAAGGGATAATCAGCTTATTTTCGTCAAGGTTGTTTTGCATCGGGGGAACTATCTTTTTTTTTCAGCCTCTTCTGTATCTGAACTCTGCTGCTTGTGATAAAATTGACTTGTTAAGCTCAGTTTACGAAGAATATTTGGATGTCATCAAGAAGAAAGAAGGGTCCAATAAGCCTCTACTTTGTTTTTCTTTTTTTAATTGGTCTACCCCATTGAACTCCTTCCAGGAGATCTCATTTCCTTTTTTTTTTTAAACATACCGTATATACTCGAGTATAAGCCGACCCGAATATAAGCCGAGGCACCTAATTTTACCACAAAAAACAAGGAAAACGTATTGACTCGAGTATAAGCCGAGGGTGTCCATCTGAATGCCTTACTGTGCCTCACTTTGCCCATGCCTCACTGTGTCCATGACTAGACTGACGTTTAACATGGGAGTCTATGGAAGGAGTGCCGGGCTTTGAAAAATCGGTGCTCCCTGGCCGCAGGTTCCCCAGACAACAACACTTGTAGAGAAGAAATAGGGCTACATGTGTGCCAAGTTTCGGGTCCAGGGGACCTACGACCGGCTGGTACTGTGTCCCCAAAGTCACTGGAGAAATTACCATTTAACATGGGAGTCTATGGAAGGGGTGCCCGACTTTGAAAAATCGGTGCTCCCCGGCCGTAGGTCCAACAAACTTTGCACATGTGTAGCGGAAGAGTGGTGCTACATGTGTGCCAAGTTTGGGGTCCAGGAGACCTACGGCCGGCCTGTACCAGGTCTCCAAAGTCCAGGAGATCAGGCGCAAAAAGGTGACTCGAGTATAAGCCGAGGGGGGCATTTTCAGCACAAAAAATGTGCTGAAAAACTCGGCTTATACTCGAGTATATACGGTAATTGTCTCTTTTCCAAACCAGGATATAAAGCTTTGTGTGAGGATCTAGATGAGAGCCTCCAGAAGGTTTTCATTCATCCTTCTACATCTCCTTCAGAAGCATTATTATTCTATGACAAAAAGAGAAAAAAGTCACTTCCTACAAGGTGGATTATTAAGAACCCAATAAAATCGCCATTAACAACCAATACCTTTGGTTCCTGAGATTTAGCAAAAACTCATATCTGCAAAAGTATGTTTTTTGGGGCCTATAAGCCTATTGAAGACAAATGGACACTTGGCCAACAGCCTTTATAAATGACTACTTTAAGACCAGGCCTTTTTCGACTTTTTTTTTGTTTACAGGATTTTGTAAACTTGATAGACATGTGCGATTCGTTTCGTACGAATCGAAAATTCATACGGATTTCCTAAAAATTCGTACATTCAGAAGCATCCGAAATCCGAATTGCTATGCTTCCGAATTTTACGAAATACGAAATTTAGTTGACGAATTTCGGATCCAAATTTCTCAGACAAAATAGGAATGTTCGTTAATATCGTTTTATTATTGTCATAATACCGTATATACTCGAGTATAAGCCGACCCGAATATAAGCCAAGGCACCTAATTTTACCACAAAAAACTGGGAAAACGTATTGATTAGAGTATAAGCCTAGGGTGTCCATCTGCATGCCTCACTGTGCCTCACTTTGCCTCACTGTGTCCATGTGCATGCCTCACTGTGCCCATGCCTCACTGTGCCCATGCCTCACTGTGTCCATGCCTCACTGTGTCCATGCCTCACTGTGTCCATGCCTCACTGTGTCCATGCCTCACTGTGCCCATGCCTCACTGTGTCCATGCCTCACTGTGTCCATGCCTCACTGTGTCCATGGCTAGACTGACGTTTAACATGGGAGTCTATGGAAGGGGTGCCCATGTTTGAAAATTCGGTTCTCCCCGGCCAAAGGTTCCCCAGACAAAAAACTTTGCACATTTATAGAGGAGAAATGGGGCTACATGTGTGCCAAGTTTCCAGCCGCTACTGGATCCCCAAAATCACTGGAGAAATTACCATTTAACATGGGAGTCTATGGAAGGGGTGCCCGGGTTTGAAAAATCAGTGCTCCCCGGCCGTAGGTCTCCCGGACAACAAACTTTGCACACTTGTAGAAGAAGAGTGGGGCTACACGTGTGCCAAGTTTGAGGTCCAGGGGATCTATGGCTGGCCAGGATCAGGCACACAAAGTGAAGATGGACACAGACTCGAGAATAAGCCTTGGGGGGCTACATGTGTGCCAAGTTTGGGGTCCAGGGGACCTACGGCCGGCCGGTACTGGGTCCCCAAAGTCCGGGAGATCTGGCGCAAAAAGGTGACTCGAGTATAAGCCGAGGAGGGCATTTTCAGCATAAAAAAAATGTGCTGAAAAACTCGGCTTATACTCGAGTATATACAGTACTTACGATTATTCGTTATGATGAAGTTAAAACTCCAGGAAGGTGGGAGCTACTCATAATGAGCACAACAGGGGCACAGCCCCAGGAGGAAGTCAGCACAGCACAGGGATGGTGGGAGCCCCTGAATTTTAGTTAGGTTCGTTAACTTTTCGTAACAATTACGAACATTCGTTATGATGAATTTAAAAAGCAAACCCAGGAAGTCAGCAGCACTGCTGACTTTCTGGGTTTGCTTTTTAAATTCATCATAACGAATGTTCATAATGTTACGAAAATTTAACGAATCTAACGAAAATTCATATTTCGTACGAATCCAAATTGAATTTCGGACACGAATTACAAAATACGAATTAACGGCTAATACGAAACGGAACGGAACAAAACAAAACAAATTTATTGACGGCGCACATGTCTAAAACTTGATGGGTTGGACTTGATGTGAAGATGGGTCTCCTATTAAGTCTGAGCAGATTGCTTAAGAAACCATTAAACATTCCTGTGGAAATCAAGAATCCATCTCTTTTAACCTCGTCGTACCCTCACCCATTTTTCTGTCATCTTATGGCTAACATGGCTTCAGGCTAAAGGGATAATCAGCTTATTATGGTTTGAAGTCAGGGGGGTCTATAAGATTATTGAAGACAAAGGGACACTTGGTCGTCAGCCTTTATAAATGACTACTTGACCAGGCCTTTTCTGACTTTTTTTATTGACATGATTTTGTAAACCTGATGGTTTGGACTTGATGGACTTTTTTCAACCTCACCTACTATGTAACTATGCAGAAATTTTGAGTGTAGCCTCATATAAGCAGAATAACTAGACTTGGCAAGGTACCATTTGTAACGGGAAGGCCCCAGGAACCCAGAATCTCTTAGAAAGTATGAGATACCCTTGCTTCGGCTTCCCCAATGCCTCTTATGTGTAAACCACCCTGTGTCCCTATTAGGGGCACAGGGTGAATGAAAACCCCACTATGACCTGTGCTAATCAGATTCAATGCTGTATATACATTGTTGTGACAGGGGTCACGTTGGGCACAGGGTGAGCAAGGAAATAATGGACATTGAGAATATGTATTGGATTGTTTTAAAATGGGTCTGTAATATTATTCCCCAATATTTCCCAGGATCTGTAAATAGTTGTTCTGTTGATCCTGAACTCAAAAGGTTAAATTAAGAGATGCTGATATGTTCCCTGTCTGCTTGTGTAATGGTAATGAACCTCACTTATGCTACAGAGCCTTTAATTGGGAAATGTGTATTGAGAGCCGTTATGTATCTATTGTGGCTTGTGGGAATTAAGCCTGTAATTATAGGTATTGTCCTCTGGCAGCCAGACAGGCTGGAGGAACACAAAAGGTCTTGCATAATCCTTTAAACTGAAATGTGGATTGAATGTGGATTGGGAGACAGAAAGGGCATGTGTCTGAGCCATTAACTGTAGTTAATTGGCTCATGTAAATTGGGTCTGGTCAGAGGTGTATGATGAGAGGAGGGTCAGAAGCTTCTCTCTGTGGATATAAAAGTTGTAATGTTTTGCAATAATAAAGGTCAGTTCATTTTGGAAAGATACAGAGTGCGTCTCGTTCTTTTGGAAGGATTAATTCCTATGGGAAGTGGTCGTCTGACTGTGGAGGATCGGCAGCGAATGTGTGTCCAGGAGAGGGAAGAGATCTTAAACGGCGTTTAACCCCTTTCATATTTGGGGTGCCGTTACATTGGTTGGCAGCGGTGGGATTTTCCCTCCAGTTACTGGGACACTTCAAACCACCACAGTGAAGGACCAGCTATGCAGCCTGCAGGAAAGTCACGCTGAAAGACCTACTTGAGAGCCGTGGAGGGACCAGTGGGACAAAGAACAAGGCCACCTTGATCAGGGAGCTAGCCGAGATGGACCAGAAGGATGGTGATGCAGGACCCCGGTCAGTTGAATATTTGTTTCAGCAACGAGTTCGACAGCGCTTGGCATTATATGGTGCTAACCCATCAGACACCGCCATACAGAATGCCATTAAAGGCATCCAGCTGCAGGATGCGCGACAAAAGAGAGAACTCGAGTGACAAGAGAGAGAACGAGAGCGACAAGAGAAAGGACTAGAGCGACAAAAGAGAACGAGAGCGATAAGAGAGAGAACGAGAGCGACAACAGAGAGAACGAGAGCGACAAAAGAGAGAACGAGAGCGACAAAAGAGAGAACGAGAGCGACAAAAGAGAGAAATAGAGCGGCAACATGAGCGGAGAACGGCGGAGATACGGCAATCGGAGATCGCCTACAGACAGCTGCTAGAATCTGCTCAGCAGCAGGGTGGGGCTACCTTTGCCTGGGACTATCAGGAAATACCAGTTGACAACTATGAAATCCTGGCTGAAGAATCGGCAGTGGAAAATCTGGAGATTGCCATCCCCAAAGCTGAAGTGCTGACTGACCTGGATGATCTTGTTTCTGCTTGGGATGATCTTGGATGGAGGAATGTACCTGTCATGGATATGCAGTAGTGTTTGTCTGTCAGCTTACCTTCCTTCCCATTTGTTCATCTTAGAGGCCTGAGCCCTTTCACCTGGCTTCCTTTATAATCTCCTCCCAGCCTGACTCCACCCCAGGCCCTATCACAGAACACTATATTAACCTGTGCACTGCAAGCCTGCTTTGCTGATCAACGTGTTTGTTAGGCATTGTGTGTTTGGGTTCCTGCCTGCCGTGTGCTACGTCTGTCTCTCTGTTACGTTATTGGCTTGTCCCCGACTATCCCTGTCTGCTCGTGACCCTTGACCTTCGGCTCGTTCTTTCGTTATCCTTGTCTGCTTGTGGCCCCTGACCTTCAGCTTGTTATTCGGTTCTTTCATATCTTGTGCTGCTGCTTCCCCTCTTTTCCCCTTATCCTACGGGGCGTGAGCTAGGAAACTCCAGGGGCCGCGACCTGGTCCCAGCCTGCAGCATAACATCCTCAACACTAGAGGCCCTGGAGAAGACCTGCTGGGTCTTAGACTCCGCGCCCTGGGGAATCTTGGCTCTAGCTTCCGTTAGGATCCCGGTTGTGCTCCTCTGGTCCCGCTTTCCACAACCACCCAGTTTCCTATCCGCAGCAGTCAGCCATAGGGTTCACTACCTTGCGGTGCACTCCTGTCCCCCTACGGTGTGCATCTGTCACCTGGCCACAGGTGACCTTGACAGTACCTGTCCAGCAGCAGGCCAGAGAATCGGCAGTGGAAAATCTGGAGATTTCTATCCCTAAGACCGAAGCGGATGATTTGGAGTCCCCAGCAGAAGTGCTGGCAACAGGGCAGAGTGCCACCAACCTCTGCCCAGCACAGGAAACAACTGTGGAGTTTCAGGGAGCCGGGGCAGTTGGCCCCTCTCTCCAGCAACAAGCTGAGGTGGTAAAGCTTTTACCCCCAGCTGAATCACTGGCAGCAGGGCAGAATACTACTGGCCGCTGCACACAACTGCAACTTGAGCTGATGTCGGTGGATGGGACTACGGTCTCCACTCACAGCAACCCAGCGGAAGAGCTGGCAACAGAGCAGAGTGCCGCGGGCCTCTGCTCTCAACTAACAGAAGAAGGAGTTCCTGTGGGACTGGATGGGACTACGGTCTCCACTCACAGCAACCCAGCGGAAGAGCTGGCAACAGAGCAGAGTGCCGCGGGCCTCTTCTCTCAACTAACAGAAGAGGGAGTTCCTGTGGGACTGGATGGGACTTCGGTCTTCACTGACACAACCCCAGAAAATGGTGTGACACTGAGACAGGAGGTGTCATAGAAATCCTGTCAGCTACAGGATTCCTGGACTTCCTGATTCCGAATCTCGGGTACGTCCACGCGCGCGGGCACGCGCGCGATGGCGAGCACGTGCGCGCGCACGCGCTTAGCGGGGGCGCGCGCACGCTCCACAAAGCGCGCCAGAAGAGCTATTTAAACATGCCTGTGACAGACAGTCCCTGCTGTCTGCTCTACAGCGTGTAGTACCCAAAGAGACCTGATTCGTGTATTTACCTGTATCCGACCCGGCTTGCCTTGACCCTTCCAGTTTCCTGCCTGCCTCTGACCCCCGGCTTTGTTTGACCAATCTTCTGCCTGATCCTCCAGTACCTTGCTGTCAGCCAATACTACCGACCCGGCTTGTCCGACCAATCTCTCCAGTTGCTGTGTCCTGGTTCCAGTCCAGTCAGCCTCATCAGTTCCAGTCCAGTTGCTTGGTCCTGGTTCCAGTCCAGTTGCTGTATCCTGGTTCCAGTCCAGCCAGTCTCTTCAGTTCCAGTCCAGTTGCTGTGTTCCTGGTTCCGGTTCAGCCTGCCATACTTCCTGGGTGCCTGGATCCGTCCCAGTCTTCAGACTCTACTCTACCTTGATCCATCCTGCCAGGCACTCGTACCCCTTTTACCTCCGTGCCTCCTGTCTTCAGTACCAGGGGCCGCCGGTGGAAGCCGTAAGAGAGGCCTCCCTCTGCAGATCCGGGCTCGTCACCGTCAGCTACGTGACAGTAGCAGACAGCCATGTCTGAGCCCGGGCAGGGAGCCTCACCTATGGAGGAACTCTGTCGGCACCTGGCAGGTTTGTCTGAAGCAGTCAAGAGTCTTCAACAAGGATACACCCGCTTGGAAGAACAAGTGCGGGTCCTCACCAATCCCTCTGCCATCCAAGAGGGGCCCCACGCCTCTGCTTCCACAGCCGGAACAAGTTCCTCACCCACAGTGGTCATGCTTCCTCCTGAACCTAAGGTTCCTACACCCGAAAGATTTTCCGGGGATCAGAGCAAGTTTAGGGCCTTCCGGAATTCGTGTGAACTGTATTTTGCCCTACAGCCCCGTACCTTTTCTCTAGAGGCCACCAAGGTGGGCTTTGTGGTCTCTTTGCTCGCTGGAGACCCTCAGAGCTGGGCCCACCGTCTCTTTGAACAGAAGGATGTATCACTAAACAACCTCGCTGCTTTTTTCGATGCCCTGGCCCAGCTATACGAAGATCCCCAACTCTCAGTAACCGCAGAAGCCGCCTTGCGTTCCCTTCAACAAGGACGCAGACCAGCGGAGGACTATGTGGCAGAATTCAGGCGGTGGAGTGCGGATACCAATTGGAATGATGCCGCCCTCCTCCATCAGTTTCGCTTAGGACTTTCCGATTCCTTGAAGGACGAGCTAGCTAGAGTTGGTGTACCACAGACACTCAACCTGTTGATTGATCTAACCATCCAGATTGACCGACGTCTGAGGGAACGGAGGGCTGAGAGGACCACTGGCTTCTCCCGCCCAACCTGGATGCTTCCTCGGGCTCCTAGTCACCTGTACTCGGCTCCTGCTACACCTCCAACTCCCACATCTGACACGCCTGAACCAATGCAGCTCGGGCTCCTTCGTCCATCCCTCGCTCCTGAGGAACGCCAGCGCCGCCGAATAAATAATCTGTGCCTGTACTGCGGGGACCCCGGACATTTCGTTAGAACCTGTCCCCTGAAGCTTCGTAAGTTTCTTTCAGTTTCTTCTAACATGACTAACCTACAAGCCAAAACCACATCTCACCTTGCCCTCTCTGTTTCATTACAGCTCCCAGGAAGGACTTTGCCAGTACCCACCATTATTGATTCCGGAGCATGCAGCTGCTTTATGGACTCAGCCTTTGCCATTAAACACCAAATTCCCCTTCGTACCAAGACCCACGGACTTCGTGTCCATCTGGCTGATGGTTCCGTCATTAAGTCCGGACCTGTGACCCAGGAGACCACTCCTATACCCGCTACCATCTTTACCACCTCTGGAACCCACCAAGAATGCTTGTGTCTGGACATCATCTCTTCCCCGTTGTTTCCCTTGATCCTTGGTATGCCTTGGTTACAAGCCCACAATCCCACTATCAACTGGACTACGGGAATAGTTGCCTTTCCTTCTTCCTATTGCCAACAGTCCTGCGGCTCATATAAACCTCCTGGGCCGGCCTCGTTACTATGCATTGACACCGAAGATGGCACCCGTCAATCCATCCCAGAAGTTTACCACGACTTTCTTGACGTATTTAGTAAACAAAAGGCAGAGACTCTACCACCCCATCGGGCCTACGATTGCCCCATCGACCTACTTCCTGGAGCAAAGATTCCGTTCGGTAGAGTCTTCCCTTTAACGGAGGTGGAACAAGGGGCTTTAAAAAATTATGTTGATGAGAACTTGCAAAAAGGGTTCATCCGCCCTTCCACATCCCCAGCGGGCGCAGGCATCTTTTTTGTAGAGAAAAAGGACCACACCCTTCGACCTTGTGTGGATTACCGGGAATTGAATAAAATTACAGTAAAAAATCGCTACCCTCTCCCCCTGGTACCAGAGTTATTTCAGAGACTAGGTACTGCCACCATCTTTACCAAACTTGACCTCCGCGGAGCCTACAACTTGATCCGTATCAAAGAAGGTGACGAATGGAAGACCGCCTTCCGTACCCGGTATGGACATTTTGAGTACTTGGTAATGCCATTCGGGTTGTGTAACGCCCCTGCCACTTTCCAGTATTTTATCAACGATGTTCTACGGGACTTCCTAGACCTCTTTGTTATTGTTTATCTTGATGATATCTTAATTTTTTCTTCCTCCCTTGATTCTCATCGCAGACATGTCAAAAATGTGTTGGGTCGGCTCCGCCAGCATGGCCTGTATGCGAAGGCCGAAAAATGCGAGTTCGAGCAAGAGAGTATATCATTTCTGGGGTTAATCATTTCCAGCGAGGGCATCAAGATGGATCCTCAAAAAATTACCGCAATCCTGGACTGGCCAGAACCGGTGGACAAGAAGGGAATCCAACGTTTCGTTGGATTCGCCAACTTCTACCGCAAGTTCATCAGGGGGTTTTCAGCTATTATCGCACCCATTACTCAACTCACCAAGCAAGGAACACGTTTTCACTGGTCTCCTGAAGCCCAAGAAGCTTTTGAACGCCTGAAGGCCCTATTTACCTCAGCCTCTATCTTGAAACACCCAGACTCCTCACTACCATTCGTACTTGAGGTAGACGCCTCCGAAATAGCGGTAGGAGCAATACTGTCCCAAAGACAGGGAGTCAAAGCCTTGCTCCACCCAGTAGCCTTCTTCTCCCGCAAGCTTTCTGCAGCAGAGAGGAACTACGACGTGGGGGATCGGGAGCTACTAGCGATCAAGTCTGCACTAGAAGAATGGCGGTACCTGCTGGAGGGCGCGGCTCATCCGATCCTAATATTCACTGACCACAAGAACCTGGAGTACCTGAAAGCCGCGAGAAGATTGAATCCACGACAAGCCAGGTGGGCACTCTTCTTCTCCCGGTTCTCTTTTCATGTTACTTATCGTCCCGGAGCCAAGAATATTAAGCCTGACGCCCTGTCTCGGATGTTCCATAAGTCCAAGGAGACTTCTCCGCCTGATACCATCCTTGCCCCCGGAAATTTCCTTCTTCTACAGGAGAACCTGTTCACTCAAATCAAACAAGCTTCCACCGGGCAGAGACAGTTCTCCGAGCCGGAGTTGCAGGTTAAGGATGGACTATTGTGGTACCAAGACAGAATCTACGTACCTGAGAAACTAAGAGTAACCGCATTAGAACTCTGCCACGACCACGCCCTGGCCGGGCATTTTGGCGTTGCCAAGACCACTGACCTGGTACAGCGCACCTTCTGGTGGCCTCGAGTACGTGAAGACTGTAGGAGGTTTGTAGATTCTTGTACAACTTGTACCCGAAACAAGGGTTCCAGATCCAAGGCCTGGGGACTACTAAAACCCTTATCCGTTCCAGATAGGCCCTGGAGAATGTTGTCCATCGACTTCATTGTCGAGTTACCCCCGGCCGAGAACCATTCCACCATCTTCGTTATTGTGGACCGTCTGTCCAAGATGGCACACTTCATCCCTATGAAAGGGACTCCCTCCGCTCCTGAAACCGCACAGGTATTCATCAGAGAAATAGTCAGACTCCACGGGGTACCAGCCAATATTGTTTCCGATCGCGGGGTTCAATTTACCTCTCGATTCTGGAGATCCCTTTGCAAAACCTTGAAAATCGAATTATCGTTTTCCTCTGCTTACCATCCACAGACCAACGGACAGACGGAGAGAACGAATCAGACGCTCGAGCAATACCTGCGATGCTTCTCCTCTTTTGCTCAGGACAACTGGGTTTCCCTACTTCCGTTGGCCGAGTTTGCGTATAACAATTCCATCCACTCCGCTACCTGCCAGACTCCTTTCTTTGCAAACTATGGTTTTCATCCTACTTTTCTGCCTAACTCCCTTCCTGAGTGTCCTGTACCTGCAGTCCAGGAAAAGTTAAATTTTTTCTCGGTCAATAACCAGCTTTTACAAGAGACCATGACCAAGACTCAAGAACGCAACAAGACAATTTATGACAAGAAGAGACGGGGTGAATTAGTGTTGGTACCCGGCGACCAAGTATGGCTATCTACCACAAACCTAAGAATGGCATGCCCTTCTAAAAAACTGGGCCCCAAATTTTTAGGTCCATTCCCTGTTAAGAGGAAAATTAATGAAGTAGCTTATGAATTGGAACTTCCTGACTCTCTTAGAATCCATCCAGTTTTTCATGTCTCTCTCCTAAAACCCACAGTCTCTAATCCGTTTCCAGATCGGAAGCCGGATCACCCTGATCCGATCATTATTGACGGTGAGCAGGAATTCGAAGTAGAAGCTATCATGGACTTCAGGAGAAGAAATAACCAGAACCAATTCCTAATTAAATGGAAGGGCTACGGACCCGAGGAAAACTCATGGGAACCCGAGGAGAATATCCATGCCAGGAGTTTGATACAGGCTTTCAAAAGGACTCACCCTGGAAGGTTCACCCGGCTGGGCATCCGGAGGCTGCCCCTTGGGGGGGGGCAATGTCATAGAAATCCTGTCAGCTACAGGATTCCTGGACTTCCTGATTCCGAATCTCGGGTACGTCCACGCGCGCGGGCACGCGCGATGGCGAGCACGTGCACGCGCTTAGCGGGGGCGCGCGCACGCTCCACAAAGCGCGCCAGAAGAGCTATTTAAACATGCCTGTGACAGACAGTCCCTGCTGTCTGCTCTACAGCGTGTAGTACCCAAAGAGACCTGATTCGTGTATTTACCTGTATCCGACCCGGCTTGCCTTGACCCTTCCAGTTTCCTGCCTGCCTCTGACCCCCGGCTTTGTTTGACCAATCTTCTGCCTGATCCTCCAGTACCTTGCCGTCAGCCAATACTACCGACCCGGCTTGTCCGACCAATCTCTCCAGTTGCTGTGTCCTGGTTCCAGTCCAGTCAGCCTCATCAGTTCCAGTCCAGTTGCTTGTTCCTGGTTCCAGTCCAGTTGCTGTATCCTGGTTCCAGTCCAGCCAGTCTCTTCAGTTCCAGTCCAGTTGCTGTGTTCCTGGTTCCGGTTCAGCCTGCCATACTTCCTGGGTGCCTGGATCCGTCCCAGTCTTCAGACTCTACTCTACCTTGATCCATCCTGCCAGGCACTCGTACCCCTTCTACCTCCATGCCTCCTGTCTTCAGTACCAGGGGCCGCCGTTGGAAGCCGTAAGAGAGGCCTCCCTCTGCAGATCCGGGCTCGTCACCGTCAGGTACGTGACAGGAGGATGTCAGCCTCGCTTTGCAAGCACTGGGGGATTTTCACCTACCACAAGTGGATGGGATTTCAGTCCCCACTTGTATACCCCAGGGATGCTGGGCAGTCGGCCCAGATCCCCAACAGCATGACGGACTGAGCCCAGTCACCCTGTCGTCTCTCCAGCAGCTGAAAGGACCCCAGGGAGAAGGGCCAGTCCAGGCCTCCCCCCAGCGGCGGGTATTTTCTCTGAGAGAGGCAGTGGTTGGCTGGGTAAGTAATGCTCTGTTCGGAGCAATTTATTTGGGGTACTGTGTGGATACCGGCATTAGAAGAATGGACCTATGGACTAACTTCGGAGTCAACCCGTCTGGGGTCGCCTCCTGTTTTGGTCTCCTGCCGAAAGGGGAGAGATGTAACAGGAAGGCCCGGGGAACCCAGAATCTCTTAGAAAGTATGAGATACCCTTGCTTCGGCTTCCCCAATGCCTCTTATGTGTAAACCACCCTGTGTCCCTATTAGGGGCACAGGGTGAATGAAAACCCCACTATGACCTGTGCTAATCAGATTCAATGCTGTATATACATTGTTGTGACAGGGGTCACGTTGGGCACAGGGTGAGCAAGGAAATAATGGACATTGAGAATATGTATTGGATTGTTTTAAAATGGGTCTGTAATATTATTCCCCAATATTTTCCAGGATCTGTAAATAGTTGTTCTGTTGATCCTGAACTCAACAGGTTAAATTAAGAGATGCTGATATGTTCCCTGTCTGCTTGTGTAATGGTAATGAACCTCACTTATGCTACAGAGCCTTACATTGGGAAATGTGAGAGCAGTTATGTATAAATTTAGGCCAATATGTATTCTCCTACATATTTTTTCTAAACAAAATCCCAATAAGCATATATTAAATGGTTTGCGCAAGTTATAACGTCTACAATCTATGGGATATATACTAGAATTTTATTTACCGTATTTATTTTTACTAGTAATGGCAGCGATTAGTGACTTATTTCGACTGCGATATTGCAGCGAACAAATCGGACACCTAACTGACACTTTTTTGGGGACTAGTGACACTTAAAATGCTTAAAGTGCTTAAAATATGCACTGTTACTGTACTAATGACACTGGCTGGGAAAGGGTTAAATATCTAGGGTGATCAAAGGGTTAACTGTGTGCCTCCCTGGTGTTTTAGTGTGGGAGTTGCTTTTACTAAGGGATTCATGCGTTCCTTACTGACAGAACGGCGATCTGCCTTGTTAACGTAGACAGATTGCCATTCTGCCTGTTTACCGAACAATCAGCGGGTGCCAGCGGACATCAGGTCTGCAGGACACGCTGTGTAAAATCACAGCGGGAGCGAGCCGCCGGTAGCACCCGATCATGTGTATATATATATTTTATAAATATATATATATATATATATATATATATACTGTGAGATGGGGGTTGTTTAGCTCAAGTGGTAAATGCGTTTTTTCAGCGATTCAAGCCAGTCAGGAACTATATTTAAGGGCATGGTAGCGCATTTTTATTAAAAAAAGGCAAAATAAAAGTCCAAACAAAGGTTTCCCATGCAGGGGTTCTTCTCCATCAAATACACATAACAGAAAATGCTAGCCCACCTGGCTCTCTGTAGCAGTACTTCTGCACTTTCCTGGTCACCCAGACCACCGGACTCCTCAAAGAAAACGGCCTCCCTTTAGCGTCCACAGCTCTGCCTCTTGCAGTCACCAATGTTCTGGCTGTGACCTACAGCCTCTCTGACTCCTGAAGACCTCCTGTCTCTTGGTGTGGAGCAGTCTCCAACTGGGAGCCATGAGGTCTTCCCATACATTCATTATAAGGGCTGTGCTCACCTGAGCACACACCCTGCTGGTAATCAGCAAAGTATGGACACAGGGTTGGAGATCCCATCCCTCCCAAGACACTGTGAAATCTCCAAACTACAAAGCCCCTTTCCAGAATACCAAAACCTGGAGAAAGCTGCGAAAGCAGTCTTCTCCAGTCCACATCTACGCTCTGTAGTCTTGCACCTTGCAAATGTGCAGACCCTGTGTCCAGCAAACTGTCAATTTTACCGTGACAGTAGCTCCTACTGTCACAATACATATATATAGTTTATATATATATATATATATATATATATATATATATTGTTTTTATATATATATATATATATATATATTTTTTATTATATATTTATATATTTTTTTTGTTTTTATATATATATTATATATATATATGTGACCCTGCACAGCGTGGCCGCCCTGTAGCAGTAAAACTGCTATAGGGCGGTTGGCAAGTAGTTAAATACTTCCTGAAAAAGCCAGTTTGGCGAAACATGTAAAAGATATTAGTGCATCTGGAATCAAATACAATATAACAAGACATGGTCTAAATTCCTGTTATTTATATGTAATCTGTCTATATGTTTCTGGCTTTTAACTTTCGTACAAGTAAAACAATACTTTTTTTATATCACTTTTGTATGTGGACTCAAATAGCACCTAAAAATCCTATCCTATCTATTTTTCCTCCTAACCCCCTGTGATAGCAATAGGCAGTAACAGGTACTCATCTCCTGTACCTCTAAAGGCTTTGACTCATAGCAAGATCGGTATGATCCAATGCTTTTTTCAAACCTCTAATGGATTGTTTACAACCAGAAGTGATAAAGTGCTAGATCTGCTAGAAAATGACGTGGGCTCACCCAAGGCGCAAGGTCTAAGCACCAGCTGGTCTTCACCGGCTGGTGGTGGGGATGGGTTTCGCTGCGTTCCAGTGCCAGGTAGTGGCCCTCAGGATTGAGACAGGTAGCAGATGAAGCAGATAAGGGACAAGCAGAAGCGTAGTTGATGACCAAGCCAAGGGTCAGTACCAAGTAGTAGCTGGAGGGGATCAGACTAAAGCTTAGTCAAAGAACAACCTGAAGGTCGGTAATGACTGGCAGCAAAGATAAGGATGCTCGGAGGAACAAGCCAAAGGTTGATAATAAGTGGTTGCAGGTTGGGATGAAGCATAGTTGAGGAACAAGTCAATGGTCAGTAATAAGTGGTTGCAGGTGGGGATTAAGCAGAAGCGTAGTTGAGGAACAAGCCAAAGGTCGGTAATAAGTGGTTGCAGGTTGGGATAAATCGGAAGTGTAGTTAAGGAACAAGACGAAGGTCAGTAATAAGTGGTTGCAGGTTAAGATGAAGCAGAAGCATAGCCGAGTAAAAAGGCCAAGGTTAGTAACAAGTGGTTGCATATTGGAATGAAGAGGAAGCACAGTCGAGGTACAGGCCCAAGGTTGGTAACAAGTGGTTGCAGGTTGGGATCGAGCGGAAGCGTAATTGAGGAACAAGCCAAAGGTCGGTAATAAGTAATTGCAGGTTGGGAATTGGATGAGGCAGAAGAGTAGTTGAGGAACAAGCCAAAGTAATAAGTGGTTGCAGGTTGGGATGAAGCAAAAGCGTAGTTGAGGATCAAGCCAAAGGTCAGCAATAAGTGGTTGCAGGTTAAGATCAAGCAGAAGCATAGCCAAGGAACAAGCTAAAGGTCAGTATAAGTGGTTGTAGGTTGGGATGAATAGGAAGCATAGTTGAGGAACAAGCCCAAGGTTAGAAAAAAGTCATTGCAGGTTGGTATGAAGCAGAAGAGTAGTTGAAGAACAAGTCAAAGGTCAGTAGTAAGTGGTTGCAGGTTGGGATGAAGCGAACGCATAGCTGAGGATCAAGCCAAAGGTCAGTAATAAGTGGTTGCAGGTTTAGATCAAGCAGAAGCATAGCCAAGGAACAAGCCAAAGGTCAGTAATAAGTGGTTGCAGGTTGGGATCAAGCGGAAGTGTAGTTGAGGAACATACCAAAGGTCTGTAAAAAGTCATTGCAGGTTGGTATGAAGCAGAAGAGTAGTTGAGGATCAAGCCAAAGGTCAGTAATAAGTGGTTGCAGGTTGGGATAAAGCGAAAGCATAGCCAAGAAACAAGCCAAAGGTCAGTAGTAAGTGGTTGCAGGTTGGGATGAAGTGGAATCATAGTTGAGGAACAAGCCCAAGGTTAGTAACAAGTGGTTGCAGGTTGGGATGAAGTGGGAGCATAGTCGAGGAACAAGCCAAGGTCAGTAACAAGTGGTTGCAGGTTGGGATCAAGCAGAAGCATAGTTGAAAAACAAGCCGAAGGTCAGTAATAAGTGGTTGGAGGTTAGGATGAAGCGGAAGCATAGTTAAAGAACAAGCCCAAGGTTAGTAACAAGTGGTTGCAGGTTGGGATGAAGCAAAAGTACAGTTGAGGAACAAGCCCAAAGTCAGTAACAAGTGGTTGCAGTTTGGAGTCAAGCAAAAGTATAGTTGAGGAACAAGCCAAAGGTCACTAACGAGTGGTAGCAAAGATACGTACAGCAGCAGGAGTGACAAGAGCTAGATATTATCTGGAGAGAGCACAATAATCTGGCAAACAAGAAGTGCAAAGGCATGGGCTTAAATAGAACATTCATAGGAGGAGCAAAGGGTTCACAAGAAACAAGGTACAAGGCAAAATTATCTGAGGGATTGTCCAGCGTCCCAGGTGGCTCAGCAAGAAGAAACATAGCCAGACACAGCAGAGGTCGCAGGTTCAGACCTGGCTCCTCACAGCTGCCTTTGATAAGTTTGTGCTTCTTTTTCCCTTTGCTGCTATCGTAAGGTTTGCCAAAACCTCCCATGCCATTTATCTTAGATGTCAACACCTCTGAAGTAAAGGTGGGAGCACTTCTCTCTCAAAGATCAGGAACTTACGCATTACGACACCCACATGTCCTTTTCTCTTGCAAATTAAGTTTCGTGGAAAGACATTCAGGGAAGAGAGATTGGAAACTCCTTGCTATCAAATTAGTGTCAGAGGAATGAAGGTGCCTTATGCTACTTCCTTTATACTGGCATTTGAAAATACCAATGCAATAATCTAGAGGTTGGATGAAAAGTTTAGAGCAATTCTTTTTTTTTTTTTCATTTCAGTTATGGGCCTATTTTTTCAACAACTTTGCCATTACTTAAGATACAAAAGTAATACATATATTGCTTTACCTGGGACATAATAAGGATTTTTTTGGGCAATATTGTTTTAATATTTTATTGTCTTAATTTTATTGTCTTAATATTTTATTTGCAATCTACAGACAAAAAAATAATAAAAAGTTTTAAAACAACCAGAAGTATTATAGATAACATGTCCAAATTTGATTCTGTAATTTGTCAGTCTTAAAAATAGAATCTTCTTTGCAGTCTAAAGACAAGAAAACAAACAAAAAAAACCAACAAAAAGTAAAAAAAAAAAAAAAAGTTATTGTAGATAAAATTTCCAAATTTTATTCTCTAATTTGACAGTCTTAAAAATAAAATTTTCTTAGCAATCTACTGGCAAAAAAACTAACAAAAAGTTTAAACAACTAGAGTTATTGTAGATAAAATGGGCAAACTTTATTCCGTAATTTGTCTTAAAAATAATATTTTCTTTGCAATCTACTGGCAAAAAATTAACAAAAAGTTTTAAAACAACTAGGGTTATTGTCGATAAAATGTCCACATAGTTTGTCAGTCTTAAAAAGAGTATTTTATTTAATTATTTATTTATTACAATCTTCAAATTAAACAACTAACTAAAAGTTTTAAAAGAACTAGACAAAAAAAAAAAAAACACCAACAATAAGTTTTACAACAACTAGGGTTATTGTAGATTAAATGTCCACATTTTTATTCCGTAATTTGTCAGTCTTAAAAATAATATTTTCTTTGCAATCTACAGACAAAAAAAACCCAGACAATAAAACAACTGAAGTTATTGTAGATAAAATGTCCAAATTTTATTCCTTAATTTGTCAGTCTTACTAATAAAATTTTCTTTGCAATCTACAAACAAAAAAAAAGCAAACAAAAAGTTTTAAAACAACTAGGGTCATTTTAGATAAAATGTCAAAATTGTATTCTGTAATTTGTCACATTTTGTAATTATACTACAGCTACATTTCTGGTTGGGCGTTATTTTTTTTCTCATTTTTATTTAATTTATTTTATTGGCCTGGTTAGGCATTGTAACGGAACGTCCCACACCCCGCTTGAGTGCTTCCGTCATATACCACTTCCTTCCAGTCTGGATATAGATATCAGATATTCCAACTGCTCACAAGCACACAACGAGACGAGACTTGTTTGTCTGCTGAACATGGACTGGTTTACTAGAAAAAGAATACAGTCTTATATACAGTAAAAGAGGAGGTGTATACAGATCCTGCTCATATTACTCTGAAAATACACCTGTGACCAGACCTAGTTAGCATGAGCTAATTAACTAATCCCTTTACCCGCTTAAGGACCGCCGCATGACGATATACATCGACAGAATGGCACGGCTGGGCACAAGGGCGTACAGGTACGTCCCCTTTAAGATCCCAGCCGTGGGTCACGCGTGCGCCGCCGCCGGCGCGTTTGCGACCCGATCCTGAGCTCCGTGACCCGTGGACCCAATCGCTGCAGGTGTCCCGCGATCGGGTCACAGAGTTGAAGAACGGGGAGAGGTAAGTGTAAGCAAACCTCTCCCCGTGCTTCCTAGTGAGATTGTCACTGATCGTCTGTTCCCTGTCATAGGGAACGACGATCAGTGATGTCACACACCAAGCCACGCCCCCTACAGTAAGAATCACACATTAGGTCACACTTAACCCCTTTAACGCCCTACAGGTTAACCCCGTCACTGCCAGTGTCATTTTCACAGTTATCAGTGCATTTTTATAGCACTGATCGCTGTAAAAATGACAATGGTCCCAAAATAGTGTCAAAAGTGTCCGATGTGTCCGCCATAATGTCGCAGTCGTGATAAAAATCGATGATCGCTGCCATTACTAGTAAAAAAAAAATGATTAATAAAAATGCCATAAAACTATACCCTATTTTGTAGACGCTATAACTTTTGCGCAAACCAATCAATAAACGCTTATTATGATTTGTTTTACCAAAAATATGTAGAAGAATACGTATCGGCCTAAACTGAGGGGAAATTTTTTTTTTTATATATTTTTTGGGGATATTTATTATAGCAAAAAGTAAAAAATATAGAATTTTTTTCAAAATTGTCACTCTATTTTATGTTTATAGCGCAAAAAATAAAAACTGCCGAGGTGATCAAATACCACCAAAAGAAAGCTCTATTTGTGGGAAAAAAGGACGCCAATTCTGTTTGGGAGCCACGTCGCATGACTGCGCAATTGTCAGTTAAAGCGACGCAGTGCCAAATCGCAAAAGGGGCCTGGTCCTTTAGCTACAAAATGGTCCGGGGGTTAAGTGGTTAAGCAGCCAAGATGACTCAGAGACATGACCTTTAGGCTAGACTTGCCATCTTGTAGCTCAGAAGACACAGTCAACATTATCACCAATCAACACAGAACTCCTTCACACAATCACAGGGTCAATTAGCACAAGCCACAATGAAAGACTCTTATGCCCTGTACACACTATCAGATTTCCGATGAAATAAATCCGATGGATTTTTCCATCGGAAATCCGATGAAGCAGACTTTCATCAGTCTTGCCTACACACCATCAGTCAAAATTCCAAACCGGCCAAAACGCTGTGACGTAAAACACTCCGACAAGCCGAGAAAAATTAAGTTCCATGCTTCTGAGCATGCGTCGACTTGATTCTGAGCATGCGTGGGTTTTTTGTCCGATGGAGTTCCACACAGACGATCGGAATTTGCAATCGTTTTTTTTTCCATCGGTAAAATTTAAAACAGGTTCTATTTTTTTAGACCGATGGAAAAAAGACCGATGGGGCCCACACCTGATCGGTTTGTCCGATGAAAAAAGTCCATCTGTCTTTTTTCATCAGAAAAACCGATCGTGTGTACGCGGCATTAGAAGTTATCCTAGACTCATTTACATTATAACAGACAGACAGGTGGCTGGAGTTGAACACATCAGCCTCTTTCAATAACATGTTGAGTTCAGAATCAAACAAATCAAGAATAGTCTTTACATATATCCTGGGGGATATTGTGGATAAATATTACTGTCTCATTTTAAGTAGTCCAAGATATATTTTCTCAGTCACCCTATGCCCCTAATGGACACAGGGTGATTTAGACATAAGAGGTGCATGGGAAACTGAAACAAGAGTATCCCATACTTTCCAAGGAATTCTGCGTTCCACGGGCCCTCCCGTCACATGCATTATTAAATAAAGATTTTTAAAAAATTTTGTGTATTTTTTTTTTCATGCGAAACTACAAAAGCAAAAGAAAATTAAAAGCAAACAGCTAAAAAGGTAATACCTAAGGGGTGTAAGAAGTTATTTAGAGTTGATTTTTGTTACCTATGAATTTTTTTAGAGGATAAATAGGCACGATTTTATTAGAACAGATTTTTTTATTTACTAGCAAGGTTTCTTTAACTGACATTTTGCACACATCAAAGAACAGTTTTGATCTGCACATATTTTTCAGTAAGCCTAGCAAAGCGGCTTGAGGCTAGAGCAGCAAATGACAAAATGTAAAAGGTGGATTTTTATAAAAAATAAAAATAAACACTGTTTAAAATGTTATCTGAACACATAACTAGTAAATAAAAAAAAAAAGAGTTGCCACTACGGTTGGATCTGATAATCTCCCAGTCGTAGAGACAAACTGTCAATTTAATGCAGAACCCACCAATTATTATTATCCTTTGATACATCCCCCCCACCTCCCCCAACACAACCCTACCTGGGATAATACCTACCATCCTTCCCAATCCAGTGATCTTTTCTCCAACAAGGTCACGCCAAAGTTCCTCTTTATCCTTCATATGTTCATCATTTATTTCCTATGGGTCAACCACACTCAAAGGGACCACTGGAGGACACCGTAAAGTATAGCTTGCCCGTAGGCATGGATGTGACCTCCACAAGTTATTAGGAGGAGCCAGCTGGGACGTTGTTGGAGTAAGATCCATATTATCCCTGGTGGGCTGCACTCAAGGATTTGAGGTTTATCGAAGGATGTCTTCAAAGTGATTTTGTTCTTTAACCACTTAAGGACCGCTGCACGACGATACACGTCGACAGAATGGCAAGGGCAGGCATATGGGCGTACCTGTACGTCCCTTTAAATTTGCCGCCCAGCGTGCCTCCTGAGCGTGCTCACGGGTCCCGGGAACTCGATGTTCCCGGGAGGCCCCCGATTGCGGTCGGCAAGGGCAGAACAGGGGATTGCCTTTGTAAACAAGGTATTCCCCTATTCTGCCCAGTGACACTGTCACTGATGACCGTTCCCCGTGATCGGGAACGGTCAACAGTGACGTGTCATGTGTAGCCACGCCCCCAAACAGTAAGAATCACTCCCTAGTACCGACTTAACCCCTGCAGCGCCACCTAGTGGTTAACCCCTTCACTGCCAGTGTAATTTTTACAGTTATCAGTGCATTTTTATAGCACTGATCGCTGTAAAAATGACAATGGTCCCAAAATAGTGTCAAAAGTGTCTGATGTGTCCTCCATAATGTCGCAGTCACGATAAAAATCGATGATCGCCACCATTACTAGTAAAAAAATTATTATTAATAAAAATGCCATAAAACTATACCCTATTTTGTAGATGCTATAACTTTTGCGCAAACCAATCAATAGACGCTTATTGCGATTTTTTTTTACCAAAAATATGTAGAAGAATACATATCGGCCTAAACTGAGGAAAAAAAATGTTTTTTTATATATTTTTTGGTTGATATTTATTATAGCAAAAAGTAAAAAATATTGATTTTTTTTCAAAATTGTCGCTCTATTTTTGTTTATAGCACAAAAAATAAAAACCGCATAGGTGATTAAATACCACCAAAATAAAGCTCTATTTGTGGGGAAAAAAGGATGCCAATTTTTGTTTTGGTGCCACGTCGCATGACTACGCAATTGTCAGTTAAAGCAACGCAGTGCTGAATCGCAAAAGGGGCCTGGTCCTTTAGCTACAAAATGGTCCGGGGCTTAAGTGGTTAAGCAGCCAAGATAACTCAGAGACATGACCTTTAGGCTAGACTTGCCATCTTGTAGCTCAGTAGACACAATCAACATTATCACCAATCAACACAGAACTCCTTCACACAATTACAGGGTCAATTAGCACTAAAGCGACGCAGTGCCGAATCGCAAAAAGTGGCCTGGTCTTTGACCAGCAAAATGGTCCGGGGCTGAAGTGGTTAAAGAAGTTCAAACAGTCCTAAAGAGGTTCAAAAAAACCTTTTACATTCTAGAATGCTTGGATGAATCACATAAGACAACAACCCATTAAGCTACTTTGAGTAGTTGACAGCTCAGATGGATTCGTTGACCGAACTAGAGATGTCCATGAGGAAAAAAAATCATTTTGTTATGGATTAATTCGTTAAACGGTAACTCCACTTTTGGTCGAAAGAAAATATAGTAGGGCTGTTACTGATTAAAATTTTCGTGTTCGATTTTTTTTTTAAATCGATTAATCGACTAATTTAGATTAATTATAACGCACATACAGATCCAACTACTTTTAGCTGATCTCCTTGCAGGCTGATTCCCAGTGCAGCTACCAACCACTGGAAAAATGGATAGCAGGATACAAAAAACACACAAAGGCAGCGGTCGATGGGAAAAGCATTAAAACTTTTATAGTCTTCAAGTAGGTAACAAAATAAACATTGCACTGGAGATAAAAATCGATGTAGCTACATAAACTGTAAAAATGGTGCGAGTAATACCAAACGGTAGCAAAAGCAGTCATAAAAACATGTAGCCAAGTATGATACTGGTATAAAAATGTGTACAACGATACCACTGCTGAATCCAGATGAGGAGGGGTTAACATCAGTCCGTCGGCATGTAGATGTCCCGTGAAGGGAACTATCACAACTCCCAGTGGATGGCTGTAGAATCCCAGGTTGATCCCAGGTTGATAGAGGGAAGTGATAGAGGGAAGTGTAACAGCCTTTGCGTGTGGCAGATAGTAAGGTCCCGCCGGCATGCAGATATGAAGGCACAGCAAAGGAGCCCTTCAGATGGACACGGAAAGCTCCGCCGTTGTCCGTGGCGTCACCGAATCTCAGACGGAACTCCCGGAAGCCGGCGGAGAGGTGAGTACGGATCAAAAGAATTTTGATCGATCAAAAAACTTAATCGATTAATCGAGGAATTATTAGTTAATTTCCACAGCCCTAAAATATAGCAAATAAAAAATAAAAATAAATCATATACAATTGCTACACAAGCCATTTTGTAATTGAATGTTTTAATTAACCACTTGACCTCCGAAAAATGTAAGATCTTTCACGACCAGGCCATTTTTTGCAATACGGCACTGCGTTACTTTAACTGACAATTGCGCAGTCACGCAACGCTGTTCCCAAATAATTTATGTAATCCCCCCACAATTAGAGCTTTCTTTTGGTGGTATTTTATCACCTCTATGTTATTTTTTCGCTATAAACAGAAAAAAGGCCTACAATTTAAAAAAAAAATATATATATATTTTTTACTTTCTGCTATAAAACATATCCAATAAAAAAATGTAAAAAAAAAAAAAAATGTCTTAAATTTAGGCCAAAATGTATTCTACTACATTTGGTAAAAAAAAATCCCAATAAGCGTATATTGATTGGTTTACGCGAACGTTATAGCGCCTACAAACTATTGTATATATTTATAGATTAATTATTTATTTTTTACTAGTAATGGTGGCCACTAATAGCAGGACTGCGATATTGTGGCAGACAATCGGGCATTCACTGACACTTTTTGGGGACCTGTGACACAAAGGCCGTGTTCTCACTGGTAGAACACGACAGTCGTACGACTGTGGATCTGACTTTGCCCTGCGACTTCATGTCCGACTTCCGTCTGACTTCAATGAACAGGATCTAACTTTGATCCCGACAATACCAGGCTCTTTGAGTCTGGTATGAATCTTGAAGGGGAACCTCACACCAAAAAAAAAAGAAGGCGTAGGGTTCTCCCCCAAGACCATACCAGACCCTTTGGGTCACGCAGCCGTGCAGGGATCATACCAGGCCACATTCCCTCAACATGGGGAGGGAAGGGTGCTTTGGGGCAGGGGGGCTCAGTGCCCCCCACCCCAAAGCACCTTGTCCCCATGCTGATGGGGGACAAGGGCCTCTTCCCCACAACCTTGGGCGGTGGTTGTGGGGGTCTGTGGGTGGAAGGCTTATCAAAATCTGGAACCCTCCTTTAACAAGGGGGCCACCAGATCCTGGCCCCCCACCCTATGTGAATGAGTATGGGGTACATTGTACCCCTACACATTCATCCAAAAAAGGTGTCAAAAAGAAATAAAACCAGCACAGGTTTTTGAAAAAAGTGCTTTATGAAAGCAGCTTCACCGTGTGTTCTCCCTGCATTTTCTTCTCCCTCCGGTGATGTCTTCTTCCTCTGGTTCTTCTCGCTGCACTGATGTCTTCTTCCGCTGCCGGTTCTTCCTCCGGTTCTTTTCTCTCGGCTGCCTTCTTCCTCCGCTGGTTCTTCCTCCAGTTCTTACGCTGACGCCAGCTCCCACTGTAAATATTAGCTCTGGCGTGTGCCATTACTTATATAGCCATGGGGCGTGGCCACCCAGTGACGTCATCCAGAGACCCCATCCCCTTGTGACATCATGGCCAGGGAGGATGGATGGATACATGGATGGATGGTGGAGTGGAAGGATGGACGGAGACATGGATGGATGGGGGAGTGGAAGGATGGATGGAGACTTGGATGGATGGGGGAGTGGAAGGATGGATGGAGACATGGATGGATGGGGGAGTGGAAAGATGGATGGAGACATATATGGATGGGGAGTAGAAGGATGGTTGGAGATATGGATGGATGGGGGAGTGAAAGGATGGATGGAGACATGGATGGATGGGGAAGTGGAAGGATGGATGGAGATATGGAGGAGTGGAAGGATGGATGGAGACATGGATGGTTAGGGGAGTGGAAGGATGGATGGAGACATGGATAGATGGGAGAGTGGAAGGATGGATTGAGACATGGATGGATGGAGGAGTGGAAGGATGGATGGAGACATGGATGGATAGGGAAGTGGAAGGATGGATGGAGATATGGATGGATGGGGGATTGGAAGGATGGATGGATGGGGGAGTGGAAGGATGGATGGAGACATGGATGGTTAGGGGAGTGGAAGGATGGATGGATGGAGACATGGATGGATGGAAGAGTGGAAGGATGTATGGAGACATGGATAGATGGGGGAGTGGAAGGATGGATTGAGACATGGATGGATGGAGGAGTGGAAGGATGGATGGAGACATGGATGGATAGGGAAGTGGAAGGATGGATGGAGATATGGATGGATGGGGGATTGGAAGGATGGATGGAGACATGGATGGATGGGGGAGTGGAAGGATGAATGGAGACATAGATGGATGGAGGAGTGGAAGGATGGAGACATGGATAGATGGAGGAACAGAAGGATGGATAGAGACATGGATGGATGTAGGAGTGGAAGGAAAAATTAAGACATGAATGGATGGGGGAGTGGAAGGATGGATGAAGACATGGATGGGGGGAGTGGAAGATCGGATGGAGACATGGATGGATAGGGGAATGGAAGGATGTATGGATGGAGACATGGATGGATGGGGGAGTGAAAGGATGGATGGAGACATGGATGGGGGGAGTGAAAGGATGGATGGAGACATGGATGGATGCAGGAGTGGAAGGATGGATAAAGACATGGATGGATAGGGGAGCGGAAAATGGATAGAGACATGGATGGAGGGATGGGGGAGTGGAAGGATTGATGGAGACATTAATGGGAGGAGTGGAAGGATGGATGGAGACATGGATGGATAGGGGAGTGGAAGGATGGATGGATGGAGGAGTGGAAGGATGGATGGAAACATGGATGGATAGGGGAGTGGAAAGATGGATGGAGACATGGATGGGGGAGTGGAAGAGTGGAAGGATGGATAGAGACATGGATGGATGGAGACATGGATGGATGGAGGAGCGGAAGGATGGAGACATGGATAGATGGACGGACGGAAGGATGGATGGAGGAGTGGAAGGATGGATGAAGATATGAATGGATGAGGGAGTTGAAGGACGGATGGAGACATGGATGTATGGGGGAGTGGAAGGATGGATGGAGACATGGATGGATGGGGGGTGGAAGGATGGATGGATGGAGACATGGATGGATGGGGGGAGTGGAAGGATGGATGGAGACATTGATGGATAGGGGAGTGGAAGGATGGTTGGATGGAGACATGGATGGATGGAGGAGTGGAAGGATGGGTGGAGACATGGATGGATAGGGGAGCGGAAGGATGGATGGAGACATGGATGGATGGGGGAGTGGAAGGATGGATGGAGATATGGATGGATGGAGGAGTGGAAGGATGGATGGAGACATGGATGGTTAGGGGAGTGGAAGGATGGATGGAGACGTGGATAGATGGGGGAGTGGAAGGATGGATTGAGACATGGATGGATGGAGGAGTGGAAGGATGGATGGAGACATGGATGGATGGGGGAGTGGAAGGATGGATTGAAACATGGATGGATGGAGGAGTGGAAGGATGGATGGAGACATGGGTGGATGTGGAAGTGGAAGGATGGATGGAGATATGGATGGATGGGGGATTGGAAGGATGGATGGAGACATGGATGGATGGGGGAGTGGAAGGATGAATGGAGACATAGATGGATGGAGGTGTGGAAGGATGGGTGGAGACATGGATAGATGGGGGAGTGGAAGGATGGAGACATGGATAGATAGAGGAACAGAAGGATGGATGGAGACATGGATGGATGGAGGAGTGGAAGGAAAATGAAGACATGAATGAATGGGGGAGTGGAAGGATGGATGAAGACATGGATGGGGGGAGTGGAAGAATGGATGGAGACATGGATGGATAGGGGAGTGGAAGGATGGATGGATGGAGACATGGATGGATGGGGGAGTGAAAGGATGGATGGAGACATGGATAGGGAGAGTGAAAGGATGGATGGAGAAATGGATGGATAGGGGAGTGGAAGGATGGATGGATGGAGACATGGATGGATGCAGGAGTGGAAGGATGGATGAAGACATGGATGGATAGGGGAGCGGGAAAATGGATGGAGACATGGATGGAGGGATGGGGGAGTGGAAGGATGGATGATGACATGGATGGGGGGAGTGGAAGGATGGATGGAGACATGGATGGATAGGGGAGTGGAAGGATGGATGGAGGAGTGGAAGGATGGATGGAGACATGGATGGATAGGGGAGTGGAAAGATGGATGGAGACATGGATGGGGGAGTGGAAGAGTGGAAGGATGGATGGAGACATGGATGGATGGAGGAATGGATGGATGGGGGAGTGGAAGGATGGAGACATGGATAGATGGAGCAACGGAAGGATGGATGGAGGAGTGGAAGGATGGATGAATATATGAATGGATGGGGGAGTTGAAGGACGGATGAAGACATAGATGTATGGAGGAGTGGAAGGATGGATGGAGACATGGTTGTATGAAGGAGTGGAAGGATGGATGGAGATATGGATGGATGGAGGAGTGGAAGGATGGATGGAGACATGGATGGATGGAGGAGTGGAAGGATGGATGGAGACATGGATGGATGGGGGAGTGGAAGGATGGATGGAGACATGAATGGATGGGGGGAGTGGAAGGATGGATGGAGACATTGATGGATAGGGGGGTGGAAGGATGGAGGAGTGGAAGGATGGGTGGAGACATGGATGGATGCAGGAGTGGAAGGATGGATGAAGACATGGATGGATAGGGGAGCGGAAGGATGGATGGAGACATGGATGGATGGATGGGGGAGTGGAAGGATGGATGGAGACATGGATGGGGGAGTGGAAGGATGGATGGAGACATGGATGGATAGGGGAGTGGAAGGATGGATGGATGGAGGAGTGGAAGGATGGATGGAGACATGGATAGATAGGGGAGTGAAAAGATGGATGGGGACATGGATGGATGGGGGTAGTGGAAGGATGGGTGGAGACATTGATGGATGGAGGAGTGGAAGGATGGATGGAGACATGGATGGATAGAGGAGTGGAAGGATGGATGGAGACATGGATGGATGGGGGGGTGGAAGGATGGATGGAGACATGGAGACATGGATGGATAGGGGAGTGGAAGGATAGATGGAGACATGGATGGGGGGAGTGGATGGATGGATGGAGGAGTGGAAGGATGGATGGAGACATGGATGGATGGGGGAGTGGAAGGATGGATGGAGACATGGATGGATAGGGAAGTGGAAGGACGGATTGAGACATGGATGGATGGAGGAGTGGAAGTATGGATGGAGACATGGATGGATAGAGAAGTGGAAGTATGGATGGAGACATGAATAGATGGAGGAGCAGAAGGATGGATGAAGACATGGATGGATGGGGGAGTGGAAGGATGGATGGAGACATGGATGGATGGGGGGGTGGAAGGATGGATGGAGACATGGATGGATAGGGGAGTGGAAGGATAGATGGAGACATGGATGGGGGGAGTGGATGGATGGATAGAGACATGGATGTATGGGGAAGTGGAAGGATGGATGGAGACATGGATGGATGGGGAAGTGGAAGGATGGGTGGAGACATGGATGGATAGGGGAGTGGAAGGACGGATTGAGACATGGATGGATGGAGGAGTGGAAGTATGGATGGAGACATGGTATACCCCAGTTGAAGTCTGTTTGGACGAAACCGGTCGGGTTAACACGTCTTGCTGTATTCTGTGCTGTGGATTTTTTCACCATGTCGAGGATTTTTTTGTTTTCCATGGTCATGACCGATTAAGGTGACCTCTGCCCGGTATTTGGATCGTTTCTGGCTTGAAAATACAGATCAGGAGTGCCTACCACTACCAGGAGGAGGTGTTCTACAGATCCTGGCTGCTTCTACAGATTTTGGCCGTTTCTTCTGTCCATGAAGTGGACAAAGCTCTGATGATCCACCGCCATACGGTGTGTTGGATCCATTCCGGCTGGTAAGAGTACCTTTTTCTCCCTCATTGGCCCATGGTGAAGGCCCTCCTGGGTGATACTACACATGTCTGCACAGAACGCTTAATATATTTATAATATATTCTACAGTCATTGCAAGTTCTTCACTGGACCTTGGTTTTGAACTTTATTCTCTGTATGACAATTTATCACATTCATCTGTGATGCCCCACACGAATTCAGTTTAAATGTTATTGGTTTATATATATTATATTATATTTTTTTTCAATTTTTAATGCACTAGTTTGATGATTAGCTGTCTGTGATACAGATTACAGACAGACTGAGTAGGACATAAATTCATGTCCCCTATGATTCTTGTATACTATTTGTTTTTTCACCAATTCTGTATGTTATACACTTTTGATCATATCACAACACATTGTGTATACATCACATTTCAATATATTTAAGGTTTCCTTCACTTTAAATTTTCATTAGCGCCACACTTTTTACCACATATTTTCTATAACTCAACTGCAAAAGTGCAAATATACTAGAATTGTCACCTTCCATAAAACGCTCCATCTCGCTAGAGTGTCACCTGAGCAGTCATAAATTTGCACTAAAACACCCACTTTAGCACCTGAAAGTAACTGATAAATTAACCGCCATATGTCTAATTCACAAGTGCATTTCTCGCGCAATCCAATTTGCAAATTATGGTAAAAAGTTAGTAAATCTGCTTCAGGTAAAAAAAAAATTGCAAGTGAAAATAGGTCACAATAAGATATGGAAACTCTCTTCACTTTTAATGGATCGGGTGGGTAGACTTTTATGTTTGAAAGGAGTGGAAAAATACAGCAATTGTGTAATACAGCAAAGCAGAGACTGTGTCTGTAAAGAGCAAATATGTTTTTTCTGTTTCATGGATTTTTATTAAAATCTCCAAATACAAATAAATTTGACTTTTCAGATGTAAGTTGCAAAAGGACGACATTCTCCAAAGAAGATGTTACATTCATGATGAACAATATATCTCAATAAGATACAGACTGACCCCTCAGTGCAGACCTCTCCAGTACAGACTGACCCCCTCCCATACAGCATACCATGACAAACTCCTCAGTACAGACCCCCCCAGTCCAGACTGACCCCTCCCACACAGAACAGACCCTTCAGTTTAGTCCCCCCCAGTACAGATTGACCCCTCCCACACAGAACACCAGAACAGACCCTTCAGTACAGACACCCCTCCCCAGTGCAGACCCCTCAGTACAGACCCCCCCAGTAGAGACTGACCCCTCCCACACAGCACACCAGAACAGACCCCTCAGTACAGACACCCCTCCCCAGTGCAGACCCCTCAGTACAGACCCCCCCAGAAGAGACTGACCCCTCCCACTCAGAACACCAGAACAGACCCTTCAGTACACCCCTCCCCAGTACAGACCCCCCCCTCCACACAGCACACCAGAACAGACCCATCAGAACAGACACTTCTCCCCAGTGCAGACCCTTCAGTACAGACCACCCCCCCCCAGTAGAGACTGACACCTCCCACAGAGAACACCCGAGCAGACCCTTCAGTAAGACACTCCTCCCCAGTACAGACCCCCCCCCTAGTAGAGACTGACCCCTCACACACAGAACACTAGAACAGACCCTTAAGTACAGACACTCCTCCCCAGTACAGACCCCCCCATGTAGAGACTGACCCCTCCCACACAGGACACCAGAACAGACCCCTCAGTACAGACACCCATCCCCAGTAACCCTCCCCAGTACAGACTGATCCCCTCCCACACAGCACACCAAAACACCCCCCCAGTACAGACCCCTCGGTATAGACCTCCCTCTCCAGTAGAGACTGACCCTCCCCACACAGGACACCAGAACAGGCCCTTCTGTACAAACACCCCTCCCCAGTACAGACCCCCCTTCCAGACAGCACACTAGAAAAGACCCCTCAGAACAGACACTTCTCTCCAGTGCAGACCCTTCAGTATAGACCCCCCAGTAGAGACTGACCCCTGCCACACAGAACACCAGAAGAGACCCTTTAGTACCGATGCTCCTCCCCAGTACAGACCCCCCCAATACAGATTGACCCTCTTCTACACAGCACACCAGAACCAGACCCCTCAGTACAGACTCCCCCAGTACAGGCTGACCCCCTCCCCCACTTAACAACACATAGCAAACCAGTACAGACCCCTCAGTACAGACACCACCCTTTTATTACAGACTCTTCAATACAGATATTTCTCCCCCAGTTCAAACACCTCAGTACAGACCCCCCAATACACATCCCTCAGAACAGTCACCCCCCCAGTACAGCCCTCTTAGTACAGGATACCCCACCCTCAGTACAGACCCTCAGGATAATCACCCCTGTCCAGTACAGACCCGTCAGGACAGTCACCCTTCTCCAGTACAGACCCCTTCCCCAGTACAGACCCCTCGGATAGTCGCTCCTCCCCAGTACAGACCCCCTCGCCAGTACAGACCTTTCAGGACAGTCACCCCTCTCCAATACAGACCCCTTACCCAGTACAGAGCCCTTTCAGGACAGACCTTTCAGGACAGTGACCCCTCACCAGTACAGAGCCCTTCTCCAGTAAAGACCTCTGAGGATAGCCACTTCTCTCCAGTACAGACACCTTCCCAATTACAGACCCCTCAGAATAGTTACCCCTCTCCAGTACAGACCCCCTCCCTACTACAGACCCCTCGGGATAGTCACCCCTCCCCAGTATAGACCTTTAAGGACAGCAACCCATCTCCAGTACAGACCCCCTCGCCAGTACAGACCCCTCAGGACAGTCACCCCTCCTCAGTCGCCCCGACCCAGAACATATCTCTCAGTCTAGAGAAATCCCCAAGCCCCCCTTCACAGTACAGACCTCCAGGAATACCCCTGTATTAAACTTACTTACCAGACCAGATGCACTCCACAGTGAAGGAAGTCCTCCTTTCGGCTCTTTCCTATGACTGGAGCAGGGAAGGCCTCCAGAGGGAGGCCTCCCTTACGGCTCCTACTCGCGGCCCCCTGGCCCCCTGCAGAGGGAGGCCTCCCTTACGGCTCCTACTCGCGGCCCCCTGGTAAGGTAACAGAAGGCACAGGAGTGAGGAGTGATACGAGTGCCTGGCAGGATCAACAGCGGCGGAAGTCAGTTCAAAAGTCCAGGAATCCTTTGCAGAGACAGGAACAGGAGGGTTGACTGGAGCTGAAGTATTAAACTGGAACCAGGAACTGGAACAGCTGGCAGGTTTAGCAGGCTGGAACCGGAGTACTGGACTGGAACCAGGAACAGACAGCTGGCAGGTTTAGCAGGCTGGAACCGGAGCACTGGACTGGAACCAGGAACAGACAGCTGACAGGTTAGCAGGCTGTTACCGAAGTACTGGACTGGAACCAGGAACAGACAGCTGGCAGGTTTAGCAGGCTGGAACTGGAGTACTGGACTGGAACCAGGAACAGGCTGAAGTACACTGAGAGTAGTCAGGCAGGCCGGGTCGGATATCAGGCGGGCAGCAGAGGAACCAGAGGAACAAGCAGGAGAGTAGTCAAAGCAGGCCGGAGGTCAGGTGCGGGCAGATAGCTGGGATGGTCACAGATAGGTTAGCCAGGTATTCACAGGTAAGTCTCAGATCAGGTTAGGGCACACGGAATGCTGTAGAGCAGACAGCGGAGTCTGTATGTGACAGGCAGGTTTAAATAGCCCGCCTGGCGCCAACAGAGGTGCGCGCGCGCGTGCGTACGCGCAGGCGCAATGGCGCCTGCGAACGCGCGCCAGTGAGCCTGGAGAACCTGTTACTGGCAGGATCTTCCTGACGGGTGCCGACTCACTGGAAGCGCTGTGAGACACAAAAAAAGAATGTTGGGTGGCAGCAGCACCCAGTTCAGACTGCACCCCCCTTAGTATGCCTTTAACTTTTGGGCAAGTCCACTATATATAGAAAGCTGTACCCTCTTGTCCACAACCCCAGAAGCAATTGGATAAGACTCCAGGGACTTAGGATGCTCTCCATGTTGGGACCATGTATGATTGCAACAGTATATTATAATTGGTCCTAACGAGTTGTCCTGCAGTACTCATTTGATAACAAAAATCATCTGTTTAGCTCAGAATATATCAAAACACTCGTCTTGTCAGCATATTGAATGTTTTAGAAAATAATTTTTATGCCATATATATATTTTTATTATCCTGTAGATGTCGCCAATGCTTCCTATATTATGACGAATGATCCCGTGCTGTGCATTAAGCAAGGACATGGGTAGCGCCATTGTACATACGCTCATAGGAGAACTCACACATCTATATATCGGATACAATTATCTCTAATATAAAATAATCTCAACCAAAAGTGTAAAAATATTCAGCAATAAACCAGGGTGGATGGGACTTCTCTGTAAGGAATCATCTCATGTGGTGGGTCTGCCATCCTTTGATGAAGATGTGTACTCAAGTACCAACTGAGCTCCTGGCATCGTAATTATCTTCTTAGCAATGAAATAGCTAATCATTTAGTGAAAAGCAATGGAAGTGTGTGAATTCTTTCCCTTTTGCATGTTGGCCATGAAAAATTGATGGACCTCTAATATAGCAATTGGATGGTAGTCTTCGGGCATCTCTAAGGTCACAATTTAAAATGATAAATGTGTTGTGGCTTAAAGTTTTAATATGGTCTATCCTAGTTTTTTTTTTTATTTCATCTTGCAGAGGTTTTCTATTGGTTGAACTACATGGACCAGTGTCCTATTTTTCACCCTAATGCCGCGTACACATGGTCGGAATTTCCGACAACAAATGTTCGATGTGACCGTGTGTAGGCTCCATCGGACATTTGCTGTCGGAATTTCCCACAACAAATGTTTGAGAGCAGGTTCTCAATTTTTCCGACAACAAAAGTTGTGGTCGGAAATTCCGACCGTGTGTACACAATTCAACGCACAAAAGTTCTACGCATGCTCGGAATCAATTTGACGCATGCTCGGAATCATTAAACTAAATTTTTCTTGGCTGGTTGTAGTGTTGTATGTCACCGCGTTCTTGACGTTCGGAATTTCCGACAACATTTGTATGACCGTGTGCATGCAAGACAGGTTTGAGCGAACGTACGTCGGAAAAAAATCCACGGTTTTGTTGTCAGAATGTCCGATCGTGTGTACGCGGCATAACTATGAATGAATGAGAAACTTGTATAGCGCTACACATGCGAACTGAATTGCCTCTAGGCGCTTTTTTCAGTCAGTGTCTGCTTGGCTGGTGCGGTCATTTTACCCCGTAGGATCTTGACACGATTTGGGACAAAGGCCTCATACACACGAACGATTTTCTCGGCAAGAACCAGCAAGAAACTTGCTGGCAGAGAGGTCTTGCCGAGTAAATCGGTCGTGTGTACGCTGCTATCGGGTTTCTCGTCGAGAAAACCGACAAGAAACCTCGACGAGAAAATAGAGAACCTGCTCTCTATTTTCTCGTCGAGATTCTCCTCGGCATGTTTCTCGACGAGAAAAGTGAGTGTGTGTACACTTACCTGTCCTCCCGGAAGCCCGCGCATGTTCGAAATGAATTTGACGCATGCGCGGTAGCTTCCTAGGCATACGTAGGGTATACCAAGATGGCGGCGACGGCATCGAATGTGACGAGCGCATGCTCGACGTAGTCGATGACGTCACCGCGTACACTCCTTTCAAAGAACCGCGGGTTCTTTGAAACGAGCGTGTGTACACTCGGCCGGGACAAGTTTCTTGTCGAAAAAAATGACATGTTTTTTTCAACGAGAATCTCGGCCGTGTGTACGAGGCCATACAGTTGTACACACATATATACTGGGCCAATTTGGACAAGATCCAATTAACCTACCAGCATGTCTTTGGAGTGTGGGAGGAAACCAGAGTACCCGGAGGAAACCCATGCGGACACAGGGAGAGCATGCAAACTCCAGGCAGATGGTGTCATGGTCGGGATTCGAACCAGTGACCCTTTTGCTGCTAGGTGAAAGTGCTAACCACTACACCACTGTGCTGCCCCTAACTATGGAACTTTAGATATCATACCTGTGTAGCGCACAGACCCCTTTCTTTACCTGCATTAACTTTGGCTCCTCGCAGGAAGAGAGAGGCACACCGCACCACAAGCACGTACCCTCCTGTATAAAGAGGTTGAGCGGTGTTGTTGTTGGGTCTTGTCTGCAGCCAGGGCCAAAGTCCTCCTGAGAATGATTCTCACCTCTACCGTGGGTAGAGACAAGTCCTTGACTTCCCCAGTAACATGAATGTCCACACCAGCTGAAACTCCAACTTAAGATTTATTCTCGCTTTGCAACAAACAGTCTTTTGGATAGGAAAAAGGTTGGAGCAGGGAAACAGAACAGCCCAAGGTGTGTAGGAGGTCCAGGCACAAACGTAGCTCAATCTTCACTACTCAGATTCTCAAGCAGTGTATTAGGTGCACAGTCTCTGCCACAGACCGTGAGGTTGGTCTCTGCCACAGACCTGGTGAATAAGGCCACTGCCACTGACCTGATGAATAAGTATCTCTCTTAGAACATGGCCCCTATCAAGGAGAAGACGCCCCCCTAGAGTAAGGTGACCAGATTTTTAAAATGAAATCCGGGGACATATTTTTTTTTTACTAGTAATGGCGGCAATCAGCGACTCTCTGCCAGTTGCCGCCGCTGCTGCCCGCCCGCCTCACAGCCTTTTAAGTCTTATTCTCTGGGCCCTGGCTACTACTGGGTGGGGAGCGGAGGAATATCACTCCGCCAGGGAAGGCAAGGAGATAGCATGCAGGCGGCTGGCCGGGACTTGAGCCAAGACAGAAGAACATGCGAGCGGAGCTGAATGGGCATGCGCCCGAAACTGAAGAAATTTTCCCTCCGCTCCGACCAGCACATGATCATCAGAAATGAGCACAGATAATGGAAAGTCTACACCCCCTAAGCTAGTAGGAGCGGGGGTGTGTAATTCAGAATTTATTTTTTTAATTCTGCACTAACTGTCTTTGAAATTGCCCCAGCCCCTGTTCAGTTCCAATCCGGGGACAAAACTGGGGACAGACTTGGTCCAGGGACAGTGTCCTCAATCCGGGGACTGTCCCCTGAACCCGGGGATGTCTGGTCACCCTACCCTAGAGAGTCAACAGACCCTTCCTTCACCGTGACTCCCACATCGGTCCTTCGGAATGATCGTCCCTTCTCTGAGAGTGGGGGTCCCCTCGCAAGGCGGCACCCTGGACTCCTCAATCCTTAGTGGACCCCAGCCGAAGGTGCTGAGCCCCGGGCCTTCTTCCACAACCCCTGGGTCTTCATACCCAGGCGGACAAGAATGGCAGGGTAGTACTTCACCCCAGGCTAAAGGTGCCTGAGATGGAACAGGAACACCGCCTCCGGGCCTAGGGCACCCGGAGATGAACCACACACACACACACCCAGGCGGAAGGTGCCTGGGTGTGGACCCCGATCAGGAGATGTCTGCCTCTTTTATCTCTTCTCCCAGCATGCACAGCAGGTTCCCCGCCCCACTGTAGGCTGCCGGGAAGGGACACAAAAGGCACAGCACTGCGCTCGTGGTTCACCCAAGCCTAGAATGGCAGCGCCACCCGCAGCCCGCAGGGAACTCATCACCAGCATTATCCCCTGAGGACAAAATGGTCCATAACCCTTAACAAATCAAGGTGTCTGAGCCTAATTACCACTCAGAGACTCCCCCTAAATTGACCACTCTGCTACACATTCCCCCTACTAACAGACACTGGTCCCCAGTGTCTGGAGCAAACCCATGCCTCCCGAACCCGAGTCAGCATAGGCCTATTCCAGAGACAAGAAAAAAAAACCAAACCAAATTTTTTTTTTAAAACTGCTTGTTTGGCACCTAACATGGGGAAAAGAGAGTTGAATGTAGAAATGAAAGAAGAGCAGTAGAAACACATGTGCACATTACAGTCTCAAATGTCACATAAACACATCTCCAATAGTTACATTTCAATACCCCGTCTGCACTAGCTAAATCTACCCCATTCTCAGCGACTTGCTTGGTGTTCACCTGCAGAGGGAGGAAGCACATATATAACCAACACATATATAGGTCCTTCTCAAAAAATTAGCATATTGTGATAAAGTTCATTATTTTCTGTAATGTACTGATAAACATTAGACTTTCATATATTTTAGATTCATTACACACAACTGAAGTAGTTCAAGGCTTTTCTTGTTTTAATATTGATGATTTTGGCATACAGCTCATGACAATCCAAAAATCCTATCTCAAAAAATTAGCATATTTCATCCGACCAATAAAAGAAAAGTGTTTTTAATACAAAAAAAGTCAACCTTCAAATAATTATGTTCAGTTATGCACTCAATACTTGGTCGGGAATCCTTTTGCAGAAATGACTGCTTCAATGCGGCGTGGCATGGAGGCAACCAGCCTGTGGCACTGCTGAGGTGTTATGGAGGCCCAGGATGCTTCGATAGCGGCCTTAAGCTCATCCAGAGTGTTGGGTCTTGCGTCTCTCAACTTTCTCTTCCCAATATCCCACAGATTCTCTATGGGGTTCAGGTCAGGAGAGTTGGCAGGCCAATTGAGCACAGTAATACCATGGTCAGTAAACCATTTACCAGTGGTTTTGGCACTGTGAGCAGGTGCCAGGTCGTGCTGAAAAATGAAATCTTCATCTCCATAAAGCTTTTCAGCAGATGGAAGCATGAAGTGCTCCAAAATCTCCTGATAGCTAGCTGCATTGACCCTGCCCTTGATAAAACACAGTGGACCAACACCAGCAGCTGACATGGCACCCCAGACCATCACTGACTGTGGGTACTTGACACTGGACTTCAGGCATTTTGGCATTTCCCTCTCCCCAGTCTTCCTCCAGACTCTGGCACCTTGATTTCCGAATGACATGCAAAATTTGCTTTCATCCGAAAAAAGTACTTTGGACCACTGAGCAACAGTCCAGTGCTGCTTCTCTGTAGCCCAGGACAGGCGCTTCTGCCGCTGTTTCTGGTTCAAAAGTGGCTTGACCTGGGGAATGCGGCACCTGTAGCCCATTTCCTGCACACGCCTGTTCACGGTGGCTCTGGATGTTTCTACTCCAGACTCAGTCCACTGCTTCCGCAGGTCCTCCAAGGTCTGGAATCGGTCCTTCTCCACAATCTTCTTCAGGGTCCGGTCACCTCTTCTCGTTGTGCAGCGTTTTCTGCCACACTTTTTCCTTCCCACAGACTTCCCACTGAGGTGCCTTGATACAGCACTCTGGGAACAGCCTATTCGTTCAGAAATTTCTTTCTGTGTCTTACCCTCTTGCTTGAGGGTGTCAATGATGGCCTTCTGGACAGCAGTCAGGTCGGCAGTCTTACCCATGATTGCGGTTTTGAGTAATGAACCAGGCTGGGAGTTTTTAAAAGCCTCAGGAATCTTTTGCAGGTGTTTAGAGTTAATTAGTTGATTCAGATGATTAGGTTAATAGCTCGTTTAGAGAACCTTTTCATGATATGCTAATTTTTTGAGATAGGAATTTTGGGTTGTCATGAGCTGTATGCCAAAATCATCAATATTAAAACAAGAAAAGGCTTGAACTACTTCAGTTGTGTGTAATGAATCTAAAATATGTGAAAGTCTAATGTTTATCAGTACATTACAGAAAATAATGAACTTTATCACAATATGCTAATTTTTTTAGAAGGACCTGTACAGCAGAAGTGAAAAGATTCTCCCTGGAGGAACAATCCTTTCCTTCCAAAAGTAAAACACACACATTTTTTTTTTAGACGGTGCAACACCCCCACCTAGTGGGGGGCGCAAACAAACTGAAAAAAAACAAAAAACAATTGCCGCCACTGTGCCCATTAAACGCAGCCACTGTGCCCAAACACCACCAGTTTGCCCCCTCAAATACAGCCAGTTTGTTTCCATATACAGCCAGTTTGTCCCCATATACAGCCAGTGTGCTCCCATATACAACCAGTTTGTCCCCATATATAGCCAGTGTGCCCCCATATATATAGCCAGTGTGCCCCCATATATATAGCCAGTGTGCCCCCATATACAGCCAGTGTAACCCCATATATATAGCCAGTGTTCCCCCATATACAGCCAGTTTGTCCCCATATATATATAGCCAGTGTGCCCCCATATACAGCCAGTTTGTCCCCATATATATAGCCAGTGTGCCCCCATATACAGCCAGTGTGCCCCCATATACAGCCAGTGTGCCCCCATATACAGCCAGTGTGTCCCCATATATATAGCCAGTGTGCTCCCATATACAGCCAGTTTGTCCCCATATATATAGCCAGTGTGCACCATATACAGCCAGTTTGTCCCCATATATATAGCCAGTGTGCCCCCATATACAGCCAGTGTGCCCCCATATACAGCCAGTTCCCCCCAAATGCAGCCAGTTTGTCCCCAATATACAGCCAGTTCCCCCCAAATGCAGCCAGTTTGTCCCCCATATACAGCCAGTTCCCCCCATATTCAGCCAGTTTGTCCCCCATATACAGCCATTTCCCCCCAAATGCAGCCTGTTTCCCCCCCAGCCCTGCACTTACCTTCCTCGGTCCGCGCCGTCCTCGATGTGTTCTCCCGCCCTCGATGTCGCTTCAGCCAATCAGGTTACCGGTAACCAGATCCGGTGAACCTGATTGGCTGAAACCTCCACAGTCTTCTCCAAGGAACGCACCCCCGTGCGTACCTGGGAGGAGTTTTTGGAAGCCGAATACAGCGTGAGAGCTGTATTCGGAAAGCCTATCAGAGCCGCTGGCTCTGATAGACACTTCCAGAACACACCCACCGCCGGCCGCCGCTCTAATTCATATGGCCGGCGCTCACCAGGAGGCCGGTCATCTGAATAGTGGGCAGCGCTGCAGCGGTGACAATACACAGATTCATGCAATGCATGAATCTGTGTATTGTCTTTCAGTGGCGGTGCGGGAGCGAGAGGGGGCGGCGCTCCGGCGCCCTCTATGGACGCACCGCCACTGCATTCCACCATCAAGACATCTGTTCAAGAAACGTTCTCTTTAGGGTAAAGCCTCGTACACACGACCGAGTTTCTCATCGAAAAACAACAAGAAACTTGCTGGCAGAGCTTTCTTGCCGAGTAAATCGGTCGTGTGTACGCGACTATCAGGTTTCTCGTCAAGAAAACCGACAAGAATCTCGACGAGAAATATAGAGAACCTGCTCTCTATTTTCTCGTCGAGATTCTCGTCAGCCTGTTTCTCGATGAGAAAAGTGTGTGTGTGTACACTTACCTGTCCTCCGGGAGGCCCGCGCATGCTCGAAATGACTTTGACGCATGCGCGGTAGCTTCCTAGGCATAGTTAGGGTGAAGCAAGATGGCGGCGACGGCATCGAATGTGACGAGCGCACGCTCGTCGTAGTCGATGACGTCACCGCGTTCGCTCCATTCAAAGAAGCGCGGGTTCTTTGAATCGAGCGTCTGTACTCTCGGCCGGGACAAGTTTCTTGTCCAAAAATCTCGTCAAGAAAAACGACGTGTTTTTTCATGACGAGGTTCTCGGTCGTGTGTACGAGGCTTAAATCTTCCTCTTCTTCTTTACTGTGGCCCTGAGCTATCTATACCCCAAAGTCCTTATGTCTTTGCGGTGCTGAGAGAGGGGATAAAAAGAAAAAAACAACTGCTCCCGCTCTTCCAACAAGTAGAATACCCATCTGCCAGGGCAAAAAGTTCTTGGGCTCCAGAGGGTACACTCCGAAAAAAAAGCAAAATAAAGAGTCTGGTCTCTCAGAGATAATACTGCGGATGCAGCAACACCAGTGGCTTCCAATGTTTGTCAAAAGTGTCGATGTGGTATTCGACATTGTCTTTGTCCTTTCGGCAAATAACCACCTTATCCACATGTATGTGTCGACCAAGCATCCAGGCTTCCCTACAGTCTTTGTACCGCTTGGTAGCTGTAGCAGAACACGAATAGTACCTACGGGCCTGGGGTACCTTTATATGTGTCCAAAAAAAGTCAGCGTACCACCGGTGTCTATAGGCCTCTACTTAAAACAGAAGCTCCTTCGACAGGTACGGGTACTTCCACCCATATTCACTGGCAACCTTTTGGTTAAATAACCTCTGCAAACGGGACAAAGGTGGCATGGTAAGACGATTTCCCATATCAGGCATGATTATGGCGTCCGGGTGTCGAGGTACTTTCACTACCTCAGGACCAGACACAGGGGCCCGCAATGACACCCGTCCCATCCCAACACCGAATCCAGGTATCTCCAACGGTGGAAGGGCAGGCAACGGGACAGATCCCTCCTCAGGCTCAGGGGCCTCTACCCGGGGTGTACTTTCCCCAGTGGACATGGGTGGGTCCCTATTTCTACAGGACAAGGACAGGGGCATCTTATCCCAACCTTTCCGCTCAAATACCTCATCAATGGCTGCGCCGTCTCCTGGATCGGAGACTGACTCCAGGTCAGAGGTGTCACACTCCTCCGCAGGCAAGTAACTCTGGGTAGAAGATGAATCACCGCCTCTAACCAGCTCAAGGGCCCTGGGATCCCTGACCCAAGCATCCCCAACACTTCGGACTTCAGACAGAGTCCCTTTTCCCGGCTTACCTCGGCTTGTAGCTGAGCCAGGACGTCCGGCACTTTTCCCTTCGGGTGCATCCGTTCCGAGTAAGCGCTGGGGCGCAACCCCACCACGGCCGCAGGAAGTCTTCACGGAGCCAATCTTCCTCTTGGGCGGTGAGAGTAAGGACTCTGTGGTGACCGAGGCAGCATCCTCCGGTCTCTCCGACTCCGGTTTTTCAATCTCAGGAACATCTCTGCTCATGACTTCCTTTCGAAGTCTCAACAGTGCACGTAGGGGTGGCTGTGAAAGCTCTGGCTCCTTCCTCCAAAGTAGTGGTGCCTGGCTTTCTCTATAGGCACGCCCACGAACTACGCAGTCAGGGTTCTCTTCGTGGCACAGTTCTCAATATGGCCAACCTCCACGGAACTTCACCTGGGAATAAAGTTCAAACTCTGGGGGGTTTCAACAATTTCCAGCCGCAGACAAATCCAGGACTCGAGCCCCCACGTGTAGCGCACAACCTCTTTCTTTACCTGCATTAACTTTGGCTCCTCGCAGGAAGAGAGAGGCACACCGCACCACAAGCCCGTACCCTCCTGTATAAAGAGGTTGAGCAGTGTTGTTGTTGGGTCTTGTCTGCAGCCAGGGCCAAAGTCCTTCTGAGAATGATTCTCACCTCTACCGTGGGTAGAGACAAGTCCTTGACTTCCCCAGTAACATGAATGTCCACACCAGCTGAAACTCCAACTTAAGATTTATTCTCGCTTTGCAACAAACCGTCTTTTGGATAGGAAAAAGGTTGGAGCAGGGAAACAGAACAGCCCAAGGTGTGGAGGAGGTCCAGGCACAAACATAGCTCAATCTTCACTACTCAGATTCTCAAGCAGTGTATTAGGTGCACAGTCTCTGCCACAGACCGTGAGGTTGGTCTCTGCCACAGACCTGGTGAATAAGGCCACTGCCACTGACCTGATGAGTAAGGCCACTGCCACTGACCTGATGAATAAGGTCAGTGCCACTGACTTGGTGAATAAGTATCTCTCTTAGAACATGGCCCCTATCAAGGAGAAGACGTCCCCCTAGAGAGTCAACAGACCCTTCCTTCATTGTGACTCCCGCGTCGGTCCTTCTGAATGATCCTCCCTTCTCTGAGAGTGCGGGTCCCCTCTCAAGGCGGCACCCTGGACTCCTCAATCCTTAGTGGACCCCAGCCGAAGGTGCTGGGCCCCGGGCCTTCTTCCGCAACCCCTGGGTCTTCATACCCAGGCGGACAGGAACGGCAGGGTAGTACCTCACCCCAGTCTAAAGGTGCCTGAGATGAAACAGGAACACCGCCTCCGGGCCTAGGGCACCCAGAGACGAACCACACACACACACACCCAGGCTGAAGGTGCCTGGGCGTGGACCCCGATCAGGAGATGTCTGCCTCTTTTATCTCTTCTCCCAGCATGCACAGCAGGTTCCCCGCCCCACTGTACGGCTGCCAAAAGGCACAGCACTGCGCTCGTGGTTCACCCCAGCCTAGAATGGCAGCGCCACCTGCAGGCCGCAGGGAACTCATCACCAGCATTATCCTCTGGGGACAAAATGGTCCATAACCCTTAACAAATCAAGGTGTCTGAGCCTAAATACCACTCAGAGACTCCCCCTAAATTGACCACCCCGCTACACCTGTGATCAGCTTTGGGATTCATTTCCATAAATTAGGTGACAATGCTGTGTTTTGCCATTTTAATTCAACAGCGGTTGTCACCCTTTGCTATAAGCTTCTTCCTTGGACTACAAATGTAAGTAGTGATGCTGCAAGCTTTACAATATCTATCTCAACCAATCAGAAAACACTTTGCATAAATTGAGAAAGTGGCACTCATGCCAAGCAAGTTAGGTCATGGTCGTCCGCAAAGTTTTGAGGGGTTTGGTCCCCAATGGACTGGCCAGTGATCGCTTTAACAGCTTGGTATGCCCACCGAAAAAGAGAAGAGGTTGGCTGGAGAGCCCTCATAGTGGAGTTAGTTGACTCAAGAATACTAATTATCCCAAAAGGTAGATCTGTAGGAAAAAAATAAAGATAACTTACCTCTGTTGAGGCTGTGGTCAACCTATGGGGCAGGAACATGCAACCTTCCGTGACTGCAGGTGGAGAATACCATGTCTTCACTCCAAATGAAAGTCGCCACTGACAATACCACCAGGGTCCCAATCCTAGATCCTGGTGGGGGGGGGGGGGGTTTCCCAGGTGGATATTAGGAACTAGGTGGGTTTGGCGAGATCTAAAAAAGCCCATTGGTAGTCTGATCGACAGAGGTACCCATTGTCATCTATATAATAGGTCAGAGTTATCTGGTTTAATGACCATCAAGTTGCATGATTTCCCCATAAAAACAAGTTTTGTAGCTACAAGTTACCACTTCCTCATTTAAGGGTGATACACTGATGTTTGGCATGGATGGGTGGTGCCAGAAGAGTAACTAAAACATTTGTCCCGGGGCACTTCCCTCTGAGCCCGATGCCCTTCCCTCTGAGCCCGATACCCTTCCCTCCAGGCCTGGGGCCCTTCCCACTGATCCCAGGGCCCTTTACCTCCATCGTGGGGCCCTTTATAAGCCCCAGTTCACACTGCTGCAAAACATATTCATTTCAACGGGTGCCGTCTTAATCATTGCAACTCGCAAAAAAATGTTCCTCCGCTACTGTTCTGCAACTTTGATGAGATTTGAGTGCCATGGACTACAAAGTTAAATCACAAATGTAACAAGGAAGTTGCGAGGAAATCCCAAGCAAGTAGCTAGCAAGTCGCATGAGCAAGCAGTGTGAACCAAGGCTTATGGTTCTGTAACAGGACATTTTCACATGTTCTGCAGCGGTCCCTCTTCTTGCTGTCTTAGGCCCCCCTATGGTGGAGGAACGTCAGGGCCCAGTCACAAGTGAGACCTTTGTGACCCTGGTAGTTCCACCCCGTGGTGGCGCCATATAGTACAGGTTCCTGCAATCCCTGCCAGGCTGCTTCCTTCCCTTCTAGAGTAAATACCCACCTGCTTGAGGCTTTAACCCGCCGGCATCTTGTGCCCTCTCCATGCCAGAGGCCTCATCTCTACATTCTTGGCCTTTAAATCCCAAAAGGAGGAATGTCCACACAGAAGTAGCATTGCTGCTCTCTACTGATGGTAGTCGACAGACGGCAAATACAGTCAAATCACATTGACAAATTATCACTTGACTTGTCAATCACCTGTAGTGGGCAATCTGCAGCAGTCACACGTGAAAGCAAAAACATAAATTGCCGCCACTGTGCCCATTAAATGCAGCCACTGTGCCCAAACGCCACCAGTTTGGCCCCTCAAATGCAGCCAGTTTCCCCCCAAATGCAGCCAGTTTCCCCCCAAATTCAGCCAGTTTCCCCCCAAATGCAGCCAGTTTCCCCCCAAATGCAGCCAGTTTGTCCCCAAATGCAGCCAGTTTGTCCCCAGCCCTGCACTTGCCTTCCTCGGGTCAGCGCTGTCCTTCTTCCGTCCTTGATGTCTTTTCCCACCCTCGATGTCGCTTTAGCCAATCAGGTTAAAGCTGGCTCTGATAGACACTTCCAAAAACCAACCAACTGCTGTTATTTAGATGGCCGACGCTCGCCAGGGGGCCGGCCATCTGAAAAGTTAGCGGCAGCGGCGCCGGCGACAATACATACATTCATGCAATGCATGAATGTATGTATTGTTGACGGTGCAGGGGAGAGAGGGGGAGGCGCTCCTGCGCCCACTATGGACGCACCGCCACTGCTGCAGCACATATAGCAAGCAATCTTCCCTAACTCAGTCTCTCTCCATCTGGGGTCATTAGTACTCACTCAGAGGTTCAGGTTTGCCTTAGGCTGTCTGTGTCCACTCCTTATAGATAGTCCCTCTGAAATAGGATGATTGCAGAAACTTCTAGTTGGGTGACCCTCTCCCAGCTCTTCCAGGGGGATAGCCTCACTCCAGGGAACGCTTGGCCTTGCTTAAAAGGCCTTTTGCAACCAGCCCTACCCTCTACCACCATAAGGGTCAGGAAGACTACAGCTGGCTCTTCTGGGTTCAGGTGTATCTCGTCCCGGCCTCCAGAGCTGTCCAAGGCCTTCACTTAGGGACTACATCTGTTGAATTGTGCAATCTCTGGCTTCCATGCCCCATATGCACTAAGGCTCCTCTCAACCTGGCTAATATGTGGGCTCTGACTGACTCATTATGTAGCACACCCGCCCTTTCCCTCCTGTCTTTGGCTCACTCACAGGAGGAAAAGGCACACCATGCCACCATGCCCGTACCCTCTGGTTTGCAGAGGTTAAGCACACTTGTAGCTTACGGGTCTTGCAGCAAGGTTCTCCTTAAAGTTGGTTCTCGTCCCCTAGAATGTAAAGGACAAGTCTCTATACCCCCAAGTAACTCCAAGGTCCACACCAGTAGCAACTCCAACGTAGAGTTTATTTTCCTTATGCATGAATAACCAAAAGTTGAGAAGAGAGAAAGGTGTTAGAAAAGGACAGATCAGATTCAGACACTCCTGGCTTCTTCGCCACTCGATCCAGAGTGGGTACAACTCACCCGGATAGTCACCCAATGGCACTAGCAGCTGGCATGTAGCTCGAACAGTCAATCAGATTCCCTTGATAGATGTGATTGGGGGATCCCCTGCCACAGAATCTATAGTGTCCCGAACCTCCTAATGGTTACGTTGTTAGATCCCTTTTCGGATAGATGACATCCCTCCAGAGAGTCACTGGGCCCCTTCCTTCACTGTGATCTCTCACCAGTCCTTCAGAATGGTCCTCCCCCAGCCTCCTCTTCCAGATGCGGGTCCCCTAGCAAGGCAGCACCCTGGGATTCCTCCTCCTCGAAGTGGGCTCCAGCTAAAGGTGCTGGGCCCAGGGCTGAAGTTGCAGTCCCAGGACTAAAGGTGCCTGGGACTGAGGCGCACATGGCCCCATGGCCTGGAGTGCCATGCACTTGAACTTGGACTCCAGAACCGTAGGTTCCCCCGGGTACAGGTTCCCGGGGTAGTAAGTCCACCCTGACCAATGGCGTCTGCCCCTTTTTGTACCCTCTCCCAGCATGCACTGCAGGTAAACCACGCCCACTGCACGGCTGCCGAGAGAGGACACCCAATCGCCACTCCATCACCTGTGGTTCAACCCCGAGAACAAGTGACAGCACCACCCATACTTCTAAGGGGAACTGCACGCCAGGTGAAAACAGCAGCAAAGCAGAGTCCAACAAATTGGAAGATCCGAGCCAACTACCACTCGAATCACCCCTAAATTTAATATAGCAGCCCCCTAAATTGGGACCCCCGCTACAATTACATCACTACAAGAGGGATCTAACTAAAAGGGACCTAGCACCTGAATATACTATTCTCCATAACCTCCCTCTCTTCTAGGACAGAGCTAACTGTACCTGCTTACATAGAGATTGGGCTCCAGGGACTTGGAAGAACTTTCCCTCTTTAGCAGCCAAATCCCTCTGTCTCTCTTTCCCCCTTAGTTGTCCTTATTTTTGGTCTAATGCAGCGGTCTCCAAACTGTGGCCTGGGGGCTGGATGCAACCCATTGCTTGCTTTTATCTGGCCCTTATAACCCCCCATTGTCAGCAGCAGAGGGACATTTCCTGCCACTGACACTGGGGCACTATTCCACCCACTGACACCAATTATGGGGCACTATTCCTCCTACTGATACCAATGATGGACACTATTCCTCCAACTGATACCAATGATGGGACACTATTCCTCCCACTGATACCAAGGATGGGACACTATTACTCCCACTGATACCAATGATGGGGCACTATTTCTCCCAATGACACCAATGATGGAGCACTATTCCTACCACTGATACCAATGATGGGGCACTATTCCTTCCATTGGTACCAATGATGGGGTACCTTTCCTCCCATTGATATCAATGATGGGGCACTATTACTCCCACTGATGGGACACTATTACTCCCACTGACACAAATGATTGGGCACTATTTCTTCCATTGATACCAACGATGTGGTACCATTCCTCCCATTGATACCAATGATGGTGCACTATTCCTCCCATTGACACCAATGATAGGGCACTATTCCTCCCACCGACACCAATGATGGGACACTATTCCTCCCACCGACACCAATTATGGGGCACTATTCCTCCCACTGATACCAATGATGGAGCACTATTCCTCCCCCTGACACCAATAATGGGGCACTATTCCTCCCACTGACAACAACGTTGGGGACACTATTCCTCCCACTGACACCAATGATGGGGCACTATTCCTCCCACTGACACCAATGATGGGACACTATTCCTCCCACTGATACCAACGATGGGGCACTATTACTCCCACTGATACCAATGATGGGACACTATTACTCCCACTGATACCAATGATGGGACACTATTCCTTCCATTAATACCAATGATGGGGCACTATTCCTCCCACTGATACCAATGATGGGACACTATTCCTCCCACTGATACCAATGATGGGACACTATTCCTCCCACTGATACCAATGATGGGACACTATTCCTCTCACTGATACCAATGATGCGGCACTTTTACTCCCAATGACACCAATGATGGAGCTCTATTCCTACCACTGATACCAATGATGGGGCACTATTCCTTCCATTGATACCAATGATGGGGTACTATTCCTCCCATTGATATCAACGATGGGGCACTATTACTCCCACTGATGGGACACTATTACTCCCACTGACACCAATGATGGGGCACTATTTTTTCCATTGATACCAACAATGGGGTACCCCTCTTCCCATTGATACCAACAATGTGGTACCATTCCTCCCATTGATACCAATGATGTGGTACCATTCCTCCCATTGATACCAATGATGGGGCACTATTCCTCCCATTGACACAATGATGGGACACTATTCCTCCCACTGATACCAATGATTTGAGGGGGAGTCAAAATATCAGCACTTGTGGGTTTAACCATCTGCTTTTTACATATAAATTATTTGTGTAGCAAGGGTGTGCCGCTTTCCTACATGGATTCCATTAAAGGTGCCCCTTCCTTTCATCTCCGAAAGCTGTTAAGTATTAAGATAATTTTATTTAGATTAGTGCAACCAACTGCTATGAAAGATAGTTTGATCCACTTACGTAAAGCATGATTTCCTCTTGGGCATTGTCATAATTACAGCCCATAATTCTCAGAGATGCTTTAATCATAGCGCCTAATGGCTCAGTTGCTATTAGGGTTAATAAGGGGGGATGCCTTCCCTTATCCCTCTGTTGAGTGGAAATTACTTTGACACAAAACCATTGATACACAAACTGGCCTTAGGGTTAGTCTACGGTAGCGTCACCCAGTTTGTAGACATATCTCCAAAGCCAAGTCGCATCACTGTCCACGGGGAAGGTGCTCAATGCCGTCGAAGGCTTAAGCCATGTCTAAAAACAGCAGTGCCTTGTGTGCCATCCTGTCTGATGGCATTAGCATAATTATGTAAAGCGATCTGAGATTAATAGCTGTGGATGTGTTGGACATAAAGCCTGACCGGCATGAATCACTATAGGGGTTCACCTTAGAAAGTCTGAATATCTGAACTCAAGATTTTAGAATTTATTATATATATTTTTTTGTTTACAAACTTTTTTATTGGGTACAAAAAGTTGTTAACATATGCCATGAGAAATATATACCGTATATACTCGAGTATAAGCCAGCCCGAATATAAGCCGAGACACCTAATTTTACCACCAAAAAATGGGAAACGTATTGACTCGAGTATAAGCCATGGGAGTCTATGGAAGAGGTGCCGGCTTTGAAAAATCGATGCTCCCCGCCCGTAGGTCCCCCGGACAACAAACTTTGCACACTTGTAGAGGAAGAATAGGGCTACATGTGTGCCAAGTTTACCGGTACCCAGTCCCCAAAGTCCGGGAGATCAGGCGCAAAAAGTTGACTTGCGTATAAAGCCCTGTACACAAGATCGGATTTCCTATGGATTCTAATCCGATGGATTTTTCCAGCGGATTTCCGATGAAGCTGACTTCCATCAGTCTTGCCTACACACCATCAGTCAAAAATCCGACCCTCTCAAACGCCGTGACGTAAAACACTACGACAAGCCAAGAAAAATGAAGTTCAGTGCTTCTGAGCATGCGTCGACTTGATTCTGAGCATCCGTGGGTTTTTTGTGCGATGGAGTTCCACACAGACGATCGGAATTTGCTATCAGTTTTTTTCCCATCGGATAAGTTTAAAACAGGTTCTATTTTTTCTCACCGATGGAAAAAAAGACCGATGGGGCCCATACACGATCGTTTTGTCCGATGAGAAAAGTCCATCGGACTGTTTTCATCGGTAAAACCGATCGTGTGTACACGGCATAAGCCAAGGGGGCATTTTCAGCACAAAAAAATGTGCTGAAAAACTCGGCTTATACTCGAGTATATACGGTAGTACATAAAGTTTACAGGTTGGGAAGATTGTCACATAGTACACAATACTTGAAAGAATTCTTTATGAAGGTTGACCAGCATGTAAGCAATAATGTCATTGAGCACCAAATTTAAGGAAATGGGTGTTTTTGTCTCTGAAAACAACAGGTCTGCACTCATCTTAATTGGTACATATAGAAAAAATTATTATTATTTTTTTTTGGATAGCGATAGAAAGGATTAAAATGTTTTATTGTTTTCTTATGGGAAGTGCAAAATTCCCTTGTCTATCCAAATCAATGCATAAAATTACAAATAGTAATCTGAAAAGTTTTAAAAATAATAATTTGTGGGAACTAAGAAAAAAAAAAAAACTCAACTTAATGGATAAATATATATATCTATAGAGATATATATCCATTATATTCAATATTTTTAAAATGTAATATAATTTAGTAGGCAAATTAGTATGCCTATCATACTTCTTTGTTATTTTTTTGAGACAATATGCATCGGACCCTGTCCTTCCCTCTTCTGTCAAAAATTTTAAAAAGTTTAAATGTTAAAAAAATAAATAAAAATTTGGGGACTGATATGAACACTAATTTGTTTATTCAATTTTACTAATAACATTTTGTAAAATGTAATAAAATTTAGTAGGCAAATTAGTGTGCCTATCATACTTCTTTGTTATTTATTTTTTTGAGACAATAAGCATCGGACCCTGTCCTTCCCTCGTCTGTCCAAATTTTAAAAAAAGTTTAAAAAAATAAAATAAATTGTGGACTAATACGCACACTAATTTGTCTATTCAATTTTACTAATACAATTTTGTAAAATGTAATATAATTTAGTAGGCAAATTAGTGTGCCTATCATACTTCTTTGTTATTTATTTTTTGGAGACAATAAGCATCGGACCCTGTCCTTCCCTCGTCTGTCCAAATTTTAAAAAAAGTTTAAAAAAATAAAATAAATTGTGGACTAATACGCACACTAATTTGTCTATTCAATTTTACTAATACAATTTTGTAAAATGTAATATAATTTAGTAGGCAAATTAGTGTGCCTATCATACTTCTTTGTTATTTTTTTTATTTATTTTTTGGGACAATAAGCATCGGACCCTGTCCTTCCCTCTCCTGTCAAAAAATTTTAAAAAGTTTAAATGTTAAAAATAAAAAAATAATTGGGGACTGATACGCACACTAATTTGTCTATTCAATTTTACTAATAAAATTTTGTAAAATGTAATATAATTTAGTAGGCAAATTAGTGTGCCTATCAAACTTATTTGTAAAAAAAAAATTGGGGACAATAAGCATCTGACCCTGTCATTCCCTCTTCTATCAAAAATGTTAAAACGTTTAAATGTTAAAAAGAATATAGGGGACGCACAGTAATGTGTCTATTCAAATTTATTAATAACACTTTGTAAAATGTAATAAAGTTTGGTAGGCAAATTAACGTGGTATTTTTTTTGGAACAATAAACACCAGACTCAATCCTTCCCTCCTCTGTCAAAAATGTTAAAAAAAAAAAAAAAAAAAAGAATATGGGGGACTGATACGCACACTAATTTGTCTCTTTAAAATTTGTAAATAATATTTGGTAAAATTTTATAAAATTTTGTAGGAAAATCTGTGTGTCTATCATTCTTCTTTGTTATTTTTTTGGGACAATAACCACCTGAACCAGTCTTTTCCTCTTCTGACAAAAAAATTTAAAATTAAAAAAGAAGAATATAGAGGACTGATATGCACATTTATTTGTCTATTCATTTCATTAATAATATTTAAAAATGTAATAAAATTTTGTAGGAAAATGATTGTGCCTATCATTCTTCTTCGTTATTTTTTTTTTTTTTTGGGACAATAAACACCTGAACCATTCTTTTCCTCTTCTGTCAAAAATTTAAAAAATAAAAAAGAAGAATATAGAGGACTGATACGCACACTTATTTCTTCAATTAAATTCTATTAATAATATTTAAAAATTTAATAAAATTTTGTAGGAAAATGATTGTGCCTATCATTCTTCTTCGTTATTTTATTTAATTTTTTGGGGACAATAAAGACCTGACTCGGTCTTTCCCTCTTCTGTCAAAAATGTTAAAAAATATTTTTTTGTACCCCTTAGGAAAGTCTAGATATTTAAAAACCCAAGTAAGTAATTAAGCCATTGGTACTGGTTAAGTGCAAATTAGTCCACGGGGAACGTAAGGATTTCTCTCAATTTATTTTAAGCTCTGAGTTTTGTCTAAAATTTGAAATTAGCATTAGAGCATTCATTAAAGAAGATTCTGGATATGCAACAGTGTGTCAGACTCTGAGTTCTTATATATTTGATGGACAGTTAGTGGTTCAATAAAAAGGATCAATATGGAAGGTGGGGGGGCACCTTTGTTCTACCCCTCTCACTAATGGAGATTCTTTGACAGAAACCCATTAACATTCTCTATTTCTCTGGGTGAAGTATGCAATTATTGAACCCATTTTACAAGTTGAATTTTGTTTTTGGCCTCAGGAGCCAACAGTAAAAAAAAAAAAAAAAATATAAAAAAAATAATAATAAAAAAAAATGAAAAACAAAAATCCTGGTCTTCTTCATCGTTGCTGACTAATTATACTCAAAATAAAAGCAGCATTCTTTATTGTTTTATTGTTTTTGGCCTCAGGAGCTAACAGTGTTTTTCTGAAATCAGTAAAATAGTTAAAAAAATCTAACAAATAATAATAAATAAAAAAATTACCAAAAATCCTGGTCTTCTTCATCGTTGCTGACTAATTATACCCAAAATAAAAGCAGCATTTTTTTATTGTTTATTGTTTCATTGTTTTTGGCCTCAGGAGCCAACAGTGTTTTTCTGAAATCAGTAAAATAGTTAAAAAAAAATATAACAAATAATAATAATAAAAAAAAATAACAAAAATCCTTGTCTTCTTCATCGTTGCTGACTAATTATACTCAAAATGAAAGCAGCATTTTTTTGTGAAAAAAAAAACAGACCCTTTGGGTCCTAGGACCTGAATTTTTTTATTTTCAAGGTCATTACTAAAGCTACACTTTTTGGGACATGAGCGTATATAACATATGACATAAATAATACATGTTAGCAAAAGTAAAAAAATAAAAAATTAAATAAAATAAATAAAGTTGCAACCAAGCACCTAAACTCCCCTAAAAATGTTGAGTCATCCGGCCCCCACGTCCTCTCACTAATGGAGATTCTTTGACAGCAACCCGTTAACATTCTCCCGGTGAAGTATGCAATTATTGAACCCATTTTATAAGTTGACTTTTGTTTTTAGCCTCAGGAGCCAACAGCGTTTTTCTGAAATCAGTGAAATAATAATAAAAAAATATATAAAAAATAATAATAAAACAAAAATTAACAAAAATTCTTGTCTTCTTCACCATTGCTGACTAATTATACCTAAAATAAAAGCAGCATTTTTTTGTGAAAAAAAAAAAAAAAAAAACCTTTTGGGTCCCAGGACCTGATAATTTATTTTCAAGGTCATTACTAATGCTACACTTTTTGGGACACGAGCGTAGATAACATATGACATAAAATACATTGTTTTTCGTTGATTCTGGACACAACTCCTACTTTCGTAACTTTTTTTTGATTCGTAATTTTCCGTGTCTCTCTCACAATGGCGCTGCCTAACGTGCTTCGAATGGATTTGTACTTTTCTAAATACATAGCGGTTATTTGTAACGATTCGAAATCTCGTATTTTACTTTCGTTTTTTTACATGCGGCTATAGCCTCCGCCCCCTGTACACCATTTTGAGAGGGAGTTCAGCACGGTGAGGGAGAAGCAGAGAGCAGAGTGAGTGTTATTGTGCTTCGAATGGATTCGTACATTCGTAATTTTTTTTTTGGTTTGTTCACAACAAGTCGACTTGCTGTTGCATTAGGCCGCATTAACGCAACAACGAATTATGCCGAAGGCATTCAGGCATTCGCTACTTGCGGTATAATTTATTTCGGATTCGGTTTTATTCGTAATTGCTTTCTTCGGAAATTCGAATGCTTCCGAACGTCCAAAAGTTGCTAAATTCGTAACGAATTTAGATTCGTTACGAAACAAATTGCACAAGCCGAGGCATTACTAAAGCTACACTTTTTTGAACACAAGCATATATAACTAATAACATAAATATAGTTTTAGTGAAAGAAAAAAAACAAGGAAAATCCTTTTTTTTCTCCCTTTGCGTCCAGCTTTCCGAAGGGTGTATTTCACCTTTAAAGCGGAGGTTCCGCGGCAAATCGTTATTTTTTTTTTAAAATTCAATGTGGTTTTCCATAACAAATTAAAACTCACTTGTTTGGTTTCCTGAAATATCGCCTGTCCTTTTTCTTGCAAAAAGAAGAACTTAAAAAAAAACGATATAGGGATTTTCCATTTTGCTTCTGGGCATTGTGAAGCCTACAAGCACTGATTTCCGGGTAGCGGTGAATGCTCATCTCCCAGCATTCACCGCTTTTTCTCGCGCATGCGCAGTGTTTACGGTGAGTAGCGCCGTAAACTTCATGGTTGCCATCACAACGGGCGGCGTCTCGAGATATCTCGAGATATTTTGCAGGACAGCGTTCTGAATTGTCTCCTGGGAAACATGACACTGTGCTCCCAGATGACATTGCGGCGCCAGGGAAAGGAGTAGGAACGCCTACTCCCGCGGGAGGGAAAGCCAGGAAGTGGCAGCTAAAAAAGCTAATCTACGGTATTTACACTATAAAAAAAAAAATTTGATGTGGCTATTTAACCACTTAAGGACCGGCCACGGCATATATATACGTCGGCAGAATGTCACGTACAGGCATTATAATGTACCTGTACGTCCCCTTTAACTGCCTGCCGTGTGGTCGGCGGCGTGCTCACGACCATGCCGCCATCCCCATGAGTTGGACCGCGGATCGCGCGGAATCGATCGCCGCGGGGATCACCGCGATCGTCTCACGGAGGGATGGAGCGGGGAGATGTTAGTGTAAACACAACATCTCCCCGCTCGCCTACTGACGCTGTCACCGATCTCCGCTCTGATTGTCACTCGTAGCCACGCCCCCCCTCAGTGACAATCACTCCCTTAGGCACACTTAACCCCTACAGCGCCACCTAGTGGTTAACCCCTTCACCGCCAGTGTCATTTTTACAGTAACCAGTGCATTTTTATAGCACTGATCGCTGTAAAAATTACAATGGTCCCAAAATGGTGTCAAAAGTGTCCGATGTGTCCGCCATAATGTCGCAGTCACGATAAAAATCACAGATCGCCGCCATTACTAGTAAAAAAAAAAAAAAAATATTAATAAAAATGCTATAAAACTATCCCCTATTTTGTAGACGCTATAACTTTTGCGCAAACCAATCAATAAACGCTTATTGCGATTTTTTTTACCAAAAAAATGTAGATGAATACGTATCGGCCTAAACTGAGGTCAAATTTTTTTTTTTTTATATATATATTTTGGGGAGATTTATTATAGCAAAAAGTAAAAATATTGAATTTTTAAAATTGTTGCTTTATTTTTGTTTATAGCGCAAAAAATAAAAACCGCAGAGGTGATCAAATACCACCAAAAGAAAGCTCTACTTGTGGGAAAAAAAGGACGTCAATTTTGTTTGGGAGCCACGTCGCACGACCGCGCAATTGTCAGTTAAAGAGACGCAGTGCCGAATGGCAAAAAGGGGCCTGGTCCTTAACCAGCCAAAATGGTCCGGGGCATAAGTGGTTAACTTGTTGATAGTGTTCTGCATGTGTCGGGATATAGTTGTTTTTTTTGGGTGGAACTCCACTTTAAGGCGCTGATTGGTGCTTCTCAAAATTCCACTAAAAAAGGAGGACAGTTGGAGTCACCCTGGAATGTATCCTTTGTGTAAATGTTCATACGCTTTAAATATAACAAGGCTGAAGTGCTAAACTACTCCACTGCAACAAGAAAACTCCATTTAAAATTAGAAACATTATCTGGATAGAGATGCACCCACCAGGCCATATGGAGAAATCCCTGTCTTGTCTACATCAGGCAAGTCTCCTGACTAATGTGACTTTGCTTTTCCTCGGCGGAGAGTGGCTGACTCCCACATTACTCATTAGAATTGATTCACTCAAGCAGTAGAGGCTGCTTACTTTGCAAAGTACATTTCTTTCACAAAGCGAATGATCACTGAAGGTGAAGCTATTTTCATTTCAAATCGCCAATTATGTACAAAGGAGAATCAAAAAAAAAAAAAAATGTACTCTTGCTTTCTTGCTCATGGTTGGATGACTGAAGCAGACATCTTAACCACTCAACGACCGCCGCACGACGATATACGTTGACAGAATGGCAGGGCTGCGCATATGGGCGTACAGGTATGTTCCCTTTAAGATCCCAGCCGTGGGTCGCGAGCTCCGTGACATTGCGCCCGCGGGACCCGATCGCCGCCGGTGTTCCCGCGATCGGGTCACAGAGCTGAAGAACGGGGAGAGGGAAGTGTAAACAAACCTCTCCCCATTCTTCCTAGTGGCACTGTCAGTGATCGTCTGTTCCCTGTCATCGGGAACGACGATCAGTGACGTGTCACGCCAAGCCACGCCCCCCTAACAGTAAGAATCACTCCCTAGGTCACACTTAACCCCCCTTCAGCGCCCCCTACAGGTTAACCCCCTTCATTGCCAGTGTAATTTTTACAGTAATCAGTGCATTTTTATAGCACTGATCGCTGTAAAAATGACAATGGTCCCAAAATGGTGTCAAAAGGGTCAGATGTGTCCGCCATAATGTCGCAGTCACGATAAAAAAATCGCTGACCGCCGCTAGTAAAAAAAAAAAAATAATAAAAATGCCATAAGACTATCCCCTATTTTGTAGACGCTATAACTTTTGCGCAAACCAATCAATAAACGCTTACTGTGATTTTTTTTACCAAAAATATGTAGAAGAATACGTATCGGCCTAAACTGAGGAAAAAAATTTTTTATATATTTTTCGGGGATATTTATTATAGCAAAAAGTAAAAAATATAGCATTTTTTTCAAAACTGTCGCTCTATTTTTGTTTATAGCGTAAAAAATAAAAACTGCAGAGGTGATCAAATACCACCAAAGGAAAGCTCTATTTGTGGGGAAAAAAGGACATCAATTTTGTTTGGGAGCCACGTCGCACGACCGCACAAAAAGTGGCCCGGTCATTTAGCAACAAAATTGTCCAGGGCTGAAGTGGTTAAAGTAATTGCAAACCATAGCGGGAAGATGTTTAGTTTGGAACACTTTTCATTCAATGTAAATGTAGCGATACCCCCAGTTAAGAGGGCTGCCTTGTTTGTTTTTGGGCCTTGTAGTGCACCGCTGTCAACCTCTGGCAATTGGCTCTAACCTCTCGTGACACAGTTAGGAAAAGGGATGATAGAATTACACTCTCTCTCTCTGGTATTCTATATGACACAATCCCCTTTGTAATATAGCACAGTAATTGAAACTGACAACCAATATACTTAACTATAGGTTCTTTACTATTAGTAAAAGGTTAAAAGGGTAAAACAGTATGCAATGTTGCATGCAGATCCCTGCAATATAAGTATACTTATCAAAGGTAAAACATTCAGCAATGAAATGACAGTTTAACAGACCCCGCTGCAGCTATCCTCCCTCGTGAGCAATATGGCGCCCAGCAATGTCCTATACTACCCAGTCAGGCCTGACTATAACTTGGGGTAAAGTTTGATGAAGGAATCTTCGCTAGCAAAACACGGTGGTGCACTTAAAGAACAAACTGTAATCCAATAGGGTAGCGATGATCGCTAACTTTATAAGCTGGAGAGACTAATAAACTCAGTTCAGCAAGCAGTCTCCCCAGAGTGTAACTGTAACCACTGATGGGCCTGGATAAAGTTAGATAGGCACAAAGTTAATAGTATGTGGTTCTGAGCAGGCGCTCTCTCACCCGACTGGACCACTCCTTGTCCGATACCTCTGCCACTGTGACTCGCCTCACAGTGTCCACGACGCCCGGGTCTTCGGTCCTCCTGATGACAACTTCACAGCAGGGTCAGAAACTCGGCAGGCTCCTCGGTGGAGCGGAAGGGCTCTTTGGAAGAAAAAAAGTACAAGGCCCAGGCTTCAGGCCTTGCACGCACAGCAGGTCAGCAGGGATCCTCTTGCTGGGAGGGCGGTGTCCAAAGAGAAAGAGAGAGCTCCGCCTCTATCTTTTAAAGTCCACCCCGGCAGTCCTTGCGCGGGGCAATGCGTGCTGGGAACTGTAGTCTTTGGGTGAAAAATGATACCCCGCTACATAAATACTGTCCCATGGGCTTGAAGGCGTGACCTACTGCATGTCGCCAAATACTCCATAGGGGGCCTGCTACAAGACAGGGCTGTCCTGGGCCTACCTCTTTGCCTACAGTCACAACTCAGCCCCTGCAGAAGTTTACCATTTGCCACCTGTGCACAAATGGTGGGTTGGAAACCCTATGTCAGGACCCGGATCTGAACCTGCAACCTCTGCTATGTCTGGCGGTATCTCATCTTGCTGAGAAGCTGGACAACAACCTGCCTGATTCCTTAGACTACCTTGTTTCTCTTAAACCTTGAACCCTTTGCTCCTCCCATAAACTTCTTGTTTAAGCCATGCCTTTGCACTTCCGGTTTGCCCAATTATTGTTCTCTCTCCAGCCAATATCTTGCTTTTTGTCACTCCTGCTGAGTATGCATCTTTGCTACCAGTCATTAGTGACCTTTTGGCTTGTTCCTCAACTATGCCTTTGCTTGATCCTAACCTGCAACCACTTGTTACTGACCTTGAGCTTGTTCCTCGATTGTGCTTCCGCTTCATTTCAACCTGCAACCACTTGTTACCAACCTTGGGCTTGTTCCTTAACTGTGCCTCACTTAATCCCAACGTGCAACCACTTGTTACTAACCTTGTGCTTGTTCCTCGACTATGCCTCCGCTTCATTCCAACCTGCAACCACTTATTATTAACCTTTGACTTGTTCCCCAACTACACTTCTGCTTCATCCCAACCTGCAACCACTTATTACTGACCTTGGGCTTGTTCCTCACCTATGCTTCTGCTTCATCCCAACCTGCAACCACCTGTTACTGACCTTTGGCTTGTTTACTGACTATGCTCCTGCTTGATCCTTACCTGCTTTATCTGCTACTGGACCCTGGCTTGCTCACCTCCCAGTGGGGATCGCGACCTAATACTAACATGCAGCAAAATCCATCTCCACCATCAGGAGCTCTGGTAAACAATGGTTAGTGCTTAGACCTCGCATCTCGGGTAAGCCTGCGTCATCTGCCAGGGTGACCTGCTTGTATACATATCCTGCTGGTCAGTGAGAGCCTCTCTCCTGCTATAGCTACTGGTCTCCGAGCCTGACCCCTGACCGTGATACCCTTCACTCACCATTCTCCTGGTCTCCAAACTCAATGACCTGCAATTGTTGGGAACACTCCTTGCTTCTTGCCGTAGTTCCAGGTTTCAGATCAGATAGTCCAGCCGAACACTTGGAGCTTATGTAACACAGGGGCCAGGTCACTTGCCATGTGCTACATGGAGGCTCTGCTCCTCCAACCCAACAAGGTATGCACCACTTCAGTTCTCATCTGTATCCTGTACCCCACTTTGTGTGTCCTACATGAAATGCACCTGTCTAGCACTGTGGCTTGTGCGCTGTCCTAACTTAGACCTTCACCGGTAACAGACATCCACTTGAAACACCATACTTCAGCTAGAGGCTCTGTTGAACCCTTTTATTGAAGACATTTGAAGTATTGTTAAATCTTCACAGATAGAAAAATTGTCTGTTTGCAATGAATGGTTTCCACTCTTTGGCCTATTACAAGTCTTGTCCATAGTCACTACTAGTGTGCATCAGTTCTAACTCGGTTTTAGGGGAGCTCACTCCAGGGTTAAGAAAGACTGGATCTCACATTCTCCTGGACTCTAATAGCAACAAACCACAATGGTTGGGGACACTCACTGCGTGAGGCCTCGAATGTTGTCCATGGTTCCAGGTTTGGGAGCAGATAGTCCAGTAGAACACTTGGGGTTCATATGACACAGGGGCCCAGGTCACTTGCCCTGTGCTACATGGAGGGGTCTGCTCCTCACCGACAAGAGGGTGACTTTGTCCTCTAACCACCACCAGTCCCAACCCAACCAAGTTTCCACAACTTCAGTTCTCATCTGGATCTTGTAGCCCACTTTGTGTGTCCTACATGAGATGCACCCATCCACCATTGTGGTGTGCTGTCCCAACTTACACCTTCACCAGTAATAAGCATCCACTTGAATCACCATACTTCAGCCAGAGGCTCTGTTTGGTTTGCAATGAATGGTTTCCACTCTTTGGCCTATTGTGAGTCTTGTCCAAAATTAGTAGTGTGTCCTAGTCCTAACCCGGTATCAGGGGAGCCCACTCCAGAGTTAAGAAAGACTGGATCTCAAATTCTCCGGGTCTCCAATAGCAACGACCCACAAATCTTGGGAACATTCACTGCATGAGGCCTCTTGTCTTATACGTGGTTTAAGGTTAGGGATCAGATAGTCCAGCCAAACACTTGGAGCCCACTCCAGGGTTAAGGAAGCCTAAAACCGGATCTCACATTCCCACGTCTTTATTCAAGCAGCTCCATTTGCCCAACTCTTCTCTCCAAGCTTCACCCAAAATAAGATCCTGAAATAACCTAATTTCCTGGAGGACTTCAGGGGAAAAACTGCTCTAAAGGAACATTAAACTAACTCCTGATTATTTACAAAAAAATAAATAAAAAATAAACAAACTATGCTTTATTAGTAAATAACAATGATAAACACAATAAATCACCCATTGCAAAGTACAGGAAAGCCAGCAGGTACATCCTCCCTCAGTCGCAATCAAAATGGACATTGAGCCCAGAGCGGGCTGGCAGAGTTCCCCAGGAATTTCAGGAGTAGCGCCAGGAAGCTGGCGGATACCAAGTGGCAGTGGGTAGACCAGGATGGAATGTAGAACGATGCGATGATGTGGCTGGGTGTCCTGGAATCGACAGGTGGTGTCAGGTGTGGGCATGCCTACGCGTTTCAGGGCTGTACCCATCCCTTTGTCAAGCCAAAAATGTCGCGCCCCCTCTCTTCTGTTTTATGTGCACTAGAGTTATGCCCCGTACACACGACCGGTTTTCCTGACATGCCAAAAACCGAAGTTTTTCCCGACGCGATTCCTCTCAAGCCTGCCTTGCATACACACGTTCATTAAAAAAAAAAACGCTCGACCAAAGTACGGTGACGTCCAACACGTACGACGGCACTATAAAGGGGATGTTCCATTCAAATGGCGCCACCCTTTGGGCCTGCTTTTGCTGATCTTGTGTTAGTAAAAGTTTGGTGAGAGACGATTTGCGCTTTTCAGCCTCGTGCTTTTCAGTCCGTTACAGCGTGACGAATGTGCTATCTCCATTACGAACGCTAGTTTTACCAGAACGTGCGCTCCCGTCTTATACTTGATTCTGAGCATGTGCGTTTTTTTTCCCCTCGGAAAAGCGTACACACGACCGGTTTTGGCGACGAGAAAAAGACTGATGGGAAACACGACGGGAAAAAATAGAGCAGGTTCTAATTTTTTTGCGGGCAGTTTTCTCGTCGGGAAAACTGCTATGGAGCAGACACACGACCGGTTTTCCCGACCAATCCAAAAAAATGGCAGTTTTCTCGTCGGGAAAACCGGTCGTGTGTACGGGGCATAACTCAAGCTTCTGGTTAAAGAGAAGTTGCAACCATCATCAAGTGCTACCATTATTTACCTATTCTCTACAGACTTTTGACTTTTAGGCGCATATACGATTGATTTATTTACACTCAGTTTTTGCGACATCATTCATGTGTCTTCATATGTTCTGGATAGACTTGGTATAATGTACAGCTTTTATTTAACATCTGAACTAATCCGTACATGTTAGGTTGGATTTTTCCTCCCGAGCCTTAAGCCCAATGCTATACTGACCAAAGGCCTTCTATACATATCTTTGACAGTTGTATAATCCAGGGACTTTCGGCTTCTCGATGAAAAATACATGAAGAGGCTTTGATGACTCTCATGATTTTCTTCTTATGCTCTGCGCTTATCAATGAGATCATGGCCGTGGCTAAATTAACTGAACAGATTGGGATATCTCTTCAGATGGTAGCTGGGAATCTGACAGATTAAGACCGTTGCCTTTGTAAATAAGCTACTCTTGTCATTCTGAAAACCTTGGCTCTTCTACTACGGGAAATATTAAAGCCACAGAAAAAAAAAAAAGAAAAAAATCCATTCAATAAATGTAATATGGTTTAAGTTGTAAAAGAGCTTAGGCTGGGAACTTGCCAGCTTTGGCTACCAGCTCTCTGGGTGTCGAGCATCGTTCTCCAATGAAGAAAAAAAAAACATCCGAGATAAAATGGAACTTTGACATAAGTTCATAGACAGTAGAGAGAGGACAAAACATTCGGAGGACTACGTGGCTCGAGTTCGCCTGCTCACAACAATATGGCTACCCTACAATGAGTACCCAGAAGGTTACCAGAAAAAAAATAGAAGCGTGCACAAATAGAAGAAGTGCCAGACCAAAGAATAAAAGAGTCCAAATTAATTTATTGGTTTTCCCTTGAAAAAAAAAAAAAAACGACAGCAACACGTTTCAGAGTTTTTGACCCCAAAAAGGCATTGGATGTTTTTTAGTGTAAACTAATAAATTCATTTGCACAGTCTGTGGACTGTGGGAAGAATTCTCCTTTTATTGGTGATCAGTTGGAAGAATGCTCCTTACATTGGTGATCAGTGGGAAGAATGTTCCTTACATTGGTGATCAGTGGGAAGAATGTTCCTTACATTGGTGGTCAGTGGGAAGAATGTCCCTTACATTGGTGATCAGTGGGAAGAATGATCCTTACATTGGTGATCAGTGAGAAGAATGCTCCTTACATTGGTGGTCAGAAGGAAGAATGTTCCTTACATTGGTGATCAGTGGGAAGAATGTCCCTTACATTGGTGATCAGTGGGAAGAATGTCCCTTACATTGGTGATCAGTGGGAAGAATGTTCCTTACATTGTTGATCAGTGGGAAGAATGTTCCTTACATTGGTGATCAGTGGGAAGAATGTTCCTTACATTGGTGATCAGTGGGAAGAATGTTCCTTACATTGGTGATCAGTGGGAAGAATGTTCCTTACATTGGTGATCAGTGAGAAGAATGTTCCTTACATTGGTAGTCAGTGGGAAGAATGTCCCTTACATTGGTGATCAGTGGGAAGAATGTTCCTTACATTGGTGGTCAGTGGGAAGAATGTTCCTTACATTGGTGATCAGTGGGAAGAATGTTCCTTACATTGGTGATCAGTGGGAAGAATGTTCCTTACATTGGTGATCAGTGGGAAAAATGTTCCTTACATGGTGGTCAGTGGGAAGAATGCTCCTTACATTGTTGGCCCATATGAAAAATACGCCTTACATTGATGGTCAGTGGGAAGATTGTTTCTTACATTGGTGGTCAGTGGAAAGAATGTCCCTTACATTGGTGATCAGTGGGAATAATGTTACTTACATTGGTGGTCAGTCAGAAAAATTAGGGAAGAATTCTCCTTTTATTGGTGGCCAGCGGTAAGAATGCCCTTACATGGTGGCTGAAAGGAAAAATGCCCCCTTACATTGGTCTCTCAAGTCGGAAGCATGCCCTCCTTATATTGATGATCAGTGGGAAGAATGCGTCTTACTTTGTTGGTCAGTGGGAAGAATTCTCCTTACACTGGTGGTCAGTGAGAATTGTTTTCCTTACATTGGTGGTCAGTGAGAAGAATGTCTCTTACATTGATGGTCAGTGGGAAGAATGCTCCTTACATTGGTGGTTAGTGGGCAGAATGTCTCTTATATTGGTCGTCAGTAAGAAGAATGCCTCTTACTTTGGTGATCAGTGGGAATAATGTCCCTTATATTGGTGGGCCATGGGAAAAATGCAGGAAGAATTCTCCTTTTATTGGTGGTCAGCGGTAAGAATGCCCCTTATATGGTGGCTGAAAGGAAAAATGCCCCCTTACATTGGTCTCAAGTCGGAAGTATGCCCTCCTTACATTGGTGGTCAGTGAGAAGAATGCTCCTTACATTGGTGATCAGTGGGAAGAATGTTCCTTACATTGGTGATCAGTGGGAAGAATGTTCCTTACATTGGTGATTAGTGGGAAGAATGTTCCTTACATTGGTGATTAGTGGGAAGAATGTTCCTTACATTGGTGATCAGTGGGAAGAATGCGTCTTACTTTGATGGTTAGTGGGTAGAATTCTCCTTACACTGGTGGTGAGTGGGAAGAGCTGTTGTTCCAATGGTGGTCATTAAGAAGAAAACCCCCTAAAAGATCTTTGGTGTTAGTTGTTATTTATTTACTCCTTGCTCAAGGAACCCTTAACAACCCCTGGAGGAACCCTAGTTGTGAATGGCCGATCGAATGGGTTAGAACTGCTAACCTATGCTGGTGTTGTGACCATTATAGACAATACATTGACAATGTTGTAGCTACTTTGCGGATCAATATTAGAAGCTGATGTTCATGAGTTTATCGGATCAAACGAGGCTTACTTAAAAAGTGATGTGATTACTAAGAATAGTTTGGGTAAGCAGAAGGAGAGTGACTCATTTCAGTTTGTCTAATTCACCCTGAGCCATGTTATTGACTTATAACTGGAAAGGTTAAACTGCTCTCTAAGCATTAAACAAAATACAAGAACCGTGACTTGCCTATTGCAATAGAAAAGTATGTTTGGATTCGACGATTCCTTTGTTATTGCCGTGAATGAGTTTTTGTGTTTGAGGTCTTCAGTTCGACTACTTGAGCAGTTTTGCTGATTGTATCTAGATAATCCAAAGCTGAACTCCCGTCAGATATAAAAGATGGTAATAATTACAGCTAAGTATTCGTAAAAGTCTATCCAAACCCATGAACACAAATTTGATACATTGTTGCCTACCAGTCCTAAGGATTTTTTTCCCATTTATTTTTGCTTGGGGAACCCTCCATTACCACCCTACCCATCCTGGAAGAGGCATGCATGGGCAACCCATTCAATTTCCCATGAACTTGCTTGGATAACAATCCCAGAGTTACTATTATATCAACATATCCATAAAGCTACATGTAGAAAATCATCTCTTTTTCACCTCGGAAAAACCCTGAAAAAATGTTTGCGGTGGGTCTTTGATATGTATAAGACTGATGTCTCATCTATCTTTGAGATGTCTCCACAGGTAGCTTTCTTATCAGTGAGCCCTGGATCTGTGATTGACGTAAAAAAAAAAGAGCTTACTTGGATTTTTCCTCCTAGTAGCAAAAGCAGCAAACCTGCGACAATGGAAAACAAAATATCTGTCAATGATGTAGGAATAGATATGAGAACTTAAGGAAATAACCGTACAACTGCTACCTCCAATTTACACCTGGGGGCTCCTTTTTCCAGAAGTAATTCAAAACTCTGTAAAAGGTCTTCACCATATACCTAAAGATGAATTCTAGATATGACAATTTTTACATAGTTACATCGGTCCAGCTTGGACCAACATACACTTTTTCGGGCATGACATCTACTTTCTTACTCTTGGCTCGAACTATAATTCACCACGACCTACAAAAACAAAAATTGGCATGCATATTACTAAGATACCCACCTATAAATCTGCAATATTTCAGATCCCTAGCACATCTAGATAATGAGGGTAAGAACTTATTGGCCTTCCCTCATAAAAGGCCTTGTGGACCCCTCTCCTTATGGTCAGCCGAAGCCAACCCCCGAGTATTGGGTGAGAAGCTCTCCCGAAGAGAAACACCCCAGTTTAGAGGAGGAAGGAACCTAATGGCCTCCCAACATCTAGATCATGGTGAGGGTAAGAACTTATTGGCCTTCCCTCGTAAAAGGCCTTGTGGACCCCTCTCCTCATGGTCAGCCGAAGCCAACCACCGAGTACTGGGTGAGAGGCCCTTCCGAAGAGAGACAACCCAGTTCAGGGGAGGAAGGAACCTAATGGCCTCCCAACATCTAGATCATGGTGAGGGTAAGAACTTATTGGCCTTCCCTCGTAAAAGGCCTTGTGGACCCCTCTCCTCATGGTCAGCCGAAGCCAACCACCGAGTACTTGATGAGAAGCTCTCCCGAAGAGAGACAACCCAGTTCAGAGGAGGAAGGAACCCAATGGCCTCCCCCTAGACTTCAGGGTTGGCCTGAGGACCCACACCCTTTATCTGAGTGCAAAAAACAAACAAACAAAAAAACCTGCAACGGCAAAAGGGTGGACTTAAACTTCCACAAGCCACACATACGTGTCAATGGGTGGCCAATGCTTGTGGCATGCTCCCAACACGGAAACAGAGAGACCGTACTAATGATTAGACAAGTGCAATTAGTTTGTTCCGAATTAGTTTTTTAACGAATTTCTACAAATTTGTTAATTCTGAAAAATCTGAATTAACGAAAACCCGTTTACCAAATTTTTCAGAATAAATTTGAATATTCATATATTCGTAAATTCAGAAATTCGAAAATTCAGAAATTCGTAAATTTGAAATTCGAAAATCTGAAAACCCGAAAATTCTAAAATCTGAAATAATAACTAACTACTAAATTATACGTAATGAAGTAATAATAATAAATAATAATAATAAAAAAAATGTTTTATTTATTATTTATTCGTTCCATTCCATTTGTTTAGATGCGGCATTCGTTATTTCGGATAATCCCTAACTTCGGATAAATTTGAATTCCTTACGTTCACTAACAGCCAAGTTTGAAAGAGAAATTCCAATACCTATAATTTAATAGTTAGTTATTATTAGTTAGTTATTTTGAATTTTCAGATTTTCGTTCATTTGAATTTTCAGATTTTCTTTCTTATTTTCGGATTTTCAAATTTAGGAAATTCTGGGTTTTCGAATTTACAAATTTTAGAATTTTCGAATTGCGATCATAACGAATGACCCGAGAAACGAAAATAAAAAAATAAAGCGAATGAAACGAAAACAAACAAATTTTTCGGCAGTGCACATGTCTACTAATGATCGGTAACCGGTTCTCCCAATCATGTGACCACTGGGACAGCCAATCACAGCGATCCCACCCATGATCGCTGATCCTTCCCAACCCCCAGGTATTCAGAACTTTTTAAAGGGACGCCGGGTGGGTGCAGGGCTGGTGCAAGGATTTTTGACACCCTAGGCGAAACCTAATTTTGCCGTCCCCCCCTCCTTGGCTCCAACCCTGACCCCACCCCATTTGCCCTGCCCTGCCCATGTATACCCCACCTTTTTAAAAAAGCGCCCATCAAATGCAGTCTCACCAGCGCCCATCAATGAATGTTTGCTTGCTTCCATTCATTCTGGAGTCGGGAAACAGACACAGTCCTCCACCGTCACTGTGCCTCTGACACTATGTGCGAACGGAGCGACGACTGCCTGCTGATGCTGAGACTTAAGCCGTGTACACACGATCGGTTTTACCGATGAAAACAGTCCGATGGACTTTTGTCATCGGACAAACCGATCGTGTATGGGCCCCATCGGTCTTTTTTCCATCGGTGAGAAAAAATAGAACATGTTTTAAATTTATCCGATGGGAAAAAAAGGGATTTTTATAACAGCTTACCTGTAAAATCCTTTTCTTGAAGTACATCACGGGACACAGAGCGACTTAGTCATTACTAATGGGTTATATAGATTACCTTCAGGTGTTGGCACTGGCCAATTCCAAACCGGAAGTACCCTCCCCTATATAAGCCCCTCCCACCCGGGAGCACCTCAGTTTTGTAGCCAAGCAATAAGTGTCCCAAAAAGAGGGGTGGGAGCTCTGTGTCCCGTGATGTACTCCAAGAAAAGGATTTTACAGGTAAGCTGTTATAAAAATCCCTTTTTCTTTTTCGTACATCACGGGACACAGAGCGACTTAGTCATTACTAATGGGACGTCCCAAAGCAATGCCAAATGAGGGGAGGGATACATAAGCTGGGCGCCATCAGGCATGAGGATCTTTTGCGGCCTGCAACACACTGCGCCCAAAGGTGAAATCCTCCTGACTTCTAACGTCTACCTGGTAGAACCTAGTAAACGTGTGTACCGAAGACCATGTTGCGGCCTTACATACTTGAGCCAGGGAGGCCTGGTGATGCACTGCCCATGAAGTTCCAACTGCTCTTGTGGAGTGCGCCCTAACTTTGAACGGAGGCGGTCTCTTTCTCAAGCCATAGGCTTGTATTATGACCTGTCGAATCCACTTGGCTAAAGTAGATTTTGATGCTGCCTGACCCTTTCTGGGGCCTTCCGGCAGAACAAATAAAGAATCCGTTCTGCGAATCTGAGCAGTGGCTTTTAGATAAGCTTTAACTGCTCTTACTACATCCAAAGAATGTAATAACTTTTCCTCTACCGAGCTAGGTTTGGGGAAAAAAGAAGGAAGAACCACATCTTGGTTCAAATGAAACCTCGATACCACCTTAGGAAGAAAGGCTGGATGAGGACGTAATACTACTCTGTCCTTATGGACAACCAGATATGGCTCCTTACAGGACAAGGCGGCTAATTCCGATACTCTTTTAGCCGAACAAACGGCTACTAAGAAAATCAATTTCCTGGTGAGAAGAACCAAGGAAATGTGTTGTAATGGTTCAAACGGTTGTTTCTGTAGAACCGACAGAACCAGGTTTAGGTCCCAAGGACATATGGGAATACTAACCGGAGGGCTAATACGCATCACTGCTTGTATAAAGGCTTTGACTAGTGAATGCGAAGCCAAGGGCCTTTGAAAAAATATTGACAAGGCCGAAATCTGACCCTTGATAGTACTCAAGGCAAGCTTCCTATCTACAGCCCACTGTAGGAAGTCCAAAATCCTCCCTATCACGTACTTACGTGGATGCCATTTCTTGGCCTCACACCACGTAATGTATGCTTTCCAGATCCTATAATAGATCTGCCTGGATACCGGTTTCCTGGCATTGATCATGGTAGATACCACAGAATTAGAGAGCCCTCTCTTTTTCAGAATGTGGGCTTCAATAGCCAGGCCGTCAAACCTAGGGCTGGTAAGGAAGGGTGGTATATCGGTCCCTGCGACAGCAGGTCCGGACGATGTGGGAGGGTCCAAGGACTCCTCACTGACATTTTTACAATCTCCGCGTACCATGCCCTTCGGGGCCACGCTGGAGCCACCAGAATCACTGGTTTCTTTTCTACCCTGATTCTGCGGAGTAATCGCGGTAACAATTGTGGCGGTGGGAATGCATATATCAGCTTGAACTGATCCCAAGGGAACACTAGGGCATCCGAGCCGCAAGCTAGGGGATCCCTTGTGCGAGACACAAATCTGTCCACCTTTGCGTTGAATCTGGATGCTAGCAGATCTACATTCGGTGTTCCCCACCGCTGACATATTGCCTGGAAAACCTCGGGGTGAAGAGACCATTCCCCCGGGCATAATTGTTGGCGACTTAGAAAGTCCGCTCTCCAATTTTCCACTCCTGGGATGAAAACCGCGGATATGGCTGGCACATATTTTTCTGCCCACTCCAGGATGCAATTTGCTTCCCTCTGGGCTGCACGACTCTTGGTGCCACCCTGGTGATTGATATATGCCACTGCCGTGGCATTGTCTGATTGAATTCTGACAGGGGACCCTTGGAGTTTGGATGTCCATGCTACTAGGGCATACCGGGCTGCTCGTATCTCTAAGAGATTGATGGGCAGGGCCTTTTCTGCTTCTGACCACTTGCCCTGGAGAGACCATTGCTCCAGTACTGCCCCCCAGCCTATGAGGCTGGCATCTGTAGTGACCACCTTCCAAGAAACTGGACTGAAGGTTTCCCTCTTTCCAGATTCTGGGGCACCAACCACCAATGGAGGCTCTTGCGAACGGAAGGGGACAGGGACATTGGTAAGTCTAAAGCCTGAACTTTTTTGTTCCAGGCTGACAGTATGGCCCTTTGCAAATTCCTTGAATGGAATTGACCGTAGGGTACCGCTTCGAATGAAGCCACCATCTTTCCCAGCAGCCTCATGCAGAGGCGTATGGATGGTTTTCTTTTTGTACCCACTAAGTGGGTCAAATCTTTTAAAGACGACACCTTCTCTGGAGGTAAGAAAATCTTTCTCTGATTTGAATCCAGCCTTAGCCCTAAGTATTCCAGACTTTTGACTGGTCTTAGAGCTGACTTGTCCCGGTTGATAATCCAACCGTGATATTCCAGATACTCGATTGTCTTGTGAATAGCTACTTCCAGCTTTTCCACTGAGTGGTCTATTAGTAGCAGGTCGTCTAGATATGCCATTATCGTTACACCCTGTGTTCTTAGATTGGCCAATAATGGGGCCAGAATTTTTGTGAACACTCGTGGTGCTGTGGCCAGACCGAAAGGTAAGGCTCTGAACTGAAAATGGCGCCCTTCTACTGCAAAGCGTAGAAATTTCTGGTGGGCCGGAAAGATGGGAATATGCAGATAAGCATCCTTTATGTCGATCGAGGCTAGCCATTCCTGCCCTTGTAGGGCGGTGGCCACCGATCGGATCGACTCCATCCGAAAAGTCCTGATATTTAGGAACTTGTTTAGCCCTTTTAGATTTAATATGGGCCTCACGTCCCCATTTGGTTTGGGGACTGTGAAAAGGTTCGAGTAAAACCCGAATCCGCTTTCTTCCAGGGGAACCTTCATGATTACACCTTGGAGCAATAGTTGTTCTAGTGCCAGAAGGAGGGATCCTCTCTTTTGGGGATCTCTTGGCACGTTTGACCTCATAAATTGGGCAGGAGGAGTGCCTTTTAACTCCAGCTTGTATCCCAGACTTACTGCGGAGAGCACCCATCTGTCTCTGATGGTGTCCCGCCAGGTCTCTGTGAACAACTGAAGTCTTCCCCCCACCCGATTGAGTGGGGGCAACGCTTCATGCCTTGGGGGGAGGTTTTGTACCTCTCTTGATCCAGGGCTTCTTGTTACCCTGTGATTGTCCCTGATTTCTGCCCCCTGAATTTGACCGCGGAGGCCGTCGGAACTGCTTCACAGCCGATGTGCCTGGGACTGGAGAAGTAGGCCTCTTAAAAGAAGGACTTCTACCCTTGTTCTTAACCGGTAAGAGTGAACTTTTACCGGCAGAAATTTTCTGGATATATTTGTCCAGATCTTCTCCAAATAAGCGTTCTCCATGAAATGGGAAGCTAACCAGCAGTTTTTTACAGGGAGCCTCAGCAGACCAGTTTTTGAGCCACAGAAGCCTACGCATATGTACTATAGACAGCGTAAAGCGGGAGGCCTGTTGGATTGTATCCTTTATGGCGTCCACCGCAAAACACAAGGCTCTAGGCAGGTCAGCTAGGGCAAGAGCCTGCTGATCTGGTAAGTCCCTTAAGACTTGTTTCAACTGATCTTTCACTGCTTGGCAGACTCCAATCGCTGCTACCGCAGGTTGTGTCACCAAACTTGCTGTAGAGAAAGCAGATTTTAGTAAAGACTCCAATTTTTTATCTATTGGGTCTTTGAACATTGGAACATTATCTACTGGACATGTCAGTGATTTGTTAACAGAAGAGATGGCTGCGTCCACTGTAGGGACCCTCCATTTTCTTATGAACTTATCCTCCATGGGATAGATCACCGGAAATCTCTTGGGGGGAGCAAATATTTTATCAGGATGCTCCCAATCCTGGTAAATAAGCCCTTCTAATAAAGGGTGGATTGGGAAGGAACAGACAGCCTGGGGAGCTTTTAGCGACCCCAGCGAGGAAACCGTAGTGGATGGTGGTTCCGCCAGAGGCATTTTAAATGCTGATCGGACCATATTAGTCAGAGACTGAACCCATAATCTTTCAGCCTGAGAAGCTGAGAAAGGTTCTTCCACTGTTGATTCCTCCATAACTGAATCAACCTCATCCTGATCCCCTTCAGGTAGGTCGATCTCTGTGTGGGGCTGTTCCTCCACTAACAGGCACTCTGAAGGAGGAGACGGAGATCGGACGCGCTTTTCCTGAGACAGGGAAGCAGCGATCAATGCTGTTAATCTCTCTTCCAATCCTCCCAGAGTTGAGGATAAAACCTCCTCTGTTATATATACAGGAGCAGGTGGACTGGGGACAGCCGCAGCACCAGGCATTCCTGCGGGGTTTCTACGGCTACTGACCTCTGAATTCTCAGGGGAGATTGGTGCAGTACAAGCATGCCCAATATCCTCAGAGCCCGATGGAGACCCCTTTGGCTTCCTGGAAGATCTATTTCCGGAGCGTCTGGACGACATATCCTTTAAGCACAAAGCTGAGGTATTCCCGTCGTCATACACCAATTTTTGCTGGTAATAGTCTAACACAGGTGCTGCTATATACCAGCTGGTGTCCACTAAAGTGCCTTTCTATGGGGATGCCTGCATCAACCGCCTCTGTGTGCCACTGTTTGTTGCTAGCTCTGTTTGCATGCAGCTGACACTTGTACTGTGTCTTTTAACCATGCTGGGACGCCCGCACATGCGCAGAAGCGCCGCGGCGTGCATCGAGCGTCATCCACCCGCCCCGCCCCTTTTTTTTCATAGGAGGCGCGTGCACGCGCCCGCGCGCGCGCCCGTGCGCCATTGGCGCCCTTTTCGAAATCAAACAGGGGACTAGGAGCCAGGGCCCTTTTTGCCGGAGGGCCTGTGCGGTGGATGAGCGCAGCAACAGGGCAGAGGAAGTGGATTCCCACAGAGAAACTTACCAGCTGCCTGGATCTTTTGACTTGAAAAAACCAAAGATCCACATGACAAGAAAAATGGACTACAGCGGCCTCTAGTGGTTTAACACAGGTACCGCGGTCCCTGTTTTTTTTTTCTTGACTACTATTAAAATTTTACATTTTCAGTAGTTATAGGCAAACACAGATATTTAGCGGGAATACCGTTAGGTAACAGACAGAAAGACAAATTAGGCTTGGGGGTCCCCCAATAGAACCAAGTTCCTGGGGGCCCCCACTTACCTGATCCCCGCCGCAGGACTTTGTTTGGTCCACAGAAGTCCAAACTTCACCTATCACGGCAGGCATTGTAATTAAACCTTCAGGGACCGGGTTCCCAAGGATTCCACTCCCCTGGACCTGTATAGCACCCTGCACAGACAACATCTTGGTCGTGGGTATGACCAGAGCTCTGGATCCCAGGGTCCAGCCCTCCTAAGAGAAGCATTACAGGTAAAACCTTGCTCTTCTGCTGCAAGGCCCGGGTACCGACCGTTTAGCTATGAAGCTTTTTTGGTGGGATCCGGAACAGCTTACTAAGGCCCAAAAGAACCTGTACGCAAGCCCAGTGAAAACACATGTTACTCTTTGGCCAACACCTTAGACACTGGCAAAAAAACTGAGGTGCTCCCGGGTGGGAGGGGCTTATATAGGGGAGGGTACTTCCGGTTTGGAATTGGCCAGTGCCAACACCTGAAGGTAATCTATATAACCCATTAGTAATGACTAAGTCGCTCTGTGTCCCGTGATGTACGAAAAAGAAAAAACGATAGCAAATTCCGATCGTCTGTGTGGAACTCCATCGGACAAAAAACCCACGCATGCTCAGAATCAAGTCGACGCATGCTCAGAAGCATTGAACTTCATTTTTCTCGGCTTGTCGGAGTGTTTTACATCACAGCGTTTGGGACGGTCGGATTTTTGACTGATGGTGTGTAGGCAAGACTGATGGAAGTCAGCTTCATCGGATTTCCGATGGAAAAATCCATCGGATTAGAATCCATTGGAAAACCGATCGTGGGTACAGGGCTTTAGTTGCTTGCTGCAGAGAGAAGAAAGTAGGAACGCCAGTGGCCGGGCGCCCCCTAGGCAGCAGTGCGCCCTAGGCGGCTGCCTAGTTTGCCTAGTGGTAGCACCTGCCCTGGGTGGGTGGGAAGGTAATGTTATTTACACATTATTATTTAAATATTTTTTTTTTTTATATAAAATATTCTAAATATATAAAATATATAAAATACCAGAATTAGACACTGCCAATTGTACTTTAAATACTGTAGAGTTACAATACAGTTCAATACAAGTGGAACTGGATCACCCTTCCCCTGAGAGCTTACAATCTACAGTGCTAGAAAATGTAAAAGTAAATAACAAAAAAATAAGGAATAATACAATTTTTTTTTTGGGGCACAATAGGAACTCAAAGTAGACCTATTCTTTAATCTCTAATCGTATTCAATGAAATTCCTACTTCATCTTATATTACCAAACCATTGTAGTTGAGTTTTAACTTTATAGCAAACGTTTTCCGATATCAACAATACAAGGAAGAGTGAATGAAAAGGTGATCGTCCTTTGCTTACTGCAATTGCAACTGCTTCTAAGCGCCCCCCCCCCCCCATAGTCAGTGACCTGCTGATCCACTTTCATTCAACGTTTCCTGCAGTTGCCTCATCTTTTCCAGGTGCTCATATTTAAACCACTTTGATCTTTCTATTGTTCGATGAAACCTGTGCAGAACAGCACTTAATGGTTTCAAGGGTATAAAAACCCTACACAATGAGCTTTTCTTATCTACTCCTACTTGGTCTGTTAAATACTAGACATGTGCATTCGTTTTCGTCCGAATGCATTTTCGTTCCGAATTTCGGGGATTTTTGCTTTCGTTTTAACAAACGATAACGAATGTGCAGAGTCTGAAATCTGAAAGATCCGACATAAAAAATGCTTTATTTAACAGTTCAATATAGATAGAAGATTCGACATGACGGTGACAATAGCGATCTGTGCCTATCGAATCTGCGGGTGAATGTGCCTAACCTTAACTCTATTAGTCCAAGATCATTTGACATAGAGAGAAAAGATTCGACACAGAGAGAAAAGATTCGACATTATAGAGACATGAACATTCGACATAGAGAGAAAAGAGTCGACATAGAGAGAAAAGAGTCGACATAGAGCAAAAAGATTAGACATAGAGCGAAAAGATTTGACATAGAGAGAAAAGATTTGACATAGAGAGAAAAGAGTCGACATAGAGAGAAAAGAGTCGACATAGAGCGAAAAGATTAGACATAGAGAGAAAAGAGTCGACAGAGAGAAAAGATTCGACATAGAGAGAAAAGATTCGACATAGAGAGAAAAGATTCGACATATAGAGAAAAGATTTGACATCGAGAGAAAAGATTCGATATAGAGAGAAAAGATTTGACATAGAGAGAAAAGAGTCGACATCGAGAGAAAAGATTTGACATAGAGAGAAAAGAGTCGACATTGAGAGAAAAGATTCGACATAGAGAGAAAAGATTCAACATTATAGAGACATGAAGATTCAACATTGAGAGAAAAGATTCGACATAGAGAGAAAAGATTCGACATAGAGAGAAGATTCGACATCGAGAGAAAAGAGTCGACATCGAGAGAAAAGAGCCGACATTATAGAGACATGAAGATTCGACATAGAGAGAAAAGAGTCGACATTGAGAGAAAAGAGTCGACATCGAGAGAAAAGAGTCGACATTATAGAGACATGAAGATTCGACATCGAGAGAAAAGATTTGACATAGAGAGAAAAGAGTCGACATCGAGAGAAAAGATTAGACAAAGAGAGAAAAGATTCGACATTAGAGAGACATGACGATTCGACATCGAGAGAAAAGAGTTGACATCGAGAGAAAAGAGTCGACATTATAGAGACATGAAGATTCGACGAAGCAGATAAAAGCATACGATCGCCACGAGCGGACATTTATGGTCAAATGCTCCGCCCATAGGCTATAGAAGAATTATAATGTTGGCTGACTAGTAATAATAATTAATAAATATAATTATTACTTGTGTCATACAACATTAGAATTGTACTATAGCTTGTGGGCGGAGCATTCGGCCGGAAATGTACGATTGCGGCGTCGTACAGTTTAGCTGCTTCGTCGAATCTTCTTAGAACATTCGACAGACACCATAAGCCTTCAATGACAGATTCAACCTTAATTGATTCAGATTTTCGGACGGATGCATTTTTTAACAAAACAAAATAAATAAAAACGAATTTCGGAAGTAACTAAATAATTTTATTTTTCGGACGAAAACGAAATTCCGAAACTAAATATTTCAGTGTGCACATGTCTATTAAATACACCATTCAACTTGTTTTCTTATATCAGTTCACGCAAAATAAAAATAAAAAATAAAAATCACAGTTGATCCTGCCAGAAACCCATGGAGCTTGTAACTTCCTATAGTGTGCAGACAACATAGCGCCTCTGCTGCACTAAAATTCCAAGTAGTGTTGTCAGCTTTGCCCAGTTTCCTTCTGTGAACTACAGAATACCTTCTCCTATGTCAAAGATTTGGAATGAGTGTTGAGGAGCACCCGATATAAAAGTTCATAAGACTTCTAGAGTTTCAGTCCAAATTTTTATTTGACAAAGTGTTACAAGAGAAGTGGAGTGGCTTTGGCCACAAAACGCGTAGAGATCATTGGTGGCTCTTATCTCCTCCCTATTTGTGAAGAATTTATTTGTTATCAGCATGATATACACTGACCAGCCACTTTATTAGGTCCATCTTGCTAGTGCCGGGTTGAACCCGCTTTTGCCTTCATTCTTGGTGGCATAGATACAACAAGGTGTTGGAAACGTTCCTCCGAGATTTTGCTCCATAGTGACATGATAACATCACACAGTTGCTGCAGATGCCAATCTCCCGCCACATCCCAAAGGTCTTCTATTGGATGAGATGTGGTGAGAGTGGAGGCCATTGGAGTACAGTGACCTCATTGTCCAGTGGTGAGATGATTGGAGCTTTGTGACATGGTGCATTATCCTGCTGGAAGGAGCCATCAGAAGATGGGGACACTGTAGTCATAAAGGGATGGACATGGTCAGCAACAATACTCAGGTAGGCTGTGGTGTTTAAACCATACTCAATTGGTACTAAGGGGCCCAAAGTGTGCCAAGAAATTACCCCCCCCCACACCATTACCCCACCACCAGCCTGAACCGGTGATACAAGGCAGGATGGATCCATGCTTTCATGTTGTTTACACCAAATTCTGACACCACCATCTGAATGTCGCAGCTGAAATCGAGACTCATCAGACCAGGCAATGTTTTTCCAATCTTCTATTGTCCAGTTTTGGTGATCCTGTGCCAATTGTAGCCTCAGTTTCCTGTTCTTAGCTGACAGGAGTGGCACCCGAAGGGGCAGGGCGTCTTCTGCTGCTGTAGATCAACTGCTTCAAGGTTGGATGTGTTGTGCATTCAGAGACGGTATTCTGCATACTAGGAATGAGCGCGTTCGGCGAACAACGAACGATTTGGGCCGTTCGCGCCAAATTCGAGTGACGCGAACGGCCCACAATACACTGCGCCATCGCAGTGTAATCCCGGCGCTGTGATTGGCCAAGCATGCATTGTGACCCTGCATGCTTGGCCAATCACAGCGCCGGCAGCGAGGAGAGCAATGATTGGCCACAGGCAGGATGCCTGTGGCCAATTATAGCTGAGGGGGTTTAGTACACGCCCCACACTATAAAAGGCCGCCAGCGCGGCGGCCTCGTGTATTGTGTTCCGGAGCAGGGAAAGTGAAGGATAGGCAGGGACAATGTCAAATCCATTCTTTGCTAAACCTTGTGTGTAGGGACAGAGAAGGATAGGCAGGGAGAGTGTCAGTGTCATATTCTTTGCTAAACCTTGTGTGTAGGGAGAGAGAAGGATAGGCAGGGAGAGTGTCAGTGTCATATTCTTTGCTAAACCTTGTGTGCAGGGAGAGAGAAGGATAGGCAGGGAGAGTGTCAGTGTCATATACTTTGATAAACCTTGTGTGCAGGGAGAGAGAAGGATAGGCAGGGAGAGTGTCAGTGTCATATACTTTGATAAACCCTGTGTGCAGGGAGAGAGAAGGATAGGCAGGGGACAGTGTCAGTGTCATTGTTGCTAAGCCTCCTGCACATTATACACCTGAAGTTAGCCCGTATTGCTGCTTTTTCCTGGTGTGTTACACCAACAGGATTTTGCGGCACTTACAGCGGGCGGAGTGTGCCTCCTGACCATATTACACCTGAACTTAGCCTGTATTGCTGCTTTTTCCTGGTGTGTTACACCAACAGGATTTTGCGGCACTTACAGCGGGCGGAGTGTGCCTCCTGACCATATTACACCTGAACTTAGCCTGTATTGCTGCTTTTTCCTGGTGTGTTACACCAACAGGATTTTGCGGCACTTACAGCGGGCGGAGTGTACCTCCTGACCATATTACACCTGAACTTAGCCTGTATTGCTGCTTTTTCCTGGTGTGTTACACCAACAGGATTTTGCGGCACTTACAGCGGGCGGAGTGTGCCTCCTGACCATATTACACCTGAACTTAGCCTGTATTGCTGGTTTTACCATTTCCCTGCAGGCCATTAGAATGTCTGGAAGGCAAACAAGGAGAGGCAGACAGTCAGGAGCCAATAAAAGAGGACAAGCAGGCTCTGTGTCTAGAGACAACAGTGCTGGTCGTGGACGCGGTGCATCGCCATCAGCACGTGGCCATGGGACACGCTTGTCCTTCTTTTCGGCAGCTGGACGTGTTGAGCCGCATCATGCCGAAGACTTGGTAGAGTGGATGACCAAGCCCTCCTCATCCTCCTCATCCTCTCTCACCCAGGCTCAGGGTACTGGCAAAGCAGCTGCCAAAGCGTCCTCTTCCCTGGTATCAATGTCATCATCAGTCACTCCTTCCCTAGACCAACCATGTCCTCCTGAGGAGTCCCCCGAACTGTTTGAGCACAGTGTTGGGTACATGCTCCAGGAGGATGCCCAGCGTTTCAAAGGGTCTGATGATGATACCCAGCTAGAGGAAGGCAGTAGCGTGAGAGCAGAGAGAGGGGATGCTCAAGAAGGACACCAATCTGGCAGTCATGTTCCAGCAGCTGCAGCATACTGCCAGATTGGCTCCAGTGATGAGGAGGGAGGGGATGATGAGGTCACTGACTCCACGTGGGTGCCTAATAGGAGAGAGGAGGAGGAGGAGGATGAGGAGGAGGCACATCTCCAACGAGGCAGGATGCCCTCGGGGGGCCAGCGTAAGGGCAGCACACCGACGGAATCACACCGCAGAGCTCCGCCTGTGCAGGGCGCTGCCTCTGCCCGTTATTCAAAAAGTTCTTTGGTGTGGGCCTTTTTTGAGTCGAGTGCATCAGATCGCACAGCTGCTGTTTGCAACATATGTCTCAAGCGTATATCGCGTGGCCAAAACATCACCCGCTTGGGCACCACATGCTTGACCAGACCTATGTTGACCTGCCATGCAGCTCGTTGGCAAGCCTACCTTAAAGACCCACACCAAAGAACAAAGCGGACCTCTTCTTGCACCGCATCAGCTGGGATCTCCAACCCCACTATACCTTCAGTCCTCTCTGAAACCTGCTCTGAGAGGAATGAATGTGTAGAATTAGCTGTGTCACAGCCAAGTACTTGCGGGCACTCTGCTAGCAGTTCACCGACGTCCGATTCTAGCAGGCAAATTTCTCTGCCCCAGCTGCTGGACCGTTGAAAGAAGTTTACTCCCAGCCATCCACATGCCCAGCGGTTAAATGCTAGCTTGGCTAAATTGCTAGCGCTTCAACTGCTGCCTTTTCAGTTGGTAGACTCGGCCCCCTTCCGTGAGTTTGTGCAATGTGCGGTTCCTCAGTGGCAGGTTCCCAAACGCCACTTTTTCTCACGGAAGGCGATTCCGGCTCTCTACCGGCATGTGGAAGGCAATGTCTTGGCCTCGCTGGACAGGGCGGTCAGCGGTAAGGTGCATATTACCGCTGACTCATGGTCCAGCAGGCATGGACAGGGACGTTACCTTTCTTTCACGGCCCATTGGGTCACTCTTTTGGCAGCTGGGAAGGATGCAGGACAAGGTGTTGTTCCACCGCCACGCCTCCAAAATGCTACTACTGGTTGTGACACACCTCTGTCCTCCACCCCCTTCTCTTCTTCTTCCTCCGTGGCCTCTTCCTGTGCATTGTCCTCGGAACCAGCGGTGTTCCGTAGGCGTTCAAGGGGCTACGCAAGTACGCAGGCAAAAAGATGCCATGCCGTGCTTGCGCTGGTGTGTTTGGGGGCCAGGAACCACACTGGGGCAGAGGTTCTGTCTGCTCTGCAGGGGCAGGCCGAGAGGTGGTTGAAGCCACGCCAGCTTAAGCCAGGAATGGTAGTTTGCGACAATGGCACCAACCTCCTCTCCGCTCTCTGACAGGGACAACTGACCCATGTGCCCTGTGTGGCTCACGTCCTTAACCTGGTGGTGCAGCGGTTCTTGGGCAGGTACCCGGTCTTACAGGATGTCCTGAGGCAGGCCAGGAAAGTCTGTGTGCATTTCCGCAGATCTTATAATGCCAGTGCTCGCCTGGCTGAGCTGCAAAAGGAGTTGAACCTGCCCAAGAACCGCCTTATATGTGACATGCCCACCAGGTGGAACTCAACGTTGGCCATGCTGCAGCGGCTGCACACGCAGCAGAGGGCCCATCAATGAGTACCTGTGCGACTACGGCACCAGGACAGGGTCAGGGGAGCTCGGGTTTTTTTCACCACGCCAGTGGGGCATGATCAGGGATGCATGCACTGTCCTGGCACCATTTGAGGAGGCCACGAGGATGGTGAGCAGTGACAGTGCATGCATCAGTGACACTGTACCTCTTGTCCACCTGTTGGAACATACGCTGCGTGGAATAATGGACAGGGCACTTGAGGCAGAACAGAGGCAGGAAGAGGAGGACTTCCTTGCCTCTCAAGGCCCCCTTTACCCAGACAGTGTTCCTTCTGTCCCACCCATCGCACAGGAAGAAGAGGAGGAGGAGGAGGATTGTGTCAGCATGGAGGTGGAGCCTGGCACTCAGCATCATCAGCAGCAGTCTTTTAGGGATGATTTACAGTCCCAAGAAACCAGTGGACTTGTATGTGGCTGGGAGGAGGTGGCTGCGGATCATGTCGTCCTTAGTGACCCAGAGGACTCCGGACCGAATGCCTCAGCTAACCTACACTGCATGGCCTCCCTGATCCTGCAAAGTCTGCGGAAGGATCCTCGTATTCTTCGGATCAAGGAGAGGGACCATTACTGGCTGGCCACTCTCCTTGATCCACGGTACAAGGGTAAGGTTGCGGACCTTATCTTACCGTCGCAGAGGGAGCAGAGGATGAGACAACTCCGGGAGGCCTTGCAGAAAGGTCTGTGCAACGCGTTCCCAGAGACTGGGAGGTTACAAACTCCTGGTCCTGGACAACGAGTTGCTGAGGCTTCGGTCAGTCAAAGAAGGAGCGGTGGGGAAGGTGGCCGTCTGACCGATGCGTTCAGACAATTCTTTAGTCCGCAGCCCCAAGGTATGATCGGTTCCAGCAACCATCGCCAGCGTCTGATATACATGGTGCAGGAATACCTAGGGGCAAGGTCAGACTTGGACACCTTCCCCACCGAAAATCCTCTGGCTTACTGGGTCTTGAGGATGGATCACTGGCTAGAGCTTGCACAGTATGCAATTGAGCTACTGGCCTGTCCTGCATCCAGCGTTCTTTAAGAACGCACATTCAGTGCTGCTGGAGGATTTGTCACGGATCACAGGGTGCGCCTGTCCACCGACTCTGTTGATCGACTGACTTTCATAAAGATGAACCAGTCTTGGATCACCACCAGCTACCAAACACCTGAAGTTGATATAACAGACTAATTTATTTTCAAATGTCACATCCCTTCAAGACTGATGCTGATGCTGAGAGACTGTCCTGTTATGTTGACTGACTATCCTCCTCCTCCTCAATGATCCGATTGATGATGATAGCTTGGAAGAACATTTTTGTTTCTGGGTGCCGCCACCAGTGGCTAAGGCCCAATTTTTCAGCCCCTGTTTAACAGGGGCGTGTTATTAAAAAATTTTATGCAATGCTTTGCAGCAGGGCTCATTCCTGCACTCCAACTAGAGTATCTGGGAGTGGTTGCAGTGTCGTGGCACCAGCACCAGTGGCTAAGGCCCAATTTTTCAGCCCCTGTTTAACAGGGGCGTGTAATTACAATTTTTGATGCAATACTTTGCAACAGGGCTCATTGCTGTGCTCCAAGTACAGTATCTGCGAGGGGTTGCAGTGTTGTGGCACCAGTGCCTAAGGCCCAATTTTTATGCCCCTGTTTAACAGGGGCATGTAATTATAATTCTTGATCTAATAATTCACAGCAGGGCCCATTCCTGCGCCCACCAAGACTAACTGTGAGGCCTTACAGTGTTGTGTCAACACCACCACCACCACCACCACCAAAGGCCCAATTTTTCAGCCGCTGTTCAACAGGGGCATGCAATTACAATTCTTGATCTAATAATTCACAGCAGGGCCCATTCATGCGCCCACCAAGAGTAACTGTGAGGGCTCACAGTGTTGTGGCAACACCAACATGTAAGGGGCAAATTTCAGCTGAGTATATACGGCAGGCCCCTACTTTCAAACATCCAACTTACAAACGACTCCTCCTTGCAAACGGAAGGATACAACAGGAAGTGAGAGGAAATCTACCCCTAGGAAGGCAAATTCTCTCCTGTAAGAGTTAATATGGGAAAAAAGTGTCTCCTCTCCACTGATGCTTTATCACCAATTCTTGTTTCAATAAAAACCCAAAATTTTCAAAAAACATTTGTCATTAGGACGGAAAGTGAGGTGAACTGTTCTGAACAGGTGCACACTGCACAGACAGAAAAACAAATGTTACAGGGGTGATAACCCTTCCCTATGTTTTCCAAAAAGCTTAAAAATAGATTTTTTGGCTGGAGCTACACTTAAACAATGTACCTGTTCAAAATTACAAACAGATTCTACATAAGAACAAACCTACAGTCCCTGTCTTGTATGCACCGCCTGTATACGGCTGTTCAGAGTATATAGGGCCTTTTTTATTTTGTGTGCAGGGTTCCCCTTAATATCCATACAAGACCCAAAGGGGCTGGGGTAGGGGGGGGGGCTGTGATGGGGTAGCTATGCCATTTTTCTTAAAGATTTTCATCCATATTACCGGGACCAGACATTACATTAAAGCCGCAAGCAGTTTTAAATGGCTTTTTTTTCCTTTAGAAGTGTCATTTTGTGCAGGGACAGTTCTAAACACGGGAAACACGTGCCACTTCACAGGCATACTTTAGACACCCCCCAGGTACGATATTTAAAGGAATATTTGACTTTTTTTTTTTCACTTTATGCATCATTAAAATGACTTCTCCCGAAAAACGGCCGTTTTTAAAACTTTTTTTTGCATTGATACATGTCCCCTGGTGCAGAACCCGGGTTCCCAAACCCTTTTTAGGACAATAACATGCATATTAGTCGTTATAATTAGCACTTTAGATTTCGAACGTTCGCGTCCATTGTATTTAATAGGGTTCTAAAGTTCGTGCGAACTTTCGGTCCGTTCGCGGGTTCTGGTGCGAACCGAACCCGGGGGTGTTCGGCTCATCACTACTGCATACCTTGGATGTAACGAGTGGTTATTTGACTTACTGTTGCGTTTCTATCATCTGGAACCAGTCTGCCCATTCTCCCCTGACCTCTGACACCAACAAGGCATTTTCCTCCACACAACTGCCTCTCACTGGATATTTTCTCTTTTTCCCACCATTCTCTGTTATACCAAGAGATGGTTGTGCAGGAAAATCCCAAAAATACTCAGACCAGCCCGTCTGGCACCAACAACCATGCCACATTCAAAGTCTTTTAAATCCCCTTTCTTCCCCATTCTGATGCTCAGTTTGAACTTCAGCAAGTCATCTTCACCACCTCTAGATGCCTAAATGCATTGAGTTGCTGCCATATGATTGGCTGATTAGAAATTTGTGTTACCAAGCAATTAAACAGGTGTACCTAATAAAGTGGCTGGGGAGTGTATGGTCCATTTTGGGACAGAACAGTTGGTTATCTTGAATTACAATTGTAATAAGACAGTAGAGGGCTGGATATTTGTTTTGGGTACACCTATACTAATGATTTTCAGAATCCTTTCCCTTTCCTAATTGGAGTTTAATGTTTAATTATTTTTATATTATGGAAAATTCCTCCCAAAATTCATCCCAAAGATATTCTATGGGGCTGTGGCAGGCCTGTCAAGTTCCTCCACCCAAAACTTGCTCATCCATGTCTTTATGGACCTTGCCATTAAAGTTCATGTGCGTGTAAAGGCAGGTGTCCCAATATTTTTGACAATATAGTGCATGTGGATATGTAGTTGTCATTTGATACCTAGTGCCTTAAAATCCCAACTGCCTCTGCCATCATGAGGGCTGGTGTATAGAAAGATGAAATGTGACCTGATGAAGGGGGAAGCTTTTCCCCGAAACCCGTTGGGTTTTTCTTGTAAGCGTTTATCAAATAAAAATTTGGACTGAAACAATAGAATTGTTAGTAACATTAATAATAGGATTAATTACGGTATGGAGTGTGAAAGGAATATATTTTTCAAGTCTTACAACCCAGAGGGGGGAGCCACAAATATGTTCATATTATTTGTTGACCGGAATAAAAGCTGAAAAGAATGAGGGCCAGATGATGGCCAATGAGAGCCTTATAAGGGATTCCAATCCTAGAGCATTTTTTGCTTCCAGTCTCTAGTTTGGCATCACAAAGTCTTGTTTAGGAATAGAATCTCCTCCAAGGAACACTTAAGCCACCAACCAGATCTCCTTCTTTTCAGCATTCTTAAAGGAGGAGTGGATGTGTGTAATGATCTCTGTGTAAGCCCGGTGGGGTGGAGGGAGGTCTTTTTCTCTGTGCATGCATGGATCCTGGACTTTTTAACCGGAAGTCCTCAGTCAGTCCGTGTTGGCTGCAGCACCTCGAGCACTACCACACTGAGCACAGGTGCCCCACAGGGATGTTGTCATGGATATGCAGTAGTGTTTGTCTGCCATCTTACCTTCCTCCTCATGTGTTCATCTAGAGACCAGACCTCCTTCACCTGGCTTCCTTTATAATCTCCTCCCAGCCTGACTCCACCCCAGGCCCTATCACTGAACACTATATTAACCTGTGCACTGCAAGCCTGCTTTGCTGATCAACGTGTTTGTTAGGCATTGTGTGTTTGGGTTCCTGCCTGCCGTGTGCTACGTCTGTCTCTCTGTTACGTTATTGGCTTGTCCCTGACCATCCCTGTCTGCTCGTGACCCTTGACCTTCGGCTCGTTCTTCGTTATCCTTGTCTGCTTGTGGCCCCTGACCTTCGGCTTGTTATTCGGTTCTCTCTATCGTGTGCTGCTGCTTCCCCTTATCCTACGGGGCGTGAGCTAGGAAACTCCAGGGGCCGCGACCTGGTCCCAGCCTGCAGCGTAACATCCTCACCACTAGAGGCCCTGGAGAAGACCAGCTGGGTCTTAGACTCCGCGCCCTGGGGAATCTTGGCTCTCGCTTCCGTTGGGATCCCGGTTGTGCTCCTCTGGTCCCGCTTTCCACAACCACCCAGTTTCCTATCCACAGAAGCCAGCCATAGGGTTCACTACCTCGCGGTGCACTCCTGTCCCCCTACGGTGTGCATCTGTCACCTGGCCACAGGTGACCCTGACAGTTTGATCAGCCATGAACCCGGCTGACATCCCGCTACCCGCGGATGATCCATTGCAGGGCATAGTTTGCAGACTTGAAACCCAGGAATCGAATCAGACTCAGGTGATGCGATTCCTCCAGGATCTGGCTTCTCGCTTCGAGCAGCTTCAGGCCTCCTTGGGAACCCTGAATCCGCAACCTCAAATACAATCAGCGGTTGCACCTATTGCACCAGTCGCAGCCACACACTCGCTACAACTGCCAGCTCCGTCCCGTTTCTCTGGGGACTCCAAGGCTTGCAGGGGGTTCCTTAGCCAATGCACGATTCATTTTGAGCTCCAGCCCCAAGACTTCCTGTCTGATCGGGCTAAGGTAGCCTATATCATTTCCCTCCTCTCTGGTGAAGCTTTAGCCTGGGCAGCCCCTCTGTGGGAACTGAATGATCCAGTGGTTTCTAGCCTGTCTGGCTTCTTGAAACTTTTTCGGAATATCTTCGAAGAACCGGCTCGTGTCTCTTCAGCGGCCAGCGCCCTTTTACGTCTCCGCCAAGAGTCTGCTTCTGTGGGACAGTATGCCCTTCATTTCCGCATACTGTCGGCTGAGTTGAGCTGGAACAATGAGGCCTTAGTCGCAACCTTTTTGCATGGCCTGTCTGATAGAGTGAAGGATGAATTAGCTGGAAGAACCATCCCCACTGATCTGGCCGGCGTTATCTCCTTGTGTAACCAGATCGATATTCGCTTTCAGGAGAGGACCTTAGAAAAGCAACGCCAGCACTCCTTGGTTCTTAGTCAGCCTGAGCTCCCCTCTCTTCGACCCGTAGAGCATCTCCTACCAGCTGAGGAACCCATGCAGCTGGGTCGGACCAGGCTATCCCCCGAGGAACGTGCTAGGCGCAGAACTCTTGGTCTGTGTCTTTACTGTGGGGGCAAAGGTCATTTTCGTGACACTTGCTCTCTTTGTCCAGAAAAACGTTCGGGTCCACTTCATCTGGAAAGTGGAGTATTGGACCCAGAAATATCACCTTCCCCTTCTCGTCTTCTGCTTTCTGTGTTCCTTCATGTTGGTGCTTCTTCTCATTCGGTCTCAGCATATCTGGATTCCGGAGCCGCTGGTAATTTCATGGACTGGGAAATCGCATCGTCCATGAGACTTACTCTTTTGCCCCTCACCACGCCATTGGTGGTCTTGGCGATTGATGGTACTGTTCTTCCAGGGGGACCTATCCGCTTCCAGACCCTCCCTGTTAAGATGTCGGTAGGGACACTCCACCAGGAGTGGATATCCTTCCTTATCTTACCCAAGGCCTCAACGCCTATAATTTTGGGTCTCCCATGGTTACAGCTCCATTCTCCTCATGTGGACTGGACTACTGGACAGATCCTGGCTTGGGGTCCCTCCTGTTCCTCGTCCTGCCTACCCAAGGTTGCCCCCTGTGAATCTGAGCCGGTCATTCATTCCAGGTTGCATAACCATTTACATTTCTCTGTCCCTAACCACCCTTGGACGCACAGCCAGGCTAGCTTGTCTACAAGTCCTGCAGTCGCTACGTCTTGCGATGCGATTCAGGTAGTCGCTACACCTGACTCAGCTATTCACTCTGCCTCTGTACTAGTTATGCCAGTCCAGCCCATGCCCAGTGAGCCTCTCACTTTTTCTTGTTCGGGACATTCTGCTTGTCCTTCAGCTATTCAGCTTGACTCCGGCGACATGTCACCTTCTAACCAACCTGACTTCAGGGTTCCACTGACATCTGCCCAGTCTGATGGTCCTGTGCAAGATGACCAGTTCCCCTTTAAGGGTCTAGGGGACCCTCCTCAGATTCCTGTTGATCGTCTCATGCCCTTGCTTATTCCTAGAGAGCCTTTGGTCCTCAATAGATCTTCTTGTCATCTCCCTACCTCGTTTTCAGTCTCTGAGGATAATCTTAAGTACGAGGTTAGACAAGTTCTGGATTCTCGGCTCTGCAGAGGCATTCTTCAGTACCTTGTGCATTGGAGAGGTTTTGGTCCTGAGGAGGCGTCTTGGATCGCTGCATCTGATGTCGCTGCACCTCATCTGTTGAGAAGGTTTCATCAGAGATTTCCCTTTAAGCCTGGGTCCAGGCGGGGGAGGGCCCATAAGAGGGAGGGTACTGTCATGGATATGCAGTAGTGTTTGTCTGCCATCTTACCTTCCTCCTCATGTGTTCATCTAGAGACCAGACCTCCTTCACCTGGCTTCCTTTATAATCTCCTCCCAGCCTGACTCCACCCCAGGCCCTATCACTGAACACTATATTAACCTGTGCACTGCAAGCCTGCTTTGCTGATCAACGTGTTTGTTAGGCATTGTGTGTTTGGGTTCCTGCCTGCCGTGTGCTACGTCTGTCTCTCTGTTACGTTATTGGCTTGTCCCTGACCATCCCTGTCTGCTCGTGACCCTTGACCTTCGGCTCGTTCTTCGTTATCCTTGTCTGCTTGTGGCCCCTGACCTTCGGCTTGTTATTCGGTTCTCTCTATCGTGTGCTGCTGCTTCCCCTTATCCTACGGGGCGTGAGCTAGGAAACTCCAGGGGCCGCGACCTGGTCCCAGCCTGCAGCGTAACATCCTCACCACTAGAGGCCCTGGAGAAGACCAGCTGGGTCTTAGACTCCGCGCCCTGGGGAATCTTGGCTCTCGCTTCCGTTGGGATCCCGGTTGTGCTCCTCTGGTCCCGCTTTCCACAACCACCCAGTTTCCTATCCACAGAAGCCAGCCATAGGGTTCACTACCTCGCGGTGCACTCCTGTCCCCCTACGGTGTGCATCTGTCACCTGGCCACAGGTGACCCTGACAGATGTGCAGGGACGCCATCAGGAATTTTGGGGCCCCTTACACAGCTTCAGGCATGGGCCCACTGGAGCAGAGGAGAACCGGGGGGGGCTGCCGCGAATTGAGAAGCGGGGGGGGTGCCACGAATTGAGAAGCAGGGGGGGGTGCTGCCGCGAATTGTTGAGGTCGGGGGGGGCGCTTTGGGTGCTGACGAACAAAAAAACCCCCCAAAAGAACAAAAAAAAAGGGGGGGTTGCCATCCGAGGCCATGGGGAACTCTGGGCCCCTTACAAAAAAAAAAGAAGAAATAAAAAAAAAGAAAAAAAAAAGAAAAGGGGGGCCATCCGTGCCTGTACCCCCTGATGGCGGCCCTGGGGATGTGTGCTTAGTAGACATGTGCACACTGAAATATTTTGTTTCGGAATTTCGTTTTCGTCCGAAAAATTAATTTATTTAGTTACTCCCGAAATTCGTTTTTATTTATTTTGTTTCGTTAAAAATTGCATTCGTCCGAAAATCCGAATTAATTAGGGTCGAATCTGTCAATTGAAGGCTTATGGCGTCTGTCGAATGTTCTAAGAAGATTCGACGGACCAGCTAAACTGTACTACGTTGTCTCGTCACATTCGGCTCCCCATCACAGATTGCTCCGGAAGTGACGTTCCGTCGCCGCCATCTTGCTACACCCCACACTCCTGCACAGTAATGATAGAGAGAGAAGGGGGCAAGCGGACATCTTGTTACACCCAGAGTTTTAGATTTCACTTTTTGAAAAAAGGCAGGACTTGTGGGCGGACTTTAACCACTTAAGCCCCGGACCAATACGGGCCATTATGACCAGGCCCCTTTTTGCGATTCGGCACTGCGTCGCTTTAACTGAAAATTGCGCGGTCGTGCGACGTGGCTCCCAAACAAAATTGGCGTCCTTTTTTTCCCACAAATAGAGCTTTCTTTTGGTGGTATTTGATCACCTCTGCGGTTTTTATTTTTTGCGCTATAAACAAAAATAGAGCGAAAATCTTGAAAAAAATGACATAGTTTTTTACTTTTTGCTATAATAAATATCCCCAAAAAATATATAAAAAAACATTTTTTTTCCTCAGTTTAGGCCGATACGTATTCTTCTATATATTTTTTGTAAAAAGAAATCGCAATCACTGTTTATTGATTGGTTTGCGCAAAAATTATAGCGTTTACAAAATAGGGTATAGTTTTAAGGCATTTTTATTAGTAATTTTTTTTTTACTAGTAATGGCAGCGATCAGCGATTTCTTTCGTGACTGCGACATTATGGCAGGCACATCGGACACATTTGACACATTTTTGGGACCATTGTCATTTTCACAGCGAACAGTGCAATAAAAATGCACTGGTTACTGTGAAAATTACACTGGCAGTGAAGGGGTTAACCACTAGGGGCGCTGGAGGGGTTAAGTGTGCCTAGGGGCGTGTTACTAACTGAGGGGGGCGTGGCTACGACTGACACATCACAGATCTCCGCTCTGATTACACAGAGCGGAGATCGCTGACATTGTCAGTAGAGGAGCAGGGAGATGCTGTGTTTACACACACATCTCCCTTCTCCCAGCCTCCATGAGACGATCACCGGGATCCCCACGGCGATCGAGTCCGCGGGACCCGCGGTCCCACTCACGGGGAAGGCAGGGGGGGGGTCAAGAGCGCGCCGCCGCCAGCGCGCGCGACCCCGACGTCGGCAGTTAAAGGCCCACGTACAGGTACGTGATTGTGCCTGTACGAGCCATTCTGCCGACGTATATCGGCGTGAAGAGGTCGTTAAGCAGTTAAAGGTACCAGAAAAAGGAAATCACAAAATTTAGAAAAATATATGTAGCACACGGATGTTCTTCCCCTGCCTTGGCTCACTGGCAGGAAAGACACACCATGCCACCGTGCCCGTACCCTCTGGTATGGAGGTTAAGCACACTTTTAACTTACGGGTCCTGAAGCAAGGTTCTCCATAAAGTTGGTTCTCGTCTCTTAGGATGTAAGGACAAGTCTTTATATCCCCAAATAACTCCAAGGTCCACACCAGTAGTAAACTCCAACGTAGAGTTTATTTTCTTTATATGCAAAAGCCAATGGATAGGAAAGGGTGGACAGAGGACAGGACAGCAGGAGTTTGGATTTAAGTCCAGGCACAAGACAGATTAGGTATTCACTACTCGTTCCTCAAGTAGGCTTAGCTCACCCGGATAGTTCCCTATGAAAGCGGATCCTAGCAGCCGAAGTGATGTTCGGACGTTTCTTTAGTTTTCCCCTTTAGATGCGACTGGGAGATTCTCTGCCACAGAACCGTTGTTCCCAATCCTCTAGTGTTGGATGGATGTAATCCCTCCAGAGAGTTACCAGGCCCTACTTTCTCTGTGAACTCTTTACCGGTCCTTCAGAAGGGTCCTCCCCCGGCCTCCTCATCTTAGAAACGGGTCCCCATGCCAGAGGCACCCTGGGATTTCTCCTTCCAGGACACGGGCCCCAGCTAAAGGTGCTGGGCCCAAGGCTGTTTCAGCAGCCCCAGGGCTAAAGGTGCCTGGGACTGGTGTGGACGTGGGCCCCTAGCCAGGAGGGCCAGGTACCACACTCCACGGTGGCCTCCCTGGGCTCGAACCGGAACCACACCCGGCTCTCCACCTCGACCCCACCGAAAACCACCCCCTACAGGTAGCGTCTGCCCCTTTTATATACTCTCCCGGCATGCACAGCAGGTTGACCACACCCACTGTACCGCCACCGAGAGAGGACACCCAAGGCACAGCACTATACCAGCGGTTCAATCCTGGCCTATTATGGCAGTGCCACCTACAGGCCACAGGGAACTATAAATACACCAGTATACTACATGCGGTGTAAAAATAGAATGCCCTAACAATTAAGGTGGTTTGAGCCCAACTACAGCTCAAACCTTCCCCTAAATTTGGGTACATAGCGCCCCTAAAATGGAATGGGCGCTACACATAGATTTAATGTACATAAAAATAATGAATACAAAATAACATTGTTAAAAAACACAGATAAACGACTCTGAGTAGGAGTCATACATGAAATGACAATTCCCTGTTGGTATATCTTTACACAGATTCCCTTTTCTCTGATATCTGACAAAGTCCTGAGGAAGCCACAAGCGAAACGTAGACAAATTGTCAGAGTTATATCACTAGTAAATGACACATTGTCATAGATATACCAACAGGAAATTGTCATTTAATGTATGACTCCTACTCAGAGTATTTTATCTGTGTTTTTTAACAATGTTATTTTGTATTCATTATTTATATGTACCGGTACATTAAATCTATATTTTTCTAAATTTTGTGATTTCCTTTTTCTGGTACCTTTAAAGTCCGCCCACAAGTCCTGCCTTTTTTCAAATTACAGTTCATGTGGATGTGGTACCCCCTTCACCCTTTTCTTTTTTATATATTTTAGATTTCACAGATATTTGTAACACAAAACGGAGCTTATATGCTTAAATACAGTGGACTGTAAATGTGAAAATCAGAGGTGTTCTGTCACATTAGCAACCATGTAAGGTCAGAAGGTTTGCTGCTGCTTTTAAAATTTAACATCTAAACAGTCCGTCGGATTTCCAAATACTGTATTTAAGCTTATAAGCTCAGTTTTGTGTTGAAAATAACTGTGAAATCTAAAACGCAGTTGGGTGTAACAAGATGTCCGCTTGCCCCCTTCTCACTATCATTACTGTGCAGGAGTTTGGGGTGTAGCAAGATGGCGGCGATGGAACGTCACTTCCGGAGCAATCTGTGATGGGGAGCCGAATGTGACGAGACAACGCCCCTAACGTACATCTCCGGTCGAATGTTCCGCCTACAAGCTATAGAAGAATTCTAATGTTGTATGACACTAGTAATAATTATATTTATAAATTATTATTACTAATCAACCAACATTCAAATTCTTCTATAGCCTATGGGCCGAGCATTTGACCGGAGATGTACGATTGCGGCGTCGTACAGTTTAGCTGCTTGTCGAATCTTCTTAGAACTTTCGACAGACACCATAAGCCTTCAATGGCAGATTCAGCGTTTGTATGTTTTTCGCTGCTTCGTCAAATCTTCGTTGTTCATGTCGAATGGTCTACCCCCAACACTGTCTCTATATGTCGAATCTTTTCTCTCTTTGTAGAATAATCTTGGACTAATATAAGGTTAGGCACATTCGACCACAGGTTCGATAGACACAGATTGTTATTGTCAGCGTCACGTCGAATCTCCTATCTATATCGAACTGTTGTAGCAACGAATAAAGCATTTTTTTATGTTGGATCTTTCGGATTTCGGATTCTGCGCGTTCGTTTTCGTTTGTTAAAACGATAACGAAAATACCTGAAATTCGGACGAAAATGCATTCGGACGAAAACGAATGCACATGTCTAGTGCTCAGCCCGCTGCTCTTCACACTGCTGACCCACGACTGCACTGCCAAGTTCAGCTCCAACCATATCATCAAGTTTGCGGATGACACAACTGTTTTAGGTCTCATCAGCAACAATGATGAAACACTCTACAGACAACCGGGTAAATGGTGTAGTACAAACAACCTGTCCCTTCATGTAAGCAAAACAAAAGAAGGTTGTGATGGATTTCAGGAGAAATTCTGTTGATCACCCCCCATTGACCACCGACAGCTTGACTGTGGAGAGAGTCAGCAATGCTAAATTCCTTGGAGTGCACATCTCAGAGGATCTCATCTGGACAACCAACATCACGTCACTAACCAAGAAGGCACAACAGCGCCTATATTTTCTCCACCGCCTTAAAAAAGCCAGTCTCCCTCCACCCATCCTTACTGTATGCTATAGGGCAGTGATGTTTTGGAACTACATTTCCCATGATGTTCTTGCACTCTGCAGTGTAGTTGAGCATCATGGGAAATGTAGTTCCAAAACATCTGGGGTGCCAAGGTTCGCCATCACTGCTATAGGGGAACCATTGGGAGCCTGCTGACCAGCTGCATTATTGTCTGGTATGGGAACTGCAGTTCTGCTGACCGCAAGAACCTGCAGAGGCTTGTGAAGACGGCTGAAAAGATTATTAGTGTCTCTCTCCCCTCCATTCTGGACATTTTCCATACACAATGCTCCAGAAAAGCTATTAGAACCGTGAAGGATCCTACCCATCCCTCCCACAGTCTCTTCCAGCTCTTGCCATCAGGTAGAAGGTACCGGAGTACATTGGCGGCTGGTGCTCAAAATTTTGGGGGGGGGGGCGCAAACAAACATCAATTGCCGCCACTGTGCCCATTAAACGCAGCCACTGTGCCCAAACGCCACCAGTTTGCCCCCTCAAATACAGCCAGCTTCCCCCAAAATACAGTCAGTTCCCCCCCAAATACAGCCAGTTTGTCCCCAAATGCATCCAGTTTCCCCCCAAATGCAGCCAGTTTGTCCCCAAATGCAGCCAGTTTCCCCCCAAATGCAGCCAGTTTCCCCCCAAATACAGCCAGTTTCCCCCCAAATACAGCCAGTTTCCCCCCAAATGCAGCCAGTTTCCCCCAAAATACAGTCAGTTTCCCCCAAAATGCAGCCAGTTTCCCCCCAAATGCAGCCAGTTTCCCCCCAAATGCAGCCAGGTTCCCCCCCAAATGCAGCCAGTTTCCCCCCAAATGCAGCCAGTTTGTCCCCAAATGCAGCCAGTTTCCCCCCAAATACAGCCAGTTTCCCCCCAAATGCAGCCAGTTTGTCCGCAAATGCAGCCAGTTTGTCCCCAAATGCAGCCAGTTTCCCCCCAAATACAGCCAGTTTCCCGCAAATACAGCCAGTTTGTCCGCAAATGCAGCCAGTTTGTCCCCAATGCAGCCAGTTTCCCCCCAAATGCAGCCAGTTTCCCCCCAAATGCAGCCAGTTTCCCCCTAAATGCAGCCAGTTTCCCCCTAAATGCAGCCAGTTTGTCCCCAAATGCAGCCAGTTTGTCCCCAAATGCAGCCAGTTTGTCCCCAAATGCAGCCAGTTTGTCCCCAAATGCAGCCAGTTTCCCCCCAAATGCAGCCAGTTTGTCCCCAAATGCAGCCAGTTTCCCCCTAAATGCAGCCAGTTTCCCCCTAAATGCAGCCAGTTTGTCCCCAAATGCAGCCAGTTTCCCCCCAAATGCAGCCAGTTTGTCCCCAGATGCAGCCAGTTTGTCCCCAAATGCAGCCAGTTTGTCCCCGCTTCAGCCAATCAGGTTACCGGTAACCAGACCCGGTGAACCTGATTGACTGAGACGCCTGTCAGTGTTAACCAAGGAACGCACCCCCGTGCATCCCCTGGTTAACTATTTGGAAGCCGATTACAGCCCTCAGGCGCTGGCTCTGATAGGCACTTCCAAAAACCAACCAACTGCTGTTATTCAGATGGCCGGCGCTCACCAGGGGGCCGGCCATCTGAATAGTGGGCGGCAGCGGCGGCGACAATACATACATTCATGCAATGCATGAACCTATGTATTGTTGTTGTGAGTGATGGGCGCAGGAGAGAGAGGGGGCGGCGCTCCTGCGCCCAATATGGACGCACCACCACTGCCGGAGTATCAAAACCAGGACTGTCGTGCCGTGTACACACGATCGGATTTTCCGATGAAAAAAGTCAGACGGAGTCTGTTGGGGTTTTTTCATCGGAAATTCTGACTGTGTGTGGGCCCCATCGGAGAAATTCCGATGAATTCCATCAGGATTTTCATATAGAACCTGTTCTATTTTTTTCCAATTAAATTCCGTCGGAATTCCGATGGGAGTTTGGTTGAAAAAAGGACCGATTGTGTGTACGGGGCATCAGACTGCTTAACAGTTTTTTCTCCCAGGCTGTGACAGCCCTCAACTCCAATCCTCTTTGAAACTTTCTTCTACAACCTATATACTGTGACCAGGAACATCTCGCTTCCCGTCCTTTTTACTCTTGAATATGCACTAGACACTTTTATAAACACTTGCTGCTACAAAAAGACTCTTAAGGCCCGTACACACGATCGGATGCTCCGACAACAATTGTCCGACGGACGTGTTTTGTCGGATAATCTGACCGTCTGTACGCTCCATCGGACATTTGTTGTCCGAATTTCCGACAACAAATGTTGGGTGTTCATGCTCTCAAATTGTCCGACAACAAATGTGTTCCGTTGGACTAGAATCCGTCGGACTAAAATCCAAAGTACAAACACGCATGCTTCAAACCAATGCTAACCATAAGACAACATTAGCAGAAGTTGCCCAAAGGGTGGCACTAAAGAGCAGAAAAACCACATAGTTTTGTGAAATGTTGGCTGAAAATGTTCTGCCGTCTGTATGCAGAACAAATTCGCGGCCAACGCCCTTCAGACAAAAGGAAATACACAGTATATGTACAGTTACGTAGCTCCCAGATGTGTATAGGTTTATAATTTTTTATTTTAAGTTTTATTCTTTGTATATTTATAATTATGTTTAATTAGGATGTAGCACCGTGGCCCTGTGAGATACGGCATTTCGTTCTACCGGATGTCCTCACGTGTAGTAGAATGACAATAAAGCTTGACTTGACTTGATGTACAGCTTTACATTCCGGAGCTGTGCCTATGTGCCAGGATGAATAAACCCCATGCGCATGTGTGAGAGTGATGTCATTCCCCACCGGCCAATCAAGAGAGCCAAAGACCAAACATCTGTAAGAAACCTGTGAGAAGATGCTGGTGCCGGCAGGGCCAGAACAAGGGAGGAGGAGAAGGGAATAGGGTCGGCTGCCCCTGGAGCAAGGGAAGGGGGCACCAAATGGGTGAGTTCCTGCTGCTACACCTAGGAGGGGGGATTTGGGGTGGGGGGAGGATTTGTACTAGGAGGGGTGATTTCTTTGGGGAAGGATTTGTGCTTGGAGGGGGGAATGGGGGAATTGGGGGGGTGGTTGAGTTGGGAACGGGGATTGCCTGTGTGCCAGGATGACTGAACTCTTGCACATGTGTGGGATTGATGTTATTCCACACTGGCCAATGAAGACAGTCGCTTACCAACATCTGGAAGACATCTGTGAATAGGGCTGAAAGAAGAGGGGAAGAAAAGAGGGGTGGTTGCAAGGGAGGGAGGGGGGCCAATGTTGTGTTCCTACCACTACAGCAAGGAGGGGGTTTTGGGTGGGGGAGGATTTGTTCTGGGAGGGGGGAGGGGGGAAATTTGTGCTCGGAGCGAAAATTTGGGGAGAGAGGATATGTGCTACGAGAGAGTCATGGGGGAGAAGGGGGAATTTGAGGTGGGAAGGGGGATTGCCTGTGTGCCAGGATGACTGAAGTCTTGCACATGTATGGGAGTGACATCATTCCACATCAGCCAATCAAGACAGCCAAGTACCAGCATCCGGAAGAAGCTGGTGAGATGATGCTTGCATTGGCAGGGCCAGGACAAGGGGGGTGGGGGGAAGGAGGGGTGGCTGCCCCTCATGTAAAGGAGGGGGGCACCAAACAGGTGAGTTCCCACTGCTACTACTAGAAAGAGGGATTAGGGGGTGGGAGAGGATTTGTTCTGGGAGGGGGAATGGAGGATTTGTGATTGGCGGGAACATTTGGGGTGAGAGGATTAGTGCTAGGAGGGAGTCATTAGTTGGGGGGGGGGGTTTGAGTTAGAAAGGGGAATTGCCTGTGTGCCAGGATGACTGAACTCCTGTGCATGAGTGGGAGTGACATCATTTCACACCAGCCAATCAAGAAAAAGGGAGGAAGGAAGAAGAGGTGGCTGTCCCTGGCATTAGGGAGTGGGGCGCTCAATGGGTGAGTTCCAACCACTACAGTTAGGAGGGGGGTTGGGGGGGGGGTATTTGTGCTGGGAGGGGGATGTGGGTGGACTTGTGCTTGGAGGGAAAATTTTGGGGTGGGGGGTGGAGAGGACTTGCACTGGGAGGGGCGATTTTTTGGGGGGGAAGGTTTTGTGCTAGGGATGGAGGAATAAAGGGGGGGGTTGAGTTTGGAAGAGTGATTGGGGGGACAAAGAATTATGCTGGAGGGGGATTTGTACTGGGAGGAGGGGGAAGTTTTTCATTTTTGTTTGGGGAGAAATTTGGCTTGCAGAGGGAATTTATACCGGTGAGTGTGTAGATTAGTGCAAACTTTTTTTGGAGGGTAGGGAGGGAATTTTTGCTGAGGCATGGGGAGGTTGTCATCTTCACCCTGGACTCTAGAAGACCTTATCCTGTTCTTGAAGCAGGGGACCTCATGTACGCTAGACAGCTGAAGCAGAGGTAAGCATTGCAGACTTTAGTTCCGCTTTAGGCCCTGATGAAGGAGGCTCTTTGTAACCCCTGAACACACTGGTTTAACAAACCCAGGAATAAATACAACCGGGCAATAATTCCATTAGTTGGTGCTCTTCTATGGCATGACCACACAAACCTAGATAAGGGCTCTGTGTAACTAAAGAACAGCCCATCTAATTACCCGTGCAAATGCTATCCACCCAATTAGAGAATTTGGAGATCTAGACCACCAAGCTCTTACGATTCTATTCAATGCCAATTAAAAAAAAAAAAAAAAAAAAAAGTCCTATTGACAAAAGATATTTCATAGTTCGTAGTGCCAGCGCATTCTTATATTGGTTCACATTGCAGTTTTTCTAGCCTCACTATGCTCTTTCATTTTAATTTGTTTTCCTTGCCGTCGCGTCTATACCTAGAGGATGATTCGTGTAGAATCCATTAACCTCTGGACCTTGTAAAGGAACGTGAGCAGGCATATTCAAAGCCATGTAATTAGCTGTGATGGTGTGCGGGGAGCAATACGTTCTAGCAACCATTCAGATTTTAGTTTGCCGATATCAGCTTGGTGAAATTAAGAATCATGATTGGCTGCTACGGGCAAGTTTACTCTTTACTTTGGCCTTTCCTTTTACTGATAAGGCCTGTTAGATTTGCATCCTTAGTGTGTTTTCATGTTAAAAAAATTATTTTAGCACGTGCATAAAAATAAAAAATGGTTCTACAGGCAAAAGGGTTAAAGTGTATGTCGAAGCCAAAAAACATTTTTTCCAGTTTTCGGTGAAGCGGGGAAAGATTCCAACTCCTGCTGGGTTTTTATTGCAAGCGTAAGGATTTGAGCGACTTTGACTAGAGCCAAATTGTAATGTCTAGACAACTGGGTCAGAGCAACTCCAAAACTACAGCTCTTGTTCCTGGTCTGCAGTGGTCAGAATCAACCAAAAAGTGGTCCAAGGAAGGAAAACCGGCCAAGGCTCATTGATGGGCGTGGGGAGGGAAGGCTGGCCTGAGTAGTCCAATCCAATAGAAGAGCTACTGGAGCTCAATTTGCTGAAAAATTTAATGCTGGCTTCAATAGTAAGGTGTCAGAACACACAGAGCATCGCCGTTTGTTATGTATGGGCCTGCATTGCCATAGACTGGTCAGGATGCCCATTCTGACCCGTGTCCAAAATTGCCTACAGTGGGCACTTAAGCATCAGAACTAGACCACTGAACAATGGAAGAAGGTGGCCTTGTCTGATGAATAACGTTTTCTTTTACGTCATGTGGTTGGCCGGGGCGTAGCTTACCTGAGGAAGAGCTCACACCAGGATGCAGTATGGGAAATCCAATCCATGGAGGCCCCACCTCGCAACTTACAGGACTTAAAGGACCTGCTACTGACGGCTTGATGCCATATACCAAGGCATACCTTCAGAGGTCTAGTGGAGTCCATGCCTCTACAGCAGGGCTCAAAATTTCAAATCCTGAGCCAATAGCCAGACCTCAAGGGTTACTCGCCACCAGTTGCCGGGCCCAACCCCTACCATGCCTCGCCCTGAATCCCGCCCCTAAACACGCCCTCAAATTATCTCATGAAATGACACTTAAATTGTTTATGCAGAATTAAGTAATAAAAATAAATAACAACAACTTTATCCATGTCCAAAACTGCATCCTGCCCGTGTCTGTCAATACAGCCTGTGTCCGCCAGTGCAGCCTGTGACCGCCAATGCAGCCTGTGTCCCCAAATGCAGCCATGTGTCCCCAAATGCAGCCATGTGTAGCCTTGTGTCCCCAAATGCAGCCTTGTGTAGCCTTGTGTCCCCCAAATGCAGCCTTGTGTCCCCAAATGCAGCCTTGTGTGGCCTTGTTTCCCCAAATGCAGCCATGTGTCCCCAAATGCAGCCATGTGTCCCCAAAAGCAGCCATGTGTCCCCAAATGCAGCCTTGTGTAGCCATGTGTCCCCAAATGCAGCCTTGTGTAGCCTTGTCTCCCCAAACGCAGCCATGTGTCCCCAAATGCAGCCTTGTGTAGTCCTTTCAGGGAACTCTAGAAGTCCCATGAGTACTAGAAGATTGGACATGTTCAGAGTCATTTCAGGGAATTCTGGAAGTCCTCTGAGTACTGGAGGACAGGACATGCTCAGAGTCATTTCAGGGAACACTGGAAGTCCTCTGAGTACAGGAGGAGAGGACATGCTCAGAGTCATTTCAGGGAACACTGGAAGTCCTCTGAGTACAGGAGGAGAGGACATGCTCAGAGTCATTTCAGGGAACTCTGGAAGTCCTCTGAGTATTGGGGGGAGGGGACATGCTCAGAGTCGTTTCAGGAAACCCTGGAATTCCCATGAGTGCTGGAGGTCTCAGGATTCCTGGAAATCCTAGAAGATCCAGCAGGGATCCTGTGAGTACTGTAACAAGTACACAGGTCAGGCCGACAACACAGAGGCTAATAGCAAGGCAATAGTTTAGCGTGGTCCACCTTAAACGAGAAGCAATATTACACGAAGGATCTCCAAGTAAGAAACTTTGCAACATATTTACAAAAAATATTTGCTTTGGTTTTGAGTTTGCATCCAATTTCATATAATTGAACTATTCTTTGCAAGTTATCTGTAGGCTGTAGGTCCATGCATATCTGTGTACTGCCTGAGATATAACTGGGTCAAAAAATTCCCAACAGACCAGAACTATTTTTAAAGAAGAAATATGTGGTCTGCCACTACTGACCTCTCTTTTCACAAATGTTAGTTGCCTGACTGTTATACCGATCCAATATCCTCAGTCCTTTTTGAGTCACTAGCCTAGAGACAGTACAGCATGCAGAAACAGAGTTTATCTTGAATTCAGGTTGATGAAAGTTCAGATTCATTACTTGGTTTCTGAATTTGAAGTGGAGTTTTCCTTCTCCAGAGTTTCTAGTAGGATCCCCGGGGTCGCCATTCCAAATTATGTTCTGGGGCATCATATGATGAAGCACTGAGACCACCCACAGGCAATCCCAGGTCTTATTAGGTTAGTAGGGGACCCAGGTCCGGTATTCCCTATTGGGGACCTTGGCAGCCTACTGACCACTTTCACCCATTTTTTTTTTCATCCTAAATTTTATTTTTACCTAAATCTCAGAAATGTGTCTTTCTCTTGTCTTGGATTTACACAGTCTGTCATAAAATAAGGTCACGAGTTAGATAAGCGACATCGAACTTTGGCCATAATCACAGCAATGCCTATTGCGCGTACAATGGTGAGCTTGGTGTGAACAGCCGTTCCTTTCCACAGGCGATAAAAGCTTCCATTATCTCAGCATTCTGTCTAGGATATTAGAATGTTGACCGCCTTGTTAATGAGATTTTTTGCAACTGTTTTGCTTTTGTTTACAAAAATACAAATTGCTATACGAGCAAAATCTATTTTTATCTCCTTTAAGATTTGAAAGCGCTGTTTGCAAACTCAGTAACATTGAAAACACCTTGCACGCAAATCGCTTGTTGATTTGCTTATCTTTCCTTGCCACGCTACTGCGATAATGAGTACCGATTCCTTGAGCAGATGAAAGGGAGGTCGTTCTTTCCTTTTTTTTTTTCGGCTTGATTGTGCCATGTTAAGTAGTTACATAGTTAGGTTACAAAGAGGACTCCTGTCAATCGAACCCGACCAACTGTGCCTTTAAGGCTGTTCTCCAGGCAGATATTAACCCCGTCTATCCCAGCCTAATGGAGGGGGGTGGGGCTGAGGGATTGACCACTTGACCACACAGACCCATGGCTTTGCTCAACACTGGCCTCTGCTGCTCATGGACAACCCAAGTGCTCACCATTATAGTCCGTCTCCACTCTCCATTGGAAGTATGAAAGAATCTCAGCCACACTCCACTTAGCGTCTCTTGTAGTATTTTTTTTTTAATAACCAATGAATTGACTGCATACAGTATTGTCTCTACCCAAGAGCCAACCATCCTTTTTTTTTTTTTTATATTATTCTAGCGCACCCACCCCTCTCTTTACCTGCCTTGTTCGGCTCCTCGTAGGAATAGAGGGGCACACCGCGCCACAAGCCCGTACCCTCCTGTGTGAAGAGGTTGAGCGGTGTTGTTGATGGGTCCTCCACAGTCAGACAGCCAGAGAATGTTTCTCACCTCTATATTAAATAAAGACAAGTCCTTGTATCCCCACAGTAACTTGAATGTCCACACCAGCTTCTCTTGTAGTATTTTTTTAATAACCAATGAATTGACTGCATACAGTATTGTCTCTACCCAAGAGCCAACCATCCTTGACGCATTTCACCACTCCTGGCTTGCACAGAAGAAGCATGCTAATAGGAGGAGAAATGGCTCAGATAAAGTGGATTGAGTGATGCCGCCCATGAGGCTGAGGGTATCTAGTGGCAGAAAAAAATACTGCTTTATTAATTGCATAATTATCCCTATGCTGTGGGAGTTCTGAGAGGTAGTGAACTGGAGGAAATCTTCATCTTTGGCCTATGTGCCTGAGGCAGGGGAGGAGGTCACATATTATTCCATACACTGAGTACTGGAGGAGAGGACATGCTCAGAGTCATTTCAGGGAACTCTGGACGTCCTCTGAGTACTTGAAAAGAGGACATGCCCAAGAGGCAGGTGCGAAAAAAGTGTGTATGGTGCAGTGACCGTGGTGTCATGAAACTCAAAGTGGGACACTAACACAGTGAGAATTACGGCACCCCTGGGCTGCCTCTTCAGCGACACATACACCACAGGCTTCTTTCGGAGCACGGCTTTCGGCCAGACCAGTGCAGCTCCATCCCTACCAGGGGGTAACCCTTCCAGCTTTCTTGGGAAGAACTTAATCCCGGCCCTCCGTTCGTTGAGCAGTCCAGTTTCAGTTCCTAACGATACTAACCTTCCAGGTTACCATCACACCAGTGGATTTGCATAGCCCCTGCCACCCCAACCTACCGCCGTAGGTCGGGACAGTAGCACAGCGCCTCCACCGGTAACTGATAAGAACAGTTACTACACTTGATCTTAGCCAAAAGGCAGAGACGCTTTTACTGTCCAGTCAGAGGCTGGGGGTGGTAAAGAGGAATTGTATTGGAAAGGAAGAGGGACACTGATGTGTTTAGGGGGGCCTCTGATATGAAAGGGGTACTCTGATGTGAAGGGGGGGGCTATAGTGTGAAGGGGGAGCTCTAATGTGATGGGGAGTGTTTGAAGTGGGGGGGGACCTCTGATGTGATTAGGAGATTCAGCTGTGAAGGGGAAGTCTCTGATGTGAAATGGGGGACCTCTGATGTAAAAAGGGGGACTTTGATGTAAAATGGAGGACCTCTAATGTGAAAGGGGGATTCTGATGTGAAAGGGGGGCATCTGATGTGATAGGGGGGCCTCTGATGTGAAAGGGGGGGTGAAATGGGGGACCCCTGATGTGAAATGGGGGACCTCTAATGTGAAAGGGGTACTCTGATGTGGAATTGGGGACCTCTGATGTAAAATCTATCACGTGTACACATGTGCCACAAACATACAGCTTAGTAACACGCTGCCTCCTGGAATAGCTGTGATGTACCAATCCTAGGAGGCAACAGGTCCAAGCTTAGGCTGGAAATCTAGAAGTGCTGCCTTGCTGTGTTGGAAGTGCAGCAGCATGTACTGATATACTAGTGTCTGTGTGTTTATATATGCTTATATATTCTACACAGGAAGGAAGTTTTTTTCTTTCTCTACTCTCTCCTGTAATGCTGTTTTCACACATGTATGCTGTTCTCCTTTACAAGTAAAGCTGAATTCTACATTCAAAACCTCTGTGCCTTATCTGCTCTGCTCTATCCTGTAATGCTGTTCTCAAACCTATATGCTGTTCTCCTATACAAGTAAAGCTGAATTCTTCATTCCTTAAGGCCTCAATGCTTCATCTTATCACATAACCAACATGTCACACAAAAGGAAGCAAATTGGTAAAAGAAATAGAATAAATAAAAAACATTACAAGATTTGTGTAAGGGTGGGTGGACACTAAGTAAAAAAATGTTGTTGGTGAGTTAAGTTCTGCTTTAAGGGGCACTGTATTTGACAAAGGGGGCACCCTGTACTTCTATAGGAACAGTGGTTTAACCTTCTCATTAGAGAAATGCTTTTTACCAGTATGAGCTATGGAAGTTTGGAATAGACTTCCACAGGAGTTCTAGCCAACTCAGTTGGTTGTTAAAAAAAATTCTGGATGTGCTTCTAAATGCACAGGCTATAACTGGCTATTAATATTTATAAGTAATAACACTGTAGATTTTTTATGCAAGGGATATCGGATTGCCTTGGGGGATCAGGAAGAATTTTTTTTCCTTGCTAGAGAAAATTCGACCAGGGTTTATATATTTTTTTGCCTTCCTCTGGATCATCTGTGGATTGAGCGTTCTGTAGATGTTGGCTTTGAATTCATTTTGTCTGTTGGTTGAATTTGATGAACATTTTACATAACTGGTTTTAGGGTCCATAGAGGTGTCCACATGGCAGATACGCACAGTGCGGAGCTGACGGAGAGGAGGAGAACCAGAGAATGAATTCCAGATATAAGGAAGGCTTTTCTAGCACAGAGTGATGTTAATTACATTTTTAAATAAAACCTTTTCGTTTTCATTACATACGTTATTTTAGACCCAGTGATGTCATCACTCAGTGCTCCCTATGCTGCTCTATGCAATGCAGGCATAGCTGGTGGGAAGGGTTGGCAGAGTGCTGTACATAGCTTCCTAGGAAACATCACAGCACCCTGCCTCAGTACTCCTCTCAAGACCCCTTGGTTCTAATGCAAGCAGTGGGCTGGCTCTTGGGAACCGTCATCAAATTTGCAGCATGGTTTTCACCCCTTCCAGTCTAATTCTGGCATCCCTTTAACTGGGTCTTTTCACGTGGGGTACTTGAAGGACTTCCTGACAACAAGACCACTGTGATTAGTTGTTGAAATCAATGGTCTGACAGCAAGCTCTCTTTAAGTGCTGAACAAATGGGTGTAGGTGGGCAAAAAAAAATTCTGCTCCACAGTAGCGTCTGGAATAGCCATTTGGCATCCATAGTAGACGCTGCCTATTATGCCTAATGTGCTTCGAATGTATTTGTACTTTTCTAAGTACATAGCTGTTATTTGTAACGATTCGAAATCTCGTATTTTACTTTCGTTTTTTACATGCGGCTATAGCCTCCGCCCCTGTACACCATTTTGAGAGGGAGTTCAGCACGGTGAGGGAGAAGCAAAGAGCAGAGCGTTATTGTGCTTCAAATGGATTCGTACATTCGTAACTTTTTTTATAACGAATTATGCTGAGGACATTCGGGCATTCGCTATTTGCGATATAATTTATTTCGGATTCGGTTTTATTCGTAATTGCTTTGTTCAGAAATTCGAATGCTTCCGAATGTCCGAAAGTTGCTAAATTCGGACGAATTTCGATTTGTTACGAAACTAATTGCACAAGCCTAATCCATAGTCCAAGCTCTTAAACAGCCTCTGTGGTTCCTCTCTACCTTAGGCTGATTGTCTTCTTTACTACGGTCCCACTACACTCTTTAGCTCTTTCATAGGCCAACTTATTCCCCCCAGTCGGGTAGTTCATCCGTAAAGCTTTACTTTCTCTGGGGCTAACTATAAGTAGAAGAGACATGGAATAACATACTATCTTTGCATATTAGCCATTCTCAACAAGTGTTCTGTAAAACCCTAAAGTTCCTACAAAGGATGCTAGGGCTATAGCTGATTGACCTATCATTATTCCAGAACCACACCACTTGGCAGATCCAACTGTATGACACCAATGATCTTTTGGCTTTGGAACAATGAAGGCATCCTCTGATAGGAGGTCAATCAATCACAGCCCTAGGAACGTCTGGAGGAACTTTAGGTTTCCATGAAACACTGGTTGAGAATAGCTGGTATACAGACATAATATTTTATGCCATGCCTCTTCTATTTATAGTTAATCAATTCTCAAACAGTGTTCCACAGAACCCTAGACTTCCCCCAGAGCTTGCTAGGACTGTGGAGGAACTTACATACAATGAAAGGTGTTCATTCCTCCTACCGGTATACCTCCCCCTCACCTCTTCAACACTAGGTGCAGGCCTCCAGCAGTCGCTAGCTGCTCTATAAAGTCTGTCTCTCTCAATTAACAAGAGGAAGGAGGCCACTCTCCATTAAAAGCCCTGTTTATGTTTATTGAAATATATCATGCACAAGCAGATCCATCTGTCTCATGAGCCCTAATGTGTTTCACTCCATCTGGGGCTAATTCCTAGAGTCTACAAATAGCTCCAGATGGAGTGAAACAAATTAGGGCACTCGAGACAGGTGAATTTGCTTGTGCATGGTATATTTTAATAAACATACACCAGGCTTTTAATGGAGATTGGCTTCCTTTCTCTTGTTACTTGAAAGTACCCTCTGGGGGAACCCTTTAGTAAAAAGAGCATTCTTCTTATTGGAAACCAATGTAAGGAACATTCTTCCCACTGGACACCAATGTAAAGGGCATTCTTCCCATGGACCACTAATGTAAGGAACATTTTTTTCCACTGGACACCAATGTAAGCAGCATTCTTCCCAATGGACACCTATGTAAGGGGGATTCTGCTCACTAGATAACAATGTAAGGGCCATTATTCCCACTGACTTTCAATGAACTTGTTTTAGTAGGAGGTTCCTTGACACCTAAAAATTATTATAAGGGTTCCCCTGGGGTAAAAGGTTGAGAAAGACTGCTGTATACAATATAGCCAATAAGTGGGACTGATGCTTTTCTCTTGGTACTTGAAAGTAACCTCTGTGAGGGGGTTAACTCGGTAGCGGGTGTGTGTGACCCCCTGGTTGGGCTCCCCACACAAAAACAGGGCCAGCAGACGGAGGTTGTGGTTTTCAAAATCAAAAGGTGCGGTTTATTTCTCTATGTACAGTGACAAAAACACAGCAAAGCCAAAAAGAAACATAAACAAAATAAATCCTGGTCAGTTTGACCTCTGACTAAACATGCAGGTTTCCTAAACTAACAACTGGGATCAGCCTGGTGCTGTCCTAGTCCCTAAGTCCCTGGTTTAGTAAAAGTCCAAACAAATAGCCACACAGGCTTTGCCTCACCACACAGGGGTTCACTCTCCCTAGACAGTCCACACAGGTCTGGTTCCAGGCATGAGCTAACACCTAATGAATCTGGGAGTTCTTATAGAGGCCTAAATGAGCTGACAAGCTTCAGCTGGTCTCATCAACTCCCTGCCTCACGACGCCCAGCACTCTCCCTAGAGGTATGAGTCATTCATGAGCCCACTAGCCTCAGCTGGGCTTCATCAACTCCCTAGTTGTATAAGTCGGCATAAAGCCTGAATCTGGGAGAAATATATCTACCCCCCTGGATGCAACCAGGTGACTTTACCTTCCTGCTGTCACATACCCCCCCCCTCTTGTTTTAACCTTGGGGTTGGAACACCAGCAATCAGGCATTCATGTACTCGAGACAAAGCATCCACATTCCCCATTTGAACGCCAGGGCGATGCTTTACTGTGAAGTTGAATTCCTGTAGGGCCAGGAACCACCTATTCACTCTTCTATTTGTCTCCTTGTTTTGAGCCATCCACTTTAACGGAGCGTGATCCGTAACCATGTCAAAGTGCCTACCTAGCAGATAGTACCGAAGGGAATCTAGAGCCCACTTCACCGCTAAACACTCCTTTTCAACCGTGGCGTAATTTACCTCATGGGACTTCAACTTCCTGCTGAGGTAAATGACTGGGTGCTCTTCCCCGTTCCAGACCTGGGACAATACTGCTCCTAACCCCACATCTGACGCATCACTTTGTACGACAAAGTCTTTAGAGAAGTCGGGTGAGTACAACACTGGCTGGCTACATAAGGCTTGTTTCAAGAATTGGAATGCTGCCTCCGCCTCGGGGGTCCATTTAATCATGACCGACCCTTTCCCTTTCGTCAGGTTGGTTAGGGGCACAGCCTTAGAAGCAAAGTGGGGAATGAAGCGCCGATAATAACCCGCGATTCCCAGAAAGGCTCGTACCTGCTTCTTGCTGTTGGGACGTGGCCAACTCTGGATGGCCTCGACTTTGTTGAGTTGGGGTTTTATTACTCCCCTGCCAATGGTGTACCCAAGATATTTGGCCTCCTCCTGCCCAATGGTACACTTCTTGGGGTTAGCCGTAAACCCCGCTTCCCGGATAGAGTCTAGGACTGCTTGCACTTTTGGCAGATGTGAGGCCCAATCTGTGCTATGGACAATTACGTCATCCAGGTAAGCCGCAGCATACTTCCGATGGGGCCTCAGTATCTGGTCCATTTTCCGCTGGAATGTGGCCGGCGCATTCTGTAACCCGAACGGCATTCTCTTATATTGGAACGCCCCGTCTGGGGTTACAAATGCGGTTTTCTCTTTGGCCGACTTGGCCAGGGGAATTTGCCAATACCCTTTTGTGAGGTCAAGAGTCGTCATGTATCGGGCTGTTCCCAGCCGGTCGATCAACTCATCTATACGTGGCATGGGGTAGGTGTCAAATTTTGTAACTTTGTTCAACTGACGAAAATCGTTACAAAATCGCCAGCTCCCATCCGGTTTAGGCACCAACACAATGGGACTAGACCAATCACTTTGGGACTCCTCTATCACCCCTAAGTTCAGCATTTTCTGTACTTCCTCCCGTATTGCCTCCCGTCGGGCCTCTGGGATCCGATAGGGTTTTAACTTCACCCTTTCATTGGGCGGGGTAATAATATCATGCTCTACCCCAGATGTTTGTCCCGGCAGCTCAGAGAACACCTCCTTGTTGCGAAGCACAAACTCCTTAACCTCCTGTTGTTGGGGTTGTGACAAGGTGGCTGCTATTCCAACCTCCGGAATCACGCAACCAGTTTGAGCTGGTGACCAAGTTTCTGCGACTAGGGACTCTCTATCCCTCCAGGCTTTCAACAGATTAACGTGATATATCTGTTCGGGCTTTCGCCTTCCTGGTTGTCTGACCTTGTAATTCACTTCGCTCACTTTTTCCATTATCTCGTAGGGGCCTTGCCATTTGGCAAGGAATTTACTTTCAACCGTAGGGACAAGTACCAATATCCTATCCCCCGGGGAAAAGGTACGGGTCTTTGCTCCACGGTTGTACACTCTCTGCTGTGCCAACTGCGCTTGGGCCAAATGTTCCTTCACGATGGGCATTACCTGTGCAATTCGATCTTGCATCAGGGCGACATGCTCAATCACACTCCTGTGGGGAGAACTCTCACTTTCCCAAGTTTCCTTGGCAATATCCAACAGCCCTCTTGGGTGTCTCCCATACAGTAACTCAAAGGGGGAGAATCCCGTAGAGGATTGGGGCACCTCCCTAATAGCAAACATCAAATAAGGAAGTAGACAGTCCCAATCCTTTCCATCTCTATCCACCACTTTCTTCAACATTTGTTTTAGGGTTTTGTTGAATCTTTCAACCAGCCCATCGGTTTGGGGGTGATACACAGATGTACGCAATTGCGTCACTTTGAGCAATTTACACAGCTCTTTCATAACCCGGGACATAAAGGGTGTACCTTGGTCCGTAAGCAGTTCTTTACAAATACCCACCCGGCTAAAAACAAGAGATAGCTCTTTGGCTATGGTTTTGGCCGAGGTATTTCTGAGAGGGATTGCTTCTGGATAACGGGTGGCATAGTCCATTATAACCAATATGTACTGGTGCCCCCTAGCGGACTTGATTATAGGACCTACCAAATCCATTGCGATTCTCTCAAACGGGACCTCAATGATGGGTAGAGGGACCAGCGGGCTACGGAAATGTGGCATCGGGGCCGACCTCTGACACACAGGGCAGGAGGAACAATAATTTTCTATGTCCTTCATCACCCCAGGCCAATAGAATCTCTGTAATACCCTCTCTCGGGTTTTCTCTGTCCCCAGATGACCTCCAAGAATGTGCCCATGGGCCAACTCCAACACCAACTTCCTGTAAGGTTTGGGCACCACAAGCTGCTCAACGGTTTCTTCTGCCCTTTTTGCCACCCGATACAGTAGGTCCTTCTCTACGCTGAAGTATGGGTAAGTGCAGGTATTATCTGGGTTCACTAACTCGCCATCTATTTCCACTACGTTTTCCCGTAACTTTATTAGGGCGGGGTCTTTTAACTGTTCTGTGGCAAAATTTTCCCTGTGAACCTCCAGATCAGAAAACTCCACAGACGGTAGGTTTTCGTCTGAGGAGGTGGGCTCCTCACCACTCTCAGAGGAGTTCTGGCTATCACATTCCTGGTACATAGGGGCACCAGTGGGGGGCTCAGGATCATCCCACAGTTCCCAGAACTTCGGAAAATCCCTTCCCACAATGGCATCATGCGGTAATTGAGATACTAACCCCACTGGATGAGAGAGGGTACCTTTGGGGGTCTCGAAACACACTGTAGTCACTGGATACTCTCGGGTGTCCCCATGCACACAAATAACAGCTACCTTGCTATTCCCAGAGACCTCTGTTTTAACTAATTCAGCCTTTATCAGGGTCACAAGGCTACCTGAATCCAGTAATACCACAACATTTCTACCATTAATACACATTTTGCATAAATGTTTCTCAGTTCCCCGAATGGCAGTGCATGCGACTGTCGCACACAGCGACTGACGTCTGTCCATCAGAAAGTCACATTGCATGGGTTCCTCCACAACCGGGCAATTTGCTGCAATATGTCCCGCTTGCCGGCAGCGGTAGCAAACAATCCATTTGGCTGCCTCTTGAGCCCCTGACTTCCCAGGCTGTTCTCGCCAAACTTTGGGTAGAGCTCCCACCCTCTCACTCTCTCCACCCTCACCCCTTGGAATCCTCTTATCCGCCCCTGGGGATGGTCTGGTCTTAGGGTGGAAAGTCCGAGAGTCTCTGGAAGAGGCCGTCAGGTTCTCTGTAGCCAAGTATTTCTCTACACGATCCACAAGACCACCGGCCGTCTCTGGGTCTCCATGGCTTACCCACTTTTGGATGGCAGTAGGAAGAGCTCTCAAAAACCGATCCATTACAACACGTTCCACAATCTCTGGTGCGGACAAAGTCTCTGGCTGTAGCCACTTCCTGCTCAGGTGAATGAGATCATACATTTGAGACCTGGGGGGTTTTCCAAGCTGGAAAGTCCAGTTATGCACACGCTGAGCCCGGACAGCCAGGGTGACACCCAGCCTTGCCAATATTTCAGCTTTTAGCATCACATAGTCTTTTGCTTGGTCAGGCTCTAGGTCATAGTAAGCCTTCTGCGATTCACCAGTTAACAGAGGAGCCACCAGTCCAGCCCACTGCTCCTCAGGCCACTTTTCTCTTTCAGCAGTCCTTTCAAATGTGGTCAAAAATACCTCTGGATCATCCTCTCCAGTCATTTTTGTCAATAAACGACTCACCCCAAAGGACGCGGTATTAGTGGGACGGCTTTCCTCACTGGTCTGCGGACGTTGCTGCATTACTGCTTCCATTTGTTGTAGTCTCTGCTCTTGCTTCTGTAACAGGTTTATGAAGCGGGCCTCAGATTGCTGCTGGGCTTGTTGATGAGCTTGCTGCTGGGCTGCAAGGCTCCTTTGCAAACCTGCATTTGTCTGCTGTTGATTGGCATTTGCTAGAGCCAGCTGTTTCAGTATCTCCTCCATGCTGGCTTAAAAAAAACTGCCACTGGTTCTCCACCAACTGTGAGGGGGTTAACTCGGTAGCGGGTGTGTGTGACCCCCTGGTTGGGCTCCCCACACAAAAACAGGGCCAGCAGACGGAGGTTGTGGTTTTCAAAATCAAAAGGTGCGGTTTATTTCTCTATGTACAGTAACAAAAACACAGCAAAGCCAAAAAGAAACATAAACAAAATAAATCCTGGTCAGTTTGACCTCTGACTAAACATGCAGGTTTCCTAAACTAACAACTGGGATCAGCCTGGTGCTGTCCTAGTCCCTAAGTCCCTGGTTTAGTAAAAGTCCAAACAAATAGCCACACAGGCTTTGCCTCACCGCACAGGGGTTCACTCTCCCTAGACAGTCCACACAGGTCTGGTTCCAGGCATGAGCTAACACCTAATGAATCTGGGAGTTCTTATAGAGGCCTAAATGAGCTGACAAGCTTCAGCTGGTCTCATCAACTCCCTGCCTCACGACGCCCAGCACTCTCCCTAGAGGTATGAGTCATTCATGAGCCCACTAGCCTCAGCTGGGCTTCATCAACTCCCTAGTTGTATAAGTCGGCATAAAGCCTGAATCTGGGAGAAATATATCTACCCCCCTGGATGCAACCAGGTGACTTTACCTTCCTGCTGTCACACCTCTTACAGAACCCTAGGATCCAATGGAGCAATCGATGAGAAAGGCTGGTACAGTATATAGCCATAGTAAAAGGGACACTCTTTCCATTGGACACCAATATGAGGGGCATTCTTTCCATGCACCACCAATGTAAGGAACATTCTTCCAACTGGACCCCAATGTAAAGAGCATTCTTCCCTCTGGATACAAGTGTAAGGGGTATTTTTCCCATTGACTTTCAATTAACTGGTTTTAGTAGGGGGTTTCTTGACACCTGAAATGTATTTCAAGGGTTCCTCTGGGGTAAAAAGGTTGAGAAAGACTTCTGTATACAATATAGCCAATAAGTGGGACTGATGCCCTTCTCTTTGTATTCAAAAGTAACCTCTGACAGAACCCTAGGGTTCCATGGAACAATCGTTGATAAAGGCTGGTATATAGCCATGGTAAAAGAGGTGTTCTTCTCACTGTATTACAATGTAAGGGGCATTATTCACACTGACGTCCAATGAACTTGTTTTAGTAGGGGGTCCCTTGAGACCTGAAAAGTATTTCAAGGGTTTCTCTGGGGTAAAAGGTTGAGAAAGACTGCTGTATACAATATAGACAATAAGTGGGACCAATGCCTTTGTCTTGTTACTTGAAAGCAACTGCTGGCAGAACCCTAGGTTTTCATGGAACAATCATTAAGAAAGGCTGGTATATAGCCATAGTAAAAGGGGCACTCTTTTCATTGAACACCAATGTGAGGGCATTCTTCCCATACACCACCAATGTAAGGAACATTCTTCCAATTGGACACCAATATAAAGAGCATTCTTCCCTCTGGATACTAGTGTAAGGGGTATTCTTCCTATTGATTTTCAATGAACTGGTTTTAGTAGGAGGTTTCTTAACACCGGAAAATTATTTCAAGGGTTCTTCTGGGGTAAGAAGGTTGAGAAAGACTGCTGTATACAATATAGCCAATAAGTGGGACTGATGTCTTTCTCTTGGTACTTGAAAGTAACCCCCAACAGAACCCTAGGGTTCCATGGAACAATCGTTGAGAAAGACTGATATATAGCCATAGTAGAGGGGCATTCCTTCCATTGGATACCAATGTAAGGGGCATTCTTCCTAATGGACACCATTGTGAGGAACATTCCTCTCACTGGACACAAATGTAAGGAGCATTCTTCCCACTGGACACAAATGTAAGGATAATTCTTGCCTCTGGACACCAATGTAAGGGGCATTCTTCTCATTGGTTGCCAATGTAAAAGGCATTCTTCCCATTGGACACCAACATAAGGGGCATTTTTCCCTCTGACCACAAATAAACTGGTTTTAATAGGGGTTCCTTAATACCTGAAAATGATTTCAATTCATGGGGCATTCTTTCCAAATGGACACCAATATAAGGAGCATCTTCCCACTGACCACCAATGTGAGGAACATTCTTCCCACTGACCACCAATGTGAGGAACATTCTTTGCACTGGACGCCAATGTAAGGAGCATTCCTCCCACTGACCCCAATGAAAGGAACATTCTTTCCACTAATCACAAATGTAAGGAGCATTCTTCCCACTGATCACCAATGTAAGGAACATTCTTCCCACTGACCATCAATGTAAGGAGCATTCTTCTCACTGATCACCAATGTAAGGAACATTCTTCCCACTGACCATCAATGTAAGGAGCATTCTTCTCACTGATCACCAATGTAAGGAACATTCTTCCCACTGATCACCAATGTAAAGAGCATTCTTCCCACTGATCACCAATGTAGGGAATATTCTTCCCACTGATCACCAATGTAAGGAACATTCTTCCCACTGATCACCAATGTAAGGAATATTCTTCCCACTGGTCACCAATGTAAGGAACATTCTTCCCACTAAACACCAATGTAAGGGACATTCTTCCCACTGATCACCAATGTAAGGAACATTCTTCTCACTGATCACCAATGTAAGGGACATTCTTCCCACTAATCACCAATGTAAGGAACATTCTTCCCACTGACCATCAATGTAAGGAACATTCTTCCCACTGATCACCAATGTAAGGAACATTCTTCCCACTGATCACCAATGTAAGGGACATTCTTCCCACTGATCACCAATGTAAGGGACATTCTTCCCACTGATCACCAATGTAAGGGACATTCTTCCCACTGATCACCAATGTAAGGAACATTCTTCCCACTGATCACCAATGTAAGGAACATTCTTCCCACTGACCACCAATGTAAGGAACATTCTTCCCACTGATCACCAATGTAAGGAACATTCTTCCCACTGGACACAAATGTAAGGAGCATTCCCTCTGGACACCAGTGTAAGGAGCATTCTTCTCATTGGTTGCCAATGTAAGGAACATTCTTCCCACTGATCACCAATGTAAGGAACATTCTTCCCACTGACCACCAATGTAAGGAACATTCTTCCCACTGATCACCAATGTAAGGAACATTCTTCCCACTGATCACCAATGTAAGGAACATTCTTCCCACTGGACACAAATGTAAGGAGCATTCCCTCTGGACACCAGTGTAAGGAGCATTCTTCTCATTGGTTGCCAATGTAAGGGACATTCTTCTCACTGATCACCAATGTAAGGAACATTCTTCCCACTGATCACCAATGTAAGGAACATTCTTCCCAATTGATCACCAATGTAAGGAACATTCTTCCCACTGATCACCAATGTAAGGGACATTCTTCCCACTGACCACCAATGTAAGGAACATTCTTCCCACTGATCACCAATGTAAGGAACATTCTTCCCTCTGATCACCAATGTAAGGAACATTCTTCCCACTGACCACCAATGTAAGGAACATTCTTTCCATTGGACACCAACATAAGGGGCATGTTTCCCTCTGACCACCAATAAATTGGTTTTAATAGGGGTTTCTCGACACCTGAAAATTATTTCACGGGTCCCTCTGGGGTAAAAAGGTTGAGAAAGACTGCTGTATTTAATATAGCCAATAAGCGGGACCGATGCTAGATCCTGTTTTTGTTGTTTGGAGACGTGTGTTTGTGTCTATGCGTTCATGCTCTATGTATTTCATTCTTTTTTTTCACTCATACAGCTACATTTGCTCTCCCTCGGCTAATATTTACATATCTACATGCATTTTCTTTTCCTGATCTCCTCAGACTTATAAAATCCCCAAAGCAATCAGTGATCAGGGTAGGGATTTCACATTTACATGTTAATTGCTAGCTTGTTATGAGAAGCTTGTGTTGCAGCACGTTCATAAACCATATCGCACAAATATTGAAATACAAGAACAAATCAATTATCCTCTTCATTAAATATTGCTGACTTAAGTCAATCCAAATGCAAACTAGTACAGATTATAGGTACAGGATACCTTGTTTTATTAAATGGCACTGCGTGCGAGAACAACGCGTCGGAGACTAGAGAGAATAAGAGGGATGTTAGAGGCGGCTCTATGAGACATGACCAAGAAAGGCTTTGGTAGAATATCAAATGACTTGATCCTACCTTGTACATGTTACCTTGGTCTCCAGCTATGCAATAAATAAAAGGTACATAGATGATGTAAGATATAAAGGTAAATTACCGTATATACTCGAGTATAAGCCGAGTTTTTCAGCACATTTTTTTGTGCTGAAAATGCCCCCCTCGGCTTATACTCGAGTCACCTTTTTGTGCCTGATCTCCCGGAATTTGGGAACCTGGTACCAGCCAAACTTGGCACACATGTAGCCCCAGTCTTCCTCTACAACCGTGCAAAGTTTGTCGGGGGGGCCTACGGCCGGGGAGCACCGATTTTTCAAAGATGGGCACCCCTTATATAGACTCCAATGTTAAACGGTTATTTCTCTGGTGACTTTGGGGACCCAGTACCGGCCGGTCATAGGTCTCCTGGACCCGAAACTTGGCACACATGTAGCCCCATTGCTCCTCCATAAGTGTGAAATTTTTTTTGTATGGAGGACCTCTGGCCGGGGAGCACTGATTTTTCAAAACTGGGCACCCCTTCCATAGACTCCCATGTTAAACGTCAGTCTAGTCATGGGCACAGTGAGGCATGGGCACAGTGAGGCATGCACATGGGCACAGTGAGGCAAAGTGAGGCACAGTGAGGCATGCAGATGGACACCCTAGGCTTATACTCGAGTCAATACATTTTCCCAGTTTTTTGTGGTAAAATTAGGTGCCTCGGCTTATATTCGGGTATATACGGTAACTATTTTTGGTCCCATTTCCAAGAAGACGCCATGATTAATTACATCACTTATTATGGTTCCTGACGAGGAGCGCCATTGAGCATCCCGCTGACTTTTTCTGGGCATCCTGGATCTAGTGATGTATATGTATATTTAAATTACATTTTAAAACGTATTAATCTCACTGTAGATCTGCCTGTTTGGTATATTACACTCGGTCACTTTAGAGAGGCTTCTGCGTCTAAGATAACCTAACCCTTTCATGCCTAAGCCTATTTCTGATATTTGTTGCTTACAAGTTAAAATCCGTATTTTTCGCTAGAAAATTACTTAGAACCCCCAAACATTATATATATATTTTTTTTAGCAGAGACCCTAGAGAATAAAATAGTGATAGTTGCAATATTTTATGTCACACGGTATTTGTGCAGCGGTCTTTCAAACGCAATATTTTGGGGAAAAATACACTTTCATGAAAAAATAAAAATAAACAGTAAAGTTAGCCCATTTTTTTTGTATAATGTGAAAGATGATGTTACGCCGAGTAAATAGATACCTAACATGTCACGCTTTGAAATTGGGCACACTCGTGGAATGGCGACAAACTACGTTACCTAAAAATCTCCATAAGTGACGTTTTAAAACAAATTAACGGTTACCAGGTTAGAGTTACAGAGGAGGTCTAGTGCTAGAATTATTGCTCTCGCTCTGATGATTGCGGTGATATCTCACATGTGTGATTGGAACACTGTTTCCATATGCGGGCGCGACTCACATATGCGTTTTCTTTGCTGCGCAAGCTCGCAGGGACAGGGGCACTTTAAAAAAATTATTTTTTTTTTTCTTATTTTTTTTTTTTTTTTTACATTGTGTTTTAAAAAAAATAATGTTTTGATCACTTTTATTTCTGTCAAAAGGAATGTAAACATCCCTTGTGACAGTAATAGGTGGTACTCTTTATGGAGAGATCGGGGGTCTAAAATGGCGATTCTGAATACTGTATTTTTTTTTAAAAACCGGCGCCATTGGCAGCAGAGTATACCGGAAGTGACGTTGTGGGACGGGAGGCCCAGTAAGAGCGGCGGAAGGCGGCGGGAGGGGGGGGGTGTCCACTCCCGCTCCTCCGGTATAACAGCCAAGTGGCTTTTAGCCGCATCGGTTGTTATCCCTGGAAAGCCAAAAAAATTATACACACTATATTACCAAAAGTATTGTGACGCCTGCCTTTTCACGCAAATGAACTTTAATGGCATCCCAGTCTTAAGCCGCGTACACACGACCGTTCGTGTGTATGCTTTCTCGTCAAGAAAACTGGCCAAAATCTCGACAAGAAAAAAGAAGACCTGCGGTCTTTTTTCTCGTCGGGATTCTCGTCAGCCTCTTTCCCAACGAGAAACCCGAGAGTGTGTACACTTACCTGTCGCCGAGGAAACCCGAGCATGCTCGAAATGACTTTGACACATGCGCGGTAGCTTCCTAGGCATAGGTAGGGTGTAGCAAGATGGCGTTGTAGTCCAGCCAAGCCTATACCTGACTGTAGGCCATTCCTGGTGTACGTGTTCAAAGACACTTTCAGGCCGGCAGGTGACTCAGTGAGCTGCAGTTCATAAAATATATATCCACTGCATTGTAGTCCAGCCAAGCCTATACCTGACTGTAGGCCATTCCTGGTGTACTGTTTTTAGTAAACTTCAGGCGTTGTTTTGCTAATCAAATTGTACAGTATGTCTGGAAGGCCAACAAGGAGAGGCAGACAGTTACAGGCCAATAAGAGGGCAAGAAGGCTCTGTGTCTACAGCCAACAGTGGTGGTCGTGGACACGGTGCATCCTCAGCACGTGGCCGTGGGGCGCGCTTGGCCTTTTTTTCGGCAGCTGGCCGTGTTGAGCCACAACATGCAAAAGAGTTGGTAGAGTGGATGACCAAGCCGTCCTCATCCTCCTCATCCTCTGTCACCCAGGCTCAGGGTACTTTATCTGCCAATGCAGCTGCCAAAGCAGCCTCTTCCATCGGCTCAATGTCATCAGTCACTCCTTCCCTAGCCCCACCATCATGCCCTGAGGAGTCCCCCGAACTGTTCGACCACAGGGTAGAGTACATGCTGCAGGAGGATGCGCAGCATTTTGAAGACTCTGATGATGGTACCCAGGTTGAGGATGAAGGCAGTAACATGAGCCCAGAGAGAGGGGATGCCCAAGAAGGACACGAGTTATGAGTTCCCTTCACTGGAACTAAGGGGCCAAGCCAACCCCTGAAAAACAATCCCACACCATAAGCTGAACTAAATAGCGCTGTGTTACCGGTGCACACGTTTTGTAAATACTGTGAGGGGGTTAACTCGGTAGCGGGTGTGTTTGACCCCCTGGATGGGCTCCCCACACAAAAACAGGCCCAGCAGACGGAGGTTGTGGTTTTCAAGATCAAAAGGTGCGGTTTATTTCTCTATTTACAGTGACAAAAACACAGCAAAGCAAAAAGAAACATAAACAACATAAATCCTGGTCAGCTTGACCTCTGACTAAACATGCAGGTTTCCCTAACTAACAACTGGGATCAGCCTGGTGCTGTCCTAGTCCCTAAGTCCCTGGTTTAGTAAATGTCCAAACAAATAGCCACACAGGCTTTGTCTCACCGCAGAGGGGTTCACTCTCCCTAGACAGTCCACACAGGTCTGGGTCCAGGCATGAGCAAACACCTAATGAAGCTGGGAGTTTTTATAGAGGCCTTAAACGAGCTGACAAGCTTCAGCTGGTCTCATCAACTCCCTGCCTGCACGACGCCCAGCACTCTCCCTAGAGGTATGAATCATCCATGAGCCCACTAGCCTCAGCTGGGCTTCATCTACTCTCTCCCTAGTTGTATAAGTCGGCATAAAGCCTGAATCTGGGAGAAATATACCTACCCCCCTGGATGCAACCAGGTGACTTTACCTTCCTGCTGTCACATACCCCCCCCTCTTGTTTTAACCTCGGGGTTGGAACACCAGCAATCAGGCATTCATGTACTCGAGACAAAGCATCCACATTCCCCATTTGAACGCCAGGGCGATGCTTTACTGTGAAGTTGAATTCCTGTAGGGCCAGGAACCACCTATTTACTCTTCTATTTGTCTCCTTGTTTTGAGCCATCCACTTTAACGGAGCGTGATCCGTAACCATGTCAAAGTGCCTACCTAGCAGATAGTACCGAAGGGAATCTAGAGCCCACTTCACCGCTAAACACTCCTTTTCAACCGTGGCGTAATTTACCTCATGGGACTTCAACTTCCTGCTGAGGCAAATGACTGGGTGCTCTTCCCCGTTCCAGACCTGGGACAATACTGCTCCTAACCCCACATCTGACGCATCACTTTGTACGACAAAGTCTTTAGAGAAGTCGGGTGAGTACAACACTGGCTGGCTACATAAGGCTTGTTTCAAGAATTGGAATGCTGCCTCCGCCTCGGGGGTCCATTTAATCATGACCGACCTTTTCCCTTTCGTCAGGTTGGTTAGGGGCACAGCCTTAGAAGCAAAGTGGGGAATGAAGCGCCGATAATAACCCGCGATTCCCAGAAAGGCTCGTACCTGCTTCTTGCTGTTGGGACGTGGCCAACTCTGGATGGCCTTGACTTTGTTGAGTTGGGGTTTTATTACTCCCCTGCCAATGGTGTACCCAAGATATTTGGCCTCCTCCTGCCCAATGGTACACTTCTTGGGGCTAGCCGTAAACCCCGCTTCCCGGATAGAGTCTAGGACTGCTTGCACTTTTGGCAGATGTGAGGCCCAATCTGTGCTATGGACAATTACGTCATCCAGGTAAGCCGCAGCATACTTCCGATGGGGCCTCAGTATCTGGTCCATTTTCCGCTGGAATGTGGCCGGCGCATTCTGTAACCCGAACGGCATTCTCTTATATTGGAACGCCCCGTCTGGGGTTACAAATGCGGTTTTCTCTTTGGCCGACTTGGCCAGGGGAATTTGCCAATACCCTTTTGTGAGGTCAAGAGTCGTCATGTATCGGGCTGTTCCCAGCCGGTCGATCAACTCATCTATACGTGGCATGGGGTAGGTGTCAAATTTTGTAACTTTGTTCAACTGACGAAAATCGTTACAAAATCGCCAGCTCCCATCCGGTTTAGGCACCAACACAATGGGACTAGACCAATCACTTTGGGACTCCTCTATCACCCCTAAGTTCAGCATTTTCTGTACTTCCTCCCGTATTGCCTCCCGTCGGGCCTCTGGGATCCGATAGGGTTTTAACTTCACCCTTTCACCGGGCGGGGTAATAATATCATGCTCTACCCCAGATGTTTGTCCCGGCAGCTCAGAGAACACCTCCTTGTTGCGAAGCACAAACTCCTTAACCTCCTGTTGTTGGGGTTGTGACAAGGTGGCTGCTATTCCAACCTCCGGAATCACGCAACCAGTTTGAGCTGGTGACCAAGTTTCTGCGACTAGGGACTCTCTATCCCTCCAGGCTTTCAACAGATTAACGTGATAGATCTGTTCGGGCTTTCGCCTTCCTGGTTGTCTGACCTTGTAATTCACTTCGCTCACTTTTTCCATTATCTCGTAGGGGCCTTGCCATTTGGCAAGGAATTTACTTTCAACCGTAGGGACAAGTACCAATATCCTATCCCCCGGGGAAAAGGTACGGGTCTTGGCTCCACGGTTGTACACTCTCTGTTGTGCCAACTGCGCTTGGGCCAAATGTTCCTTCACGATGGACATTACCTGTGCAATTCGATCTTGCATCAGGGCGACATGCTCAATCACACTCCTGTGGGGAGAACTCTCACTTTCCCAAGTTTCCTTGGCAATATCCAACAGCTCTCTTGGGTGTCTCCCATACAGTAACTCAAAGGGGGAGAATCCCGTAGAGGATTGGGGCACCTCCCTAATAGCAAACATCAAATAAGGAAGTAGACAGTCCCAATCCTTTCCATCTCTATCCACCACTTTCTTCAACATTTGTTTTAGGGTTTTGTTGAATCTTTCAACCAGCCCATCGGTTTGGGGGTGATACACAGACGTACGCAATTGCGTCACTTTGAACAATTTACACAGCTCTTTCATAACCCGGGACATAAAGGGTGTACCTTGGTCCGTAAGCAGTTCTTTACAAATACCCACCCGGCTAAAAACAAGAGATAGCTCTTTGGCTATGGTTTTGGCCGAGGTATTTCGGAGAGGGATCGCTTCTGGATAACGGGTGGCATAGTCCATTATAACTAATATGTACTGGTGCCCCCTAGCGGACTTGATTATAGGACCTACCAAATCCATTGCGATCCTCTCAAACGGGACCTCAATGATGGGTAGAGGGACCAGCGGGCTACGGAAATGTGGCATCGGGGCCGACCTCTGACACACAGGGCAGGAGGAACAATAATTTTCTATGTCCTTCATCACCCCAGGCCAATAGAATCTCTGTAATACCCTCTCTCGGGTTTTCTCTGTCCCCAGATGACCTCCAAGAATGTGCCCATGGGCCAACTCCAACACCAACTTCCTGTAAGGTTTGGGCACCACAAGCTGCTCAACGGTTTCTTCTGCCCTTTTTGCCACCCGATACAGTAGGTCCTTCTCTACGCTGAAGTATGGGTAAGTGCAGGTATTATCTGGGTTCACTAACTCGCCATCTATTTCCACTACGTTTTCCCGTGCCTTTATTAGGGCGGGGTCTTTTAACTGTTCTGTGGCAAAATTTTCCCTGTGGACCTCAAGATCAGAAAACTCCACAGACGGTAGGTTTTCGTCTGAGGAGGTGGGCTCCTCTCCAGTTTCTTGAGTCTCGCCTGCCAATACTGACAAGGGAAATTCTGGAGAGTCCTCACCACTCTCAGAGGAGTTCTGGCTATCACCTTCCTGGTACATAGGGGCACCAGTGGGGGGCTCAGGATCATCCCACAGTTCCCAGAACTTCGGAAAATCCCTTCCCACAATGGCATCATGCGGTAATTGAGATACTAACCCCACTGGATGAGAGAGGGTACCTTTGGGGGTCTTGAAACACACTGTAGTCACTGGATACTCTCGGGTGTCCCCATGCACACAAATAACAGCTACCTTGCTATTCCCAGGACCTCTGTTTTAACTAATTCAGCCTTTATCAGGGTCACAAGGCTACCTGAATCCAGTAATACCACAACATTTCTACCATTAATACACATTTTGCATAAATGTTTCTCAGTTCCCCGAATGGCAGTGCATGCGACTGTCGCACACAGCGACTGACGTCTGTCCGTCAGAAAGTCACATTGCATGGGTTCCTCCACAACCGGGCAATTTGCTGCAATATGTCCCGTTTGCCGGCAGCGGTAGCAAACAATCCTTTTGGCTGCCTCTTGAGCCCCCGACTTCCCAGGCTGTTCTCGCCAAACCCTGGGCAGAGCTCCCACCCTCTCACTCTCTCCACCCTCACCCCTTGGAATCATCTTATCCGCCCCTGGGGATGGTCTGGTCTTAGGGTGGAAAGTCCGAGAGTCTCTGGAAGAGGCCGTCAGGTTCTCTGCAGCCAAGTATCTCTCTACACGATCCACAAGTTTACCGGCCGTTTCTGGGTCTCCATGGCTTACCCACTTTTGAATGGCGGTAGGAAGAGCTCTCAAGAAACGATCCATCACAACACGTTCCACAATCTCCGGTGCGGACAAAGTCTCTGGCTGTAGCCACTTCCTGCTCAGGTGAATGAGATCATACATTTGAGACCTGGGGGGTTTTCCAAGCTGGAAAGTCCAGTTATGCACACGCTGAGCCCGGACAGCCAGGGTGACACCCAGCCTTGCCAATATTTCAGCTTTTAGCATCCCATAGTCTTTTGCTTGGTCAGGCTCTAGGTCATAGTAAGCTTTCTGCGATTCACCAGTTAACAGAGGAGCCACCAGTCCAGCCCACTGCTCCTCAGGCCACTTTTCTCTTTCAGCAGTCCTTTCAAATGTGGTCAAAAATGCCTCTGGATCATCCTCTCCAGTCATTTTTGTCAATAAACGACTCACCCCAAAGGACGCGGTATTAGTGGGACGGCTTTCCTCACTGGTCTGCGGACGTTGCTGCATTACTGCTTCCATCTGTTGTTGTAGTCTCTGCTCTTGCTTCTGCAACAGGTCTATGAAGCGGGCCTCAGATTGCTGCTGGGCTCGTTGCTGGGCTGCGAAGCTCTTTTGCAAACCTGCATTTGTCTGCTGTTGATTGGCATTTGCTAGAGCCAGCTGTTTCAGTATCTCCTCCATGCTGGCTTAAAAAAAAACTGCCACTGGTTCTCCACCAACTGTGAGGGGGTTAACTCGGTAGCGGGTGTGTGTGACCCCCTGGATGGGCTCCCCACACAAAAACAGGCCCAGCAGACGGAGGTTGTGGTTTTCAAGATCAAAAGGTGCGGTTTATTTCTCTATTTACAGTGACAAAAACACAGCAAAGCAAAAAGAAACAAACAAAATAAATCCTGGTCAGCTTGACCTCTGACTAAACATGCAGGTTTCCCTAACTAACAACTGGGATCAGCCTGGTGCTGTCCTAGTCCCTAAGTCCCTGGTTTAGTAAATGTCCAAACAAATAGCCACACAGGCTTTGTCTCACCGCACAGGGGTTCACTCTCCCTAGACAGTCCACACAGGTCTGGGTCCAGGCATGAGCAAACACCTAATGAAGCTGGGAGTTTTTATAGAGGCCTTAAACGAGCTGACAAGCTTCAGCTGGTCTCATCAACTCCCTGCCTGCACGACGCCCAGCACTCTCCCTAGAGGTATGAATCATCCATGAGCCCACTAGCCTCAGCTGGGCTTCATCAACTCTCTCCCTAGTTGTATAAGTCGGCATAAAGCCTGAATCTGGGAGAAATATACCTACCCCCCTGGATGCAACCAGGTGACTTTACCTTCCTGCTGTCACAATACCAAAATGTACGTTGCGCCTCGACGTGCGCCTCAACTCATGGCGCAAATGGTTCGTAAATCAGCCCCACTGAGTAGTTCGTGGAAAAGCCATTTTACATTGGATAGTTGATGGAGAAGTCCCCATACATTGAGTAGTTCGTGGAAAAGCCATTTTACATTGGATAGTTGATGGAGAAGTCCCCTTGCATTGATTAGTTGATGGAGAAGTCCCCATTGTTGGGTAGTTGGTGGAAAAGCCATTTTACATTGGGTAGTTGATGGAGAAGTCCCTATTCATTGGTTATTTGGTGGAAAAGTCATTTTTCATTGGGTGGTTGATGGGCAAGTCCCTATACATTGGATAGTTGGTGGAAAAATCTATTTTCCATTGGGTAGTTGATGGAGAAGTCCCTATACATTGGGCAGTTGGTGGAAAAATCAATCTGCTCACCTCACTGCTTAACACGACCCATTGTCATGGATATGCATTAATGTCTGTCTGCCATCTTACCTTCCTCCTCATGTGTTCATCTAGAGACCAGACCTCCTTCACCTGGCTTCCTTTATAATCTCCTCCCAGCCTGACTCCACCCCAGGCCCTATCACAGAACACTATATTAACCTGTGCACTGCAAGCCTGCTTTGCTGATCAACGTGTTTGTTAGGCATTGTGTGTTTGGGTTCCTGCCTGCCGTGTGCTACGTCTGTCTCTCTGTTACGTTATTGGCTTGTCCCCGACTATCCCTGTCTGCTCGTGACCCTTGACCTTCGGCTCGTTCTTCGTTATCCTTGTCTGCTTGTGGCCCCTGACCTTCGGCTTGTTATTCGGTTCTCTCTATCATGTGCTGCTGCTTCCCCTTATCCTACGGGGCGTGAGCTAGGAAACTCCAGGGGCCGCGACCTGGTCCCAGCCTGCAGCGTAACATCCTCACCACTAGAGGCCCTGGAGAAGACCAGCTGGGTCTTAGACTCCGCGCCCTGGGGAATCTTGGCTCTCGCTTCCGTTGGGATCCCGGTTGTGCTCCTCTGGTCCCGCTTTCCACAACCACCCAGTTTCCTATCCGCAGAAGCCAGCCATAGGGTTCACTACCTCACGGTGCACTCCTGTCCCCCTACGGTGTGCATCTGTCACCTGGCCACAGGTGACCCTGACAGTTTGATCAGCCATGAACCCGGCTGACATCCCGCTTCCCGCGGATGATCCATTGCAGGGCATAGTTCGCAGACTTGAGACCCAGGAATCAAATCAGACCCAGGTGATGCGATTCCTCCAGGATCTGGCTTCTCGATTCGAGCAGCTTCAGGTCTCCTTGGGAACCCCGAATCCGCAACCCCAAGTACAACCAGCGGCTGTACCTATCGCACCAGTCGCAGCCTCACACTCACTAAGATTGCCAGCTCCGTTCCGTTTCTCTGGGGACTCCAAGGCCTGCAGGGGGTTTCTCAGCCAATGCACTATTCATTTTGAGCTTCAGCCTCAAAGCTTCCTATCTGACCGGGCTAAGGTAGCCTATATCATTTCCCTCCTCTCCGGTGAAGCTTTGGCCTGGGCTGCCCCCCTGTGGGAGAGGAACGATCCGGTGGTTTCCAGTCTGTCCGAATTCTTGAAGCTCTTTCGTAATATCTTCGAAGAGCCGGCTCGGGCTTCTTCAGCAGCTAGTGCTGTCTTACGTCTTCGCCAAGAATCTAGTTCAGTGGGGCAATATGCTCTTCAGTTCCGTATCCACACAGCTGAATTGAGCTGGAATAATGAGGCCCTGGTCGCTACCTTTTTACATGGCCTTTCTGACCGAGTGAAAGACGAATTAGCGGGAAGAGCCATTCCCGTCGGTCTGGACGATGTAATTTCATTATGCAACCAGATCGACATTCGTTTTCAAGAGAAGTCCTTAGAAAAAAGACGCCAGCACTCTCTGGGTCCTAGCCAGTCTGAGCTCCCCTCCCTTCATTCCGTGGAGCATCCTCTACCTGCTGAAGAACCTATGCAGCTGGGCCGGACCAGACTAACCCCCGAAGAACGTGCTAGGCGCAGAACTCTGGGCTTGTGCCTCTATTGTGGGGGCAAGGGTCATTTTCGTGACTCCTGCTCGCTTCGTCCGGGAAACGCTCGGGTCTAATACATTTGGAAGGTGGAGTATTGGACCCAGAAACATCACCTTCTCGCCTGCTCTTGCCGGTGTTCCTTCATGTAGGCACTTCTCCTCAGTCAACCCTTGCATACCTGGATTCCGGGGCTGCCGGCAATTTCATGGATTGGAGAACTGCTTCTTCTATGAAGCTTACCCTTTCACCTCTCACTACCCCATTGGTAGTCTCAGCAATTGATGGCACTGTTCTCCCAGGGGGCCCTATTCGCTTCCAGACGCTACCCATTAGGATGTCGGTAGGGATTCTCCACCAGGAGTGGATATCCTTTCTTATTCTACCCAAGGCCTCTACCCCAGTTGTATTGGGCCTCCCTTGGCTACAGCTCCACTCTCCACATGTGGACTGGGTCTCTGGGCAGATCCTGGCCTGGGGTTCCTCATGTTTCTCGTCGTGTCTTCTCAAGGTGACCCCCAAGGAGAGTCTTCCGGTTGCTGCCACTTCTGTTTCTTCTGATCTTCCCGCCGCATACAGCGATTACCGGGATGTGTTCTGTAAAAAATCAGCTGAGGTGCTTCCTCCCCACAGGTCTTTTGACTGTGCTATTGATCTTGTCCCCGGAGCAACTCTACCCAGGGGTCGTACCTACCCTCTGTCCATCCCAGAGACCCAGGCCATGTCGGAGTATGTAGCAGAGAATCTGGAGAGAGGTTTCATCCGGAAATCCTCATCGCCTGCAGGGGCAGGGTTCTTTTTTGTTGCCAAAAAGGATGGTACCTTAAGACCCTGCATCGATTATCGGGGTTTAAATGCGGTTACTATTAAAAATCGATACCCCTTACCCTTAATATCTGAGCTATTCGATAGGTTGAAGGGTGCCTCCATTTTCACCAAGTTGGATCTCAGAGGCGCGTACAATCTCATTCGAATACGGGAGGGTGATGAATGGAAGACTGCATTCAACACTAGAGACGGGCATTACGAATATCTGGTGATGCCTTTTGGTCTGTGTAATGCTCCAGCCGTGTTTCAAAACTTTGTCAATGAAATCTTCAGAGATCTGCTGTACCAGTTTGTTGTCATCTATCTGGATGACATTCTGATCTTTTCTGAAAATCTGCTCGTCCACAGAAACCATGTCCGCACTGTACTTCAACGTCTTAGAGAGAACAATCTCTATGCCAAGCTGGAGAAATGTTCCTTTGAATGTTCTGAGGTCCTGTTTTTGGGGTGCTTCGTCTCATGTTCGGGGCTTCGTATGGACCCTGGGAAGGTCTTGGCTATCACCAACTGGCCTCTTCCTGCTAGCCTCAAGGCCAGACAGCGCTTTCTTGGCTTCACTAATTATTATAGGCAGTTCATAAGGAATTACTCTTCCATTGCCGCGCCTATTATCGCTTTGACCAAGAAGGGTGTGAATGCCAGAGACTGGCCTCCCGAAGCTGTCTCTGCATTTCACAACCTGAAACAGGCCTTTGTTTCTGGCCCCCTCTTGAGGAGACCAAATCCTGGGAATGCATTTTTTATTGAAGTGGACGCTTCCTCAATGGGGGTGGGAGCTGTGCTTCTTCAAATCTTTGAGAAGAGACGCCAACCATGTGCGTTCTTCTCCAAAAAAAAATCTCAGGCAGAGAGGAATTATGCCATCGGTGATCGGGAACTTCTCGCAATTAAATTGGCGTTAGAGGAGTGGCGTCATCTCTTGGAGGGTTCCCCTCACTCCATAACGATCTTTACCGATCACAAGAATTTACAGTATCTACAGAATGCTAAACGTCTGAATCCTAGACAGGCCAGGTGGAGTCTCTTCTTTGCCCGTTTTAATTTCACGATTACCTACAAACCTGGATCCTGCAACGGTCGGGCTGATGCGCTCTCTAGGTCATTTGACACTTTGGACGAGGAGTCCGCCCCTGAACCTGAGCCGATCATTCCCACCTCATGCATTGTTGCCCACTCTACCACCCTGAAGTCTAAAATTCCGCCTGGTAAGACCTTTGTTCCCACTGAGCTAAGAGCTAAGATCCTTCGTTGGGGACATGATTCCAAGGTGGCAGGGCATTCTGGATTCCTCCGATCCTTCCTACTCATCAGTCGTCACTACTGGTGGCCTAATCTCCGCTCAGACGTCAAAGACTACGTTAAAGCTTGTCATGTCTGTGCTCAGTCCAAATCCTCCACACAAGCTCCTGCTGGTCTCCTCATGCCCTTGCCCATTCCTAAGGAACCCTGGGTCCATATTGCCATGGATTTTATCACCGATCTCCCACTGTCTGAGAATAATACAGTCATTTGGGTGGTAATCGATCGATTCTCCAAGATGGCTCATTTTGTTCCTCTTCCTGGTCTTCCTTCTGCCCCTGCCTTGGTTCCCATTTTCATTCGGGAAATTCTCCGCCTACATGGGGTCCCTTCTCATATTGTTTCCGACAGGGGAGTCCAATTCACGTCTCGTTTTTGGAGAGCCTTTTGCAAATCCCTCAATATTGTCTTGGATTTTTCTTCTTCTTACCATCCCCAATCCAATGGACAGACTGAGAGGGTTAATCAGGAGTTAGAGGTCTTTCTTCGCACCTTTGTGTCTTCTCACCATGACGATTGGTCCTCTCTACTCCCGTGGGCAGAATTCTCCCATAATAATCATGTGAATACCAGTTCGCAGAAGACACCCTTTTTCACAGTTTATGGAAAACACCCTCAACTTCCTCTTCCCATGATCTGTTCTCCAGACATTCCAGCTTTGGCTTCGGTTCAGGAGGCTCTCAATTCCGTTTGGGGTCACGTTCATGATTCCCTCCGGGCAGCTGCTGAAAAATTCAAAGGCTTTGCCGACCGCCGCAGGCGTAAACCGCCTTCTCTTCAGCCAGGGGACAAAGTCTGGCTCTCTACCAGGAACATCAAGCTCCGAGTTCCTTCTCTGAAGTTTGCTCCACGATTCATCGGTCCATACACGGTAACTGCTAAACTGAATCCGGTTTGTTTCAAACTCCAGATTCCTAAGAGCCTTAAAATCACTAACTCCTTTCATGTTGCTCTTCTAAAGCCTTTAGTCCTCAATAAATTCTCTCGTCCTCTCCCTACCGTGGCGCCTGTCTCTGAGGATAATCAGGAGTACGAGATCAGTCAAATTTTGGACTCCCGACTCTGTAAAGGCGTTCTTCAGTACCTCGTTCATTGGAAAGGGTTTGGTCCTGAGGAGAGGTCTTGGATCACTGCATCTGAGGTCTTTGCACCTCGTCTGTTAAAGGAGTTTCATCTGAAGTTTCCCTCTAAACCTGGGCCCAGGCGGGGAAGGGGGAGGCCTCGTAAGAGGGAGGGTACTGTCATGGATATGCATTAATGTCTGTCTGCCATCTTACCTTCCTCCTCATGTGTTCATCTAGAGACCAGACCTCCTTCACCTGGCTTCCTTTATAATCTCCTCCCAGCCTGACTCCACCCCAGGCCCTATCACTGAACACTATATTAACCTGTGCACTGCAAGCCTGCATTGCTGATCAACGTGTTTGTTAGGCATTGTGTGTTTGGGTTCCTGCCTGCCGTGTGCTACGTCTGTCTCTCTGTTACGTTATTGGCTTGTCCCCGACTATCCCTGTCTGCTCGTGACCCTTGACCTTCGGCTCGTTCTTCGTTATCCTTGTCTGCTTGTGGCCCCTGACCTTCGGCTTGTTATTCGGTTCTCTCTATCGTGTGCTGCTGCTTCCCCTTATCCTACGGGGTGTGAGCTAGGAAACTCCAGGGGCCGCGACCTGGTCCCAGCCTGCAGCGTAACATCCTCACCACTAGAGGCCCTGGAGAAGACCAGCTGGGTCTTAGACTCCGCGCCCTGGGGAATCTTGGCTCTCGCTTCCGTTGGGATCCCGGTTGTGCTCCTCTGGTCCCGCTTTCCACAACCACCCAGTTTCCTATCCACAGAAGCCAGCCATAGGGTTCACTACCTCGCGGTGCACTCCTGTCCCCCTACGGTGTGCATCTGTCACCTGGCCACAGGTGACCCTGACACCCATAATAACATTTGGAGAAACTCTGGCACACCACAGAACCATGGATGCAAAAGTTTGAGTTAGAACAAAAGATCCTCCTTATCTGAGGGCTCAGCCCCACATTTTAGAGATAGCCATGTCTGAAAGGGAGCTACTTCTGCTGTGCTATCTCTTTAGTGATCCTATAGTGCTCTGGGAATGCTTTGTCCCAAAGTAATAGGTATATTGTTTTAAAAAAAAAAAAAAAATCTTCAACGTGTGGAAATGTGGGAATGGAAAAGTGTCCCCTTACGTTGGTGATCAGTGAAGAAGTGCCCCCTTACATTGATGGTCAGGGGAGCGAGAAATGTTCCTTGGTCATTAGTGGTCACTGGGGAAGTGCCCCATTTTACTGTATTAAAATGTATTAAGCAATAAAATTAAACCAAGATCATTACAATTTCTCTTTAACCTTCTTGGCTCTATTGTAAAACCATCACTAGCACCATATCATGCTTTTGATGCTACCATTTTTGAAGACCGATACATTCATCTTTTTAACAACTGTTTCCTTTTTGTCTTTCCCATGCAGGACTCCAAAAAATGGAGCAATAATGAGAGGGGAGAAGCAGAGGGAGAAGCATGAGCTGGCGTCTATTCAAGTTGCTCTCCTTCCTGTTTATTTGGGAGCAGATCACAGTTCAGAAATCATTCCAATCCCAGGAACATGTCTCCAAAGAGTTTGACTGGATTATCTCTGATCGAGGACCATTTCATCATTCCCGGAGTTACCTGTCCTTTGTGGAGAGGCACCGGCAGGGCTACTCAACTAGATACAAGATTTACAGGTTGAAACTTTGAATTATCTATTTAATGATATGTGTTTCGTTGTATGTACAGTATTAATATAATGACCCATGGGGACCTTTATAGCCCATTCGTAAAAAGCAGGTAATAGCTAGATTATGCAATGTCCTACAGCATTTTCTCTGCCTATCATTCCACAAAGAACTCTGTGATTGGAGGAGAGGCTGATTACATGGGCTTGATAGTCACATGACTAGATTCTCCACCTTGTAGCCTTCTTGTAGGGTCTGTTCACACCTGAGCGTACTGGAATCAAGGGCGGAATCACGTGGGGTGCGTTTGCAAAACCATTATTTCTTAATGGCACTTCAAACACGGTGTTATTTTTGCAGCAATGGTCAATCGACAAAACGTACTGATTAATTGGGTTTGCGAGTCACATGACTAGATTCTCCACCTTGTAAGCCTTCTTTTAGGCTCTGTTCACACCTGAGCGTACTGGAAACAAGGGCGGAATCGCGTGGGGTGCATTTGCGATATCATTATTTCTTAATGGCACCTCAAACGCAGTGTGATTTTGCCTCGATTGTCGAGCGACAAAACTGGCTGATTACATGGGTTTGAGAGTCACACGACTAGATTCTCCACCTTGTATTGGGGTGCGTTTGCGATACCATTATTTCTTAAAGGGGTGTTCTGGGCAAAAAAATAAAAGCCAGCAGCTACACATACTGCAGCTGCTGGCTTTTAATAAATGGAGACTTACCTGTCCTGGTGTCCCTCGATGTCGGCACCGCAGCTGATGTTTCCCATCAGCTGTCGGGTGCTGCTGTCGCCATTGCGGGTAAGGGATCCCGGCAATGTACATGCCGGGAACCCTACTGCGCATGCGCGAGGCCCGCTCCTCTCTCCTATTAGCCCGGCGGCCAGGGGAGGAGGAGGAGAAGGGAGCCCCGCGGTGATGTCACGGTCGCAGCCGGACTCCCAGACGTGGGGAAGGATACCTGCCTTTGACAGGTATCCTGTCCCCCCTCCCCCCGAAAGGTGCCAATTGTGGCACCGGAGGGGGGGATAAATCCGATGAGAGGAAATTCCACTTTAGGGTGGAACTACGCTTTAATGGCACCTCAAACGCGGTGTGATTTTGCCTCAAATGTCGAGCGACAAAACTGGCTGATTACATGGGTTCGAGAGTCACACCACGACTAGATTCTCCACCTTGTAAGCCTTCTTTTAGGCTCTGTTCACACCTGAGTGTACTGGAATCAAGGGCGGAATCGCGTGAGGTGCGTTTGCGATGCCATTATTTTTTAATGGCACCCAGAACGCGGTGTGATTTTGCAGTGATTGTCGAGGGACAAAACCGGCTGATTACATGGGTTTGAGAGTCTCATGACTAGATTCTCCACCCTTGTAGCCTTCTTTTAGTCTCTGTTCACACCTGAGCGTACTGGAATCAAGGGCGGAATCGCATGAGGTGCGTTGGCGATGCCATTATTTCTTAATAATGTGTATATCCAGGGCGCTCCAAGCATTTGAATCCTGACAGATAAGGTCTGTGTTGGAGAGGGTAACAAATCTTCACACACTTTAGGCAGCACTCAGGAAGACAAGCAATCTCTAATGGAAACAGAAAAACAAACAAGGCGCCTCTAAGTGCAGAAGTATAAAACTTTTAATATCCCCTAAAAGGGTTAAAAACACTTACAAGATAGTGGATGAAACAGGCATGTAGCAGGTAAGTGCGTCCAGGAGATGTTCCAGTAGCAGGGCAGTCCCAGTCTGTGATGGTAAAGCTTCCAGGAAGTCCACGAGATAACAGCTGATTGTGCTGTGAATTTCAGAGGACACAGTAACGCTGGAGCCTGGGGATGACGTCAGAGGAAGCGAGACAGAAACCAGCATGGAACACAAACAGGAAGTGGACAGGAAGTGTGTCATAGAGGCGGGACGTGTTTCGGAACAGCTCATTGGTTCCTTTTTCAGCCAGTGACATATTAAAAGTTTTATACTTCTGCACTTAGAGGCGCCTTATTTGTTTTTCTGTTTCCATTATTTCTTAATGGCACCCAGAACGCGGTGTGATTTTGCAGTGATTGTCGAGGGACAAAACTGGCTGATTACATGGGTTTGAGAATCTCATGACTAGATTCTCCACCCTTGTAGCCTTCTTTTAGGCTCTGTTCACACCGGAGTGTACTGGAATCAAGGGCGGAATCGCGTGGGATGCGTCTGCGATGCCAATATTTCTTAATGGCACCCTAAACGCGGTGTAATTTTGCAGCAATTGTCGAGCGACAAAACATGCTAAAATCGTGCCAAAAATCGAAACGTCAAACGCACCTGGCTCTGTGCCAAGATTTGGTACATGGTCTTCTTTGGAGCATTTTTGGAGCAGAGGGAGGCCCATTCAAATGTGCTCCAAAAAACGCGCCACAAAAAAACCCACAAAAAAGCTAAAAAATTAATAAAAAAATGCGGTGCTGCAGCTGTCGAAGGTGTAACTGTAGCCTTATTCACTCTTTATAATGGATTTTCGTTGTGCTTTCTACATGGGAAGATTTTGACAAGTGGCTGTGCAACTGACATCTAGTTGAAATTAAAGCTGAACTCCAGCCAGATATAAAAAAATAAAATAAAATTAATACAGTTATGTATTTATAAAAAAATAAATTTTTTAAATGTATTTTTAAATAATGTATTTTCAGATTCACGTAGTATAATTGTGCTGTGCATCTGTACGTACTGTATCTTTGCAAATATTTAGTGTTATTTATATTATATTAAAACTAGTTTTATATTTATCATAGTTTATAATGATATGCAACACTTGTTAATAAAAATATTTTTTTAACATTTCAGTACTTTTTTCAGATTTTTTTTAACATAAATCTATTTCAGAAATTAAAGCTGAACTCCAGCCAGATATTAAAAAACACAACCAATAAATACAGTTATGTATTTATTAAAAATAATTAACTGTTTTTTAAAATGCAAGTAGTACAATTGTGCTTTTGTGGACATCTGCACTAATCTTTGCAACAATTTAGTGTTATTTATATTATATTAATCATAGTTTTATATTTATAATAATTTATATTGATATGAAATACTTTTTTTTTTTTTATAAAAATATGTTTAACATTTCAGTAGTTATTGGTTTTTAACATAACATCAGTTGAAAAATTTAAAATCTGAACTCCAGCTAGATATAAAAAAACAACCAATGAATATAATTTCGTATTTATAATAAAAAAAATAATAATAATGAAATGCATTTTTTTAAATACTGTATTTTTCAAATTCAAGCAGTACAGTTGTGCTGTGCTGGTTATCTGTACTTATCTTTGCAACTATTTAGTGTTATTTATATTATATTAATCATAGTTTTATATTTATCATAGTTTATACTGATATGCAATACTTGGTACTAAAAATATTTTTTTAACATTTCAGTACTTTTCAGATTTTTTAACATAAATGAATTTCAGAAATTAAAGCTGAACTCAGATATTAAAAAACACAACCAATAAATACCAGTTATGTATGTATTAAAAATAATTAAGTGTATTTTAAAATGTAAGTAGTACATTTGTGCTGTTCTGGAAATCTGTACTTATATTTGCAACTATTTAGTGTTATTTATATTATATTAATAGTTTTATATTTGTCATAGTTTATAATGATATGCAGTACTTTTTTTTATTTTGTAACATTTCAGTATTTATCTTTTTTTTTAAATATAAATACATTTCAGAAATGAAAGCTGAACTCCAGCCAGATATTGAAAAACACAACCAATCAATACAGTTATGTATTTATAAAAATAAATAAAAAGTAAACCTATTTTCAAAATCAACTAGTACAATTGTGCTGTGCTGGACATCTGTACTAATCTTTGCAACTATTTAGTGTTATTTATATTATATTAATCATATTTTTATATTTATTATAATTCATATTGAGATGCAATACTTTTTTTTAAATAAAAATATTTTTTAACATTTCAGTAGTTATTTGTTTTTAACATACCGGTACATTAATTTTAGAAATTAAATCTGATTTAAGCTATATTTACAGTATATAAAAACAAAAACAAAAACAACCAATAAATATAGCTTTTTATTAAAATAATAATAATAATAATAATGAAATGTATTTTCAAATACAAGTAGTACAGTTGTGCTATGCTGGGCATCTGTACAGTACATATCTGTGCAACTACTTAGTGTTATTTATATTATATTAATTATAATTTTATATTTATCATTGTTTATAATGATATGCAATACTTGTTAATAAAACTATTTTTTTTAACATTTCAGTACTTATCAGTTTAACATAAATGAATTTCAGAAATTAAAGCTGAACTCCAGCCAGAAATAAAAACAAAACAAAAACAACCAATAAATACAGTTATGTATCTATTAAAAAAAGAATTAACTGTATTTTCAAATTCAAGCAGGTATAATTGTGCTGTGCTGGACATTTGTACTAATCTTTGCAACTACAGTATTTAGTGATATTTACAGTGCCTTTGAAAAGTATTCATACCCCTTGAAATTTCTCACATGTTGTCATGTTACAACCAAAAACGTAAATGTATCTTATTGGGATTTTATGTGATAGACCAACACAAAGTGGCACATAATTGTGAAGTAGAAAGAAAATTATAAATGGTTTACAAATAAATATGTGAAAAGTGTGTGTGTGGGGGGGGGGGGGGGGCATGTGTATGGCGCCCCCCGGAGTCAATACTTTGTAGAACCCCCTTTCTCTACAATTACAGCTGCAAGTCTTTTTGGGGATGTCTCTACCAGCTTTGCACATCTAGAGAGGGACATTTTTCCCTCATTCTTCTCTGCAAAATATCTCAAACTCTGTCAGATTGGATAGAGAGCGTCTGTGATCAGCAATTTTCAAGTCTTGCCACAGATTCTCAATGTGATTTAGGTCTGGACTGTGACTGGGCCATTCTAACACATGAATATGCTTTGATCTAAACCATTCCATTGTAGCTCTGGCTGTATATTTCTGGTCGTTGTTCTGCTGGAAGGTGAACCTCCCCCCCCAGTCTCAAGTCTTTTTGGAGACTCTTGACAGGTTTTTGCTTTGTATTTGGCTCCATCCATCTTCCCATCAACTCTGACCAGCTTCCCTGTCTCTGCTGAAGAAAAGCATCCCCACCACATGATGCTGCCACCACCATGTTTCACGGTGGGGATGGTGTGTTCAGGGTGATGTGCAGTGTTAGTTTTCCACCACACATAGCGTTTTGCTTTTAGGCCAAAAAGTTGAATTTTGGTCTCATGTGACCAGAGCACCTTCTTCTCACATGATTGCTGTGTCCCCCACATGTTTGCTGTGTCCCCCACATGGCTTCTCACAAACTGCAAACAGGACTTCTTATTGCTTTCTTTTAACAATGTCTTTCTTCTATACAGAACCTTAGTGAAAAAACAGCATCATGAAGGCCAAGGAACACACCAGGCAGGTCAGGGATAAAGTTGTGGAGAAGTATAAAGCAGGGTTAGGTTATAAAAACATATCCCAAGCTTTGAACATCTCACAGAGCTCTGTTCAATCCATCATTGGAAAATGGAAAGAGTATGGCACAACTGCAAACCTACCAAGACATGGCCGTCCACCTAAACTGACCAGCCGGGCAAGGAGAGCATTCATCAGAGAAGCAGCCAAGAGGTCCTTTTACGTACCTGGTGGGATAAGCCTGATTAGCAGAGGAAGGCTTCTCTTACTCCTCTGACTCGTGGCCCCTGATAGAGCAAACAGGCGGGGCAGGAGTGCAGAGTTGCACGAGGGCCAATAGTCGTGCTATCTGCTGGGCTTCCAGTTGAATGGTGTGACAGATGACAGTGGATGCCGGAATGCAGAGGATGCAGGTCAGCGATACCAGAACTTCACAGACTGGAAGGCAGAGGCAGGAGCAGGGTCAGGCAAGCCGGGTCATACACAGAACAGTCAGATAAGGTGCAGGTTCAGAGGCCCGAGAATAGTCAAGGTTCAGGCCGGGGTCGATGCAAGCAGAGAGCAGTGTTGCCAACCCCCTGAAGTGAACTTTACTGGCAAGGATGCCAAAAATCCTGTACGGCACCAATTTCTTACTGGCAAAAATAATGAAGATTACTGGCAGAGCCGCATTTTTTACTGACACTGCAAAACTAGTACCTAAAATTACTGTTTTTAGTGCTAAACAGTGCAAATATCAACATTTCAACTATAAACACACAGCTAATGCTAATATCAATGTGTTTAAGTTAAACAAAAGTAAAAAAAACATATTTCTCAATTCACATGAAGGTCAGGTTACTATAACCCAGCCAGCACAGAGTTCCCCCTTACATCAGAGTCTGCAGGGATCCCCCTTACAGTGAAAGGGAACTCTTATGTAAAGGGGAATGCTGCAGATCATGATGTAAGGGGGAACTCTGATGTGGAGGGGGGGCTCTGGTGAATAGAGACCACCTTCCACAGAGTGAATACACTAAGGTAAGGGGGGTACTAATATAAGGGGGAAACCTTTATATCAGTGCCCCCTTACATTATTGTATTCATTCACCTTCTTACATCAGTGACCCCCCCCTCAGAATGGCCTGGCGGCACTGTCACTTACCTCCTCCCAGGTGCACAGTGTGGGGCTCAGTCAGATGGCTCCAGCTTGGTGGCTCTGATCTCCTCTCCCCAGTCCACACGTCTGTTTCTTCCCGGGCCGTAACCCCCATCCCGGCGGCACTCCCACTCTTGACTCCTTTCTAGGATCCCCTCATAGACTGTAGACATGACAAGAGATGGTCAGAGGTTGCGTACACGATACAGGAAGTAGACAGAGACTGCAGACACAATACAGGAGGTGGACAGAGGCTGCGGACACACTACAGGAGGGGGACAGAGACTGCGGACACACTACAGGAGGGGGACAGAGACTGCGGACATACTACAGGGAGGTGGACACTGGAGAGACTGCGGACATACTACAGGGAGGTGGACACTGGACAGAGACTGCGGACATACTACAGGGAGGTGGACACTGGACAGAGACTGCGGACATACTACAGGAGGTGGACAGAGACTGCGGACATACTACAGGGAGGTGGACACTGGAGAGACTGCGGACATACTACAGGGAGGTGGACACTGGAGAGACTGCGGACATACTACAGGGAGGTGGACACTGGAGAGACTGCGGACACACTACAGGAGGTGGACAGAGACTGCAGACATACTACAGGGAGGAGGACACTGGACAGAGACTGCGGACATACTACAGGAGGTGGACAGAGACTGCGGACATACTACAGGGAGGTGGACACTGGAGAGACTGCGGACATACTACAGGAAGGTGGACACTGGACAGAGACTGCGGACATACTACAGGAGGTGGACAGAGACTGCGGACATACTACAGGGAGGTGGACACTGGAGAGACTGCGGACATACTACAGGGAGGTGGACACTGGAGAGACTGCGGACATACTACAGGGAGGTGGACACTGGAGAGACTGCGGACATACTACAGGAGGTGGACAGAGACTGCGGACATACTATTGGAGGTGCCGGAGACACTCTGCGGACATGATGGTGCCCTCCTCACCCCCTCACAGTAGCCTCCTCCTCTGACCACCACCATATTATTTCTCCACATCATCAGTGTGCTGTGTCCTCCTCCTGTGCCCCTTTCACCACTCCACAGGTCAGGGCAGCACTGTGCTGCCCTGACCTGTGGAAAGGTGCACAGGAGCCAGAGGAGGACACAGCACACTGATGATTTCTAGCTAGAAGTAATATGGTGCCGGTAGACAGAGAGCACATCAGTCTCTGTATCCCCTGCATGGCACCATTGGCACGGCTTCACGCTCCAGGCTCACTCACTGACTCCCCCAGTTTCACTCACCTCGAGTCTGTCTCTGTCCTCCACCCTGTCAGTGCTCCGCTCGCTCCTCCACCGGCACCTATGATGATGAGTGCTACTGCAGGACTGAGGACTCGAGTCGCGCGGCTCGCACCAGTCGCTGTGGTCACGCCGGTGTATTCAAAAATGGCACCAGCGGCGCCATCACATTACTGCGCGTGCGCCGCCCGGCCGAGCGTGAATAAGTTTTCCTGCGCTCGGCCGGCTTCGGAACGGCGCATGCGCAGTTGTATGGCCGGCTCGTGGCCATCTTTTTTATGGGCGCCGGTGCCCATAGCGGACATTAACGTACACCCCAAAAAAGGGGTTAAATTAACATACCGTACGTAAATCTACGTACGGTTGGCAACACTGGCAGAGAGCAGTAGTAGTCAGAGCAGGCCGGGTAGGTAACAGGAATCAGATGCAGGTTAACAGGAAACAGGACACTCACGGGAACGCTGTAGACAAGGCAGCACCAGGTCTGTGCACTGATCTGGTTTTAATAGTCACTTCATTGATCACAAGGTGCGCCGTGCACGTTGGTGTGCGCTGATGCGCGCATGCCCATAAGCGTTCCATCTTGCACATCTTTGTGCGCATGTACTAACCTACGTTAGCACACGCCAACACAGCTTCTTTAACACAAGTTCGGGGACCAGGAGTTAGTCTGCGGGGAACATTCCTTCCTCTAGCAAGCCTTTCCTGACAGGTCCATGGTAACTCTGGAGGAGCTGCAGAGATCCACAGCTCAGGTGGGAGAATCTGTCCACAGGACAACTATTAGTCGTGCTTCTCCACAAATCTGCCCTTTATGGAAGAGTGACAAGAAGAAAGACATTGGTGAAAGAAAGTCATAAGAAGTCCTGTTTGCAGTTTGTGAGAAGCCATGTGGGGGACGCAGCAAACATGTGGGGGACGCAGCAAACATGTGGGGGACACAGCAAACATGTGGGGGACACAGCAAACATGTGGGGGACACAGCAAACATGTGGGGGACACAGCAAACATGTGGAAGAAGGTGCTCTGGTCAGATGACACCAAAACTGAACTTTTTGGCTTAAAAGCAATGTGGAACATTTCAAGGGGTATGAATACTTTTTCAAGGCACTGTATATTATATTAATCATAGTTTTATATTTATAACAATTTATATTGATATGCGATACTTTTTTTTTTATAAAAATATTTTTTAACATTTCAGTAGGTATTGTTTTTTAACGTAAATTAAATTCAGAAATTAAAGCTAAACTCCAAGCAGATATTAAAAGAAAATAAATACAGTTATTTATTTACTTAAAATGATGAAATGTATTTTCAAATTCAACTAGTACAGTAGTATTGTGCTGTGCTGGGCATCTGTACATATCTTTGCAACTATTTAGTGTTATTTATATTAATCATAGTTTTATATTAGTTTATAATGAAATGCAATACTTTTTTTTTTAATAAGAAATTTTCAGTTGTTATAAACTAATATAAACTCCAACCAAATATAAAAAAAAAAAAAAAAACAACCAGTGAATATAATTACTGTATATACGCGAGTATAAGCCGAGTTTTTCAGCACATTTTTTTGTGCTGAAAATGCCCCCCTCGGCTTATACTCGAGTCACCTTTTTGCGCCTGATCTCCCGGACTTTGGGGACCCGGTACCAGCCGGCCGTAGGTCTCCTGGACCTCAAACTTGGCACACACGTAGCCCCATTTCTCCTTTATAAGTGTGCAAAGTTTTTTGTCTGGGGGACCTACGGCCGGGGAGCACCCCTTCCATAGACTCCCATGTTAAACATCAGTCTAGTCATGGACACAGTGAGGCATGGGCACAGTGAGGCATGGACACAGTGAGGCATGGACACAGTGAGGCATGGGCACAGTGAGGCATGCAGATGGACACCCTAGGCTTATACTCGAGTCAATAAGTTTTCCCAGTTTTTTGTGGTAAAATTTGGTGCCTCGGCTTTTATTCGGGTCGGCTTATACTCGAGTATATACGTACGGTATGTATTTATAAAAAAATTAAAAGAAATAAAAGAAATAATTAAATGAATTTTCAAATAATGTATTTTCAGATTCAAATAGTTATCTTTGCAACTACTTAAGTGTTATTTTTATTATATTAATTATAGTTTTATATTTCATAGTTTTGTTTTTATTTATATATTATTTCATAGTTTTGTTCAAGACAAACAAGGCTTTCATTTGGTGACTAATAGTAATGAATATATCCTGATTTTTTTGTTATCATTATTAAATAATTATTAAATAAAATCTAGCCCAAAATAGCAAAATAATGTAATTTCCAAAAACACCTAGTGTATGACCAGCTTTAAGTGGATCTTAACCCTCAAAAACAACTTCCATCCAACCAGCCCCCCCCCCCTTACACAAATTGCCACATTTTTTTATTTTGCTTGCTTTTTTTCTTGGCAAAGTTTTCGGCCCGCCCCCCCCATTCCTGAGATCACCTAGGCCAGTGATGGTGAACCTTGGCACCCCAAATGTTTTGGAACTACACTTCCCATGATGCTTAACCACACAGCAGACTGCATGAGCATCATGGGAAATGTAGTTCCAAAACATCTGGGGTGCCAATGTTCGCCATCATTGGCCTAGGCAAATGACATCCGTGCCCCCGGTGCCTCCTAGGATATTTGACGTGCCTATCCCAGGAGGCAACGGGAGCACTGCATGTAAAGAAGAAGAGGGGGGAGGGCATCATTGAAAGGCTGTAGCTGAACCTAGGAAGAGGCGGGCAACCCCCGGCACAGGCCCTGAACAGCAGTTGCTGAGAAGAGGACCTCAGCAGGTCAACGCTGGATCTGCTGTGTGGGTGAATATCTGAATTGAGGACAACCCAACAAAAAATAGTAGTGGGGAGAGTAAAGATTCTCTTTAACCACTTAAGGACCGCCGCCTGCATATTTACGTCGGCAGAGTGGCACGGACAGGCATAAGTACGTACAGGTACGTCCCCTTTAAGATGCCGCCGCCAGCGCGCTCGCGACCCTGACGCTTTCCCCGTGAGTTGGACCGTGGGTCCCGCGGACTCGATCGCCGCGGGGATACCCGCGATCGTCTCACGGAGAGATAGAGCGGGGAGATGCTAATGTAAACAAGAATCTCCCCGCTCTGCCTAGTGACAATGACACTGATCACCGCTTCCTGTAATTGGAGCTGTGATCAGTGTCATGTCACACACAGCCCATCCCCCCTACAGTAAGAATCACTCCCTAGGAAACACTTAACCCCTACAGCGCCCCCTAGTGGTTAACCCCTTCACTGCCAGTGTAATTTTCACAGTAATCAGTGCATTTTTATAGCACTGGTCGCTGTATAAATGTGAATGGTTCCAAAAATGTGTCAAAAGTGTCTGATGTGTCCGCCATAATGTCGCAGTCATGATAAAAATCGCTGATCGCCGCCATTACTAGTAAAAAAAAAAAATATTAAGAAAAATGCCATAAAACTACCCCCTATTTTGTAGACGCTATAACTTTTGCGCAAACCAATCAATAAACGCTTATTGCGATTTTTTTTACCAAAAATATGTAGAAGAATACGTATCGAACTAAACTGAGGAAAAAAAAAATTTTTTGGGGGATATTTATTATAGCAAAAAGTTAAAAATATTGAATTTTTTTCAAAATTGTCGCTCTATTTTTGTTTATAGCGCAAAAAATAAAAACACCAGAGGTGATCAAATACCACCAAAAGAAAGCTCTATTTGTGGGAAAAAAAGGACGTCAATTTTGTTTGGGAACCACGTCGCACGACCGCGCAATTGTCAGTTAAGGCGACGCAGTGCCGAATCGCAAAAAAGTGGCCTGGTCTTTGACCGGCAAAATGGTCCGGGGCTGAAGTGGTTAAGCTGAAATTCTGTCAGAATGAAACTTTGTTTTTTCATGTCTAATTCTGTTTTCCTATGTTTTGTTTCAAAGGGAATTTGCCCGCTGGAAGGTGAGGAACATAGCAGTGGATCGTAAGGAGCCTCAGAAAAGTATCTTGCCCTTGATGCCTGAATTTCAGAAGAGTTTGAGGCTTCTAGGAAGGAGGCCAAGCACTCATCAGATAATCGAGACCATCATCAAGAAATACGGCACCCACTTAGTGGTCTCTGCTACTCTGGGGGGTAAGACACAAAACTCATAAGCTGACTAGACTTAAAGTGCTAGGGTAGAAACAATCAAAATCAGAACACCACATCCCAAGTAATTCATGGAAAGAAAGAAGGGGAAAAAGGGGTAACAAACCCCGGGACTTTAAACGTATGAATACGTATGAATAGTGGAAACACAGTAACAGCGCCATAAAATTTCAATGTTTTATTATAAAAGTAAAAAACAAGTGTAGTGCCCTGCTGCCAATGAGTGGGCGCTATGTGTTAAAATTATAGTTGTCTGAGCAATAGTTTGGCTCAGAAGGATTGTGTTTCAAATTATGCTCTGTTTCAGTTCAGCTGGTTGCGTGATTTTCCTCCTGACAGTGGGTGTCGCTGTCACCACTGGTCAGGATTGGAAAGACAACAGGCTGAATGCATTGGGTATCTCTTTCTCAGAAGCGCCTCAGGGGGGCGTGGTCGACCCGCTGTGCATTCTGGGGAGAGGGTACTTAAGAGACAGACACCATTTTGTGGGGTCGTCGTTTGTTGGTGGTGGGCACCACCCGCCCGATCCCGACCTGAGGGCCTTCATGGCCTCAGGGATACGCTGGCAGTTTTCGCCTCAGGGCCACGTTGGCCTGAGGCTCCGTTACTGAGATGTAGGCCCAGGAGTTACTGGGGGCCTATTGATCCAGGGATGATCCTGTGTCGCCTTGCCTGTGGGAAGGGACCAAGCAATTGAGGACTCAATTGGAGGATGTATCCGGATCAGAATCTACCTCACAGTGTCGCCGGAACGGCTGAAAGATCCTGGCACTGAGAGCTGAGTTCTTTTCATCAGAAGGTAACCCAGGGAAGGGTTGCACCAATTCTGTGGCAGAGACTGTTCTATTTGCACCAAATCTGTGACAGAGACTATAGGTGATCGAGCTACGCACCAGTTGCTAGGCCGGCAGTAGTGTATTTAGGTTTTGTGCTGCCCTAGGCCTAACTAAACTCGTGACCCCTAATTTGAATATGACCCACCCCTTCCTGTCAAGGCCACACCCCTTTCTATTTAAGACATGCCCTAAAATTTTCAAATGGGGACACTAGTTCTTAGGGCCTGGAGGGAGCATTGAATTCACTTAATTTGCATAGATTTCCTCTCACTTCCTGTTTGGCTATGGGGGCAGGAAGTGAAGGGAAATCTCTGCAATGGGACAGGGATGGTAAAAAATAAACTGACAGGGCTATAACCCTCCCTTACTCTGATAATTTTATGGCGCGTACTAAGAAGATATAACCATGCCAATGGTGCAGCAGAAAACATATAGCACAGTGAGGAAGGTTTGTGGTCCAGGATGATAGGACAGTCAAAATTAGAAGCAGCTTACATTACACTAACACTGTAGCGCAAGCCGGCGGGGACTCTTTCTGTGCTGCCCCCCTGCAAAGTGCTGCCCTAGGCCTGGGCCTTTTTGGCCTAGGCCAGGATACAGCGTTGTAGGTCGGTGAGATTGGGCCTATCTGGTGGTGGCTGAGTCCAGCGTGGAGACAGTTGTTCCTCTGAACCTAGGAAAATTCCTGTGATCCGCAATTAAGGTACCTGAGTCCTCCCCATCCCTTCAACCCCTTCTGTTGGAAACTTTAATCAATAAAACCCTTGAAAGAGACTTTGTGTTGGTGCAAACTTTTTTCAACAACTCTTCAAGGAGAACCCCTGAGACGAGCATATGGAACAGTAAGGTAACGACAGGCCCAAATCTAAACCAGCAGCTCCTACGGGGGTAGTGCTACACAAGCACAAGTAAAAAGCATTCGTGTTAAATACATGAAATTCTGCCACATGCATAGATAACTGCAATGATACCCTCAACATGTTTCGCTCTTCGAGCTTCTTCAGGAGGTTCTGATACAGTGCAGGTTATGCTGGGAATAACAAAAGGCCCGAATGGAACAGCAGGTTAATTGTTTGAAGATAAAACATGTCAAACAAAAAAATCAATAAAGATATATTGGAATGGTAACCAATATGAAGAGATAATCATATGTAGCTTATAATCAAATAGAATACATAGGAAAAATAGACCATATTATTGCAGTTATCTATGCATGTGGCAGAATTTCATGTATTTAACTTGTGTTTGTTTTTTACTTTTATAATAAAACATTGAAATTTTGTGATGCTGTTACTGTGTTTCCACTATTCATATTGAGCACCGTTTAAAGTCCCGGGGTTTGTTACCCCTTTTTCCCCTTCTTTCTTTTCATAAGCTAGCTAATTAACTGCCTCGCTCTATGAGTGTTTATGTTTGCAAATGTCAAGGTTATGTTTAAGTCAATTCGGATATATTGGTGCCCACTAGGGTGACCACGTGTCCCGGAATGCCCGGGACAGTCCCGCATTTTGCAGGTATGTCCCAGGCACATTCATTCCAGGACAATACAGTGTTCCGGGACTTAAACTGACACAGCCACCCTCCCGGGCCAATCTAATGCCCCCAAAAAAGGGCACCACATCATCGCTTTACTCACTGACAGTACTTGTCCTGACCGGGAATGCCTGGAGGAGCACAAGCCCCTGCTTGTGATTGGAGAAATCATAAATCCCTCCTCTTGTGTCCAATCACTGTGCTGTGATTTGTTACAGCACAAGCTTATTTTTGGGAGGATGTCCCTGAATGGTAGTTTGGAAATGTGGTCACCCTAGTGCTTACTGCTGTATAATTTTATAGTTCTGATGAAGGTACCAGGTTATGATTTGGGGTCATCTAGAGAGTCATCTCTGCTGGTTGAAATGGAGCTTCTGCAACTTTTCTGTCTTAGGTGTAGGCCAGTACATAATAAAAAAATAAACAGGCTATACACTCACTGGGCACTTTATTAGGTTCACCTTGCTAGTATTGGGTTGGACCCCCTTTTGCCTTCATTGTTCTTGGCAGAGATACAACAAGGTGTTGGAAACGTTCCTCAGAGATTTTTCTCCATAGTGACATGATAGCATCACTCAGTTGCTGCAGCTTTGTCGGCTGCACATCCATGATGCCAATCTTCCCATTACACCACATCCCAAAGGTGCTCTATTGGATGAGATGTGGTGAGTGTGAAGACCATTGGAGTCCAGTGTCCAGTGGTGAGCAGACATGTGCGTTTCGTTCCGTACGAAACGAAAATTCGTATGAATTTCCGAAAATTCATACATTCGGAAGCATCCGAAATATGAATTTCTATTCTTACGAATTCTATACGAAATCTGGAATTTAGTTTTGGGAGTGGGAGAGACGGCTCAGACTGGTACTGGTAGTCGATGGGAGATTCAGAATTGGACAAAATAAGAATGTTCATTAATATCGTTTTATTATTGTCATAATAATTTAGATTATTCTTTATGATGAAGTTAAAAACCCAGTAAGTCAGCACAGCACAGGGATGGTGGGAGCCCCTCATAATGAGCATTGCAGGGGTACAGCCCCAGGAGGAAGTCAGCACAGCACAGGGATGGTGGGAGCCCCTCATACTGAGCACAGCAGGGGTACAGCCCCAGGAGGAAGTCAGCACAGCACAGGGGTGGTGGGAGCCCCTCATAACTAATGTTCGTAATTGTTACGAAAAGTTAACGAACCTAACGAACTTTCGTATTTCGCACAAATACAAATTTAATTTCGGACATGAATTACGAAATACGAATTAATGGGCTACTACAAACCCAGGAAGTCAGCACAGCACAGGGATGATTGGAGCCCCTCATAATGAGCATAATGAGTCGACGACTGCCACATTGAGAAAGGTATTTTTTGCTTTGTAAATTCATCATAACGAATGTTCGTACTTGTTACGAAAAGTTAACGAATCTAACAGAAAATTCGTATTTCGTACAAAACAAATCCAAATTGAATTTCGGACACGAATTACGAAATACGAATTTTCGTCTAATATGAAACGGATCGGAAACAAATTTATTGACGGCGCACATGTCCAGTGGTGAGATGATTGGAGATTTGTGACATGGTGCATTATCCTGCTGGAAGGAGCCATCAGAAGATGGGGACACTGTAGTCATAAAGGGATGGACATGGTCAGCAACAATACTCAGGTAGGCCGTGACATTTACACAATGCTCAATTGGTACTAAGGGGCCCAAAGTGTGCCAAGAAAATATCCCCCTCACCATTACACCCCCACCACCAGCTTGAACCGGGGATACAAGGCAGGATGGATCCATGCGCCAAATTCTGACCCCACCATCTGAATGTCACAGCTGAAATCCAGACTCATCAGACCCGGCAACGTTTTTCCCAATCTTCTATTGTCCAATTTTAGTGATCCTGTGCGAATTGTAGCCTCAGTTTCCTGTTCTGAAGCCTCGTACACACGACCGTTTTTCTCCGCAAGAAAGCTGCTGGGAGAGCTTTTTGCCGTGAAAACTGTGCGTGTGTATGGTTTCTCAGCGAGAAAACTTCCGAGAATCCCGACGACAAAAATAGAGAACCTGCTCTCTATTTTCTCGTCGGGATTCTCGGCAGAGTGTTTCCCGTCGAGAAAACCGTGCATGTGGACGCTTACCTGTCCCCAGGTAAACCCACGCATGCTCGAAAAGACTTTAACGCATGCGCGGTAGCATACAAGGTTAGTGCGGGGTGTAGCAAGATGGCAGTGACGGCATCGAATGTGACGAGCGCCGGCTCGTCGTAGTCGATGACGTCACCGCGTTCTTGCCATTCAAAAGAACGGCGGTTCTTTTGAATGGCCGTCTGTATGCACGGCTTGGCGAAGAAAGCTTGCCAGGAATCCCGTCAGGAAAACCAAAGTTTTTTTCCTGACGGGATTCCCGGCCGTGTGTACAGGGCTTTAGAAATTTGATTTATTTTTTTCTGGGTATGTTTTATAACAGAAATTTAAAAAAATAGTTTTTCCTTTTTTCAAACTTGTCGGTCTTCTTTTGTTTATAGCACAAAAAATAAAAACCGCAGAGGTGATTAAATACCACCAAAAGAAAGCTCCATTTGTGGAAATGAAATGACATCAATTTTATTTGGGTACAACATCGCACGACCGCGCAATTGTCAGTTAAAATAGTACAGTGCCATATCACAAAAAAAAAAGGCTCGTCAGGAATTTGGATTTATATAAATGTATTTTTTTTTTTTAGTTTCATTTTTATTTTTTGTAAATATTTTTTATGTTGTATTTATATTTATTTTAAGTTATTTTATTGCGCTTTTACTCAAACGAATCTAATATTTTTGATACTCTTGTATCACAAGAACTGTTTGCGAATCATAAAACCAGACACGGACTTCCTACATCTTAAACCGAGAGCGGCAGTTTATGTTGCAGGCGTGATAGGGAACCTTCTTAATGGAAGTTTTACTTGTACGCTTTTTATACATTAATGTGAATTCGCTGACAAGTTTTTTGGTTGTGTTGCTGCTAATTTAGTTAATCTTCAAGTATCATCAGCCTCCTTCCTTAAGATAATTATTGTTAATTAAATATTGCAATTTATATAAGCAAAGACTGTTCTTTGAAAGCAGAAATGTGAGCGTTCCGACTCTTAAAGTGCTGATTGCTGTCATTACATGATCAGTTTATATATTTTCAGGGATGATTTTCCCAACGCTTTTCAGTTGGTAAATTATGTTGATGTATAAATTAGAAAGCAAGACAATAAAAACAAATTATAGTGTTTCCTATAAGGCAGTGTTTCTCAACTCCAGTCCTCAAGGCGCACCAACAGGTCATGTTTTGGGGATTTGCACAGGTGATTTGATCAGTTTCACTGCCTTAGTAATTACCACAGCTGTTTCATCTGCAAGAAATCCCAAAAACATGACCTGTTGGTGCGCCTTGAGGACTGGAGTTGAGAAACACTGCTATAAGGCAAGGAAAGGATCAGTTACCATGTCCTAAGTTTGTAAAACCAATCAGAATTCAATACCTTGAAGTTGCATCCATGCCAACAGTCCCGATTTTCCCAAGACATTCACGGGATTTAGACCCTTTTTTACGTTGTCCTGGAAAATTGGCATCTGAGAATCGCCAGAGCCGCCACCAGAGGTCCGGGGCCGGCACCGGTCATGATCTCCGCCGCCAGCTCTTGTGGAGCCTGGTCACTCGCCGAGGGGAAGAAGCAAGAGGCGGAGCCTGGGTGGCTGCCAATAGAAATGGAGCTGCCACCAACCCCCCGCCCCCCGCGGCCTGCAGCCGGTCTGTGACCTGTTGGAAAGGCTGCGGGGCGTTGGCAGCCACCCGGGCTCCGCCTCTTGTTTCTTCTCCTCGGCAAGCTGGTCTTCTGTAATGGTGGCGGAGATCAAATCATGCATTATCAGATGAGAGGCAGAGCCAAGGGACTCTGCTGGGGGCACCTGATGTAAGAAGGAACTCTACTGGGGCACCTGATGTATGGAGGGACTCTACTGGGGCACCTGATGTAAGGAGGGACTCCGTTGGGAGCATCTGATGTAAGGAGGGACTCTACTGGGGCACCTGATGTAAGGAGGGACTCCGCTGGGGGCACCTGATGTAAGGAAGGACACCGCTGGGGGCACCTGATATAAGGAGGGACTCCGTTGGGAGCACCTGATGTAAGGAGGGACTCCGTTGGGGGCACCTGATGTAAGAAGGGACTCTGCTGGGGGCACCTGATGTAAGAAGGGACTCCGCTGGGGCATCTGGTGTAAGGAGGGACTCTGCTGGGGGCACCTGATGTAAGGAAGGACTCCACTGGGGGCACCTGATATAAGGAGGAACTCCGCTGGGGGCATCTAATATAAGGAGGGACTCCGCTGGGGGCACCTGATGTAAGGAGGGACTCAGCTGGGGGCACCTGATATAAGGAGGGACTCAGCTGGGGGCACCTGATGTAAGGAGGGACTCCACTGGGGGCACCTGATGTAAGGAGGGACTCCACTGGGGGCACCTGATTGATGTAAGTAGGGACTCCGTTGGGGGCACCTGATGTAAAAAGGGACTCTGCTGGGGGCACCTAATGTAAGGAGGGACTCCGCTGGGGGCACCTAATGTAAGGAGGGACTCCGCTGGGGGCACCTGATGTAAGGAGAACCACGCCACATTTTTCTTTCCCGCTACGTCACGCCTACAAATGAATGCCCCACCCCATAATTATAATGAGACTACGCCTACAGAAAAAAGAGTGTCCCTATACATTTTTTTACAATGTTGGTACATCTGTTACCAGAATTAAAAGTCTAACTTTTTTTTTTTCTTAACGCTATAAGGGCCTCCAGCCAGTTAAGAAATGAAAAGAACAGCCCAGGTTACAATACTTAACCACTTGCCTACCGGGCATTTTCTGGCACTTTTATTTTACAAGTATTTTTTTTGCTAGAAAATTACTTATGACCCCCCCCCCCCTAAACATTATATATACATTTTTATCAGAAACCCTTGAGAATAAAATGGCGATTGTTGCAATTTTTTTTATGTCACACGGTATTTGCCCAGCGTTTTTTCAAACACAATTTTTTGGGATTTTTTTTTTTTTAATGAATTGCACAAAAAAAGCAAAACACAATATATACCCCAATTTTTTGGTATAATATGAAGTATGATGTTATGCTGAGTAAATAGATATCTAACATGCCACACTTTAAAATTGCGAAAAATAGCAACAAACTAGTTAACCACTTCAATACCGCGCAAATTTCAGCACTCCGTTCCTACATGTAAAAATCATCATTTTTTTTTGCTAGAAAATTACTAAGAACCCCCAAATATTATATATATCTTTTTTAGCAGAGACCCTAGGGAATAAAATGGCGGTCAATGGAACTTTTTATGTCACACGGTATTTGCGCAGCAACTTTTCAAACAAGTTTTTTTTGTGGAAAAAAAAAACGCTTTCCTGAACAAAAGAAAGAACAAAACAGTAAAGTTAGCCCAATTTTTTTGTATACTGTGACAGATGATGTTACGCCGAGTAAATAGATACCTAACATGTCACGCTTTAAAATTGCGCACACTCGTGGAATAGCGCCAAACTTTGGTTACTTAAAAATCTCCATAGGCGACACTTTAACATTTTTTACAGGTTACCTGTTTAGAGTTACAGAGGAGGTCTAGGGCTAGAATTATTGCTTTCATTCTAACGTTTGTGGCGATACCTCACATGTGTGGTTCAAACATCGTTTACATATGCTTGCGTGACATACGTATGCGTTCGCTTCTGCGCGCGAGAGTGAAGGGATGGGGGCGCTTTACTTTTTTTTTTCTTATATATATTTTTTTATACATTTTTTTTTACACTGTCCCTTTATTTTGTATCACTTTTATTCCTATTACAAGAATTGTAAACATCATTTGTAATAGAAATAAGGGATGACTGGTCCTCTTTATGGAGAGATCTTGGGTCAATAAGACCCCCAAATCTCTTCTTTACCTTTTAAAAGCTAAAGTTAAAAAAAATTTTTTTTGATCTTTTGCTTTAAAAAAAAACAAACAAAAAAAACAAAAACGATTTACTTCCACCATAAGCAGGAAGTGATGTCATGGCGTCGTTACGGTCCTCCAAGGCCATGGAGGCGATCAAAGAGGATCTAGCCTTTGATTGTCTATGGGAGCAGCCACCGGCACTGTCGGATTGTTTCTCGGGCGAGCTAGTGGAGGTAAGTCCGAGAGACACCGGCGAGCGCCGCTTCTGAAAGTGTTCCAGCGGCTCAAGAGAAAGCCGGCTGCAAAAAAACTATAATCCGGGCTTTGGCTGATGACATCTTCAGCCATAATCCCGGTAAACCACTTCAAAGTAGGGTGCCCACATGTCCCGGATTGCCCGGGACATTCCCGTAATTAGCAGGTCTGTCCCAGGTCCCGGGCACCTTCAGTCCGGGACAATACAGTGTCCCGGAATGGAATAGACAGAGCGAGCAAGTCCCGCCATAGCGCTGGCGCTCGCTCTGCCTCCAGCTCCACCTGAGACTGGCCACAGGTTGCTAGAGCGTCTACTAACCAGTGACCTCACAGCCACGACTCTGACCAGCATGCAAAGCGGAGGAGGAGTTTGTTAACTTTCCTCCTCTGTGCTGCTCTCCGCCATGCCGGACGATTCGAGGCTGTCAGCAGAAGAAGCCCCAAAGACACAACTCCACCGGCTCTGCTCCTTGATGTCTCGTCTCCCTGCCTCAGCTTCATACCGCAGAGCAGACCGAAGCCGCCTCCCCCTCCTCAGCTATTTACAAGTACACAGGAGACGGGCGGCAGACTCAGAGGGACACCGCTGTGCATTTCTGGCGCTGATCTGAGTTCTGTTCAGTTTATAATATATGTATGTAGATGGACAGAGGAGGGGGACATGGGGGGGTCTATACTGTGGTGGGGTCTGTACTTAGTGGGGGGTTAATAATGAGGGAGGGGAGTCAGTACTGAAGGGGGTCTACTGAGGGAGGGGTCTATACTTAGTCAGGGGGGTCTATACTGATGGAGAAGGGGTCTGTATTCAGTGGGGGGGTCTATACTGAGGGGGGAAGTCTGTACTGAGGGAGGGGAGTCTATAGTTAGTGGAGAGGGGGCTGGACTGAGGGAGGGGGTCTATAGTTAGTGGAGAGGGGAGTCTGTACTGAGGGAGGGGGTCAATAGTTAGTAGAGGGGGGTCCGTACTGAGGGAGGGGGTCTATAGTTAGTAGAGGGGGTCCATACTGAGGGAGGGGGTCTATACTGAGGGAAGGGGGTCTGTACTAAGGGAAGGGGGTCTATTATTACAAGGTATTAATAGAAATACATTCCAGGCATGGTATTGGAATGATATAAGTGCTAAAACCAGCCATTGACCCGACAAATCACGCGCCACCAAAATCCCGTCAACCCCGAAACTACATCCCCCCGGTACTTGGCAAAATTGTCCCTGAATGGCAGTTTGGAAATGTGGTCACCCTACTTCAAAGCCGCAACGTATACTGATGGAGAAGGGGTCTGTATTTAGTGGGGGGGTCTATACTGAATACATATGTATTGCGGACGGCAAGTGGTTTATGGTATAACTAAGAGCAAAACTTTTTTTTTTATTTAAAGTGGAAGTAAACCCTCCTATCATTTTCAGGCAAGGAAGCTGCCATCTTGGCCTCTGTTTAATCTTCAACTGCCATGATGCTGCACATGTGATCAGCTATGACACCAGCCATTGGATGGTTTGACAGTTTGGTTGAAAGCACAACCAATGTGACAGTTGGCATTCCAGGCATGCCGGTATGTGACTGCTTTTTGAAACTGTTAAATCGATGGGTTTACTTCCGCTTTAATTTTGGATAGAGTGCTGTCTGTTTGTCCCGTTTACCATTATCATTGAAAGAGAAAGTAAAAGAAAATCCCACATTTTCGGTGGTCCTCAGAAAAATAATAGAAGGGAAATCTTCCAATGGGGACACTAGTTCTGGTGACCGGGGAGGGGGGGGGGGGGATTTCCAAGCAATTCAAGCAATTCCCTAATTTGCAGGGATTTCCTCTCACTTCCTGGTTTGGCTATGGGACAGGAAGTTAAAATAAAAGAAAATCCCACTGGTTTTGGTGACCTTGGGGTCCCCTAGAAATTCCCTTAATTTGCAGCAATTTCCTCTCACTTTCTATTTTGGCTATGAGAAAGGAAGTGAAAGTAAAAGAAAATTCCAAATTTAGGGTTGTCCCCAGAAAAATAATAGATGTTTTGGATAGAGTGGACCCCCTGTCAGTTTTTATTGCTGTCTGTGCCCCCGTTAAAAAGATTCATCCTCTCTGTTTGATCCCGTTTACCATTATCATTGGAAGAGAAAGTAATTTTTTGGGTGGTCCCCAGAAATATAATAGAAGGAAAATCTTCCAATGGGGACACTAGTTCTGGTGACCTAGGGGGGGGGGGGTCCCAATCAATTCCCTTAATTTGCAGGGATTTCCTCTCACTTCCTGTTTTGGCTATGGGACAAGAAGTGAAAGTAAAAGAAAATACCAGATTTTGGGTTGTCCCCAGAAAAATAATAGTAGGGACATCTTCCAATGGGGACACTAGTTCTGGTGACCTGGGGGTCCCCAAAGAATTCCCTTAATTTGCAGGAATTACCTCTCACTTCCTGTTCTGGCTTTGGGACAGTAAGTAAAAGTAAAGCAAATACCAAATTTTGGGTTGTCCCCAGAAAAATAATAGAAGGGACATCTTCCAATGGGGACACTAGTTTTGGTGACCTGGGGGTCCCCTAGGAATTCCCTTAATTTGCAGGGATTTCCTCTAATTTTTTGTTCTGGCTTTGGGACAGGAAGTTAAAGTAAAAGAAAATTCCAAATTTTGGGTTGTCCCCAGAAAAATAATAGAAGTTTTGGATAGAGTGGACCCCCTGTCAGTTTTTATTGCTGTCTGTGCCCCCGTTAAGAAGATTCATCCTCTCTGTTTTATCCCAATTATCATTGAAAGAGAAAGTAATGTTTTGGGTGGTCCCCAGAAATATAATAGAAGGTAAATCTTCCAATGGGGACACAAGTTTTGGTGACCTGGGGGGTCCCCAAGGAATTCCCTTATTTTGTAGGGATTTCCTCTCACTTCCTGTTTCAGCTATGGGACAAGAAGTGAAGGTAAAAGAAAACCCAAAGAAAATAATGGAGGGGGTTTAACATCTAGGGGCGATCAAAGGGTTAAATGTGTGCCTAGCTAGTGTTTTTGCATATGTTGTGTGGTGCTTTCACTAATGGATGCGATAGATTTTTGCAAGGAAAGAAACTCCATCACATCCCCGCTGTCAGGATGGAGCTCTGCATTGTTTACATGGGCAGTAGACATGTGCAGTTTGTTTCGAATAAATATTCGGACAAATTTTTCATTATTCGGAGATTCAGATATGTCCGAATACCCGAAGTACAGTAAGTTTACAGAATGCTTTGAATAAAGAAACAAAATTCTTTAGAATTTCCGAAATTCGAATCTAATTTTACATCGAATTCCAGTTGAAATTCCAACTGTAGACATGTTTCTGAAATCAAAGACTGTGTGTCTTATTAGAGTACCATTTGGAAATAATGCTGTTTTAGTTAAGCCAATGGTGATTTAAAGAGTCATTGCAATCATTTAAAAAAGATTTATCTTTCGTTTGTTCACTTTGCCAAATTGGAATCTAAAAAAAAAGAAAGTTTTCCATTCGGCTAATTCAAAATTTACTGATACGTACGTTTCGAATTGAAAAATAAAAAGGAGGAAATCTGTAAATTCAAAGAAAATTTGAAAAATACATAAAACGATTTCCAAATACAAATTTCTGAATACGAATTTCCGAATACGAATTTCCTAATACGAATTTCCTAATACGAATCCCGAATTTGAATTGAACAAATCAACCGAATTTACCGCAACTAAATAACTAGATTAACGAAATGAAACAAATGTTTTCGTCATGCACATGTCTAAAGGGCAGAGCTCCGTCCTGTGTCTGTCCTCGTCGATCAGCGGGTGCCGGCGTTCATCCATTGGCCGGCACCCTCTGATCGGCTTCTCCTGTGACTAATCATAGCGGAAGCAGTGCACCGGCGGCACGCGCCCCCCTACCTGGAAGGGCAGAATCATGTATACAGTATATACGTGATTTCGCACATAACAGCTACCCTGTAGCAGTAAATCTGCTATGGGTCCGTCGTTAACTGGTTAATAACTCATCATTCTTTTTTTTTTTCAATACTTTATTTTTGTAAAAGAACACACGGTAAATACAGAGACCACACTCAGGTGTTGGATTCCAAAAACTTAAAGAAAATCAAAGAAAGGTCCAGTTCACAAAAATTGTTACCCTCGTTGTCTCGCTAATTTACTAAATGCGGACTGCGAGCGGCCAGATCTAAGGAGTCTCCATATCCCGTATGACAAGTTTTCCACAGTAGAGACCGTGTAGTTAAGAACTTCTGAGAGTTAAGCCCTGTACACACGGGCGGGAATCCCGTCTATTTAAAAAACGTCGGTTTTCCTGACTGAATTCCTGGCAAGCTTCCCTTGCCAAGCCCTGTGTACAGACAGCTATTCAAAAGAATCGCCGTTCTTTTGAATGGCAAGAACGTGGTGACGTCATCGACTACGACGAGCCGGCGCTCCTCACAATCGATGCCGTCGCCGCCATCTTGCTACACCCCACACTAACCTTGTATGCTACCGCGCATGCGTCAAAGTCTTAGCGAGCATGCGCGGGTTTACCTCGGACAGGTAAGCATACAGACGACCGGTTTTCTCGGCAAGAAATAGTCAGACAGGAATCACAACGAGAAAAATAGAGAGCAGGTTCTCTATTTTTCTCGTCGAGATTTCCGGGAGTTTTCACGACGAGAAACCATACACACGAAAACGGTTTTCGCGGCAAAAACCTCTCCCAGCAGTTTTCTTGCCGAGAAAACCGGTCAAGTGTACGAGGCTTTAGAGTAGACCCATAGGGTTCTAGTGAGAAACAGGAGGGAGGGGGGGGGGGAGAGGGAAAAATGGAGAAAAGGGGGAAAGAGAGAGGAGAAAAAAAATAAGAAATAAAATTAAAAGACAGGTGAGAGTGAGGGTAGGGCAGAGACAAGGGTAAAGTTCCATTAGCCCAAACCTCATCCAGGCCAGAGGGTTCTCCGAGTACGCTTGCACTTAGCGAGGATTCATAAGACTAGTTTTGCATACTCCTCAGAGTAGACAAACTCGTCCCAATAAAACCATTATAACTCATAATTCTAACTGCTTTAGCACAGCATGTTGGAACATCAACAGTAGCCATAAGAAACAAATAACGTCCCAAAATTAGGACACCTTGATGATTCCTAAAGAAAGTTGAAAGGAGCTTCAACTGGCCCCAGCCTTGAAATTTTCCACATTTTGTTATGTTACAACCAAAAACATAAATGTATTTTATTGGGATTTTATGTGATAGACCAACACAAAGTGGCACATAATTGTGAAGTGGAAGGAAAATTAATAAATGTTTTTCAACATTTTTTTACAAATAAATATGTGAAAAGTGTTGGGGGGGGGGGGCATTTGTATTCAGCCCCCTTTACTCTGATACCCCCTAACTAAAATCTAGTGGAACAAATTGCCTTCAGAAGTCACCTAATTCGTAAATAGAGTCCATCTGTGTGCATCTTAATCTCAGTATAAATACAGCTGTTTTGTGAAGCCCTCAGAGATTTGTTAGAGAACCTTTGTGAACAAACCGCATCATGAAGGCCAAGGAACACACCAGACAGGCCAGGGATAAAGTGGAGAAGTTTAAAGGGTTAGGTTATAAAAAAATATCCCAAGCTTTGAACATCTCACGGAGCTCTGTTCAATCCATCATCCAAAAATGGAAAGAGTATGGCACAACTGCAAACCTACCAAGACATGGCCGTCCAACCTAAACTGACCGGGCTGGGCAAGGAGAGCATTCATCAGAGAAGCAGCCAAGAGGCCCATGGTAACTCTGGAGGAGCTGCAGAGATCCACAGCTCGGGTGGGAGAATCTGTCCACAGGACAACTATCAGTCGTGCTTCTCCACAAATCTGCCCTTTATGGAAGAGTGACAAGAAGAAAGACATTGGTGAAAGAAAGCCATAAGAAGTCCTGTTTGCAGTTTGTGAGAAGCCATGTGGGGGACACAGCAAACATGTGGAAGAAGGTGCTCTGGTCAGAAAAATTACTTTTTGGCCTAAAAGCAAAACGCTATGTGTGGGGGAAAACTAACACTGCACATCACCCTGAACACATCATCCCCACCGTGAAACATGGTGGTGGCAGCATCATGTTGTGGGGATGCTTTTCTTCAGCAGGGACAGGGAAGCTGGTAAGAGTTTATGGGAAGATGGATGTAGCCAAATACAGGGCAATCTTAGAAGAAAACCTGTTAGAGTCTGCAAAAGACTTGAGACTGGGGTGGAGGTTCACCTTCCAGCAGGACAACGATCCGAAACATATAGCCAGAGCTACAATGGAATGGTTTAGATCAAAGCATATTCATGTGTTAGAATGGCCCAGTCACAGTCCAGACCTAAATCCCATTGAGAAAATTGCTGTTCACAGACGCTCTCCATCCAACCTGGCACTGTAGTTAGCTAGGTTGAAAAAATCTATTTCCACCAAAAGAAAAATTGAATAAATAAATGGAAAGCCTCCATAAACAGAACCCTATAACCATGGTTGATCCAGAGGAAGGCAAAAAAAATATATATATATGCAGCACAATCCAATTTGCTGTTGATATATGGGGTTTATTAATGTATGGCTTCCACAACCACCCTGGGCTGTGACTGAAAAGAGTTAATCTAAAGTTGAATTGCCACAATGTGAAAAATCAGATGAGAACTGTATACAAAGTCAGTTTTAGGGTCTAACCCTTGCCTCCTTCATCAGGGCAAAGTTTAAATTAATTTATTTTCTTTTGAACTCCATTCCAGTTCAATAGACCAGTTAAATGTGTCTCCTAATCAGTTCTTATCTGATTTTACACTGGAATAAACTTGTATCTGGACTATAACATCGCAGTACAGCAAAAAATACAAAAGCAGTACACAGTGACGGACAAAGTCACCAAAGGACCTCCATGCAAAATGAATTTTTAGGTCACCCCAATTAACTACTGCTTAAGTTCAAACATAAGTTTGCTGTGTACAGATAGATAGATAGATAGATAGATGAAAATTAGACTTTGGGTGCCCTAACTCTCTCATGGTTCATAATCTGCAACTAGGATCACTAAGTGAACACTTCCAGCCCTCTCAGCCTAAATCGGTGGTGATCAACATTCTTGATAAGGGTGGCCTTAACTGTGGCCCCTGACATCTCCAAAGGGCCACACATAATATTCAGTGTTAGAAACAGCAGGATATGGTTAAAGACTATGGGCATAATACAAAAGATGATCAGAGACTGGGGGCATGCTATAGGACATGTTGGAGACTGGGGGCATGCTATAGGAGATGTTGGAGACTGGGGGCATGTTATAGGAGATGTTAGAGACTGGGGGCATGCTGTGGGAGATGTTGAATACTGGGGACATGCTATAGGAGTTTTTGGAGACTTGGGCCATGCTTTAGGAGTTGTTGGAGACTGGGGGCATGCTGTGGGAGATGTTGGAGACTGGGGATATGCTATAATCGATGTTGAACACTGGGGACATGCTATAGGAGTTTTTGGAGACTTGGGCCATGCTATAGGAGTTGTTGGAGACTGGGGACATGTTATAGGAGATGTTGGAGACTGGGGACATGCTATAGGAATTGTTGGAGACTGGGGGCATGCTGTGGGAGATGTTGGAGACTGGGGATATGCTATAATCGATGTTGAACACTGGGGACATGCTATAGGAGTTTTTGGAGACTTGGGCCATGCTATAGGAGTTGTTGGAGACTGGGGACATGTTATAGGAGATGTTGGAGACTGGGGACATGTTATAGGAGATGTTGGAGACTGGGGGCATGCCATAGGAGATGTTGGAGACTGGGGGCATGCTATAGGAGGTGTTGGAGACCGGGGACATGCTATAGGAGATGTTGGAGACTGGGGGCATGCTATAGGAGATGTTGGAGACTGGGGGCATGCTGAAGTAGATGTTGGAGACTGGGGCTATGCTATAGGAGATGTTGAACAGTGGGAACATGTTATAGGAGTTATTGGAGACTTGGGCCATGCTATAGGAGTTGTGGGAGACTTTTTGGAGACATTTTGGTATTGGGAAGCTTGGCAGTTTAGGATGTCTCTAGGGGTCTGTGGAACAGTGGAAGGGTTACAAAATGTTGGGCCCATTGGGTGGTTTCCATTTTGGTATTGGGAAGCTTGGCAGTTTAGGATGTCTATAGGAGTCTATGGAATAGTTGGAGGGTTACAAAACGTTGAGCCCATTGGGTGGTTTTCTTTTTGGTTTTGGGAAGCTTGGCAGGTTAGGATGGCTTTAGGGGTCTGTGGAATAATAGGAAGGTTGCAAAATGTTGGGCCCATTGAGTGGTTTTCTTTTTGATATTGGGAAGCTTGATAGTATAGGATGTCTTTAGGGGTCTGTGGAATTGTTGGAGGGTTATAAAACATTGGGCCCATTGTAAGGCATAGTTCTTTCCTTTTTGGTATCGGTTATCTTTACTTGGGTCTCAGTTACTTGGGAAGACATCAATGGTCAATTTGGAGCTGTTCTTGGTGGGGCTCGGTACAGGGGTGGATCTTAGCCAAGCCTTTAGGCTAGCAAACACCAAAGACCCCATCCTGGAATCCAACAGATGCCTTAGTATTTACTGGGTTGGGTTTCTTGTAATTATGGTCATTTATTATATTGTTTCTTGTTTTATTAAAGCTAAATAAAGGGCTACTGTGGCCATTTTCAAATCCAGATCCCGCAGTCCATGTTTTTATTGAAGTCGCGATAAGGAAAACAGTGACGGATCCAGCAATCATGCTGCCATTGAAGAGGAAGGGGATCTTCAGCAATCACCCAACTCAAATCTAGTATAAATGGGCCCCTAAGTCCCAGAGGGCCCTTGTGCAGCTGCATAGCCTGTACAACTTGTATGCCCACCCATGACAGTACAACATAATACTACCTAGGCTGAAGTCCTTACACTCTTTTAAAGGCCTTATGTGTAAGGGCTACTACAAAAAATAATAATAAATAAACAAAAAAAAACAAAAACAAACAATAGACCTCTCCCTCAACAGTAGATCCCGGCCAGCAACACAAGACCCCACAGCAACAATAGATTTCTGTAAGGTACCTGTGATAGGTAGTGTCCGAAGTGGAACTTGTGTGCTGAGGATTCAGGCGAAAACGTAGTCAGGCAGGTTAGGTTGGCAACAGATCAGGCAAAATGGTACACGATCGAAATCCAGAGAGTGGTCAGGCAGGCAAAGGTCATACACGAGCTGGCAGTGAAGTACAAAATCAGCAGGCTGGAGAGTAGTCAGGAATTCAGGCAGAAGTTCAACACGAAAATCAGGATCAAAAAGCAGTCACAACACCCAGGGAGCTATTCCACACAAACGGGCGCTGAGAGATAGCATCACTTCCTTTTTAAGGGCTGCTTTGATTGAAAATTGTCCACAGCTGGCAGAAGGTGGGGCTGGTGAGTCCAAGGTAATGTTTAATACTGAGAGGACATTTCCAAAAGTCTAGATCTGCTCAGTAGCGCAACAGGTAAGGCTGCAGCTTTGGGACCAGGAAGATCCCAGTTCAAATACACCCAGGTACATGACAGGGCCCCCTCCCCAGTGGACCCCTCCGGGGGCTTAGTGGGAAAGGAGGCATGGAAGTCTCGAATAAGAGAAGGGGCATGCAGATCTTTGGCTGGAACCCAGAAACGGTCTGTGACAGGATATCCCTTCCAATGAACCAGATACCGAAGGCCACGACCCTGTCTTCTAGAATCAAGAATCTTGGAGACTTCAAACTCATTTTGTCCATCAACAAGAACAGGAGGAGGTAGCTGTTGCGTTCTGGAGTAGCGATTGAAAATTGCTTTTTTGAGGAGGGAAACGTGGAACACAGGATGAATCCGGAGAGAGGAGGGTAATTTCAACCGATAGGAGACTGGCCCGACTCGAGCAATAATTCTGTAAGGACCAATGAATCGAGGGCCCAATTTGGTAGAAGGTTGTTTCAGTCTCACATATTTGGTTGATAGCCAAACTCTGTCCCCCACCACATATGGAGGTATATGGCGTCTTCGTTTGTTGGAAAAAAGTGCATACTTGCCTGCTGACTTCCGTAGTAATAAGCAAATCTTTTTCCAATGTAGCAGAATATTTTTAACCCGCTGATCTGCTGCTGGTACACCAGAAGAAGGCTGAAGTAGGGGAAAAGTCTGAGGGTGATAGCCTAGGGCTGCGTAGAATGGTGTGGTATGAAGAGCACTGTGCCAACGGGAATTAATGGTGAACTCAGCTAAAGGCAAATACTCAGACCAGTTGGAGTGTAAGGCATTGACATAATGTCGAAGATAGGTTTCTAGGGTCTGGTTCATGCGTTCGGTTTGACCATCTGTTTGAGGGTGATGTGAGGTAGAGAGTGAAAGCGTTACTCCCAGTTTCTTGCAGAACGCTCTCCAGAATCGGGAAACAAACTGGGATCCGCGGTCTGAGACGACATTGGTAGGTATGCCATGATATCTCACAATATGGGAAAGGAAGAGAGTAGACAATGCTTCCGCTGTAGGTAATCCCGGGAGCGGCACAAAATGAGACATTTTTGAAAAGCGATCCACTATGACCCATATAGCAGTCATGCCCTCGGACTTGGGTAAGTCTGTAATGAAGTCCATAGTCAAATGGGTCCAAGGCTGACGAGGTGCTGAAAGTGGTTGTAACAGTCCAGTAGGCAATGTACGGGGTACTTTATTAGCAGCACAAGTTGGACAGGCAGCCACATAGTCAGTAACATCCCTTTTCATATGAGGCCACCAGACATGACGCTGCAAGGTCTTAAGAGTGATGGTGACACCAGGATGACCAGATAAAACACCATCATGTGCCCAGAGGAGTACAGGTTTTCTGAGGCTAGGGGCTACGAACAGGCGACCTGGTGGTATCTTCAAGCCTTGGGGAACACAATTCTGGGTTTCTTGTAACTGTTGGGAAAGAGCCGTAGAGATCTGTGCGACAATTTTGTGAGGTGGGATTATATACTGCTCGGTAGGTTGGTCTTCTTCAGAGGTAGCAAACTGTCTGGAAAGAGCATCGGCTTTCTTGTTTTTATGCCCAGGAACATAAGAAAGAACAAAATTAAAACGGGAGAAAAACAGAGCCCATCGAGCCTGACGTGAGTTCAAACGTCTTGCAGTCTGAAGGTACAGTAGGTTTTTATGGTCAGTGAGGATAGAAAAAGGTTTGGGAGCCCCTTCCAGAAGATGTCGCCATTCAGACAATGCCAATTTGATGGCCAATAGTTCTCGATTCCCAACATCGTAATTCATCTCCGCTGGAGAAAACTTTCTAGAAAAAAATGCTACTGGATGGATTCTACCAGACTTAGGCTGTCTCTGGGAGAGCACGGCACCTGCTCCTACCTTAGAGGCATCAACCTCAACTATGTACTGGAGATCGGGATTTGGATGCTGAAGAATTGGAGCTTTGCTGAACATGTCTTTTAATTGCTGGAAAGCCGATTCTGCTTCTGAGGACCATACCTTGCAATTTGTACCTTTCTTAGTCATAGCAGTAAGGGGGGCCGCAATGGAGGCAAAACCTTTGATGAAGCGTCTGTAGTAATTTGCGAACCCTAGAAAGCTTTGGAGCCCTCTTAAAGTGGTCGGTTGGGGCCATTGCAAGACAGCGGAAAGTTTTTGAGGGTCCATTTGGAAACCGGCAGCACTTATAATGTATCCAAGGAAAGGAATACGGCTTTGATGGAAACTGCATTTCTCAATCTTCGCGTAAAGATGGTTTTCTCTCAGTCGTTGCAATACCTGCTTTACATGCGAGATGTGCTCTAGATGAGTCTTGGAAAAGATTAAAATGTCGTCCAAGTAGATGATCACAAAACTGTTGCTGAAATCATGAAAAATTTCATTCATGAAACGTTGGAAGACAGCAGGGGCGTTACACAACCCAAATGGTATAACCAGATATTCAAAATGTCCATTACGAGTGTTGAATGCTGTCTTCCACTCGTCCCCGTCTTTAATTCGAATTAGATTATAAGCCCCTCGTAGGTCTAGCTTGGAGAAGATAACAGCCCCCTTAAGTACATCAAACAGTTCAAGAATGAGAGGCAAAGGGTAGGAGTCTTTTACAGTGATTTGATTTAACCCTCGATAGTCTATGCATGGTCGAAGACCCCCATCTTTTTTTTCAACAAAGAAAAAACCTGCCCCTACTGGAGAAGAAGAGGGTCGGATAAAACCTCTTTCCAAGTTGTCTTTTATGTATTCCTCCATGGATTTTTGTTCAGGCAAAGACAGGGGATAGGTCCTTCCTTTGGGAAGAGGTGCTCCAGGAATCAATTTAATTGCACAGTCAAAAGAACGATGTGGAGGTAAAACCTCTGCCTTTTGCTTGCAAAATACGTCTGCAAACGCATGGTATTCATGAGGCAAGGTAGGTGGGACGGCCATGGAAGCCAACATACAAGCAGGAAGTCTTTTGGGTTGAGACAAACAGTTTGAATGACAGAACGACCCCCAAGAGGTTAGTTCTCCATTTTCCCAATCAAAAGAAGGGTTATGTTGTTGTAACCATGGGTAACCAAGGATAACAGGCAGAAGTGGAGAATCAATAGTAGACAAGACAACTTCCTCTTTGTGGAGTACGCCTACCTGAAGGGTGATTGTCATAGTCTCAAATTTTACAATGCCATCTCCCAAGGGTTGTCCATTCACAGTGGTAATGTTCAGGGGTCTAGATTTTGGAACAAATGGGATATTATTTTTTTTAGCAAAAGTGTAGTCCAAGAATATGCCAGCAGCTCCAGAATCCACAAAAGCCTCACAGGAGACAAGTTTAGAGGGTAAATGGATAATTGCAGGAATGGTAATCTTGGTCTTGGAGGATATACCTGTAAGGTCTAAGCCAGCTCCTCCAACACTGGTTAGACCCTGCCTTTTACTGGACGGGAAGGGCAGACAGATAATAAATGTCCTTTAAGTCCACAGTATAGGCATAGGCCCAATGCACGCCTCCTTTGTTTCTCAGACTCAGTTAGGTGGAGACGGCTTACATCCATGGGTTCCACAGGTGTCTGGGGTTCAACTGAGTTTTCAGGTTCTGGCTGAGGTGGTGCTTGGAAGTTAGGGGCCAAACGGTAGACTGGCCGAGGAAACTTGCGAGTTCTAAGTCTCTCTTGGCATCTTTCATGATACCGGACATCCAGACGAACACAGAGCTCTATGAATTTCTCTAGGTCTTCTGGGGAATCCTTATAGACTAATTCGTCTTTGATGCGATCTGCAAGACCTTTTCGGAAGGCTGCACGTAATGCCCTTGAGTCCCAAGTAGTCTCAGCAGCAAGGGTACGAAACTCAATAGCATATTGTGCCACAGACCTGGTGCCTTGTTGCATGTCCAAGAGTGAGTCCTCAGCTGCAGAAACTCTATCTGGCTTGTCAAATACAGTCTGGAGAGAAGCCAGAAATTTGTCAGCGTCTTGCAGCACAGGATCATTGCGTTCCAGATAAGGAGAGACCCAGGCCAGGGCCTTCCACTTTAACAAGGAAATTACAAAAGTCACTTTGGCAGAAGAAGTGCTAAAGGTCCCAGGGTTGTTGTGGAAATGCAAACGGCAAACATTTAAAAAGCCTCTGCAGTCCTCAGTATCACCACCAAATTTGTCAGGCATAGGAAGTTTGGGCGGTACAGAAGAGGTGGGTTGGATCGTAGCAGGAGTAGGATCCAGAGTCTGGACCGTTGCAGAGGAAGCAGGCAAACAAGATTTAAGCATAGTACAAAGTTCATCTAACTTGGCGTCCAGGGAAGAAAGATGCTGTTCATGAGCTCCAATCAATTGTCCCTGACGTGAAATCGCCTTAACAATCTCAGCAGGGTCCACTGTCATTGTGGCCCGTTTGTAATGTAAGGTACCTGTGATAGGTAGTGTCCGAAGTGGAACTTGTGTGCTGAGGATTCAGGCGAAAATGTAGTCAGGCAGGTTAGGTTGGCGACAGATCAGGCAAAATGGTACACGATCGAAATCCAGAGAGTGGTCAGGCAGGCAAAGGTCATACACGAGCTGGCAGTGAAGTACAAAATCAGCAGGCTGGAGAGTAGTCAGGAATTCAGGCAGAAGTTCAACACGAAAATCAGGATCAAAAAGCAGTCACAACACCCAGGGAGCTATTCCACACAAACGGGCGCTGAGAGATAGCATCACTTCCTTTTTAAGGGCTGCTTTGATTGAAAATTGTCCACAGCTGGCAGTAGGTGGGGCTGGTGAGTCCAAGGTAATGTTTAATACTGAGAGGACATTTCCAAAAGTCTAGATCTGCTCAGTAGCGCAACAGGTAAGGCTGCAGCTTTGGAACCAGGAAGATCCCGGTTCAAATACACCCAGGTACATGACAATTTCCCCACCAGCAATGAAAGACCCTCACACAAAAACAGATCCCCACCATAGAGAATAGATCCCCCAGTAGCCAGCAACATTCAGTACTGGAGGTGCCGGCGGAACTGCGTTCCCCCCGTGTTCCCACTGAAAAAAAAGCCCTGCATATTTCAGCTTTCATTTTTTTTTTCTTCCAGTATTTATTCATAAGTGTTTTCCTGATCCACTTAAACCAGTTTATAAAAATTGTATAATTGCTTTATTTTACGTGGAGTGGGCCATTATACTCTTTCTCTACATACCGATTTTCTCAATTTAGCGCAGATATAAAATTCTTGTAAAATTTCTGCATCTGAAGTGTTTGTCTGACCTTTCCAGTACAGATCTTTCAATTATCATTAATGCATTTCTTATTGTCTACACATGCAGCTGAAATACTTAGGGGTGGTTTTAAAAAATATATACATATTTTTTTAAACATTAAACTTTGTTTAAAAAAATAAAATAAAATCTGTGTTAATGTCCCAAGTATTCACACAGCCGTATCGAATAATTCCCGTAATTTTGCTAAATAGGTTTATTTCCTATGATCCTTATACTTTTACTAATATTAAACTGATAGTTAGATTTTGCAAAAGCCTTTGACACAGTTCCCCACACACAGCTAATGTGCAAGGTAAAGTCTACAGCAGTGGTTCTCAACTCCAGTCCTCAGGGCCCACCAACAGGCCAGGTTTGCAAGATAACTGAAATGCATCACAGGTGATATAATTTGCTGCTCAGGGATTGCAGTATTCTAGTCTGCATCTCACCAAGGTAATACTTAAAATCTGGCCTGTTAGTGGGTCCTGAGGACAGGAGTTGAGAACCACTGGTCTACAGGCTAGGAAAGATTGGTTTGTAAATGGATAGAAAACTGGCTAAAAGACCGAACTCAGAGAGTTTAATGATTCTTACTCTGAATGATCTAAGGTTATTAGTGGTGTACCCCAAGGTTCAGTGCTGGGACCCTTACTTTTTAATATCTTTATAAATGATATTGGGTCTGAGATCAAAAGTAAAATTTCTGTCTTTGCAGATGACACCAAGCTATGCAGTGGAATAACGTCCTTACAGGATGTCTCCAACTTAAAATCCAACCTCAATGAACGGTCTAATTGGGCAACTAAGTGGCAAATAAGGTTTATTGTAGATAAATGTAAAGTTCTGCACTTGTGGGCTGAGAATATTTGTGCATCATACATACTAGGGGGAGTACAACTGGGGGGATCCGTAGTGGAGAAGGATCTGGGGGTTTTGGTAGATCATAAGCTCAATAATAGCATGCAATGCCAAGCTGCGGTTTCCAAAGAGAGCAGAGAAGTCCTTTCTTGTATTAAGAGAGGTATGGACTCCAGAGAGAGAGAGAGATATCATGTTGCCCCCCTATACAAATCATTAGTAAGACCTCATGTGGAATATGCAGTTCAGTTTTGGCCACCAGTTCTCAAAAAGGATATCAGGGAACTGGAGAAAGTGCAGAGAAGGGCAACCAAACTGATAAGAGGCATGAAGGAGCTCAGCTATGAGAAAAGATTAGAGGAACTGAATTTATTCACTCTTGTGAAGAGGAGATTAAGGGGGGATATGATCAACATGTACAAATATATAAGGGGGGGATATGATCACCATGTATAAATATATATTGGGAGGTGGCACTGATGGGTACTGATAGGTGGCAATGGCAGGTGACACTGGTGGGCTCAGATGAGGCAGCCGCAGCTCTCTGTGTGAGGGACTGATGTCCCTCTGACAGAAGCCGGTGCTTGCCTTTTTTTTCCCCTTACGCTTTCAGTGTGAGGGGAAAAAAAGCCGATAACCGATCTTCTGTTTACATCATGTGATCAGCTGTCATTGGCTGACAGCTGATCACATGGTAAGGGGCCGGGACCAGCCCCTTATTACGATCTGTGATCAGCCGAGTCTCGTAGACTCAGTGATCACAGAGCGCACCGCACGTGCCCCACACGAGGCGCGCAGGCAGCTCATGAATGGAAGGACATCTAATGATGCCCTCCTGGCAATTAATGCTCACGCTGTAGCCACCATTCGGCTATAGCGCAGGCGGGAGGTGGTTAAGCAAAGGAAAGCCTGGCGTTCTATGGTCCATGAGGTCACGAAGAGTCAGACACGGCAAAACGATTGAACAACAACAACAAAGCATCATTAAAATCACTGCTCCTTTAACCACTTAAGCCCCGGACCATTTTGGCTGGTTAAGGACCAGGCCACTTTTTGCGATTCGGCACTGCGTCGCTTTACCTGACAATTCCGTGGACGTGCGACGCGGCTCCCAAACAAAATGTACGTCCTTTTTTTCCCACAAATAGAGCTTGCTTTTGGTGGTATTTGATCACCTCTGCGGTTTTTATTTTTTGCGCTATAAACAAAAATAGAGCGACAATTTTTAAAAAAATGCAATATTTTTTACTTTTTGCTATAATAAATATCCCCAAAAAATATCTAAAAAAACATATTTTTGGTAAAAAAAATCGAAATAAGCGTTTATTGATTGGTTTGCGCAAAAGTTATAGCTTCTACAATATAGGGGATAGTTTTATGGCATTTTTATTAATATTTTTCTTTACTAGTTATAGCGGCGATCAGCGATTTTTATCATGACTGCGACATTATGACGGACACATCGGACACTTTTTTGGGACCATTGTCATTTTTACAGCAATCATTGCTATAAAAATACACTGATTACTGTGAAAATTACACTGGCAGTGAAGGGGTTAACTAGTAGGTGGCGCTGTAGGAGTTATGTGTTTCCTAGGGAGTGATTCTTACTGTAGGGGGGATGGGCTGTGTGTGACATGACACTGATCTCCGCTCCGACTACACGGAGCGGAGATCAGTGTCATTGTCACTAGGCAGAGCGGGGAGATGCCTGTTTACACTAGTATCTCCCCGCTCTATCTCTCCGTGAGACGATCGCGGGTATTCCCGGCGGCGATCGAGTCCGCGGGACCCACGGTCGGGCTCACGGAGAAAGCGGCAGGGTGTCAGACCCTCCGGGACTTCGGATGGCTTCTGAACACGCAGAAGTCGGCTCTAGTCCCGACTCAATGCTTGGAGTATCTGGGTCTGATCCTGGACACTTCGGCAGCGAAGGTGTTTCTGCCCTCAGAGAAGTTACTGACACTTCAGTCGGCAGTGCAGGTTCTGACGTCCCGAAAATGGTCGTCAATTCGCTTCTGCATGAGAGTCCTGGGACTAACGGTGGCCTCCTTCGAGGCGGTTCCGTATGCTCAATCACACACTCGGGCATTGCAGAAGGGAATTCTGTCTGTTTGGGACAAGTCCCCATTATCATTGGATCTTCAGATTCAGTTGAGTCACTCTGTCAAGGTGTCCCTGACGTGGTGGCTGAGATCTCTGGCTCTTCGGGCCGGGAAGTCGTTCCTCCCCATCCACTGGACGGTGATCACGACGGACGCCAGCCTGACGGGCTGGGGAGGAGTGTGGGGAGTCCTGTCAGCTCAAGGGCTCTGGACTCCAGACGAATCTCGTTGCCCAATCAAGGTCCTGGAATTGCGGGCGATCAGACTGTGTCTCTCCGCGTGGTCGAAGAGGCTACAGGGCCGCTCGGTCAGAATCCAGTCGGACAACGCCACGGCCGTGGCATATGTTAACCATCAGGGGGGCACTTGGAGCTCGGCTGCCGCGTCCGAGGATAAGGCGGTATTGCGACCGCGACCGTCTTTCCTTCCTAAGGTGGTTTCGGCTTTTCACCTTAATGAGGACATTGTCCTTCCGTCCTTGTGCCCTCATCCATCGCATCCTAGAGAGGTTGCGCTTCACAATTTGGATGTGGTGCGTGCCTTACGGGTATACCTGGCGGCTACTGCTTCTATTCGGAAGTCTGACTCACTGTTTGTGTCTGTCTCTGGCCCGAAACAGGGCCAAGCGGTGTCGTCTGCCACCATTTCTAGGTGGATCAGACAGACTGTTATACAGGCCTATGCCATTAAGGGGAGGGCACCTCCCTTCCCGGTTACGGCGCATTCCACCAGGGCAATTGGTGCTTCCTGGGCTTTCCAACATCAAGCGTCGGTTGCACAAGTGTGCAAGGCGGTGACCTGGTCATCCGTTCATACCTTTTCAAAATTCTTCAAGGTTGATGTGGCTGCATCTTCGGATGCTTCCTTCGGCCGCAAAGTGTTGCAGGCCGCTGTTTAATGTTGCAACTCCTCCGTTGAGGAGCTCTGCTGGTTTGGAGTGAAGTTTTGGTTGTTCCTTTACTATTTTGCTCCCACCTTTTTTTATACTGCTTTGGGATGTCCCACACGTAATCAGTATGAGAGTTGTGTCAGTCCATGGACGATAAGAGAAAATAGGATTTTTGTACTCACCGTAAAACCAGTTTCTCTGACGTCCATGGACCGACACATCACCCACCCTTCCTTTAAGGTTTGTACTGCTTTGTTACGAATTGAGGCTGCTAGCTGCAGGTGGGAGGGTAATGTCCGGAGGGACCTCCCCCCTGGGCGGGGCTGTTCAGCTCTGGTTTGTTCTAGAATGTTTTAACATCTAACATTCTGCCTAGGTCTTCTCCTGCAAGCAGGGACATATACCCACATGTAATCAGTATGAGAACTGTATCAGTCCATGGACGTCAGAGAAACGGATTTTACGGTGAGTACAAAAATCCTATTTTTTGCATTGATACATGTCCCCTGGGGTGGTACCCAGGCCTCCACTCCATACCCATTTTTCCACTCCATACCCCAATAACTTGCATATAAGCCTTAAAAATGGGGACTTTTGATTTTTCAAGTTCGGGTCCAATAGAATTTAATAGGGTTCGCGGTTTAGGTCTTTCTGTCACGAACCGAACCAGGGAAGGCCCATCTCTATTGGCAGGTGGGGGGTCATTCCATGCATGTGTGTGGAAGTCAGTCATTCCGGTACATCCGGAGAGTGCCGGGAATGCATGCTGAGCTGCCTCCATCTCCACTTGCTTACTACAATGTCACTAGTGTGTCCCTCCACATCTCTGTAGATAAATTATACTAATAGAGTTCTTCCTCTCTATATATTGATATACCTATTTTGTAATTGTTTTTTTATTTTTTTTAATGGGTTGAACTACGCTGACTTGTGTCTTTAACTATGTAACTGCAGTAAAGAAGTCAAATTCACCGGAGTGCAGACATCCCCCTATTCTTCACGTTGGGTAGGGATAATGTTGCTCTTTTATCCCATTTTATATATATATATTTTTCAAAACTAACAAAATAAAGCTGGTAAAGAGAAAACAAATCAGAAAAACACTTTGGCTGTTTTTTTTATGAGGTCAGGTTTTTTTTGTTATTTCTTTCTGCGTCAGACTATGTTACATATGGTCCTTTTCACTCGGAATATAGAAGTGTTCTGTACACTCGGCTTTAACAGTGAAGAGTATCAGAAAAAAAAAAAAAACATAATGAAAGCAAAGTACTAATGGAACCCTAATGGGTTGACAGAGGAATGCTTTTTCCCCCTTACTGGGGCGATATACAGATGACGTAAGAGCTAACATCACTGTACAATAAATGTTCACTATATTTAGAATTTTCTTTCCATAAAAACATTTGGTTAAGAGTGCTTTAGAAAAATAAAGTACTGTGCTACGGTTCACAAGGATGCTGTGAAACGTCAATGGACTCCAATTTTCGCTTCCATTTTATAATCCCATTTACTAAAATTTGATACAAGCTTTGAAACTTTCGCTGCCAGAGCCATTTTTACATTTTTTTTTTTGCACACGTTTAAAAATTATTAGATAGTCTGCGTTCCCAGTCGATGCCTCTTACGGCGAAACGCGTCGGTTGGAGCTGAATTCTGTGACGTCACCACGCTTCAGTCTGCAGACGAGGACCGCAGCTGACTGGTTGGTTGTTTGCTTCTTACCGTTTTTGTTGCATGTAAGTGCAACAGTTACTTTTAATAAATTTTAAAAGTACCGTATATACTTGAGTATAAGCCAAGTTTTTCAGCACATTTTTTTGTGCTGAAATGCCCCCCTCGGCTTATACTCGAGTCACCTTTTTGCGCCTGATCTCCCGGACTTTTGGGGCTCGGTAACGGCAGGCCGTAGGTCCTCTGGACCCCAAACTTGGCACACATGTAGCCCCATTCTTCCTCTATAAGTGTGCAAAGCTTGTTGTCCGTGGGACCTACAGCCAGGGAGCACAGATTTTTCAAAGCCGGGCACCCCTTCCATAGACTCCCATGTTAAACGTCAGTCTAGTCATGGACACAGTGAGGCATGGGCACTGTGAGGCATGGGCACAGTGAGGCATGGACACAGTGAGGCAAAGTGAGGCATGCAGATGGACACCCTAGGCTTATACTCGAGTTAATACGTTTTCCCATTTTTCTGTAGTAAAATTAGGTGCCTCGGCTTATATTCGGGTCAGGTTATACTCGAGTATATACGGTATTTAAAATAATTAAAATATTACTTTTAATAACTATTAAAATAGTTAGTAAAAGCAGAGACATCACCCTACCAACAAAGTGCCGTATAGTCAAAGCTATGGTATTCCCAATAGTAACCTATGGCTGCGAAAGCTAAGGAAGACTAAGGTCATGGCAACCGGTCCCATCACGTCTTGGCAAATAGAAGGAGAAGAAATGGAAACAGTGACAGATTTTATCTTCCTAGGCTCCAAGATCACAGCAGACGGTTACTGTAGCCATGAAATTAAGAGACGCTTGCTACTCGGGAGGAAAGCAATGGCAAACCTAGACAACATTATAAAAAGAGACATCACCCTACTGACAAAGTACCCTATAGTCAAAGCTATGGTATTCCCAGTAGTAACCTATGGCTGTGAAAGTTGGACCATAAAGAAAGGCAGAACGCAGAAGAATTGATACTTTTGAATGATGGTGTTGGAGAAGACTCTTGAAAGTCCCTTGGATGGCAAGAAGTTCAAACCAGTCAATCTTGAGGGGAATCAACCCTAAATATTCATTGGATAGACCCATCCTGAAGCTGAAACTCAAATACTTTGTCCACCTAATGCGAAAAGAGGACTCATTCGAAAAGACTCTGATACTGGGAAACATGGAAGGAAAGAGGAGAAGAGGAGGACAGAAAACAAGATGGATAGATAGCATCATCGAAACAATGAACATGAAGTTAAGCAAGCAGTAGTAACCTATGGCTGTAAAAGTTTGACCATAAGGAAGGCTAAACGCTGAAGAATTGGTTATTTTTGAACTATGGTGATGGAGAAGACTCTTGAAAGTCCCTTGGATAGTAAGAAGTTCAAACCAGTCAATCTTGAAGGGAATCAACCCTAAATATTCACTGGAAGGACAGATCCTGAAGCTGAAACTCAAATACTTTGGCCACCTAATGCAAAAAGAGGACTCATTCGAAAAGACTCTGATACTGGGAGACATGGAAGGAAAGAGGAGGACAGAAAACAAGATGGATATATAGCATCATCGAAACAATGAACATGAAGTTAAGCAAGCTTCGGGAGGCAGTAGAGGACAGAAAAGCCTGGCGCGCTATGGTCCATGAGGTCACGAAGAGTCAGACACGACTAAACGACTGAACAACAACAGCTACACCATGAAGCCTCTTCCTTCTTAACCCCTCATGCCTGGGAGAACCCATTGTAGATGTTCCAGCTTAATAACGAGGCTATACGGAGTATAGTATTTGCCAAGTGGAGCAGTTTTGTTATGCGGAGAGAGCGCCCGCAGAGGAGTCCTAGGAGTGGAATATCCTTTGTGGTGAATATCTATGCAAGCGAGTTTGATCTCTATAATTTGAGATCCAGCCCTTCAGGTAAGAAGTGCATGTTGCATGTGTTTTTTTTTGGTTGAAAAAAAAAATTTTTGGTCATTTTTGGGTTGTTCTCCTTCATTTACTTGACTCAGTTTTTCTCTGTATGGACTTAAAATGAACATTGTTTTTTGATAATATTAAAAATATTTGCACACTTAAGCCGTGTACACACGATCGGTTTTACCGATGAAAACAGTCCGATGGATTTTTTTCATCGGACAAACCGATCGTGTGTGGGCCCCATCGGTCTTTTTTCCATCGGTGTCAAAAAATAGAACATGTTTTAAATTTTTCCGATGGATAAAAAACCGATAACAAATTCCGATCGTCTATGGGCAAGTCCATCGGTTAAAAAACCCACGCATGCTCAGAATCAAGTCGGCGCATGCTCAGAAGCATTGAACTTAATTTTTCTCGGCTCAAACGTTACCGCGTTTGGAACGGTCGGTTTTTTGACTGATGGTGTGTAGGCAAGACTGATGAAAGTCAGCTTCATCGGTTTTCCGATGGAAAAATCCATCGGTTTAAAAATCATAGGAAATCCGATCGTGTGTACAGGACTTTACAGTATATATTTTTTTCTGTATATTTAGTGAGTTGTGTATTTAGACTTTCATTTAGACTTTCATAAGTAGCAGCACCTTCAAGTACACTTTTTGGGTAGAGGGTACGCGCAAAATAATTATATATAAAAATTATTTTAGGCTGGAAATTTATTTAAAACCCCCAAACGTTATACATTTTCGGAAAGCAGAGACCCTGGAGAATAAAATAGTGCTAGTTCCAGTATTTTATGTCACAAGCTACTAGCGCAATGGTTTATCAAGCACACCATTTCAGTTAAAAATACGCTATAGTTAATTTTTGGCCACGAAAACACAATATATTACCCAATTTTTGGGTAAAATATAAAAGGTGAGGCTGCACCGAGAAATAGCCACTTGCCGACCGCCCACACTATATATATATATATATATATATATATATATATATATATATATATGTCATTACTTTGACGGTAAATACCGGTGCTGCCATAACCCCGGTATCATTTTTTACTATGGGCGATTCGGTGACTGAGAATTTTATTACATTTTTTTACATTTTGATTTAAAAAAAATAAAAAAATTCTTATTTATTTTCTTATTATCACTCCGGTACTCCAAGGGAATGGAGCCGATTGGGGCTCTTGCCCTCACTCGACTTCCTGGCTAGCCATCCGACGCATTGGATCGCCGTCGGTAAACCCAGAAACAACCTGGAAGCGGTGAGAGGGCACCTAAAAGTGATCCCGCCGCTTCCAGGTTTACCGACGATCCATTGCGGCCGATGGCAAACCAGAAAGTCGAGTGAGGGCAAGATGACCCCCACTCGGCTCCATTCTCTCCCTCTGATGTCACTTCCGGTTCTAGGGCATAAAGAATTAAAAAAATTTTTTTAACCGCTTAAGGACCACCGCAAGCACTTATACGTGGGCAGAATGGCTCACCTGGGCAGATGGACGTACCTGTACGTCCCCTTTAAGATGCGGCATTGTGGGCTCGCCCCGAACTCCGTGAGTCCGATCGCGGGTCCTGCGGACTCGATGTCCGCGGGGATACCCGCGATCGTCTCACGGAGAGGAAGAATGGGGAAATGCTGATGTAAACAAGCATTTCCCCATTCTTCCTAGTGACAGGACACTGATCACAGATCCCTGTAATCGGGAGCAGTGATCAGTGTCGTGTCATACACAGCCCATTACCCCTACAGTTAGAAGCACTCCCTAAGACACACTTAACCCCTTCAGTGCCCCCTAGTGGTTAACCCCTTCCCTGCCAGTGTAATTTTTACAGTAATCAGTGCATATTTATAGCACTGATCGCTGTAAAAATGACAATGGTCCCAAAATGGTGTCAAAAGTGTCCGATGTGTCCGCCATAATGTCGCAGTCACGATAAAAATCGCTGATCGCCGCCATTACTAGTAAAAAAAAATAATAATAATGAAAATGCCTTAAAACCATTCCCGCATATTGTAGACGCTATAACTTTTGCGCAAACCAATTAATAAACCCTTATTGCGATTTTTTTTTACCAAAAATATGTAGAAGAATACGTATCGGCCTAAACTGAGGAAAAAATTGTTTTTTTATGTATTTTTTGGGGATATTTAATATAGCAAAAAGTACAAAATATCGCTTTTCTTCAAAATTGTTGCTCTATTTTTGTTTATATCGCAAAAATAAAAACCGCAGAGGTGATCAAATACCACCAAAAGAAAGCTCTATTTGTGGGAAAAAAAGGACGTCAATTTTGTTTGGGAGCCACATCGCACGACCGCGCAATTGTCAGAGCGACGCAGTGCCGAATCGCAAAAAATGGCCTGGTCTTTAGCCAGCCAAATGGTCCGGGGCTTAAGTGGTTAAAGTCAAAATGTCCAAAAAAAAAATGTTTTTTCTTGCTTTTAAAGGTAAATGAGAGATTTGGGGTCTTTTTTTACCTCGAATCTCCCAATAAAAAGGACCTGTCATGCTTATTTCTTTTACAAGGGGTGTTTACATTTCTTGTAATAGGAATAAAAAGTGCTCAAAAAATAAATAAAGGGACAATGTAAAAAATAAAAAGTAAAATAAAATAAATAATAAAATATATATATATATATATATATATTTTTTTTTTAAATCTCACCGTCCCGCCGAGCTTGCGCGCCGAACGAATGCATACGTGAGTTGCGCCCGCATATGCAAACAGAGTTCAAACCACACACATGAGGTATCGCTGCGATTGTTAGAGCGAGAGCAATAATGCTAGCACTAGACCTCCTCTGTAATTCTAAACTGGTAACATGTAAACATTTTTAAAGCTTCGCCTATGGAGATTTTTAAGTACTGTAATTTGTCTAGATATACAGTATGAAGAAATATTATTTGTTTGATATGTTTTATAACAGAAAGTAAGGTAAACAGTTTTTTCCCAGTGGTTATCAAATATGTCTCAAAAGGGTGGCATAAGACTAATTTGGGTATAGTGTTGCATAACGGAGTATTTATCAGTCAAACTATCACAGCACTGAAAACTGAAAAAATGGCCTGGACAGGAAGGGGGTGCATTGTTCTGGTACTAAGGTGGTTAAAGGCAAAAAAAAGTTAAAAAAAAGTCAGTGGAAATTTTAAAGTTACTACTGTTAACATTTAGGCCTCATGCCCACAGACATTTTTACAGCCACTTTTATCTGCGTTTTTTGCAGCTTAAAAACGCCTTTTCCATGTTAGCCTATGGCCTCATGCCCACCATGAAGTTTAGGAGCTGTAAGTGGCATGGCCGTTTTTAAGCTGCAAAAAAAAACAGGACCAGCGCGTTCTGAAGATCCAGCGTTAGAGCTGTAAAAACGTCAGACGCCAGGAAAAGGTGTTAAACGTGATTTAACGAGGCTTAACGCTGTGTTAAGCCTCGTCCGGCGTTTCTTTCTCTTTTCAAAATCAATGGCTCCCTATGGGAGCCCATTGATTTAAATAGAAGTCGCACCAGAAGTCAGATCAAGATGATCCGACTTGCAGTGCGACTTGTGTGCTGAGAATCTTGAAGGGGAACCCCCCGGAAAAAAACAAATTGCGTGAGGTTTCCCCTCCAAGACGATACCAGACCCCTCGGTCTGGTATGGATCTTAAGGGGAACCCCCACACAAAAAAAATCCCCCAGGATCCATACCAGACCCTTATCCGAGCACCCCCCTCCTAGACAATACCAAGCCACATGCCCTCAACATGGGGGGGTTGGTGCTTTGGGGCAGGGGGGCACTGCGCCCCCCACCCCAAAGCACCTTGTCCCCATGTTGATGAGGACAAGGGCCTTTTCCCGACAACCCTGGCCGTTGGTTGTCGGGGTCTGCGGGCGGGGGGCTTATCGGAATCTGGGAGCCCCCTTTAATAAGAGGGCCACCAGATCCCGGCCCCCCACCCTATGTGAATGAGTATGGGGTAAACTGTACCCCTACCCATTCACCTGGGGGAAAAAAAGTGTCAATAAAAAACACACTAGAGTTTTTAAAGTAATTTATTAGGCAGCTCCGGGGGTCTCTTCCGACTTCGGGGGTCTCTTCCAGCCTCTTCTCCCACTCTTCAATTCTTCTCCCGCTCTCCGGTGTCTTCTGCCAGGCTCCCCCGCTATCTTCTGCTCTTTTGCCCGCTCTTTTGCTAGCGGTTGCCCAGTCTTCTCCGTCGTCTTCTTCTCTCCGGTCTTCTTCTGATGTTGACTCGCCACTCTCTCCCGCTGTAATGCCGTGTGTGTGGTGCGCAATGACTTATATAAGCATGGGGCAGAGTCACCGGGTGATGTCATCTGGTGACCCCGCCCCTTATGACGTCACAGTCCCATCATGCCCCGGTGCCCATTGTGCTCCCTGCCCCAAAGCACCAACCCCCCCGTGTTGAGGGCACGTGGCTTGGTATGGTCTAGGAGGGGGGGGGGGCGCTCACTCGCCCCCCTTTCCTGACCTGCCGGGCTGCATGCTTGGATAAGGGTCTGGTATGGATCCTGGGGGAACCCCTACGCCATTTTTTTTGGTGTGGGGGTTCCCCTCAAGATCCGTACCAGACCAAAGTGGTATCGTCTTGGGGGGGAACCTCACACAATTTTTTTTTTTACATTTTCGCTGGGTTTCTCCCTTCAAGATTCTCAGCACACAAGTCGCACCACAAGTCGGATCATCTTGATCCGACTTGTGGTGCGACCTCTATTCAAATCAATGGGCTCCCATAGGGAACCATTGATTTTGAATAGAGAAAGAAAAACGCGTCTGAAAGCTAGCGCGGCGAAACGTGTATTGAATTCAATGCAAAACGCGGAAAAAAATCGCATTAAGAACGCCGCTTTTTTCCTGGCGTCTGTACTAGCTTTACAGCCTGTTTTTTAAAACGTCTGTGGGCATGAGGCCTTACTGTAGATACATTTTTAAAATTGTATTGTTTCATTTGTCTAATAAAAAACCAAAACAATAAAAGTAAAGTTATGTTTCAGGTGCAAAGCATGAAAAGATTATTTACAAATTGAATGAGACCATATTTTAAGTTAGTGTATTTTTTTTTTTGTGCAGCACTAAAAAAGACAAACAAAATAAATTCAATTGAATAAGAAAGAAAATAACATGAAATAACCGAATATATGAAATTAACAAAAATAATGCAACGACTGGCGAAAAAAAAAGGGGAAGAAGATAAAGGAGCTAGGGTAATTAGGGTTAAATAATGGTTTATAAGGGATTTAATAGGATTACATTTATTTAATTTTTTATTTTTTTTGCAAGGTCGGTGAAGCTCACATTTTTTTTGCAGATCAAAGGACAAAGCTTTTATCTGCTCATAAGCACTACAACCAAACATTGTAACAGGAGCCGCTGTCAGATTTTCAAGTAGTTAATTTACTTATCTAATTAGGCATCATGTCTAAATCCGGTCTTTTAAAGCTGACCTCCAAAAAGATATAAAATGCACAATTTATTATAATTAAATATATAGAGTATATATTAATATATATAGATATATATTTATTTACACATACACTATATTACCAAAAGTATTGGGACACCTGCCTTTACACGCACATGAACTTTAATGGCATCCCAGTCTTAGTCCGTAGGGTTCAATATTGAGTTGGCCCACTCTTTGCAGCTATAACAGCTTCAACTCTTCTGGGAAGACCGTCCACAAGGTTTAGGAGTGTGTCTATGGCAGTGTTTCTCAACTCCAGTCCTCAAGGCGCCCCAACAGGTCATGTTTTCAGGCTCTCCATTGTTTTGCACAGGTTATTTGATCAGTTTAACTGCTTTAGTAATTCCCACAGCTGTTTCATGTGAGGGAAATCCTGAAAACATGACTGGAGTTGAAAAACACTGGTCTATGCGAATGTTTGACCATTTTTCCAGAAGCGCATTTGTGAGGTCAGGCACTGATGTTGGATGAGAAGGCCTGGCTCGCAGTCTCCGCTGTAATTCATCCCAAAAGTGTTCTATCAGGTTGAGGTCTGGACTCTTTGCAGGCCAGTCAAGTTCCTCCACCCCAAACTCGCTCATCCATGTCTTTGAGGACCTTGCTTTGTGCACTGGTCCAAATCATTTGGTGGAGGGGGGATTATGGTGTGGGGTTGTTTTTCAGGGGTTGGGATTGACCCCTTAGTTCCAGTGAAGGGAACTCTTGAGGCGTCAGCATACCAAGACATTTTGGACAATTTCATGCTCCCAACTTTGTGGCAACAGTTTGGGGACGGTCCCTTCCTGTTCCAAAATGACTGCACACCAGAGCACGAAGCAAGGTCCATAAAGACATGGATGAGTGAGTTTGGGGTGGAGGAACTTGACTGGCCTTCACAGAGTCCTGACCTCAACCCACGCAGTCATGTTGGAACAGGAAGGGGCCATCTTCAAACTGTTCCCACAAAGTTGGGAGCATGAAATTGTCCAAAATGTCTTGGTATGCCTTAAGAGTTCCCTTCACTGGAACTAATGAGCCAAGCCCAACTCCTGAAAAATAACCACACACCATAATCCCCCCTCCACCAAATTGTTTGGACCAGTGCACAAAGCAAGGTCCATAAAGACACTGGAACTAAGGGACCAAGCCCAACCACTGAAAAACAACCCCATATCATGCCCCCCCCCCACCAAATGATTTGGACCAGTGCACAAAGCAAGGTCCATAAAGACATGGATGAGCGAGTTTGAGGTGGAGGAACTTGACCTAAAAGCGACACGTAGCCACAAACTCTTCAGCAATGGGGTAGCTTACTCACATAGTCACAGGATCACCGGTTGCGGTTATCCACCAGACCTCCTACCGGTATCCACCAAGCTTTTCCTAGTGAGGGAGATGTAGACTCACACCGCCATAGGAGAGCTGGACTCCTTCCAACCAACTTTCCCCTGGCTCTCTCCAAGACTCAAGCTTGCGAATAGCCCCCCCCCCCCCCTCCAGCTAAGTCTAGCTGGGATCCCCGTGTCTTCCTAATGGATTCTTCTAGAAATCTGCCCATGGGGTAAAACCCCTGCACAGAGGTCTCCTCCAGCAGAACGGGACCCAGGAACTCTGCACTGTGTTGCTCAGGCCTCACACTATTTATTTATTTATTTAAATAGATAATTCATTTATTATTATTATTATTATAATTTTGTTTTCTCACATATAACAAAGGACATGAGAGAAGGAGAAATGGCCCAGAGGGCCTAAGACAATAAAATGCAGATTATACATGCGTGCAAAGATGGAGTGCAAGTTGAAAAAAAAATAATCGTACAAAGTAATTTAACATTGATATGAACAGGAATGTATACTCGGAGGAAACCGGATATGGAGACCATAGAAAATGGGGAAGCAATAGATAATTTATTTAAAAAGATAATTTATTTATTAAAACATTATTTATTATTTCATTAATTTATTAAATAGATTATTTATTTATCTATTTATTTATTTTATTATGTATTTATTTAGACTATGGGCTCTCTCACCACCAACTGGTCCACCTCCCCGGGGATTGGCTGGAGTTCCACAAAGATTCAGGCTGCATGCCCTGTTCTTCCTGCCACTTTGATTTTAGAATCCTCTAGAACCGGGGCGGGGTGGGGGGTCTCCAAACTTTCTAAACAAAAGGGCCAGTTTACTGTGCTTCAGACTGTAGGGGGAATGGCCGTTCCCTTTGGTGGAGGACTATATATGCCCAATTGTTGGTATCAGTGGGAGGAATAGTGCCCTGTCATTGGTATTCATTGGTATCAGTAGGAGGAATAGTGCCCCATCATTGGTATCAGTGGGAGGAATAGTGCCCCATCATTGGTATCAGTGGGATGAATAGTGCCCCATCATTGGTATCAGTGAGAGGAATAGTGCCCCATCATTGGTATCAGTGGGAGGAAAAGTGCCCCATCATTGGTATCAGTGGGAGGAATAGTGTCCCATCATTGGTATCAGTGGGAGGAAAAGTGCCCCATCATTGGTGTCAGTGGGAGGAATAGTGCCCCATCATTGGTATCAGTGGGATGAATAGTGCCCCATCATTGGTATCAGTGGGAGGAATAGTGTCCTATCATTGGTATCAGTAGGAGGAAAAGTGCCCCATCATTGGTATCAGTGGGAGGAATATTGCCCCATCATTGGTATCAGTGGGAGGAAAAGTGCCCCATCATTGGTGTTAGTGGGATAAATAGTGCCCCATCATTGGTGTCAGTGGGATAAATAGTGCCCCATCATTGGTGTCAGTGGGAGGAATAGTGTCCCATCATTGGTATCAGTGGGAGGAATAGTGCCTCATCATTGGTATCAGTGAGAGGAATAGTGCCCCCATCATTGCTATCAGTGGGGGGAATAATACCCCATCATTGGTATCAGTGGGAGGAATAGTGTCCCATCATTGGTGTCAATGGGAGGAATAGTGCCCCATCATTGGTGTCAGTGGGAAGAATAGTGTCCCGTCATTGGTATCAGTGGGAGGAATAGTGACCCATCATTGGTGTCAATGGGAGGAATAGTGCCCCATCATTGGTGTCAGTGGGAGGAATAGTGTCCCATCATTGGTATCAGTGGGAGGAATACTGCCCCATCGTTGGTATCAGTGGGAGGAATAGATGCAGGGTGGTACACCTATTCTACAGCATGTATTAACAGAGGGGGAGGGGGTGCAATTTCGGATCATTTGCCCTGGGCACTGGACGGCCCTGTCCCGGTACTGCCCGACACTCTGCTCTATTTGCACAGCAGCACAGACTGGCTCGGTCACCCATGGAGGCCTTTCCACCTGATGTCTGAACATGCGCAAAAGAACCCTACAGAACTCTATGAGATGGCTCTGCTAGATCTTCCAGCCCCATTGAGGTCTATAGGGGTTTTATGATGTCAGGTGAGGAAGCTGGTTCAAAAGAAATAACCAACGTGGCCAGAACCTGAGAAGTATGGAGCTTTAGGCTGGGTTCACACTGCTTCGACACGACAGCCGTCCTACTTTGGATCCGACTTTGCCCTGCGACTTGAAGCCGACATATGTCCGACTTTCAATGAACAGGGATCCGACTTGGATCCCCGTCAATACCAGGCACTCTGTTTAGTATGAATCTTGAGGGGGAACTCCACACCAAATTTTAAATAAAAAAACTGCATGGGTTCCCCCTTCAGGAGCATACCAGGCCCTTCGGTCTGGTATGGATATAAAGGGGAACCCCTACGCCAAAAAAACGGCGTAGGGGTCCCCCCAAGATCCATACCAGACCCTTATCCGAGCACGCAGCCCGGCCAGTCAGGAAAGGGGGTGGGGAAGAGCGAGCGTCTCCCCCCTTCCTGAACCGTGCCAGCCGCATGCCCTCAATCAACATGGTGGGGGTGCTTTGGGGTAGGGGGTGCCCTGCGGCCCCCCCACCCCAAAGCACCCTGTGCCCATGTTGATGAGGACAAGGGCCTCTTACCGACAACCCTGGCCGTTGGTTGTTGGGGTCTGTGGGCGGGGGGGCTTATCGGAATCCGGGAGCCCCTTTAATAAAGGGGCCCCCAGATCCCGGCCGTGTCGCACCAGTGTGAACCCGGCCTCAGAGAAGGGAGGGAGGGAGGCTTCAACACAGTGGGGTGGGATGGGGAAGGGGCAAAAAGTAAAAGTTTTTTAACAAGTTTCCCTATTCTTTAAATTAAAATTGATGGAAATAACCTGAATACAGACCTATTGGAAAGGTTCCTCACCCTTTAAACCCTCCTTTGTTAAATCTACCCATGCAGTACGATCTCCAGCACACCCTGCATGGGTTAAATGCTCATTGGGCTCACATAACTTATATAATAAAATAATAAATAACATGACCGCTCCCCTTCGTCCCTGGATCAGCCTCAGCACCCCTTACCTTAATTGGCAACCAGCCACCATAGCAGCGTCTGCAGAATTCTCAGCCTCATATGTTGTAGGCAATTGATGGTCGGAACACCTGCGGGGAAAAATAATGAAATCAGTCGCTGAAATGGTTATTTGGAAGATTGTTAATTTATGCTAATGTTATGCTGCAGCTGGCAAATAAATGACACATGATGTGAAAAGTTTAATACCGGGTGGATGTGTTAAAGGGCAAGGAGAAAGTGCGACTAGATAAGGTCATAAGAAGTCTGGTTGCAGCTCAAGGGTGGCTTTTCTAATAATAAAGGGGTGGGGATTTTTTCGAAAAAAGTAAACTGTTGCCGTATATTATGACATGATGTTTTCATTTATTGATCCAGACTTGTAAAGATATTGAAAAGGTCCACTTTAACCACTTCAGCCCCCGGACCATTTTGCTGGTCAAAAGACCAGGCCCCTTTTTGCATTCGGCACTGCGTCGTTTTAACTGACAATTGCGCGGTCGTGCGACGTGGCTCCCAAACAAAATTGACGTCCTTTTTTTCCCACAAATAGAGCTTTCTTTTGGTGGTATTTGATCACCTCTGCGGTTTTTATTTTTTGCGCTATAAACAAAAATAGAGCGACAATTTTGAAAAAAACACAATATTTTTTACTTTTTGCTATAATAAATATCACAAAAAATATATAAAAAAACATTTTTTTCCTCAGTTTAGGCCGATACGTATTCTTCTACATATTTTTGGTAAAAAAAAAATCGCCATAAGCATAGCAAGTTATAGCTTCTACAAAAGAGGGGATAGTTTTATGACATTTTTATTAATATTTTTTTTTTACTAGTAATGGCGGCGATCATCGATTTTTATCGTGACTGCGACACATTATGGCGGACACATCGGACACTTTTGACACCATTTTGGGACCATTGTCATTTTTACAGCGATCAGTGCTATAAAAATGCACTGATTACTGTAAAAAAATGACACTGGCAGTGAAGGGGTTAACCTGTAGGGGGCGCTGAAGGGGTTAAGTGTGTCCTAGGGAGTGATTCTTACTGTTAGGGGGCGTGGCTACATGTGAAACGTCACTGATGACCGTTCCTGATCACGGGGAACAGTCATCAGTGACAGTGTCACTAGGCAGAATAGGGGAATGCCTTGTTTACAAAGGCATTCCCCTGTTCTGCCCTTGCCGACCGCAATCGCGGTCCGCCTGGGAACATCGAGTTCCCGGGACCTGCGGCCACACTCACGAGGCGCGCGCGCGCGCCCGCTGGGCGGCAAATTTAAAGGGACGTACAGGTAAGCCCATATGCCTGCCCGTGCCATTCTATCGACGTATATCGTCGTGCGGCGGTCCTTAAGCGGTTAAGCAGAAAAAAAAAATTGATTAGGGCAGAAGGCCACTTGGTGATCGAAGAATCCCTTTAGGCAGCATTGAGGTTTAGTTCTCGGAATCTCAAAGTTAAACATGCAAAATAGGAAGGTTCCCCCAGGGTTTTTTTTTTTAGCGGCATGATATATTAATCAGAAAAATAGAGATATAATGAAATAAAATCTTTTATTTGTACAATGAATGAAATACGGGCTATTAATATAGTCTTAAAAATGATAAACTCTGGTTGCAGACATGTCTAATGCCCTGTACACACGTTAGGAATTTCAGATGAAAAAAGTCAGACTGAGTCCGTTGGGGTTTTTTCTTCAGAAAATTCCGACCGTGTGTGGGCCCCATCGAAGAAATTCCGATGAATTCCATCGGAATTTTCAAATAGAACATGTTCTATTTTTTTCCGATGAAATTCCGTTGGAATTCCGATGGAAGTTTGATCGGAAAAAGGTCCAATCGTGTGTACGGGGCATAAGAAATCTACCATCAATACTAGAGAATGATAAACAATAAAGTACATTGTATACATTATAGAATTGACATTCATATGAATACTCTAGACGTGTTTCGACCTATGCTGTCGCGGTCTTCTTCAAGGGGATTTGTATTCTGGTGAGATATTTTAGAGAAATTTTCATGATTCTGACACTCTACAAATTATTAACATCTTTGTAGATATAATAAAAGGTATATTTACCGCTCAAAAAATTAGATTTCAGAAACTATCACATAACCAGAGATTTAGGATAAAATACAATGATCCGGAGATCTTCATATGCCATCCCCCACTCCTCCAGGCAGGAACCAACACCAAAAAGGCTTACAAGGAGTCACACATTTGGACCTGCAGAGGGGGAAGGGATGGACGACACCTGTGATGTAATTTAATAGGGATTGTATGGAGTAATGGTATACTTTAGCAGCACTATCATGGCACCAGAAAAAACTTTATCCACCCGTGTGCATGGGTTTGTTTGAATCTTGACCTCAACATATGTTGGAAAGAATAAGGTATATTATAATATATTGTTATTACTATATCTAAGAATCGTAATATTTATATTAGTATATCAACACCATGAGAGGTGTGGTAAATAAAGTAGGTAATAGTATGTAATCAAAAAAGCATATTGAGATATGGATGATGAACAAAAAGGTGTTGATATACTAATATAAATACTAAGATAGATAGATAGATAGGTATACATAGATGTTAATAATTTGTAGAGTGTCAGAATCATGAAAATTTCTCTGATATATCTCACCAGTATACAAATCCCCTTGAAGAAGACTGCGACAGCATAGGTCGAAATGCGTCGGATATTCATATGGATGTCAATTCTATAATGTATACAATGTACTTTATTGTTTATCATTCTCTAATATTGATGGTACGTTTCTTAGACATGTCTGTAACCAGAGTTTATAATTTTCAAGAATCTATTAACCACTTGCCGACCGCCGCACGGCGATGTACGTCGACAGAATGGCACGGGCAGGTACATTGGCGTACAGGTACGTCCCTTTAAATTTGCCGCCCAGCGGGCGCACGCCCGCCATGTGCCTCATGAGTGTGGCCGCGGGTCCCGGGAGCTCGATGTTCCCGGGCGGACCGCGATTGCGGTCGGCAAGGGCAGAACAGGGGAATGCCTTTGTAAACAAGGCATTCCCCTATTCTGCCTAGTGATACTGTCACTGATGGCTGTTCCCCGTGATCGGGAACGGTCATCAGTGACATTTCACGTGTAGTCATGCCCCCTAACAGTAAGAATCACTCCCTAGTACTGGCTTAACCCCTGCAGCGCTACCTAGTGGTTAACCCCTTCACTGCCAGTGTCATTTTTGCAGTAACCAGTGCATTTTTATAGCGCTGATCGCTGTAAAAATGACAATGGTCCCAAAATGGTGTCAAAAGTGTCCAATGTGTCTGCCATAATGTCGCAGTCACGATAAAAATCGCTGATCGCCGCCATAACTAGTAAAAAAAAAATTATTAATAAAAATGCCATAAAACAGTCCCCTATTTTGTAGAACTTTTACGCAAACCAATCAATAAACACTTATTGCAATTTTTTTTTACCAAAAATATGTAGAAGAATACGTATCGGACTAAACTGTGAAATAACAAACTTTTTTTATGTATTTTTTGGGGATATTTATTATAGCAAAAAGTAAAAAATATTGAATTTTTTTCAAACTTTTTGCTCTATTTTTGTCTATAGCGCAAAAAAAAAAAAAACGCAGAGGTGATCAAATACCACCAAAAGAAAGCTCTATTTGTGGGGAAAAAATGACATCAATATTTTTTACTTTTTGCTATAATAAATATCCCAAAAAAATTATTCTTCATCAGTTTAGGCCAATATTTTTTCTTCCCTATATTTTTGGTAAAAAAAAAAAATCGCAATAAGTGTATATTGATTGCTTTGCGCAAAAGTTATAGCATCTACAAAATAGGGGATAGATTTATGGCATTTCTAGTAATGACGGCGATCTGCGATTTTTGGCAGGACTGCGACATTGCGGCGGACACATCAGACACATTTGACACATTTTTGGGACCTGTGACAGTTATACAGCGATCAGTGCTATAAAAACGCACTTAGTACTGTGTTAATATCACTGGCAGGGAAGGGGTTAACACTAGGGGGCGATCAAGGTGTTAAATGTGTTCTCTAAGGAGGTGTTTCTAACAGTGGGGGGGGGATGGGAATGACTGGAGGAGGAGACAGATCGCTGTTCCTAATCACTAGGAACAGCAGATCTCTCTCTACTTCTCCTGTCAGAACAGGGATCTGTCTGTTTATATTGACAGACCCCCATTCTGGCTCTCTCGGGTTGGCTGGTGGACATCGCGGCTGCTGGCCACACGCGTCGGGTCCCCCGCCGTGTAGCGCGCGCCTGCTATGGCTCTTAAAGGAGCTGACATACAGGTACGGCGATTCACTGGAACGTGCCGACCTGCCGCCGTATAATGAAGTAGTTAACCAAAAGACAAAAATAAATTATAAAATTAAAACACATCGGGTTGATTTACTAAAGCTGGAGAGTGCAAAATCCGGTGCAGCTGTGCATAGAAACCAATCAGCTTCCAGGTTTTTTTTTTTTTTTGTCAAAGCTTAACTGAAGAAGCTGAAGTTAGAAGCTGATTGGCTACCACGCACAGCTGCACTAGGTTTTGCACTCTTACCGTATTTTCCGGCGTATAAGACAACCTTTTACACCGGAATTACAGAGCCAAAAACCGGGGGTCGTTCTATACGCCGGGTGAAGCAGCTGCCCAATTGATATCAGCCCGCCGGGTGCTCTGTAAAGCTGTATGTAATTTAGTATATGCACCGCTCAGCCAATCCCGGCGGACGATGCACTTTGTTGATGACTAGAGCCTGCTAAACCTGCTCGGATTGGAGTAACAACCACTGCCAATCCGAACAGGCTACATTATGTAGCTTGCTCGGATTGGCAGAGGTTGTTACTCCAATCCGAGTAGGCTTAGCAGGCTCTGTAGTCATCAACAAAGTGCATCGCCCGCCGGGATTGGCGGAGCGGCGCATATACTGAATTACATACAGCTTTACAGAGCACCCGCGTCTTCGTTTTTGAACGGCATTACCGCAAAAGGGGTCGCACAAGGGGGTCGTATTACCGCACAAGGGGGTCGCACAAGGGGGTCGTATTACCGCACAAGGGGGTCATCTTATCAGGTGAGTACAGCACAAAACCACTGTTTTAAACTGAATATTAGGGGGTCGTCTTATACGCCCAGAAGAAAGGAAAAAAGTTTAGAAAACATTGTCCAATTTGCTCTAACAGGAAAAAAAAAGTCCTTCACGATTCCTTAAGGCAATTTGATACCCCCTTGATCTCCAGTCTGCAAATTTTTTTTCTTTTAATAGCGATTTATTATTTGTGAATTTAGTAATACATACAGAACTTTTCTGAAACAATCTACTGAGGTAGCTAGAATCAACTCCTGTAGAACGGTGGTTCTCAACCATCGGCCATGGTCACCCTCCTCACAGACCTCTAGCCAACTGCAGATCACCTAGCCCCCCACAGTACCTCCCAGATCCCATAGTGCCACCCAACCTCTCTGTCAGGTGCCTGTGATAGAAAATCCTTGTGGATCACCAACTCATGCCTAGTACATACGTACGGGTTAAAAAGTCAGAGGGGAAAACCGAGAACCTGCTCGGTACCTTTCCCTCTGTACACACCAGAGGTTTTCCCATCAGGAAAACTGCTATAAGAGCTTTGGCCGGGAATCCCGGCCGTGTGTATGCTCCACCGCAGTGTTTCCCATAGGAAAACTGCCGGGTTAAAAACCGCCGCGAATCACGGCGTGAAAAAAGAGAACATGTTCTAATTTTTCCCGCCGAGTTTCCCAGAAGTTTTCCTGCCTGGAATACTGCGATGGAGCATACACACGGCCGGTTTTCCCAGCCAAAAGCTCTCATGGCAGTTTTCCTGCTGGGAAAACCGGTCGTGTGTACGAGGCATAAGGGTTCCCCAGGGTGCCAAGTCTAAGCCCCAGCCTGCTTCTTTACCAAGGCCCAATGGTGGGGATGGACTTGAAGCAAGCTGGAACCAGGTTGCGTTGCCCAAGTACACCCAGCTGAGAATGTGGAGACCACTCACATGTGCAGAGTACAGCAGGAGACAGAAGAAAATCCAGGAAACAAGCCAAGGTCAGGGTGGGCGGCAGGCAAGCACAGACGGTAGATGAGGCCGGGGTTGGTACACGGGATGTCTGGCACTGAATACATGTAATAGCAGGCACAGAAGCTCAGAGAAATGGGAAGTTGCTCAGGTAACATGGGCTGCACTGAGCATGTCTTATACAGTATGGAGAAGGACACTGGGAAGATGGCCAGTGATGGAAGGGAAAGGAAAAGAAACCCATAGAATAACAGGCGACAGCCATAGGTGAGCACAGAAGCCAAACAACTCATGTGAAAGGAATCACAGGTCCCCTGAGAAGCACTGCAGCAAGGAGGTAAGAATTACACAGGCAGGAAAACTGTAGGCTAAATCATGACATCCCATAGCGGTCCACAGTGGCCCTCAATCTCCCAGGTGCCCCCAGGCCCCCTAAGAACCCTCAGTCACCGCAGTGCCTGCCAACCTCCCATAGAGCCCTCTAGTTTGCAGCAAAGTCTCCAGCCCCAATATTCCCCCAGCAGTGTCCTAAGGTAGTGCCCCCACCCCCAGCCCATGCAGTGCTAGAGCCCCAGAGACTACATTTCCCACAGTTGCCCCAGCTTCCTCCAGAAGCCTCATCCTCTACAGGACCACCAAGCCTACTTCCCCCAACCCCCTCTAGAACCTTCATACCCCCACAGTGATACCCAGCCCCATCAGATTTTCAATACATACAGTATTTTGTATTCCAATGCCTTTATTGTGTGAGTATAAACTTTTTTGTTGGGGCATGGAAAGGTTTTGGAAGTATTTACCGGGGGCCTGGCCTCAATGAGTCTGAGAACCACTGCAAAAGAAGACTATCCCACATCTTCAAGCTATTTCTCTGAATACTGTTTTCGATAATAAGAAGTTAAAACTTTTTTTTCCTTCAAGCCCTGTACACACGGGCGGGAATCCCGTCGAAAAAAAAAAACTTTGGTTTTCTTGACGGGATTCCTGGCAAGCTTCTCTTGCCAAGCCCTGTGTACAGACGGCCATTCAAAAAAAAAACGCTGTTCTTTTGAATGGCAAGAACGCGGTGACGTTATCGACTACGACGAGCCGGCGCTCGTCACATTCGATGGCGTCGCCGCCATCTTGCTACACCCTACACTACCCTTGTATGCTACCGCGCATGCATCGAAGTCTCATCGAGCATGCGCGGGCTTACCGCAGGACAGGTAAGCATACTCACAAATGGTTTTCTCGGCAGGAAACACTCTACCGAGAATCCCGACGAGAAAAATAGAGAGCAGGTTCTCTATTTTTCTCGTCGAGATTCCCGGGAGTTCTCCTGCCGAGAAACCATACACACAAACGGTTTTCTCTGCAAAAAGCTCTCCCAGCAGTTTTCTTGCCGAGAAAACCGGTCGTGTGTATGAGGCTTGAGGCTCAAAGAATGCCCCCTTTTGCAAAGACTTTAAATTAAACAACTTTTCCAAGTTTACTAAATGGATCATTAATGTATTTGTACTAGGTGGTCATATCCCTCTTCTAATGGCTTCTTCTCGAGGGTGAGTCAGTTCAGTTTAATTAAACGTTCCTCATAGTTGAGGTTCTCCATGACTCCTCTTAACTTATTTGCCCTTCTCTGCACCCAGTTCCACAACATCTTTTCTGTGAACTGATGCCCAAAACTTAACTGCATGTTCAAGATGAGGTTTCAAGAATATGTATTGATTAATAATTATTATGATGTCAAAGTGGATGCAGTCTCCAAAACACAGTGCCTGATTGTCATCATGACTTGCAGTCTCAAAAGGCAGCGCTAAATTATGGTTTTCGATACACATTAGACATGTGCGCCGTCAATAAATTTGTTTTGTTTCGTTCCGTTCCATTTCGTATTAGCCGTAAATTTGTATTTCGTAATTCGTTTCCGAAATTCAATTTGGATTCGTACGAAATACGAATTTTCGTTAGATTCGTAAAATTTTCGTAAAATTACGAACATTCGCTATGATGAATTTAAAAAGCAAACCCAGGAAGTCAGCAGTGCTGCTCACTTCCTGTGTTTGCTTTTTAAATTCATCATAACGAATGTTTGTAGTTGTTACAAAAAGTTAACAAACCTAACAAAAATTCAGGGGCTCCCACCATCCTTGTGCTCAGTGTGCTGTGCTGACTTCCTCCTGGGGCTGTGCCCCTGCTGTGATCATTATGAGGGGCTCCCACCATCCCTGTGCTGTGCTCATTATGAGGGGCTCCCACCATCCCTGTGCTGTGCTGACTTCCTGGGTTTGCTTTTTAAATTCATTATAACGAATGTTTGTCTAGCGCCCTCACCCTTTTCCTCCCGTCTCTTTGGCTCACTCATGAAAGGAAGAGGCGCAAGGTGCCACCATGCCTGTACCAGTGTTGTAACTAACGCAGTTTAAATAAACGGCGTTAGGTAACGTAGCCACTTTTTGGGGTAACGTGTAATCTAATTGATTACTCTTACCCTCGCGGCACCGCCATTCCCATTACTTGGGCGGCGTTACCCCAATTACATCTACTCGCCGCAGCCATAACTAACTAACTGCAAGCCGCCATCTGCCTACCTGAACAGCGTGTCATGCAGACAGACGGCGGCCATTGCAGTTTTCAAAAGCCGCGCCTCCCGAGTCCTCGTCATCTGTGATAGGCGGAACACTCAATTTCACAGCAGGCAGTGTTCCGCCTATCACGGACATCCGCTCATCTAACAAACCTAATGAAAATTCAGGGGCTCCCACCATCCCTGTACTCAGTGTGCTGTGCTGACTTCCTCCTGGGGCTGTACCCCTGCTGTGCTCATTATGAGGGGCTCCCACCATCCCTGTGCTGTGCTCATTATGAGGGGCCCCCACCATCCCTGTGCTGTGCTCATTATGAGGGGCTCCCATCATCCCTGTGCTGTGCTGACTTCCTGGGTTTTTAACTTCATCATAACGAATAATCGTAATGATTATGACAATAATAAAACGATATTAACGAACATTCCTATTTTGTCTGAGAAATTCGGATCCGAAATTCATCAACGAAATTTCGTATTTCGTATAAAATTCGGAAGCATATAAATTCGTATTTCGGATGCTTCCGAATGTACGAATTTTCGGAAATTCGTACGAATTTTCGATTCATACGAAACTAAATCGCACATGTCTAATACACATGCACTGAGAAGATGACAACCAATGTGCCTCCAAAAACTCTTGTTAGGAGGTCGTGTCCGAAGGCCGAACTCTGTCTGTCTGGCTGTGGGAAGGGAGTTGCAAGACACAGGGAAGGATGTGTTGCATCCAAAGCACCCCGGAAAGTCTCCTAAGAAGGTCACTAGGAAATGAACATGGTATACCTTTTTGGCATTATCATCCAAAAGATATTAGTGGGGGGATTTTGGAACCAGGTAAAATCCTGGGTTATGCAAAAAATTGTTTCCCGCTAATCTGAGGCATCAAAACCACAAGTAGGCAGGTTGCCTATAGTGTATTAGTTAGAAAGTTGGCTTGCCCAGGCTGGGGAAAGGGGTTAGCATTTTGCTATTCAGTTCATTTTGGGCCATGCCTATCCACCCTGTGAAATGAGGGGAAAGGCCGGGTTCAGAGCCCCTGTTCCTGGAAATGCCGTAAAGGTTATGGAGCACTGAGTGGGATTGCTGCACCCAGCAGTCTGTCTGAAGACAATGGGAGTCCAGAGAACCACCATCCTTGGGGAAATAACAGCTATGGACGTACACCTTGTTGAGGTACGGCTGGGCAGCCTAGTTTAGTTAGAGAGGGACATGTGACACTGGAAAAGCATTGCAATTACCGTATTTATCGGCGTATAACATGCGCCGGCGTATCACCCCCCCCCCCCAAAGTTAAGGACGGAATTTTAAGGAAAAAAACTTTTAGGAGGGAAGTTTAAGGATAAAAACGTACATTTACAAGACCATCAATGCAGCCTTATCAGTGTCCATCTGCAGCCTTGTCCATCATTGCAGAATGATCAGTGTCCATCTGCAGCCTTGCCCAGTGTCATTGCAACCTTGCCCAGTGTCCTTGCAGCATGATCGTTTAAAATTACCGCCACGGCGCCCAGATAGACAGAGCCAAATGTCCTGTGTACTCGGCTCCTCTCGGCTCCTATCGCAGTCCCGCCCAGTCCCGCCCCTTCGCAAAGGCTCCTATGATGGACATAACACAGGTCCAATGGTGGGACTGGGCGCGACTGCGAGCGGAGCCAAGCTTAGCCGAGTACACAGTACACTCAGCTATGTGTATATCGGCGGCGCGCGCTCCTCTTCCCCTCACAGACAGCGGATATCGGCGTATAACACGCACCTACGATTTTCCCCTGATTTTCAGGGGAAAAAAGTGTGTGTTATAGGCTGATAAATACGGTACTTGTTGGACTTTCTCGTAAAGGTTTAAGTAAAGTTGCGTAAAGTATTTAAAGCCTGGTCTGAGTTAAGCCGTGTACACACGATCGGTTTTACCAATGAAAACAGTCCGATGGACTTTTGTCATCGGACAAACCGATCGTGTATGGGCCCCATCTGTCTTTTTTCCATCGGTGAGAAAAAAACAGAACATGTTTTAAATTTATCCGATGGAAAAAAAAAAAACAATAGCAAATTCCGATCATCTGTGTGGAACTCCATCGGACAAAAAACCCACGCATGCTCAGAATCAAGTCGACGCATGCTCAGAAGCATTGAACTTCATTTTTGTCGGCTTGTCGGAGTGTTTTACGTCACAGCGTTTTTTTAACGATCGGTTTTTTGACTGATGGTGTGTAGGCAAGACTAAAGGAAGTCAGCTTCATCGGATTTCTGATGGAAAAATCCATCGGATTATAATCCATAGGAAAACCGATCGTGTGTACAGGGCTTTAGAGTCAGTAAAGCATACGTGGGGTAAGAAGCAAAGGTTTACTTGGAAGATAAGCAAGAGGAGGAATGCAGTTGCTATTGGTAACCAGGAACTAGTGCAAGGTACATTGCAGTTGGTCATAAAGCGTGGTACCTGGCGTGGCAAATGGTCCTACGCTAACGAGGGGGTTGGTGATTTGGCTTCCTCCCCAGAGGTCAGTGTCCTGAAGGTAACAGGACCAAACCCGTATTATGGAGACCCACTGCATGGAATGGGAGAGAAGGAGTAACAAGTGCATTCATGAGGGCCACGTTATGTGCACAGTGGGACTCCGTTCGGTCACTGGGAGTGAGGTGGAAGAGGTACCTTGGACGGGTGGAGTGGTATGGATATTTTGCATGCAGTCACATTGGTCCAGATTGGACCAATATAGCTATGCATATTCTATACCTTGCCGAAGCCCCTGGAAGCTGAATATCACTGTATATGTGTGCCTACCTAGAGTTCAGCTTTAACTATTACAAGTTGATAACACGTGTCTATTTTAGTAATGCAAAATATGCAACAAGTAACAAGGTTAAATCTCTGCATCTTCTACTGGATATTATTAGCAGTGTACCTGAGTGGCCATGAGTATGTGTGCTCTTAATTATTTTATTACTGCTTCAGAGTCTTTCCATCTGTCACTTCTGCTCTGCTGTGGGTTTTTTATTCCCATACACGCCATCCACCTAATAGAGATAGCTGGCACCAGAGAGGCACCCCAGATGGCTCAGACCAAAGAGCATCGCACAGCTCAACATAATTTTCACGAGTCTCTTGTGGAGACCGGATACTCCTTTGATTCTGCAAATCCGGAAGCCTTCAACGTCTAGTTTCATTGCATTTTATTTGTTTTCAAACAATCGTTTCCATTTTTTTACATTTTTGGGATAGCTAACAATTTTATCAAGAGCATTTGCATTGTTGTTATTAGATAAATTATTATATGACTCCAAGGCTGGTGGTGACCAATGGCCATGTTTTGTCTAGCCCCCATTAACATTTGCTAAACTGTTCCTATCAACTGAGAACCTAGTCTTATGATCTTTCTGTGGTCCCTCAACAATATTCCGATGCTGTGGACCATAGGTGTGCGCAGCCTATTGCATTAGGGTGTGCACCCCAAAGCTCCAGCACATATACATTTGAAATATTTACCGGCCTCTTCACCGCTCTCCATCCTGAAACAAAAGGATGAAGGGGGAGCAAGGGAGCACATGGTGGACCCGGGCAACAGAAGGAAGAGTAACAGGGAAAGGAGGGCTGGCATATATAAGTACTGATCCCCTATATTTTCCTCCTGTAGCGGCTGAATGTTGACAAAAGGGAGGAGGAGGAGAAGCCTACTTTCAGCTGCTGCAGGAGGAAAATACAGATCAATTCCACTAAATTCCACCCCCCGCCACCTCTCCTGTCCAGGTTCTGAGGGTCGGCAAGGAAGGAATGCGGTTTACCTGTCACCCGCCCACCATTGACAGGTTGCCAATCCCAGGATTAGGGTGTGCCCAGGCACACCCCTTGCGCACACCTATGCTGTGGACACTAAAGAGAGCCAGTCATAGTTTCTGTAGAGTATTTCTTGCCTTGTGTACTCAGGTCAAGCCCGCTCAGTTTTTCGGCCACCCTTCTGTCCCTGAATGCAAAAGGCATCCATATTGAAAAGAATACAAGATTTTTACCCAGCCCACAGTAACTCTGATATGATGGGGGCTTCTGATATGAAAAGGGGGGCTCTGATGTGAAGGGGGGGGGCTCCCACTTGAAACAGGTCTTTGATGTGAAGGGGGAGCTCTGATACAGTGCCTTGCAAAAGTATTCATCCCCTTTGGCTGAACCCGACTGCTGAAAAACATCCCCACAACATGATGCTGCCACTACCATGTTTCACTGTGGGGATGGTGTTCTTTGGGTGATGTGATGTGTTGGGTTTGCGCCAGACCTAGCATTTTCTTTGATGGCCAAAAAGTAAAATTTTAGTCTCATCAGACCAGAGCACCTTCCCCCATACATTTTGGGAGTCTCCCACATGCCTTTTCGCAAACTCAATATTTGCCATTTTGTTTTTTGCTGAAAGTAATGGCTTTCTTCTGGCCACTCTGCCATAAAGCCCAACTCTATGGAGCGTACGGGTTATTGTCGTCCTATGTACAGATACTCCAGTCTCTGTGCTGCCTCTCTGATTAATGCCCTCCTTGCCCGGTCCGTGAGTTTTGGTGTGTGGCCGTCTCTTGGCAGGTTTGCTGTTGTGCCATGTTCTTTCCATGGTGCTCCTAGGGATCATCAAAGATTTGGATATTTTTTTATAACTTAACCCTGACTTGTACTTCTCAATAACATTGTCCCTTACTTGTTTGAAGAGTTTCTTGGTCTTCACACTGGAGCGGCACTGGCAGGACGCTCAAAAAAGTACTGCCAGCCGCATCTTTGAGGCGCTGTAGGAGCGGTGAATACACCGCTACTAATGCGCCCCTGCCCATTGAAATCAATGGGCAGGGCCTCCGAACCGCCGGCAAAGCGCCGCTGCAGCTTTATGGGCAGTTTTAACCCTTTTTTGGCCGCTAGAGGGGGTTAAAAGTGCCCCTCTAGCGGCTGAAAAGCGCTGGAAAAACAGCGGTAAAGTGCTGCTAAAAATAGTGGCGCTTTACCGCCAACGCCTGCGACGCCCCAGTGTGAAAGTAGCCTAATTGGTTGCACCGGAGCTTTTTATGGGCTTCATAACAAAGGGGGTGAATACATACGCACATGCCAAGTATCAGTTTTTTATTTCTGAAAAATTGTTTTATATATTTTTATTTTATTTTACTTCAGCAACTTAGACTATTGTGTTCTGATCCATCACATATATTTCAGATTTAAAAAAAAAAACATTGAACTAAAGGCTGTAATGTAACAAAATAGGTAAAAAGCTAAGGGGGGTGAATACTTTTGCAAGGCACTGTATGATGTGAAAGTGGTCCAATGTGAAAGTGGGCTAATGTGATGGGGAGCGTCTGGTGTGGGGGAGGTGTGTCTGATGTGAAATGGGGGATCACTAATGTGATGGGGGCTTCTGATGTGAAAAGGTAGGCTCTGATGTGAAAAGGGGGGCTCTGATGTGAAGTGGGGGCTCTGACTTGAAATGGGTCTTTGATGTGAAGGGGGGGCTCTGATATGATGGGGGCTTCTGATGTGAAAGTGGACTGATGTGAAAGTGGGCTAATGTTATGGGGAGCGTCTGATGTGGGGGAGGGGTGTCTGATGTGAAATGGGGGACCACTGATGTGAAAAGGGGGGCTTTGATGTGAAAAGGGGATGTTGATGTGAAAAGGGGGACTTTTATGTGAAAGGGGTACTCTGGTGGAAATGTGGTACTCGGGTGCTCTAATGTAATGGGTGGGGAGCTTCCTTTTTGAAAGGGGACTCTGATATGATGCTGACTTCTGATGTGAATGGGGCATTCTGGTGTGATGAGGAGCTTCTCATATGAAAGGGAGGACTTCTGATGTGCTTCTTGAAATGTTTTTATTCATTAATTTAAATCGATCTAGACTGATGTACTCATCTACTATATTTTGACTCTTTGCAGGTGAGGAAGCGTTGACCATGTACATGGACAAAGGTCGTCTAGATCGTCACATTGGAAATGCAAGTCAGAGTGTAGAGTCGTTGCATCATTTGGCATCATCTTATTTTGTAGACAGGGATGGAACCATGAGAAAACTTCATGAGGTCCAAATATCAACATCAGCCATCAAGGTACGGTGTCACTGAGTGGGATTAAAATAAAATGTAGCTTATAAAGTAATAGGAATATGAACCAATAGAAACATAGAATGATAGAAGAAGAGTTGATTGGAGAATGTTTCTAGAAAGTTAAGAAGGTGTTACAAATACATAAACAACTTGGCAACCCTGTATTGCATAAAATCTATATAGTCTTTATTACGAATACATCAAGATACACAAGGGAATCCAATACAGAAATGGTTGACGCGTTTCAGCCCTTTTACTTGGCCTTAGTCAGTGGTTATGACTAAAGCCCATTAAAGGGGCTGAAACACGTCAAGTTTGTTTTTTACTCTCTCTTGGCACAGTCCATTTTGTGAACATCTTTAGACCTTTATAGTAACTACAAATCCATCAAGATAAATAGGGGAATCCAAATCAGAAAAAGTTGACATGTTTCAGCCCCTTTAATGGGTCTTAGTCATAACCACAGACTAAGACCAAGAAGAGGGGCTTAAACACGTCAACTCTGTCTGTATTGGATTCCCCTGTTTATCGTGATGTATTCGTAATAAAGACTATATGGATTTTATGCAATACTGAGTTGCAGGACTTTCTTCTATCTTTACATTAGTGGACAGTGTTCAGCGGTGGTCCTGGCTCAAGTATTTAGCCTCATCCAGTAGTGCGCATTCACAATATAGGTAGTACTACCACACTGGTTTACTGTACGTTACAAATGCATAATGGTTGATTTATTAAGGCCAAATAGGCTGTTCACTTTACAAGGGACGAAGGAAAGTCCTTCAATGGAGACATCTGTTCCTATGATAACTTTTCTCCAGGACAGGAGGGCACATTAACAAAAAAAAACTTGATATGGGCTTTAACTCTTTCCCTGCTCTATCTCAAGCTACAAAAAAATGTTTTGTCATTACAAGCACTTTTTATGACTTTGTGTGGATGTTAGGAAGAGGTGATGGTGCTGGATGAAACTAGAGGATGGGCAGGAGAAGACCTTTATGGTAAACTTGGTTGGCTTATGGCTAGGGATGAGCTCGGTGTTCGAGTCGAACATACGTTCGACTCGAACATCGGCTGTTCGATCGTTCGACGAAGATCGAACGATTTGGGCCGTTCGCGCCTAATTCGAGTGACGCGAACGGCCCACAATGCACTACGCCATCGCAGTGTCATCCAGGCGCTGTGATTGGCCAAGCATGCACTGTGACCCCGCATGCTTGGCCAATCACAGCGCCGGCAGCGAGGAGAGCAATGATTGGCCACAGGCAGGATGCCTGTGGCCAATTATTGCTGAGGGTGTTTAGTACACGCCCCACACTATAAAAGGCCGCCAGCACGGCGGCCTAGTGTAGTGTGTTCCGGAGCAGGGAAAGAGAAGCATAGGCAGGGACAGTGACATTTTTTTTTCTTGCTTAACCTGGATTCCTTTAGTTTAGGGAAAGAGAAGGATAGGTAGGGAGAGTGTCAGTGTGTTTTACTGTGCTAATCCTTGTTTGTAGGGACAGGGAAGGACAGTGAGGGAAATTCTCCTTGTGCTATACTGTGCTAAAGCATTGATCATCAACCATCTTTAAAAAAACATTTTTTCTAGGGACAGAAAACTATAGGTAGGGAGAGTGTCAGTGTGTTTTACTGTGCTAATCCTTGTTTGTAGGGACAGGGAAGGACAGTGAGGGAAATTCTCCTTGTGCTATACTGTGCTAAAGCATTGATCATCAACCATCTTTAAAAAAACATTTTTTATAGGGACAGAAAACTATAGGTAGGGAGAGTGTCAGTGTGTTTTACTGTGCTAATCCTTGTTTGTAGGGACAGGGAAGGACAGTGAGGGAAATTCTCCTTGTGCTATACTGTGCTAAAGCATTGATCATCAACCATCTTTAAAAAAACATTTTTTATAGGGACAGAAAACTATAGGTAGGGAGAGTGTCAGTGTGTTTTACTGTGCTAATCCTTGTTTGTAGGGACAGGGAAGGACAGTGAGGGAAATTCTCCTTGTGCTATACTGTGTGTGACAGCAGGAAGGTAAAGTCACCTGGTTGCATCCAGGGGGGTAGATATATTTCGCCCAGATTCAGGCTTTACGCCGATTTGTACAACTAGGTGGAGAGTTGTATAAGGCTAGTGGGCTCATGGATGACTCATACCTCTAGGGAGAGGGCTGGGCGTCGTGCAGACAGGGAGTTGATGAGACCAGCTGAACCTTGTCAGCTCATTTAGGCCTCTATAAGAAATCCCAGCTTCATTAGATGTTAGCTCATGCCTGGAAGCAGACCTGTGTGGACTGTCTAGGGAGAGTGAACCCCTGTGCGGTGAGAGAAAGCCTGTGTGGCTATATTTTGCTTGGACATTTAAAACCAGGGACTAGGACAGCACTAGGCTGATCCCAGTCGTTAGTTAGGAAACCTGTAAGTTTAGTCAGAGGTCAAGTTGACCAGGATTTATTTTGTGTTTGTTTTTTTTGCCTTGCTGTGTTTTTATCACTGTAAATAGAAAATAAACCGCACCTTTTTGATTTTGAAAACCACAACCTCCGTCTGCTGGGCCTGTTTTTGGGTGGGGAGCCCATCCCGGGGGTCACACATACCCGCTGCCGAGCTAGCCCCCTCACAGTTGGTGGAGAACCAGTGGCAGTTTTTTTTTAAGCCAGCATGGAGGAGATACTGAAACAGCTGGCTCTAGCAAATGCCAATCAACAGCAGACAAATGCAGGTTTGCAAAGGAGCCTTGCAGCCCAGCAGCAAGCTCATCAACAGAGCCTTGCAACTTTACAACAGAGTCTGGAGGCTCAGCAACAAGCCCAACAGCAATCTGAGGCCCGCTTCATAGACCTGTTGCAGAAGCAAGAGCAGAGACTACAACAACAGATGGAAGCAGTAATGCAGCAACGTCCGCAGACCGGTGAGGAAAGCCGTCCCACTAATACCGCGTCCTTTGGGGTGAGTCGTTTATTGACAAAAATGACTGGAGAGGATGATCCAGAGGTATTTTTGACCACATTTGAAAGGACCGCTGAAAGAGAAAAGTGGCCTGAGGAGCAGTGGGCTGGACTGGTGGCTCCTCTATTAACGGGTGAATCGCAGAAAGCTTACTATGACCTAGAGCCTGACCAAGCAAAAGACTATGTGATGCTAAAAGCTGAAATATTGGCAAGGCTGGGTGTCACCCTGGCTGTCCGGGCTCAGCGTGTGCATAACTGGACTTTCCAGCTTGGAAAACCCCCCAGGTCTCAAATGTATGATCTCATTCACCTGAGCAGAAAGTGGCTACAGCCAGAGACTTTGTCCGCACCAAAGATTGTGGAACGTGTTGTAATGGATCGGTTTTTGAGAGCTCTTCCTACTGCCATCCAAAAGTGGGTAAGCCATGGAGACCCAGAGACGGCCGATGGTCTTGTGGATCGTGTGGAGAAATACTTGGCTACAGAGAACCTGACGGCCTCTTCCAGAGACACTCGGACTTTCCACCCTAAGACCAGACCATCCCCAGGGGCGGATAAGATGATTCCAAGGGGTAAGGGTGGAGAGAGTGAGAGGGTGGGAGCTCTACCCCAAGTTTGGCGAGAACAGCCTGGGAAATCAGCGGCTCAAGAGGCGGCAAGAAGGATCATTTGCTACCGCTGCCGGCAAGCGGGACATATTGCAGCAAATTGCCCGGTTTTGGAGGAACCCATGCAGTGTGACTTTCTGACGGGCAGACGTCAGTCGCTGTGTGCGACAGTCGCATGCACTGCCATTCGGGGAACTGAGAAACATTTATGCAAAATGTGTATTAATGGTAGAAATGTTGTGGTATTGCTGGATTCAGGTAGCCTTGTGACCCTGATAAAGGCTGAGTTAGTTAAAACAGAGGTCTCTGGGAATAGCAAGGTAGCCGTTATTTGTGTGCATGGGGACACCCGAGAGTATCCAGTGACTACAGTGTGTTTCGAGACCCCCAAAGGTACCCTTTCTCATCCAGTGGGCTTAGTGTCTCAGTTACCGCATGACGCCATTGTGGGAAGGGATTTTCCGAAGTTCTGGGAACTGTGGGATGATCATGAGCCCCCCACTGGTGCCCCTATGTACCAGGAATATGATAGCCAGAACTCCTCTGAGAGTGGTGAGGACTCTCCCGAATTTCCCTTGTCAGTATTGGCAGGGGAGACTCAAGAAACTGGAGAGGAGCCCACCTCCTCAGACGAAAACCTACCGTCTGTGGAGTTTTCTGATCTTGAGGTTCACAGGGAAAACTTTGCCACAGAACAGTTGAAAGACCCCGCCCTAATAAAGGCACGGGAAAACGTAGTGAAAAGAGATGGCGAGTTAGTGAACCCAGATAATACCTGCACTTACCCATACTTCAGCGTAGAGAAGGACCTACTGTATCGGGTGGCAAAAAGGGCAGAAGAAACCGTTGAGCAGCTGGTGGTGCCCAAACCTTACAGGAAGTTGGTGTTGGAGTTGGCCCATGGGCACATTCTTGGAGGTCATCTGGGGACAGAGAAAACCCGAGAGAGGGTATTACAGAGATTCTATTGGCCTGGGGTGATGAAGGACATAGAAAATTATTGTTCCTCCTGCCCTGTGTGTCAGAGGTCGGCCCCGATGCCACACTTCCGTAGCCCGCTGGTCCCTCTACCCATCATTGAGGTCCCGTTTGAGAGAATCGCAATGGATTTGGTAGGTCCTATAATCAAGTCCGCTAGGGGGCACCAGTACATATTGGTTATAATGGACTATGCCACCCGTTATCCAGAAGCGATCCCTCTCAGAAATACCTCGGCCAAAACCATAGCCAAAGAGCTATCTCTTGTTTTTAGCCGGGTGGGTATTTGTAAAGAACTGCTTACGGACCAAGGTACACCCTTTATGTCCCGGGTTATGAAGGAGCTGTGTAAATTGTTCAAAGTGACGCAATTACGTACATCTGTGTATCACCCCCAAACCGATGGGCTGGTTGAAAGATTCAACAAAACCCTAAAACAAATGTTGAAGAAAGTGGTGGATAGGGATGGAAAGGATTGGGACTGTCTACTTCCTTATTTGATGTTTGCTATTAGGGAGGTGCCCCAATCCTCTACGGGATTCTCCCCCTTTGAGTTACTGTATGGGAGACACCCAAGAGGGCTGTTGGATATTGCCAAGGAAACTTGGGAAAGTGAGAGTTCTCCCCACAGGAGTGTGATTGAGCATGTCGCCCTGATGCAAGATCGAATTGCACAGGTAATGCCCATCGTGAAGGAACATTTGGCCCAAGCGCAGTTGGCACAGCAGAGAGTGTACAACCGTGGAGCCAAGACCCGTACCTTTTCCCCGGGGGATAGGATATTGGTACTTGTCCCTACGGTTGAAAGTAAATTCCTTGCCAAATGGCAAGGCCCCTACGAGATAATGGAAAAAGTGAGCGAAGTGAATTACAAGGTCAGACAACCAGGAAGGCGAAAGCCCGAACAGATCTATCACGTTAATCTGTTGAAAGCCTGGAGGGATAGAGAGTCCCTAGTCGCAGACACTTGGTCACCAGCTCAAACTGGTTGCGTGATTCCTGAGGTTGGAATCGCAGCCACCTTGTCACAACCCCAACAACAGGAGGTTAAGGAGTTTGTGCTTCGCAACAAGGAGGTATTCTCTGAGCTGCCGGGACAAACATCTGGGGTAGAGCATGACATCATTACCCCGCCCGGTGAAAGGGTGAAGTTAAAACCCTATCGGATCCCAGAGGCTCGACGGGAGGCAATACGGGAGGAAGTACAGAAAATGCTGAACTTAGGGGTGATAGAGGAGTCCCAAAGTGATTGGTCTAGTCCCATTGTGTTGGTGCCTAAACCGGATGGGAGCTGGCGATTTTGTAACGATTTTCGTCAGTTGAACAAAGTTACAAAATTTGACACCTACCCCATGCCACGTATAGATGAGTTGATCGACCGGCTGGGAACAGCCCGATACATGACGACTCTTGACCTCACAAAAGGGTATTGGCAAATCCCCCTGGCCAAGTCAGCCAAAGAGAAAACCGCATTTGTAACCCCAGACGGGGCGTTCCAATATAAAAGAATGCCGTTCGGGTTACAGAATGCGCCGGCCACATTCCAGCGGAAAATGGACCAGATGCTGAGGCCCCATCGGAAGTATGCTGCGGCTTACCTGGATGACGTAATTGTCCATAGCACAGATTGGGCCTCACATCTGCCAAAAGTGCAAGCAGTCCTGGACTCTGTTCGGGAAGCAGGGTTTACGGCTAACCCCAAGAAGTGTACCATTGGGCAGGAGGAGGCCAAATATCTTGGGTACACCATTGGGAGGGGAGTAATAAAACCCCAACTCAACAAAGTCGAGGCCATCCAGAGTTGGCCACGTCCCAACAGCAAGAAGCAGGTACGAGCCTTTCTGGGAATCGCTGGGTATTATCGGCGATTCATTCCCCACTTTGCTTCTAAGGCTGTGCCCCTAACCAACCTGACGAAGGGGAAAGGGTCGGTCATGATTAAATGGACCCCCGAGGCTGAGGCAGCATTCCAATTCTTGAAACAAGCCTTATGTAGCCAGCCAGTGTTGTACTCACCCGACTTCTCTAAAGACTTTGTCGTACAAAGTGATGCGTCAGATGTGGGGTTAGGAGCAGTATTGTCCCAGGTCTGGAACGGGGAAGAGCACCCAGTCATTTACCTCAGCAGGAAGTTGAAGTCCCATGAGGTAAATTACGCCACCGTTGAAAAGGAGTGTTTAGCGGTGAAGTGGGCTCTAGATTCCCTTCGGTACTACCTGCTAGGTAGGCACTTTGACATGGTTACGGATCACGCTCCGTTAAAGTGGATGGCTCAAAACAAGGAAACAAATAGAAGAGTGAATAGGTGGTTCCTGGCCCTCCAGGAATTCAACTTCACAGTAAAGCATCGCCCTGGCGTTCAAATGGGGAATGTGGATGCTTTGTCTCGAGTACATGAATGCCTGATTGCTGGTGTTCCAACCCCGAGGTTAAAACAAGAGGGGGGGGTATGTGACAGCAGGAAGGTAAAGTCACCTGGTTGCATCCAGGGGGGTAGATATATTTCGCCCAGATTCAGGCTTTACGCCGATTTGTACAACTAGGTGGAGAGTTGTATAAGGCTAGTGGGCTCATGGATGACTCATACCTCTAGGGAGAGGGCTGGGCGTCGTGCAGACAGGGAGTTGATGAGACCAGCTGAACCTTGTCAGCTCATTTAGGCCTCTATAAGAAATCCCAGCTTCATTAGATGTTAGCTCATGCCTGGAAGCAGACCTGTGTGGACTGTCTAGGGAGAGTGAACCCCTGTGCGGTGAGAGAAAGCCTGTGTGGCTATATTTTGCTTGGACATTTAAAACCAGGGACTAGGACAGCACTAGGCTGATCCCAGTCGTTAGTTAGGAAACCTGTAAGTTTAGTCAGAGGTCAAGTTGACCAGGATTTATTTTGTGTTTGTTTTTTTTGCCTTGCTGTGTTTTTATCACTGTAAATAGAAAATAAACCGCACCTTTTTGATTTTGAAAACCACAACCTCCGTCTGCTGGGCCTGTTTTTGGGTGGGGAGCCCATCCCGGGGGTCACACATACCCGCTGCCGAGCTAGCCCCCTCACATGTGCTAAAGCATTCCTCATCAACCATCTTTGAAATCCTTGTTTTTTGGACAGTCAGGGAAATTGTCATTGTGCTATTCTGTGCGAAAGCAATCATCCTCAACCATATTTAGAAATCCTTAAGTAAAGGGACAGAGAAGGACACCTGAAGGTAGCCCTTATTGCTTTTTTCCCATCTCCCTGCAGGCCATCCATTAGAATGTCTGGAAGGCAAACAAGGAGAGGCAGACAGTCAGGAGGCAATAAAAGAGGGCAAGCAGGCTCTGTGTCTGGGGGCAACAGTGCTGGTCGTGGACGCGGTGCATTGTCATCAGCACATGGCCATGGGACACGCTTGTCCTTCTTTTCGGCAGCTGGACATGTTGAGCCACATCATGCCGAAGACTTGGTAGAGTGGATGACCAAGCCCTCCTCCTCCTCCTCCTCATCCTCTCTCACCCAGGCTCAGGGTACTAGCAAAGCAGCTGCCAAAGCGTCCTCTTCCCTGGTATCAATGTCAGACTCATTATCAGTCACTCCTTCCCTAGACCCACCATGTCCTCCTCCTGAGGAGTCCCCCGAACTGTTTGAGCACAGTGTTGGGTACATGCTCCAGGAGGATGCCCAGCGTTTCGAAGGGTCTGATTATGAAACCCAGCTACAGGAAGGCAGTAGCGTGAGAGCAGACAGAGGGGATGCTCAAGAAGGACACCAATCTGGCAGTCATGTTCCAGCAGCTGCAGCATACTGCCAGATTGGCTCCAGTGATGAGGAGGGAGGCGATGATGAGGTCACTGACTCCACGTGGGTGCCTAATAGGAGAGAGGAGGAGGAGGAGGATGAGGAGGAGGCACATCTCCAACGAGGCAGGATGCCCTTTGGTGGCCAGCATAAGGGCAGTACACCGACGGAATCACACCGCAGAGCTCCGCCTGTGCAGGGCGCTGCCTCTGCCCGTCATTCAAAAAGTTCTTTGGTGTGGGCCTTTTTTGAGGCTAGTGCATCAGATCGCACAGCTGCTGTTTGCAACATATGTCTCAAGCGTATATCGCGTGGCCAAAACATCAGCCGCTTGGGTACCACATGCCTGACCAGACATATGTTGACCTGCCATGCAGCTCGTTGGCAAGCCTACCTCAAAGACCCACACCAAAGAACAAAGCGGACCTCTCCTTGCACCGCATCAGCTGGGATCTCCAACCCCACTATAACTTCAGTCCTCTCCGAAACATGCACTGAGAGGAATGAAGGTGTAGAATTAGGTGTGTCACAGCCAAGTACTTGCGGCCACTCTGCTAGCAGTACACCGACGTCCGATTCTAGCAGGCAAATTTCCCTGCCCCAGCTGCTGGACCGTCGAAAGAAGTTCACTCCCAGCCATCCACATGCCCAGCGGTTGAATGCTAGCTTGGCTAAATTGCTAGCGCTTCAACTGCTGCCTTTTCAGTTGGTAGACTCGGCCCCCTTCAGTGAGTTTGTGCAATGTGCGGTTCCTCAGTGGCAGGTTCCCAAACGCCACTTTTTCTCACGGAAGGCTATTCCGGCTCTCTACCGGCATGTGGAAGGCAATGTCTTGGCCTCGCTGGACAGGGCGGTCAGCGGTAAGGTGCATATTACCGCTGACTCATGGTCCAGCAGGCATGGACAGGGACGTTACCTTTCTTTCATGGCCCATTGGGTCACTCTTTTGGCAGCTGGGAAGGATGCAGGACAAGGTGCAGTAGTGTTGGAGGTTGTTCCACCGCCACGCCTCCAAAATGCTACTACTGGTTGTGACACACCTCTCTCCTCCACCCCCTCCTCTTCTTCTTCCTCCATGGCCTCTTCCTGTGCTTTGTCCTCTGAACCAGCGGTGCTCCGTAGCCGTTCAAGGGGCTACGCAAGTACGCAGGCAAAAAGATGCCATGCCGTGCTTGCGCTGGTGTGTTTGGGGGACAGAAGCCACACTGGGGCAGAGGTCCTGTCTGCTCTGCAGGGCCAGGCCGAGAGGTGGTTGACGCCACGCCAGCTTAAGCCAGGAATGGTGGTTTGCGACAATGGCACCAACCTCCTCTCCGCCCTCCGACAGGGACAACTGACCCATGTGCCCTGTGTGGCTCACGTCCTTAACCTGGTGGTGCAGCGGTTCTTGGGCAGGTACCCGGGCTTACAGGATGTCCTGAGGCAGGCCAGGAAAGTCCGTGTTCATTTCCGCAGATCTTATAATGCCAGTGCTCGCCTGGCTGAGCTGCAAAAGGAGTTGAACCTGCCCAAGAACCGCCTTATATGTGACATGCCCACCAGGTGGAACTCAACGTTGGCCATGCTGCAGCGGCTGCACACGCAGCAGAGGGCCATCAATGAGTACCTGTGCGACTACGGCACCAGGACAGGGTCAGGGGAGCTTGGTTTTTTTTCTCCACGCCAGTGGGGCATGATCAGGGATGCATGCACTGTCCTGGCACCATTTGAGGAGGCCACGAGGATGGTGAGCAGTGACAGTGCATGCATCAGTGACACTGTACCTCTTGTCCACCTGTTGGAGCACACGCTGCGTGGAATAATGGACAGGGCACTTGAGGCAGAACAGAGGCAGGAAGAGGAGGACTTCCTTGCCTCTCAAGGCCCCCTTTACCCAGACAGTGTTCCTTCTGTCCCACCCATCGCACAGGAAGAGGAGGAGGAGGAGGAGGATTGTGTCAGCATGGAGGTGGAGGCTGGCACTCAGCATCATCAGCAGCAGTCTTTTAGGGATGATTTACAGTCCCAAGAAACCAGTGGACTTGTACGTGGCTGGGAGGAGGTGGCTGCGGATCATGTCGTCCTTAGTGATCCAGAGGACTCCGGACCGAATGCCTCAGCTAACCTATGCTGCATGGCCTCCCTGATCCTGCAAAGTCTGCGGAAGGATCCTCGTATTCTTCGGATCAAGGAGAGGGACCATTACTGGCTGGCCACTCTCCTTGATCCACGGTACAAGGGTAAGGTTGCGGACCTTATGTTACCGTCGCAGAGGGAGCAGAGGATGAGACAACTCCGGGAGGCCTTGCAGAAAGGTCTGTGCAATGCGTTCCCAGAGACTGGGAGGTTACAAACTCCTGGTCCTGGACAACGAGTTGCTGAGGCTTCGGCCAGTCAAAGAAGGAGCGGTGGGGAAGGTGGCCGTCTGACTGATGCGTTCAGACAATTCTTTAGTCCGCAGCCCCAAAGTATGATCGGTTCCAGCAACCATCGCCAGCGTCTGATAAACATGGTGCAGGAATATCTAGGGGCAAGGTCAGACTTGGACACCTTCCCCACCGAAAATCCTCTGGCTTACTGGGTCTTGAGGATGGATCACTGGCCAGAGCTTGCACAGTATGCAATTGAGCTACTGGCCTGTCCTGCATCCAGCGTTCTTTCGGAACGCACATTCAGTGCTGCTGGAGGATTTGTCACGGATCACAGGGTGCGCCTGTCCACCGACTCGGTTGATCGACTGACTTTCATCAAGATGAACCAGTCTTGGATCACCACCAGCTACCACACACCTGATGCTGATATAACAGACTAATTGATTTTAACATGTCACATCCCTTCAAGACTGATGCTGATGCTGAGTGCCTGTGCTGTTATGTTGACTGGCTATCCTCCTCCTCCGAGTCCTCAATGATACGATTGATGATGATAGCTTGGAAGATCATTTTTGTTTATGGGTGCCGCCACCAGTGGCTAAGGCCCAATTTTTCAGCCCCTGTTTAACAGGGGCGTGTAATTACAATTTTTGAAGCAATACTTTGCAACAGGGCTCATTGCTGTGCTCCAAGTACAGTATCTGTGAGGGGTTGCAGTGTTGTGCCACCAGTGCCTAAGGCCCAATTTTTCAGCCCCTGTTCAACAGGGGCATGTAATTACAATTCTTGATCTAATAATTCACAGCAGGGCCCATTGCTGCACCCACCAAGAGTAACTCTGAGGGCTTACAGTGTTGTGGCAACGCCACCACCACCACCACCACGAAAGGCCCAATTTTTCAGCCCCTGTTCAAAAGGGGCATGTAATTACAATTCTTGATCTAATAATTCACAGCAGGGCCCATTGCTGCACCCACCAAGAGTAACTGTCAGGGCTTACAGTGTTGTGGCACCAGCACCACCATCAAAGGCCCAATTTTTACTACCACTGTTCAACAATTATATGTAATTACAATTCCTGATATAATAGTTGACAGCAGGGCGTTCCAGCACCAACCAAGAGTAACTGTGAGTGCTTACAGTGTTGTGCCAACACCAACAACTAAGGGGCCTATTTCTGCAGAGTATATACGGCAGGTCCCTACTTTCAAACATCCAACTTACAAACGACTCCTACTTGCAAACGCAAGAAGACAACAGGAAGTGAGAGGAAATCTACCCCTAGGAAGGAAAATTCTCTCCTGTAAGAATTAATATGGGAGAAAGGTGTCTCCTCTGTACTGATGCTTTATCACCAATCCTTGTTTCAAGAAAAACACCACATTTCAAAAACAGTTGTCATTGGGACGGAAAGTGAGGTGAAATGTTCTGAACAGGGGCACAGACAGCAAAACAAATGTTACAGGGGTGATAACCCTTACCTATGTTTTCCAAAAAGTTTAAAAATAGATTTTTGGGCTGGAGCTACACTTAAACAATGTACCTGTTCAAAATTACAAACACATTCTACATAAGAACAAACCTACAGTCCCTGTCTTGTATGCACCGCCTGTATACGGCTGTTCAGAGTATATAGGGCCTTTTTTATTTTGTGTGCGGTGTTCCCCTTAATATCCATACAAGACCCAAAGGGGCTGGTAATGGGCTGGGGTAGGGGGGGGGGGGGTCATGGGGTAGCTATGCCATTTTTCTTAAAGATTTTCATCCATATTACCGGGACCAGACATTACATTAAAGCCGCAAGCAGTTTTAAATGGCTTTTTTTTCCTTTAGAAGTGTCATTTTGTGCAGGGACAGTTCTAAACACGGGAAACACGTGGCACTTCACAGGCATACTTTAGACACCCCCCAGGTACGATATTTAAAGGAATATTTGACTTTTTTTTTTTCACTTTATGCATCATTAAAATGACTGCTCCCGAAAAACGACCGTTTTTAAAACTTCTTTTTTGCATTGATACATGTCCCCTGGTGCAGAACCCGGGTTCCCAAACCCTTTTTAGGACAATAACATGCATAATAGTCGTTATAATTAGCACTTTAGAATTCGAACGTTCGCATCCATTGTATTTAATAGGGTTCTAATGTTCGTACGAACGTTCGGTCCGTTCGCGGGTTCTGGTGCGAACCGAACCCGGGGGTGTTCGGCTCATCACTACTTATGGCCCTGGTCCAATCTGCAGCCTATAATCAGAGTTGCTGGATTATACATGGAGCAGTCAAAATAAGCCATGACCATCATCCTATCCAGCTACTATAAAGGTCTAAAGAAGCTCACTACAATGGATTGCACCAAGAGAGGGCAACAACTAAATGTATTGGAAAATTTAATTCAGAAATAGAATGCCAAGTTACAGCAGTTTCGGCCAGCAAAATACCATGAATAACACCCAACTAAGTAATGACTCTATGTGTAGAACTCCGAGGTTACATCATGAAATGAACAACTAGCCAAAATTAACCACTTCCACCATCCCATCTAAATATTATGAAGGTCTAAAGAGGATCACAAAATAGATTGCTCCAAGAGCGGGCAAAAAACTATTTTTTTTTCAGTTAAAATTTTAATTCTGAAATATAATCCCAGATTGCAACAGTTTTGGACCTAAGACAGACACACCAAGAATAACACCCTACATTGTGGAAGAAACACCACTGGACATCTTCAAAACTTCATAAACTATAAAGGTCTAAAGAAGCTCACAAAAATGGATTGCACCAAGAGAGGGCAACAACTAAATGTATTAGAAAATTTAATGCAGAAATAGAATCCCAAATTACAGCAGTTTCGGCCAGCAAAATACCATGAATAACACCCAACTAAGTAATGACTCTATGTGTAGAACTCCGAGGTTACATCATGAAATGAACAACAATGGACATCTTCAATACTTCACAAATATGAAATAAAAAGATGCAAATTAATATTAATATACTAATATATTAGGACCTTTATGACAAACTTGGTTGGTTTATGCCATTCGGTCCAATCTCCTGCCCATAATCATATTGGAGCAGTCAAAATAAGCTGTGGTCACCATCCTATCTAGCTACTATAAAGGTCTAAAGAAGTTCACAAAATGGATTGCATTAAGAAAGAGCAACAACCAAATTATCAGAAAATGTAATTTAGAAATTCAATCCCAAGTTGCAACAGTTTTGGACCAGCCACTAAAATACCATGAATAACACCCAACTAAGCAATGACTTTATGTGTAATACCCAGAGGTTACATCATGAAAGGAACAACAGTGGACATTTTTAATATTGAATAAATATTAAAAAAAAGATACAAATGAATAAAAATATACTAATATAATAATACCTTTACAGTAAACATGGCTGGTTTATATCTCTTGCCCATAATCATATTGGAGCAGCCAAAATTAACCACTTCCACCATCCTATCTAGCTATCATGAAGGTCTAAAGAGGATCACAAAATAGATTGCCCCAAGAGCGGGCAAAAAACAAATAATTTTTTCAGTTGAAAATTTAATTGTGAAATATAATCCCAGATTGCAACAGTTTTGGACTTACGACAGACACACCAAGAATAACACCCTACATTGTGGAAGAAACACCACTGGACATCTTCAAGACTTCATAAACTATAAAGGTCTAAGGAAGCTCACAAAAATGGATTGCACCAAGAAAGGGCAACAACTAAAATGTATTCGAAAATTAATTTCAGAAATAGAATCCCAAGTTACAACAGTTTCGGCCAGCAAAATACCATGAATAACACCCAACTAAGCAATGACTCTATGTGTAGCAACAGTTTTGGACCAACGGCAAACATGCCAAGAATAACACATCCAACTAAGCAATGATTTTATGGATAAAATCCAGAAAGTTACATCATGGAAGGAATGCCATTAGACTTCATTAATTTGAACACAAAAAATACAAAGAAATATTAATATACCAGTATAATAAAACCTTTACGGTAAACTTGATTGGCTAATGCCACTGGTCTAATCTGCAGCCCATAATCATAGAGTTACTGGAATATACATCGAGCAATCAATATCAGCTCGGACCACCAACCTATCTAACTACTACAAGGGTCCAAAGAAGTTCACAAAATGGATTGCAGCAATCATTTTTAATTGGATTACACCAAGTGAGGGCAACAACCACTTTTCTTTAAAAAGAAAGTGAAATTCTGGAATCTAATCCCAAATTGCAAGAGTTTCGGAGTCGGACCAATGGTAAACATACCATGAATAACACACCCAACTAAGCAATGACTTTATGGATAAAACCCAGAAGTTACATCATGAAAGGAATGCCATTGGACTTCATTAATGTGCATGCAAAAGATACAAAGAAATATTAATATACCAGTATAATAAGACCTTTATGGCAAACTTGGTTGGCTAATGCCACTGGTCCAATCTGAGGCCATAATCATAGAGTTGGTGGATTATACATGGAGCAGTTAAAATAAGCCATGACTAGTACTACCATCCTACCTAGCTATAACTATAAAGGTCTATAAAGAAGTTCACAAAATGTATTGCACAAAGTAAGGGTAACAACCTTTTTATTTATTTTTTATAAAAAAATTAAATTCTGAAATATAATCCCAAATTGCAACAATTTCAGACTGACAAACATACCATCAATAACATCCAATTAGGCAATAACTTTATGTATAAAACCCAAAAGTTACATCATGGAAATAACACCATTGGACATCTTCAGGACTTCATAAATATGAAAAAAAAAAGATACAAAGAAATAGTAATACACTAATATATCAAGACCATTATGGTTAACTTGGTTGGCTAATGACACCAGTCCAATCTGCAGCCTGTAATCATAGGGTTACTGGATTATACATGGAGCAGTCAAAGTAAGTCATGACCACCATCCTAGATCATATATAGTTACTATAAAGGTCTAAAGAAGTTCACAAAATGGACTGTGCCAAGAGAGAGAGCAAAAAACTAAATTTGAAAGTTATAAAATGGAATTCAGTAATATAATCCCAAATTGCAACAGTTTTGGACCAACGTCAAAGGAATAATTTTATGTGTAGAACTCAGAAGTTACATTATGGAAGGAACAACATTGGACATCTTCAATTCTTCATAAATATGAAAAAAAAAGATATGAATGAATTATAATATACTAATATAATACTACCTTTATGTTAAACTTTGTTGGTTTTTCCACTGGTCCAATCTGCAGCCCATAATCACATTGCAACAGTCAAAGAAAGCTATGGCCACCATCCATCTATCAACTATAAAGAAGTTGTGCTTGCCTTCTGGTAAGCGGCCATTTAATACGGTGGTGGGCACTTGCAACTGTGTGAATCACTGGGGTGTTGGTTAAAGTGATTTGATTCATCTCAAAGACTTCAGCCTGCCTTGCTTAATGTCTGTTTATGGATTTATTTGGCGTCCATGCCATTAGTTTGGACATTATTGCTTTATGTTACGGGCTCATGTAAATTTTTGTGCATTTTTAATGCTTGTGCATTTATGTACTGTATGTCCTTATAATAGGTATTGAATATGCCATTTTATTAATTTAAGTGGTTCATTGGCGCAGTTTACTATTTTTGCTTCCATATTCTTTTTGTGTTATCCCACTACAAGCTGCTGCCTATATCTTGTTATCTGTCTAGCGCAGTTTTCTCTTTCCCAATATTAATATTCTAATATAATAAGACCTTTATGGTAAACTTGGTTGGCTAATGCCACTGGTCCAATCTGCAGCTGAAAATCATACTGGATTATACATGAAGCAGTCAAAATCAGCCATGAAACACCATCCTATCCAGTTATAACTGTAGCACACAGCATGCATCTTTCCCTTGGCTCACTGATAGGAAAGACACACCATGCTACCAGCCCGTACCCTCTTGTGTGAAGAGGTTGAGCGGTGTCACAAACTAGGGTCCTGCAGCAAGGTTCTCCCTTTAGTTGGTTCTCATCCCTCACCGATATGTAAGGACAAGTCTCTATATCCCCAAGTAACTCCAAGGTCCACACCAGTAGTAAACTCCAACATAGAGTTTATTTCTTTATATGCAAAGTCAATGAATAAAAAGGGTGGATAGAAGACAGGACAGTAAGAGTTTGGATATAAGTCCAGGCACAAGAGAACTTATGAATTCACTACTCGTTCTTCAAGTAGGCTTAGCTCACCCGGATAGTTCCCTATGAAAGCGGATCCTAGCAGCAGAAGTGATGCTCGGACGTTTCTTTAGTTTTCCTTTTTTAGATGCGACTAGGAGATTCTCTGCCACAGAACATTTAATCCCAATCCTCTGGTGTTGGATGGATCTAATCCCTCCTGAGAGTTACCAGGCCTTTCTTTCTCCGTGAACTTTTCACCGGTCCTTCAGAAGGGTCCTCCCCCCGCCTCCTCATCTCAGAACGGGTCCCCATGCCAGAGGCACCCTGGGATTTCTCCTTCCAGGACACGGGCCCCAGCTAAAGGTGCTGGGCCCAAGGTTGTTGCTGCAGCCCCAGGGCTAAAGGTGCCTGAGAACGATGCGTACGTGGGCCCCTGGCCAGGAGGGCCAGGTACCACGTACTAGGACTCCAACTCTGGAACCAAGTCCGAACCCCCGAACCGACCCTTCGCAAGCAGCGTCTGCCCCTTTTATACCCTCTCCCGGCGTGCAGAGCAGGCCGACCACGCCCAGCACACAACCGTCGAGAGAGGACATCCAAGGCACAGCACTACACCAGCGGTTCAACCCTGGCCCATTATGGCAGGGCCACCTACAGGCCACAGGGAACAATGCACCAGTATACTACCTGCGGTAGAAAACAGAATGTTCTAACAATTAAGGTGGTCTGAGCCCGACTACAGCTCAAACCTTCCCCTAAATTTAGGTATAGCGGGGTTAAATTTTGGGGACCCCGCTACATAACTATAAAGGTCTAAAGAAGTTCACAAATGTATTTATTTAAAATGGAATTTATAAATATAATCCTAAATTGTAACAGTTTTGGACCAGCAACAAACATACCATGAATAACGCCCAACCAAGCTTTACGTGTAAAACCCAGACGGTACATCATGGAAGGAACACCACTGGACATCTTCAATACTTCATAAACATGAAAAATATAAATACAAAGAAATAATAATATAATAGGACCACTGTCATAACATTTCTAACATCAGACATCACAAGCACAAAGAAAAGGATCCATACAGAACGGTCCCCTACTGAGAAAACATTACCCTGAATATCTGTAATAAAAAGAATAAATGTTAAAAAAAGAAAAAAAATGGTCCCCAGTCATAAGAACAAATATAAATCCAGATCAATGTTAAACCTTTTAGGCTGTGAAGTTTTCAGTTTAGAAATCCATTGTGTTTCTCGTTGTTTCCGCTTTAGATTCTGATACCACCTCAGTCTAATTTATTTATCTTGTCTATCACCATAAATCTCAACTCTGAAATGGGATGTGAACATGGTATGAAATGCTACTGGGAGATGTATCTGTTCACCTCTAATAGAATATTTGTATTGTGCAGTGCAACCTTTTATTTATTTTTTTGAGTGCTTTCTCCTATATATAGTGAAAACCACAAGAAAAAAATAATAAATCAGGGTTTTTGAACCAGGCTTCCTAACCTGTTTACAACTACAGACCCTCAATGACTTGCCCAATATCTCGCCATACTTTCTTCACCAGACTGTCCATTTAGGTACCAGTACCAGCTGTCAATAGCTTGGTTTAACTTTACGAATGGGTAGTTAGAAACAAAATGGCTAAAATAACATCATAAGGATTTTTTTTATTTTTTTTTTATTTTTTTTAATTCAACTTTATTGCTATCACAGGGGGGCTAGCAAGCCCTCTTGAGATATCTTTGGACAGGTGACAAGTACTCAGAGGTCTATGAGACCTCTGATGTCTTCCTTTCCCTCCAAAGCAGCAAACCAAGCACAGCTCATGCTTGATTGATTTCTGCATCAAAAAAGATTTTATCATTTTTTTTTTCATTTAATTTTATTGCTATCGCATGGTGACTAACAAGCCTCCTTGTGATAGCTGTGGCCAGGTGGCAAGTGCTCTTTATCGAGACATCAGCGGCCTATTAGATCTCTGATGTCTTCCCTGCCCTCCACCAAAGCAGCTAACGAAGCACAGCTCATGCTTGATTGGCTGCTGCATAAAAAAAGATTTTATCTTTTTGTTTTTTTCATTTAACTTTATTGTTATCGCATGGTGACTAACAAGCCTCCGTGTGATAGCTGTGGCCAGGTGGCAAGTACTCTTTATCGAGACATCAGGGGTCTATGAGACCTCTGATGTCTTTCCTGCCCTCCAAAGAAGCTAACCAAGCACAGCTCATGCTTGATTGACTGCTGCATCAAAAAAGATTTTTTTTTATTTTTTATTTAACTTTTTTGCTATCGCATGGTGACTAACAAGCCTCCTTGTGATAGCTGTGGCCAGGTGACAAGTACTCTTCATCGAGACATCAGCGGCCTATTAGATCTCTGATGTCTTCCCTGCCCTCTACCAAAGCAGCTAACCAAGCACAGCTCATGCTTGATTGGCTGCTGCATAAAAAAAGATTTTATCTTTTTTTTTTTCATTTGACTTTATTGTTATCGCATGGTGACTAACAAGCCTCCTTGTGATAGCTGTGGCCAGGTGGCAAGTACTCTCTATTGAGACTACAGGGGCCTATGAGACCTCTGATGTCCTCCTTGCCCTCCAAAGAAGCTAACCAAGCACAGCTCATGGTTGAATGGCTGCTGCATCACAGAATTTTATCAAATTTTTAAAATGCAACTTTATTGCTATCACCTGGTGACTAACAAGCCTCCTTGTGATAGCTGTGGCCAGGTTTCAAGTACTCTTTATGGAAACATCAGGGGTCTGTTAGACCCCCTGATGTCTCCCCTGCCCTCCAAAGCAGCTAACCAAGCACAGATAATGCTTAATGGTCTGCTACATCGGAAGGATTTTATCATATTTATTAATATTATAATATATAAAATAATAATTAATAATAACATTTATTTAATATATTAATATTTATTAATATATTAAAAAGCAAACCACAAGTATACGCACGCTAGTTACAACTATTGCAACCCCTCCTGAGATATCTTTGGGCAGGTGACAAGTACTCAGAGGTCTATTAGACCGCTGGTGTCTCCCCTGCCCTCCAAAGCAGCTCACCAAGCACAGGTCATGCTTGATTGGCTGCTGCATCAAAAAGATTTTATAAAAAAAAAATCATTTAACTTTATTCCTATCGCATGGTGACTAACAAGCCTCCCTGTGATAGCTGTGGCCAGGTGGCAAGTATTCTTTATCAAGACATCAGGGGTCTATTAGACCTCTGATGTCTCCCCTGCCCTCCAAAGCAGCTAACCAAGCACAGATCAAGCTTTATTGTCTGCTGCATCATAAGGATTTTGTCATGCTTGTTTGGCTGCTGCATCGTAAGGATTTTATCTTTTTTTTTTTTCTCATTTAACTTTATTGCTATCACAGGGGGGCTAACAAGCCCCCTTTGTGGTAGCTTTGGGTAGGTGTCAAGTACATTTTAATAGACCCCTGATGTCTCCCCTGCTGTCCAAAGCAGCTAATTAAGCACAGATCAAGCTTGATTGTCTGCTGCATTGTAAGGATTTTATCATATTTATTAATATTATTATATATATGAAATAATAAATATTAATAAAATATATATTAAAGCGGAGCTCCGCCGAAAATAAAATATTAAAAGCCAGCAGTTACAGCAGCTGCTGACTTTTAATATTAAGACACTTACCTGTCCTGGAGTCCAGTGACGTCCGCAGCAGAGGACAAGCAATCGCTCGTCACTCTGCTGCCCCCACCGCCATCCTCGGTGAGGGAACCAGGCAGTGAAGCCTTGCGGCTTCACTGCCCGGTTCCCTATGGCGCATGCGGGAGTTGTGCTGCGCCGTTCTGACTGGTCCCCGTGTGTTCTGGGAGCCGAGTGTCTCCCAGAACACAACGGGTACTCTGCGGGAAGTGATGTGCTTCCCGCAGATTTCCCGCAGAGAGGACTCCCGGAAGTGGGTGAAAATACCTGTCTTACCCCCTCCCCCCTGAAAGGTGTCAATTGTGACACCGGAGGGGGGAGGGTTCCGATGAGCGGAAGTTCCATTTTGGGTGGAGCTGCGCTTTAATATTTAATTTTATATAAAAAAAATCAAACCACAAATACAACTTATTGCTATCACATGGGGGCTAACAAGCTGTGGCCAGGTTTCAAGTACACTTTATGGAAACATCAGAGGTCTGTTAGACCCCCTGATGTCTCCCCTGCCCTCCAAAGCAGCTAACCAAGCACAGATAATGCTTAATTGTCTGCTACATCGTAAGGATTTTATCATATTTATTAATATTATAATATATAAAATAATAAATAATAATAACATTTATTTATTATATTAATATTTATTATTATATTAAAAAGCAAACCACAAGTATACGCAAGCTAGTTACAACTATTGCAACAAAAACAGGACGATAACATCCGGAGCCCCGACGCTGCTCTTTGTGGGTCTTAGTTCCTTCAAGAGCAGAGTCGCTGGAACTGTTATACCCACCCCTACCCTCTGCTGCCCATTCACAGAAGCCTTTGTATTATGTGAACTCATTCACAAAATGCGAAGGCTTCTGTGAATGGACAGCAGAGGCTAGGGGTGGGCCTAGCTGCTCTGTGTGCTTCTCTCCTCTCTCATAGCCACGAGTGCCCCGTGTATCCTCCAGGACTGCAATAAACCTGTTGCATATAAGTAATAGAGATAGGTCCCGAAGGTGACATGCACCTAATTGGACTTAACTCATAGTGTGCCTGCACTTTTTGTAAAGTTGCTGAATTCTTGTAGTTCCGCTTTAAGCTGGGATACTCCTGGAGCTTTTAATTGCGACTGAGCAGTTGTCCATCTCTAGGTCTTCCAGCCTGGAGATATTTTATTCTTATTTCTTCAAGGGGGTTAGTCCATGGAGATCAGGGGAAAAGTTCTAACCCGAAAGGCAAACCCTATTGAAGTCTATGGGACCCAAACAGGAAAATCAAAAGTGCCCTTTTTTTTAAGGCTTATATGCAAGTAATTGGCCATAAAAATGGTATGAGGGTTCGGGTACTGTCCTGGGGGACATGTATCAATGCAAATGGTTTTTTTTAAACTATTGTTTTTTTCAGGAGCAGTGATTTTAATGATTCTGAAAGTGCAACAACAAAAATGAAAAATGATTTTAAATATAGTACCTGGGGGGCCCCCTTAGTCTGCCTGTAAATTGGCACATCTGTAGCATGCATACAACATGCTGCAGCAAAAATGAAATTTCTAAAGAAAAAAAAAATTAGTCAAATCACATTTAAATCAAATTGACGCATTGGCTGAATTTTAAAGGGGAACCCCATGCCAAAGTTTTTAAAAAAGCGGCGTGGGGTCCTCCCCAAAATCCATACCAGACCCTTATCCGAGCATGCAGCCTGGCAGACCAGGAAAGGGGGGGGGGGCAAGCGAGCGCCCCCTTCCTGAAACATACCAGGCCACGTGCCCTCAACATGGGGGGTGCTTTGGGACAGGGAGGCTCTGCCCCCCCATCCCAAAGCACTTTGTCCCTATGTTAATGGGGACAAGGGTCTCTTCCTCACAACCCTGGGCTGTGGTTGTAGGGGTCTGCGGTCATGGAGCTTATCGGAATTTGAAAGCCCCCTTTAAGAAGGGGGCCCCCCGATTCTGCTCCCCCTATGTGAATGAGTATGGGGTACATAGTACCCCTACCCATTCTCCAGAAAAGTGTCAAAAAGATTTTAAAACACAGAGACAGTTTTTGACAATTCCTTTATAAAAAAATAAAAGACAGTGTCCGCCGAATCCATCCTCAATCACGCCACTCCCGAAAAAAAAAAAAAAAAAAAAAGCTCCGCCTTCATTGACGGCGACTGCCGAATGTCATCTCTGCCCTTTGACAGTTCTTATATAGGTAAGGGTAAGACAACCTGATGACATCACCTGGTCTCACTGCCCCCCTTGTGACGCCACGGACCGGTGCAAGCTGGATTGCTGACGTTTCGGGGGGGGGGGACCCCACGCCGTTTTTTTTTTACCATTTTTTACCTGCAAATTATTATTTTTATTTTTTTTATGCAGCTGCCGGCAAGGAAGCCCATTGACAGTTGATGACTCATCGGTTGTCAAGGACGCCACGGCCGACTTCCCGTCCCCTTAACAACCAGCTTTTACTACGCGCTGATTGGGCAAAGCTTTGCCCATCGGGGCGCAGAAACGCACTGCGCAGCGCGCAGTGCATTGCAGGGTGTTTTTGGCGGGGTGAACACCTTGAAAATTCGGGTGTTCCCTGAACAGGGCGAACAGCCAATGTTTGACCCCAACTCATGCTGGGGTCGAACAGTATGCCCAACACTATTGGTCAAACTGAGGGAATGTAGAAAAAAAGGTGTTGAGCCCAACAGCCCCAGGAAAGGTGGGGGGGGGCAGGTAAGGGATAGAATAGAATGACCAGGAAGACCCAACACTTTTCCAAGTGTACTGACCTAAGGCTAGTCAACACAACTCATGTGAATGAATGGCTTTCTCGATAGCGGTCTTACTGTGTGCACCAACATAAAAAGACACATTAAAAAAAAAAAAAATCCTAAATGTATTACATTTTCCGCAAGATTTATATAGTAAACATCCAACTCTAACCCATGGAAACAATTAAAAATGACTCATTAGTAATCTTCCGGCACTTTAATTAACATTGACTTCATAAAATATGGGTCTACAAATTCTCAACCAACCATTAGCTCTATGTAATATAAATCAGGATTCCATTATAACACTGGAATCCACCCAACTTAAATCCATCCAAAACCAATTTCATCCCAAGTTAGCAAAGTATAAATCCATGTCCTTTTATTTATAACCGTAAACTTTCCCATGTAATTATATTATTGAAAAATCAACGCAACATAGAAAATATCATCAGCTTATATATATATGCATATGCCCTTTAGCTAGAAGATCAAAAAAAGATTATTGAAAAATGAAAAAATAGAAGAAATAGAAATGCTTAATAAAAAATGTATGTGCGTGTATACATATATATATATATATATATATATATATATATATATATTTTTTAAATTAAAAATTAAGGTTGTACGCAAGTATGTATGTGTGTGTGTATGTATATATATATATATATATATATATATATATATATATATATATTTTTTTTAATTAAGAATTAAGGTTGTACGCGTGTATGTGTATATATATATCTATATAGATATATATATATAGATATATATATATATAATTTTATTTTTTTAATTAAGGTTGTACGCAAGTATGTGTGTATATATATATTTTTTTAAATTAAGAATTAAGGTCGTACGCAAGTATGTGTTGTGTGTGTGTGTATATATATATATATATATATATATATATATATATATATATATACATATATATTTATTTATTTATTTTAATTAAGGTTGTTACGTGTGTATATACAGTATATATATATATATATATAGTGGGTACAGAAAGTATTCAGACCCCCTTAAATTTCGAACTCTTTGTTATATTGCAGCCATTTGCTAAAATCTTTTAAGTTCATTTTTTTCCTCATTAATGTACACACAGCACCCCATATTGACAGAAAAACACAGAATTGGTGACATTTTTGCAGATTTATTAAAAAAGAAAAACTGAAATATCACATGGTCCTAAGTATTCAGACCCTTTGCTGTGACACTCATATATATATAACTCAGGTGCCGTCCATTTCTTCTGATCATCCCTGAGATGGTTCAACATCTTCATTTGAGTCCAGCTGTGTTTGATTATACTGATTGGACTTGATTAGGAAAGCCACACACCTGTCTATATAAGACCTTACAGCTCACATTGCATGTCAGAGCAAATGAGAATCATGAGGTCAAAAGGAACTGCCTGAAGAGCTCAGAGACAGAATTGTGGCAAGGCACAGATCTGGCCAAGGTTCCAAAAAAATGTCTGCTGCACTTAAGGTTCCTAAGAGCACAGTGGCCTCCATAATCCTTAAATGGAAGACGTTTGGGACGACCAGAACCCTTCCTAGAGCTGGCCGTCCGGCCAAACTGAGCTATCGGGGGAGAGTAGCCTTGGTGAGAGAGGTAAAGAAGAACCCAAAGATCACTGTGGCTGAGCTCCAGAGATGCAGTCGGGAGATGGGAGAAAGTTGTAGAAAGTCAACCATCACTGCAGCCCTCCACCAGTCGGGGCTTTATGGCAGAGTGGCCAGACGGAAGCCTTTCCTCAGTGCAAGACACATGAAAGCCGCATGGAGTTTGCTAAAAAACACCTGAAGGAGTCCAAGATGGTGATAAATAAGATTCTCTGGTCTGATGAGTCCAAGATAGAACTTTTTGGCCTCAATTCTAAGCGGTATGTGTGGAGAAAACCAGGCACTGCTCATCACCTGTCCAATACAGTCCCAACAGTGAAGCATGGTGGTGGCAGCATCATGCTGTAGGGGTGTTTTTCAGCTGCAGGGACAGGACGACTGGTTGCAATCGAGGGAAAGATGAATGCGGCCAAGTACAGGGATATGCTGGATGAAAACCTTCTCCAGAGTGCTCAGGACCTCAGACTGGGCCGAAGGTTTACCTTCCAACAAGACAATGACCCTAAGCACACAGCTAAAATAACGAAGGAGCGGTTTCACAACAACTCTGACTGTTCTTGAATGGCCCGGCCAGAGCCCTGACTTAAACCCAATTGAGCGTCTCTGGAGAGACCTAAAAATATCCGTCCACCAACGTTTACCATCCAACCAGCGCCGGCCCAAGACATGGTGCTGCCTGGGACCAAGAATGAAATGCTGCCCCCCCCCCCAAATTTTATTTATATTTTATATCATGATAAGTAAAATTACATTTATCAGAAAAGCAGAGTTACATGCAACAGCACCATATGCAAAATTACATAACATACCATTACGTTCAAATCCAAACCACAAACTCCAGTGTTATTTTGTTTTATATATATATATATATATATATATATATATATATATATATATATAAATCTTTATTTATATAAATAGCTTAAATGGTGAAAAGATATTGCAAAACTGCTTGTCATAAACAACAGACAAGAACAACAACAATATTGCACTCAACTATATATCAATTGACTATCAGTGCTTTATGTGCCATCTTGGCTGTAAATATAGACAGTGCTTTACAGAGCGTTATATAGTTTATGGGCACTGGTGAGACCGCATGGGCACTGGTGAGACTGCATCTCATGGGCACTGATGAGACTGCATAGGCTCTGGTGAGACTGCATATCATGGGCACTGGTGAGACTTCATGGGCTCTGGTGAGACTTCATGGGCTCTGGTGAGACTTCATGGGCTCTGGTGAGACTTCATGGGCTCTGGTGAGACTTCATGGGCACTGGTGAGACTTCATGGGCACTGGTGAGACTGCATGGGCACTGGTGAGACTGCATGGGCACTGGTGAGACTGCATGGGCACTGGTGAGACTGCATGGGCACTGGTGAGACTGCATGGGCACTGGTGAGACTGCATGGGCACTAGTGAGACTTCATGGGCACTGGTGAGACTTCATGGGCTCTGGTGAGACTTCATGGGCTCTGGTGAGACTGCATGGGCTCTGGTGAGACTGCATGGGCTCTGGTGAGACTGCATAGAAACTGATAAGACTGCATAGAAACTGATAAGACTGCATATCATGGGCTCTGGTGAGACTTTATGGGCTCTGGTGAGACTGCATAGGCACTGATGAGACTGCATAGGTTCTGGTGAGACTGCATCTCATGGGCTCTGGTGAGTCTGCATGGGACTTCAAAATCTTGTTTTGGAACAGTACTACTAAAAGGTTGCCTACCCCTGTTCTATTATATGGCAAAACAGTTTGTCATGGACAGACAACATCAACTATATTGTAATCAACCACAGATTGAATCAAAATGGTGCTTTCCGTGCCTTCTTGGCTGCAAATAAAGACACTGCTTCCTTCAGGTCTATAGTTTGGGCTAGTTCATGTTCAATTGATATGGTCGCCAAACCCACCAACCTTTCTTGTGTCATTGTGGAGCGCAGGTATGTTTTTATTAGCTTCAGCTTTGAGAAGCTTCGCTCTCCACTAGCAACGGTCACAGGGAGTGTTAACAGTATACGCAGAGCAATGAAGGCATTTGGAAAGAGGGTAGTCAGATTGTTTGTGCAGATATACTCCAGCACGCCCTTTGGCGACAAGTCTGTAGGGACATATTTTGACAGAGCTTTCAGTTCATCATTAAGATCATTTGAATCTATATCCCGCATGTTATCATGGGACAAAACGCTTTCCAATTTTTTGCACTGCTGGAGTAGGTCTTCAGGTATTGCATCCTTGAGTTTGGGAATGTTATAGAGCACCCCAAAGACATTGCTGTGTTCATGGAGCTGTAAAAAACGTTCTTCCAGTGACTGGATAGCAGAGTCTAGAACTTGGAAAAAAAAAAGTACTTTCATCTGTTGTTTAGGATCACTGATGCTTTCATCCTCTGCCTCATAGTCAAAATGGGTTCTTCTGCGGCGATTTCGAACGTCTGCAGAGTGAAAAACCGGCTCAATGTCAAGTTCCTCTGCCATCTTTTCTGCACTTTTCAAAACCTTTTCAAATTCCTCATCTGATCGATAAGTCTGGAGGAATGATTTTGTCATCTGAAGTTGTTGAACTGCTCCAGAAATATCAACATCAATCTCTTGCAGTCTTTTGCTCACAATATTCACATGGAAGAGTACATCATGCCACAACACTAGACCACAAAGAAATTTAAAATCACATAAATTCCTTGTAATTCCTCTGCACTCTGCCTGTGTTTTGCCACGAGCTGCTCCTGTTGAAGTACCATCCTCCATAACAGCAGTTATGGCATCATAAATTTTTCCAATCTGGTTACGGATAGCTTTCACTGCTTCCATGCGACTCTCCCATCGTGTGGTGCTCAGTGGTTTCACTGTAATTTGTGAATGTCCAAGGTGTTCTTTTAGGATTTGCCAACGATGGGTAGATGCAGAGAAGAATGCATATACACTTTGTATTACATTAAAGAATTCAGAAGCTTCAGAACATGCCGAGGCAGCATCGCTGATGACCAAGTTCAAAGAATGGGAACTGCACGGGACAAAAAAGGCTCTGGGATTTAACTCTCGCACTCGTGTTTGTACACCACTGTTTTTTCCCTTCATATTGGCTCCATTGTCATATCCTTGTCCTCTCATATCCTTAAGATCAATTCCCATTTCTTCAAGCTTCTCAAGAAGTATCTTTGTCATCCCAGATCCTGTAGTATCATCTATGTCGATGAACCCCAAGAAATGTTCTCTGACATTTACACCTGAGTCTGTTGCTGTTAAAAAACGCACCATTAAAGTCATTTGTTCAGAATGGCTTATATCCGGTGTACAGTCAAGAATTACAGAGTAATATTTTGCAGCATTCAGGTTTCCCACAATTGTCTGTCTGATTTGTCCTGCTAGTAACTGGATGATTTCATTCTGAACAGTTTTGCCAAGATAGTGAATGTGGGTTTCTTTGCTGGTTACTCTTCTGAGATGTTCTTTAAGTACTGGCTCAAATTCTCCCATCAACTCCACAATTTTAAGATAATTACCATTGTTTGGCACAAACAGCTTATCTGATGTACCACGCAGTGCTAGGTTTTGAGTAGCGAGGACTCGAATAATGGCAATGAGCCTTTTTAGTACATTTTCCCAGTGCTTAGTGTCCGCGTCTATCTTCTCTTGATGTTTTGCATCTATGGTAGACTTTAACTGTAGTCTTGTACGCAGTTCTAGCCAGCTATGGAATGCTCTCTCGTGAGATAGGGTCTTCTCATGACATGTCAAATTCCTACACAGATGTTGCCAGTTATTTGTTCCTTTAGAACTTAAAGCAGATGCAATGAGTTCATTTTGGAAAACCTTGCAGCAAAAGCAATATGCAGCATTCTTGCTCCTTGAGTACATCAGCCACGGTCTCTCCACTTTCTCCATATTAGGTAGTGTCCGCCAATAATGCATCCGGTGAAAGCTTCTTTTGCGTTCAGACTTGTCTTTTGGAAAGTTGAAACTTTTCACCTGGTGTGGGCCGTATTTTACCAGGAAGTCCCTCAGTTTATTGGTCATATTTGGCCAAAGCCCTGGGTCTTCTAGAAAGGAAGAACTGAAATCAGAGTCACCAGGAACCAGCTCCTCCACCATGCTCACATCCGTTGGACTTTCCTCTTGCAGAACATGTACAGCTTCAGCATTTTGAGGTGCTGATGTGGATGCAGTAGGACTCATTTCACCAGGGGTCTCACTATCTGGGTTAACAGTTGGCTCCTCAGATGGAAGCTCCTGCTCCATAGGAGATTTGTCTTGACTCCCTGGCTTAATAAATTTCAGCATGGCTCCTTTCTGCTTTAGTAAAAAAGCCTCCTTTTTTGCTCGAACCTTTGCATATTGTGCACCAGAAAGACGTATGCGTTTCTTTCCATCAGACATGGCTGCTGTATACTGCTGCCCAAAAAAAATAGAAAAACAAAAAAGGACTATGCCACTGCGTATCAGGAGGACAAATCACATGCTACATTACCCCCCAAATCACTTGCTATTTTGCCTATGTACTTGTGATAACCAGTGACTGAACCTCTTCTATTTCCAGTATGTCCTTCTTTTCTACTGGTGCATAAAATTACACTGCATATTCCAGATGCAGTCTTACCACTGATGCAAAATTATGTTCTAATCTCTTAAGCCTCGTACACACGGTTCGATGTTCGGAAGGGGATTGATTGTCCGTTGACAGACTGTTGTATGAAATTCTTACCGCTAGTAATCTCCTTTTGAAAATTGTTGTCCAATTTTACGATAACAAATGTTATGTAGCAAGGTGGTACGATTGAAAGCATCGTTAAGGACTGCAGTCTGTGCTGTAAATATGAGCTTGGCTCCCTTTAGTGTTTATCTCATGTTAATTGGTTACAACTTGTTTGGTTCAGTTATTGAGAGAAAAAGACTCCGTTGCAGTAAGTAGCACAGAGACTACATTGCCCACAAGGCCACTGTGCTACCAGAGGGGAGTGTGCCACGCAGAGCCTGATGGGAGGACCTTTTTAAAGCCAGCGCACCGTATAGCACGCTCTTTCTGGACGCCATCTTCAAGCCGGCAGGAGGCCTGTGTTAAGGCCTGCTGTGAGTATACCTAGGCCAGAGAAGCCTGGGCCTATGGAGACTGAGAGCGGATCGCATAGCCAAAGAGGGATCCCTGCAGAACAGTCTCGTAGATCAACCGGAGGGAGATCGGTCTGCAGCTCGCAGCATCCAGAGCCTTTTGTCCACCGCTATCCAGAGGGCGGCCGGGTGAAGGACCAGGGGCCTCGTGACACCGAGACACAGACCATTGACGGAGGGTTCCGGACTGAGAGGAAAAGCAGCAAGACAAGGCCTCATCTGGTGAGCGGGCACTTGCCCATCAACTTAGTTAACTGACTGCCAGGAGTGTGACAAGCTTCACTTATATTGCGGGTGCTTACATCTCTGCACGTAGGAACTCAACACCTTGGGGAAACTAGTACCCCTTGTACTGTCAGTCCGTGTGTTTCAAGTAACAGTTCTTTCTGCACCCTATCTTTTGGATTACAAATCTTTATGTACACCAACGTGACTAGCTGAAGATTACCTGGCTCTTAAAGGGATAGTCATCTGGTTTCCTACCCTTACAAGTGGTTGCTATAGGACATGCATTAATTGAACTATCCACTAGGGGGAGCCAATAGAACTGTGATTTTGCATATTAAAGTGGTTGTAAACCCACTTTTCGTTTTTTTTTTTTCCCCCCACCTGCAAGAGAAATGCATAATGAGCTAGTATGACTAGCATATTAGCTCATTATGTACCACTTACCTTAGATCGGGGCCCCCGAAGCAGTCCGCGTCCCTCCATCTAGCTGCATCCATCGCTGCGGCGATAGCCGGAATGTTAGTTCCGGGTATCGCCGCACCAGCCAATCACAGCGCCGCTCCGGCGCTGTGATTGGCCGGAGCGGCGAAGACGTGATTCTGCGCATGCGCGCATGACCCGTCGAATTCGGCTACGTCGTCGAAAACTGCGACCTAGCCGAATTTGTGAATGGCACCGTCGCCGCATTTAAATGCAAATATCTCCTTAACCGTGTAGGTTAAGGAGATATTTCATGCACCTACAGGTAAGCCTTAATCTAGGCTTACCTGTAGGTGTTTGCTTAGAAAGTGGGTTTACAACTACTTTAATAATAGCTGTTTGTGTCATTTTGTATTCCTGTTGCATTGTGCGAGACTTGGTAGAGAGGTGCCCCAGTGTTGATGTTACCACACTGGGAGATTCCTCCACCAAACCCTCGCTCAGATCTGGCCCTCAGTCTATGTTAGCGGGATCGGATCTCAGAGGTATTTTGAACCAATGGTATTTCCTTCATTGATTTTTACAGGGAGCTGTATGCATTGAATGCCTGTTGTATAATCATTATCTCATTTCTTTACCAAGTAAACATATCACTTTTGGTTAAGCTACAATTTGTGTGGAACTCTGTCTTTGCAGCTGAGTGGCAGGTGAACAACACCAAGGTAACATTTACTTTTAATGCCTATATTGTTGTGTATACACCATTGAGGTCCAGTGGCGGCTGGTGCTCAAAATTTTTGGGGGGGCGCAAACAAACTGAAAAAAAAAAAAATCAATTGCCGCCACTGTGCCCATTAAACGCAGCCACTGTGCCCAAACGCCACCAGTTTTCCCCCTCAAATACAACCAGTTTGTTTCCATATACAGCCAGTGTGCCCCCATATATATACAGCCAGTGTGCCCCCATATACAGCAAGTGTGCCCCCATATACAGCCAGTGTGCCCCCATATATATATATATATATATATATATATATAGCCAGTGTGCCCCCATATACAGCCAGTTTGTCCCCATATATATAGCCAGTGTGCCCCCATATACAGCCAGTGTGTCCCCATATATATAGCCAGTGTGTCCCCATATACAGCCAGTCCCCCCCCCATATACAGCCAGTTCCCCCCAAATGCAGCCAGTTTGTCCCCCATATACAGCCAGTTCCCCCCAAATGCAGCCAGCGTGTCCCCCATATACAGCCAGTTCCCCCCATATTCAGCCAGTTTGTCCCCCATATTCAGCCAGTTTGTCCCCCATATTCAGCCAGTTTGTCCCCCATATTCAGCCAGTTCCCCCCAAATACAGCCAGTTTGTCCCCCATATTCAGCCAGTTTGTGCCCCATATTCAGCCAGTTTGTGCCCCATATTCAGCCAGTTTGTCCCACAAATGCAGCCTGTCCCCCCCCCAGCCCTGCACTTACCTTCCTCGGTCCGCGCCGTCCTCGATGTGTTCTCCCGCCCTCGATGTCGCTTCAGCCAATCAGGTTACCGGTAACCAGATCCGGTGAACCAAATTGGCTGAAACCTCCACACAGTCTTCTTCCAGGAACGCACCCCCGTGCGTACCTGGGAGGAGTTTTTGGAAGCCGAATACAGCGTGAGAGCTGTATTCGGAAAGCCTATCAGAGCCGCTGGCTCTGATAGGCACTTCCAAGTTACACCCCCCGCCGGCCGCCGCTCTAATTCATATGGCCGGCACTCACCAGGAGGCCGGCCATATGTATAGTGGGCAGCGCGGCAGCGGTGACAATACATAGATTCGTGCAATGCATGAATCTGTGTATTGTCTTTCAGTGGCGGTGCGGGAGCGAGAGGGGGCGGCGCTCCGGCGCCCTCTATGGACGCACCGCCACTGTTGAGGTCCCTAACAGCCAATTGGGGTCCTCAATCACATTATTGCCCATTTGTGCCAGAGGGGATTGAGACAAATTCTGGGGGTTGACAGGCAGAGTGCAGGCCCAAAACTAAACTAGCAGCTCCTACGGGGGCAGTGCTACAGTTAGATGACAGGCTAGTAAATGTTTGTCAAATGACAGTAATGACAAGCTCTTACCTGCTAACACGGTAACAAACACTGGAGTCGCAGACAGGCAGCAGGGTGCAGACAGACGATCCCGCCACAAATATACAGGAGATGGTCAAATGCTGTGTGCAGACAATGATACAGGAGATGGTCAGAGACTGTGTGCAGACTATGATACAGGAGATGGTCAGAGACTGTGTGCAGACTATGATACAGGAGATGGTCAGAGACTGTGTGCAGACAATGATACAGGAGATGGTCAGAGACTGTGTGCAGACAATGATACAGGAGATGGTTTTATTGTGGTAATGACAAGGTCTTGCCTTCTAACACGGTAAACACTGGAGCCACAGAAATATAGCAGGGTGCAGACAGGCGATCCTGCCACAGACAGTAAGACTCTGTCACGCCAGCCGGCTCTTGCATCATTGGGTTTTATTGACAGCAGCGGAGCCAATGGCTGCGCTGCTATCATTCTATCCAATCAGGACCCGAGACAGGCTGTGGAGCTGGTGTGCTCGTCCCCGTCGCGGGAAAAAACAGGCTCAGGTAAGTAAAAGGGAGGCTGCTGCATCACAGGAGGTTTTTTACCTTAATGCATAGAATGCATTAAGGTAAGAAACCTTGAGACCCCTTTCACACGCCCATAGCATTGGCGGTAAAATATCAGTAAAATACCGCAATTTTACCGTCGGATTTGCAGCACATTTCACCCACTAGTGGGGCGCTTTTAACCCACGCTAGTGGCCGAGAAAGGGTTAAAATCGCCCGCAAGGAGTGGAGGAGTGGTGTATACAGCGCTCCTAAAGTGACCCAAAGATGCTGCTTACAGTACTTTTTTTTTAACATCCTGCAAACGCAGCGCCCCAGTGTGAAAGCTTCTTAGCGCTAAAATGCCTGTAGACCCCTTTCACACTGGATTTGTTTTTCAGGCGCTTTTGGGCTTAAAATAGCACCTGTAAAGCGCCTCCCCTGCAGTCCCAGTGAGAAAGCCTGAGTGCTTTCACACTGGGATGATGCGCTGGCAGGACGTTAAAAAAAAGTCCTGCAGGCTGCATCTATAGGGCGGTGGAGGAGCGGTGTATACACCACTCCTGCCCATTGAAATTAATGGGTAGCGTTGCTAAAGCACCTGCAAAGTGCTTCGGCAGCAGCGCTACACGGGCACATTTAACCCTTTCTTCAGCCACTAGCGGGGCTTAAATGCGCCCCACTAGCGACCGAATAGCGCCGCTAAAACAACGGTAAAGCGCCGCTAAAACTAGCAGTGTTTTACCGTCAACTCCCACCCGCCCCGTGTGAAAGCAGCCTTATGTTTTTTTTAAATTGTATTTCTGTGCTGTACATACAGGGCAGGCAATGGCATCCTGAGAAGAACATGTGCCATATGTCACCTCTACTGACAATGATCTATCCTGCACAGAGAGGGAGTTGAAACACAGCAGTAACCTCTTTTATGCCTGTTCCCAATAAAATTCATGACCATTGCATCTTGATTAGAAACCAAGAAAACAATACAAATCATTTTATAGTTTGCATTTTTTTAACCACTTGCTTACTGGGCACATAACCCCCTTCCTGCCCAGGCGAAATTTCAGCTTTCAGCGCTGTCACGCTTTGAATAACAATTGCGCGGTCGTGCGACGTGGCTCCCAAACAAAATTGACGTCCTTTTCCCCCACAAATAGAGCTTTCTTTTGGTGGTATTTGATCATTTCTGCGGGGTTTTTTTTTTTGCGCTATAAACAAAAAAAGAGCGTCAATTATGAAAAAAACACTATTTTTTAATTTTTGCTATAATATCCCAATTTTAAAAAAATATATATATATTTTTTCTCAGTTTAGGCCGATACGTATTTTTCTACATTTTTTAGGTAAAAAAAAAAAACGAAATAAGCGTATAAGGATTGGTTTGCGCAAAAGTTATAGCGCCTACAAAATAGGGGATGGAATTATGACATTTTTTTTATAATTTTTTTTTCTTCCTAGTAATGGCGGTTATCTGTGATTTTTATTGGGACTATGACATTACGGTGGACAGATCGGACACTTTTGACACATTTTTGGGACCATTCACATTTATACAGCGAACAGTGCTATAAATATGCACTGATTACTGTATAAATGTGACTGGCAGGGAAGGGGTTAACACTAGGGGGCGAGGAAGGGGTTAAATATGTTCCCTGCTATGTGATTCTTACTGTGGGGGGAAGGGGACTGACTGGGGGAGGTCTCCTCTCCCTGACAGGACGTGGATCTCTGTGTTTACACACACAGAGATCCACGTCCCTGGCTCTGTGACAGCCGATCGCGGGTACCTGGCGGACATCGCGGCCGCCAGGCACGCGCATCGGCACCCGCGTGACACGGCAGGCACAGCTTTTCCCCGATGCGCGCCCGCGGCGGCGCGCATCGCGGAAGTAAACAGGAGGACGTCCATGTACACCCTCCCGGCAATTGAGCGCCACGCTGTAGACGTCTTTTGTCTATAGCGCGGGCGCAAAGTGGTTAAAAGAATAAAGTTTTGCTCTAATTACAGGGAAAACATGGGTACAATTATCTACAATACAAGGATCATCATTCATCAGCCACATTAAAAATCCCACCTAACTCACCCTTTTTATCAGAGAGGCAGAGAGGCAGAGAGGCAGGCAGGCTCAGCTCACACGGTCACTGTCCAGGGCACAGCCACAGCAGAATTAATTCCTCAGAGTCCCACACTGAATCCCATTCCCAACCCTCACGCAGGAGATGGAAGATGGATGGATGAGGTGGGTGGTGGATGAGGTGTGTGGGCGGAGCAATATCGATTGGCGCGGAGGCTGAGCGCTGTGGATGCTGGGGCGGCCGCGGCCTCCTGACGTCACTGGTTGCTAGGCGACGGTCGGGACTCAGCAGGAAATTTTAGCAACCAGACAGACAGTGCAGGAGAAAGCAGCGGCACCGCACAGGCAGCGCACCGCGGGCGGCGCCAACCAGCATCCGCTCTGCTCTCTGCACGGACTGAATGTCACACTCATTACAGTCACTCTGATGAAAATATCTTGCCGGCTGGACTGCCGCCCCCTCCTAAATGCCGCCTGGTACCACGGTCCCATTGGGTCCCATGGTAGGGCCGGCCCTGCATCCAACCTGACAGAACTGGAGAGGATCTGCAAGGAGGAATGGCCGAGGATCCCCAAATCCAGGTGTGAAAAACTTGTTGTATCTTTCCCAAAAAGACTCATCAAAAGGGTGCAAATACTAAATACTGAGCAAAGGGTCTGAATACTTAGGACCATGTGATATTTCACTTTTTCATTTTTTAATAAATCTGCAAAAATTTCACCAATTCTGTGTTTTTCTGTCAATATGGGGTGCTGTGTGTACATTAATGAGGGAAAAAATGAACTTAAATGATTTTAGCAAATGGCTGCAATATAACAAAGAGTGACAAATTTAAGGGGGTCTGAATACTTTCCGTACCCACTGTATATATATATAATTATTTTTTTTAAATTAAGAATTAGGGTTGTACGCAAGTATGTGTGTAATATAGATATAAATATAGATATAGATATATATATCATTTTTTTTATTAAGAATTAAGGTCATACGCAATAGAGTGGGTGCCTGGAGGAACATAAAACGAATCCATGGGTATTACAGATAAACTTGAGGAAGCAATTTGTGTATATTGTAAATGGTGCCTCGTATAATAATCCCTCGCTCCTTATAAGTCCAAGAGCAACCTACAACATGTGCACCTAAAACTACATATGAGGGTTTTTTTTTTTTTTTCTTACTGAATACATGATAAATGTGATTTTTTTCTCAGCCTTAGGAAATACTTTAAACTTCTTTAATCACGCACTTGTTCACTATTCATTATTAATTATTTTTTTGTTATATAATTTTCTACTTTGGAATGAAGCAGAGTGTAGTCCAGTGCTAAGCCTTAAAGCGGTTTTAAAGGCATTTAAAAAAAATTAAAAAGAATAATAAACATGTTATACTCACCTGCTCTATGCAATGCTGTTATTGCACAGAGCAGCCCTGAACTTTGTCTTTTTTGGGTAGCCCGCCGGTGCCTCAGGTTCCTCCTCTTCTGTGTTAGCCACCATAGCAAGCACTTGTTATGGGGGGCAGATGTGCCAGGCTTTATCCCAAGCTGGACTGTGTGTATCTATTGACACACACAGTGCAGCTCAACCTACCCCCCCCAACCCCCCCCACTCTCTGCTCACAGGATTTGACTGACAGCAGCAGGAGCCAATGGCTCCCTCTGCTCTTAGCCAAGCATGTGAGAGAGGAGAGAAGACTGGTAGACGGTCACAGAGCTGGATCGATATAGGACTTGCTTTGTACACTGGTGCTCAATCATGTTGGAACAGGAAGGGGCCGTCCCCAAACTGTTCCCACAAATTTGGGAGCATGAAATTGTCCAAAATAGCTTGGTATGCTGACGTCTTAACAGTTCCCTTCACTGGAACTAAGGGACCAAGCCCAACCCCTGAAAAACAACCCCACATCATAATCCCCCCTCCACCAAATAATTTGGACCAGTGCACAAAGCAAGGTCCATAAAAAAGAGCTGGATGAGCGAGTTTGGGGTGGAGGAACTTGACTGGCCTGCACTTGACTCAAGCCGTGAGGTCAGTCTCCTCTCTAATTCATCCCAAAGGTGTTCTATTGGGTTGAGGCCAGGCCAGTCAAGTTTTTCCACCTCAAACTCGCTCATCCATGTCTTTATGGGTCTTGCTTTGTGCACTGGTCCAAATCATTTGGTAAAGGGGGGATTATGGTGTGGGGGGTTGTTTTTCAGGGGTTGGGCTTGGCCCCCTTAGTTCCAGTGAAGCGAACTCCTAAAGCGGGGGTTCCGGGGCCGATCGTTTTTTTTTGTGCATTCCATGGGGTTTTGCAATACAAATGTATACTCACGTTTTTGGTGTGTTTTAATAAAACCTGTCCTTTTGCGTGTTAAAGAACAACTTATATTTTCCCTTCCTGGCAGTTTCCATTTTGCTTGTGGGCATTGTGAAGCCCACAAGCAATGGTTTCCTGGAAGTGGTGAATGCTCCTGTCCCATCATTCACCGCTCCTTTCTCTCACCTGCGCAGTGTTTACGGCAAGTAGCGCCGTAAACTAAATGGTTGCCATCACAACGGGCGGCGTCATAGAAAGTACACGCCCCGTTGTGATGGTATTGCATCCAGTACACACTGCGGCAAGCTCCCAGACATCACTGTGGCACCAGAGAGACGCCTACTCTCACGGGAGGGAAACCCGAAAGTCATTAAAAATAAGGTATTTAAATGTCACCAAAAAATATTTCTTAGGGCAGTGGTCATCTAGGTTATGCAATGATGGGGACAGCAAAGTATTGGAATTTGGGTGAACTTCTGCTTTAAGGCATCAGAATACCAAGACATTTTGGACAATTTCATGCTCCCAACTTTGTGGGAACAGTTTGGGGTTTCCTGTTCTTCCATGACTGCACACCAGTGCACAAAGCAAGGTCCATAAAGACATGGATGAGCGAGTTTGGGGTGGAGAAACTTGACTGGCCTGCACTTGGCCTGCACTTGGCCTGAACTTGACTCAAAAAAATAGATACCGTATATACTCGAGTATAAGTCGACCTGAATATAAGCCGAGGCACCTAATTTTACCACAAAAACTGGGAAACCGTATTGACTTGAGTATAAGCCTAGGGTGTCCATCTGCATGCCTCACTGTGCCCATGCCTCACTGTGCCCATGCCTAGACTGACGTTTAACATGGGAGTCTATGGAAGGGGTGCCCGGCTCTTAAAAATCGGTGCTCCCCGGCCGTAGGTCCCCCAGACAAAAAACGTTGCACACTTATAGAGGAGAACTGGGGCTACATGTGTGCCAAGTTACCAGCTGGTACCGGGTCCCCAAAATCACCAGGGAAATTACCGAACATGGGAGTCTATGGAAGGGGTTTCTGGGTTTGAAAAATCGGTGCTCCTCGGCCGTAGGTCCCCCGGACAACAAACTTTGCACACTTGTAGAGGAAGAGTGGGGCTACATGTTTGCGGGAATTGTGTCCCCAAATTCCAGGAGATCAGGCGCAAAAAGGTGACTCGAGTATAAGCTGAGGGGGGCATTTTCAGCACAAAAAAAATTGCTGAAAAACTCGGCTTATACTTGAGTATATACAGTAAATAAAAAGCAACATTAGACAACAGTCAAATACAATACAAAAAGAAAAAAAAAAACTAATTCAAAGAGCAACCAAACAGAAACAAAAGCAACAGTTGCAAATGGTCCAAAAAAAAAACAGTAACAAAAAGACAAAAGAAAAAAGACAAAACACAAATACAAAAAGCATAAAATGAAATAATACTCCAACAAAGACCATTAAACCCTTCTAAATAAAAAAATAAAAAAGGCAGCATAATAAATTTCACCAAAATCTGCTGCTTGGGGCTGTAGCAAGGACACCTTTGTCTGCTCCGGTTATTGCCGTGACAGGTTGAGCTCAACTTTTATGGCTAAGCAAATAATTTTTGTTTGTAATACAGAATAAAGAGGCAGTGGGGAGAGATACATTTAGGGGCGGATTTCTCTTTAAAGTGTAAAGAATGTAATAAAGAATGATGAGTTTGTAGATTTATGACCGTCTCACATTTGTGTCTGTAGGTCACGGAAACTCGTACTGGCCCACTGGGATGTAGCAGCTATGACAATCTCGATTCAGTCAGTTCGGTGCTGTTGCAAAGCACAGAAAGCAAACTGCATCTTCAGGGTGAGTAATATGGATTGTCCAAACTTATAATATAAGGCAATTTAACAAAAAATATAAAAAATCTTCAGGCTAAAAAAATGTATTCTTGCAATTTGCCTGTATATCAAAAAATTTTGGTAAGCCGAAATTACAATTTACTTTCCTTTACGCGTATGATTCCTGTATCAATTATTGTAGCAATTCACACTTCAATAAAAAAAAAAAATCAAATAAAAAAAAAAAAAAAAGGTTTATTCTTACTGTTTTTTAAAGAACTTTTGTAAAAAATAATTTATTTGTAAATGAAAAGATATTCAACAGCAAGGCCACCAAAATGCCCCCTCCCACCCCCAGCTGACCAGGTGGCAGAAGCCAAGTAGGGGATCACTCCCCCCCCACCCCAAACTGCCAGTAAAACCTAAAGGAGGAAAGACAAAGGCACTCCCTTTAAAATGTAAATGCCAGTGTCGTTTTATTGCCTGTCCGGACAATAAATCTATACCTGCGTTGAATTTTATCAGAGTGACCCCCTGCTTTCTTCCATTTGTATTTACTAATTTATCTGTGCTGAAGAGCCAAAAAGTCCCTTATTCATTTCATAAGTACAACAGAAACACAAAAGGCACCCAACGCGTTTCGGCGGACAAAAATCCTCCCTTATCAGGGCTTAGACAATGTAGCAAAAGGCATCTACTGGAGCATATTTTATTGTTAAGGGCCACAAACATGGTACCCCACCTGATCAAGAGTCAATAATGGATCAATTTGATGATAAATGGGCAGACAGTCTCACCAGATGGCTGGCACAACACGGAAGGCCATCATCTGCTATGGATGAGGTTCAGTAATTACTAGGGGTAAAATAACGTTTATGTGGCTGTGTTACCCATAATTCTCTCTGCTGTGGTTGCTGTGTGCCTGGCCTTGTGGCCCCAATGCCTGCTTTTAAGGGGGAACCCTTTCTGATAGTAACGTCATCTTGTCCACACCTGTTGGACTCTCGAGGAAGCAGGTAAATTCTGGGAAACGCGTTGAGAGTACCCGCCAATCCATCACTTTATATGATCTGTAATTATGGATGAATATCTCCTCTCTAGGAAACATTATATGAGGATAATTATATTGGTGTTGGACCAGGTGGTGATTATTTATGGGTCTCTCTTTCTTGTGTCTTCCTTTACCTTTGTCTACCTATAATTGTATTACGAGGTTTGACAGAACCGTCCAGCACCCAGCTTGGGTGCCTCCGTCAAGATATAGCTTCCTCCAGTCTGGACCCAGGAACTGGGTATTATAGCTGAGCACCCAAGACTAGGTGACACTAGCTTATATGCAAACTGGAACTCACTTTATTAAAACTCAGATCCATAGTTTATACCCCCAGGAGGACATTTCCCTCTTGGGGAAATTAGCATGATAATACAAACTGTAACCAGAAATATAATTAAAATAGCTAAGGAGCAACCAACATTCACATTAAGCTAATTAAACAACTACCCACCTAGGTGACTCAGTACCCACCCAGACCGTTCTGCACCAAGCTCACAACCCTGGATACAAAGTACATTTCATATTATCATAAACATCCCACAATGGTTCTCTAACAAGATAAAGTGGTCACAATATTAATCACATCTCCAAGACATGATCAGATAGACAGAAACAATAGGTGACCTAATTAACAATGGAAATGCACACCTAGGAGGCACACAATGGGAGAGACATACTTAACAGATTTTAGCAGGAGACACCAGTATCAGGTTGCTTTGAGCTGGTCATATTGACATCTGCTCTGAGTCTCACAGTCTAAAGCAGTCATTGTTGGGCATAGAGGTCCCACATATGTATCTGGGTCCTCCAGTTCCCATAGTCTGTGTGTTTTGGGGAGACATGGACTTCAAATCAAAGCAAGACCACTCCAAGGGTCAGCCAGACACACACCTCCCAAAGATTAGTGTTCCCGTTAAAAGCCAGGTCTGCAAAAGCCCCTGTCCTGGTTGGGTCTGTCACATAAGGGTAGTCGGAAAAGTTTACAGCCCGACATGGAAGGACTGACCACAGACATGAAACTATTAATGCACCAATTATAAATTGTATCCGACCTAAGCAAACACTTGGCATCAGGCACCTAATCTCGAAAAATCAAATATAAAGAAAGAACTGAGGTGGGATTTTAACAGTGTCAACAGATAATAATAGAAACCAGAAGTACTTAAAAAGTAAAATTTATTAACATACATGATTAAACACCAATCAGATCAAATCATTGTGTTTCATTGTACATCCCTATTAGGTGGTCATACAAATACGTTTCCGGTTATACAGAGGTTCTATGTTAGTATGATATGCCGACATGTTTCGCCTTGTAGGCTTCATCAGGGGATTAATGAACCAACCAAAAGACATAAAAGACACCACAAAGGCCCCAGAGGGTCACCACCGAGACCAGGACCAACGATGAGAAGGGGCACCTTGCGGTCTCTAGAGACTGAGGGCGACCTGCAAACAGGATCTTTGTGCTTACAAGCAACAATCAATCCATCCATTTGGACATAAGTTGCTTTATCTGTAGGTGCCCTCCTGTGTTCATTCTAAATACAACTGGTCGTTGTGTGTCCTCTGTGACTGCAAGGTGCCCCTTCTCATCGTTGGCCCTGGTCTCGTTGGTGACCCTCTGGGGGCTCTTTGGTGTCTTTCGTGTCTTCTGGTTGGTTCTTTAATCCCCTGATGAAGTCTACTAGGCGAAACATGTTGGGATGTCATGGGAACATATAACCTCTGTATACCCGGAAACCCATTTGTATGACCACCTAATGGAGATGTACAATGAAACACAATGATTTGATCTGATTGGGTTTTAATCATGTTTATAATAAATTTTACTTTTTAAGTACTTCTGGTTTCTATTATTATCTGTTGGCGCCGTTATAATCCCACCCCAATTCTTTCTTTATATTAATACACCAAGCTACTCTTCCAGATGTTCAGCACTGAAAATGGCGCATGCACGCTATATCGATTTCATGAGCTCTTTGCAAACAGTTGCCACCCCATCCGTAGTCAAGTTGAAAATGGAGGAAGTGGAAGAAGAAGGCTTGAAGTGTTCCACCAAAGTGATGGCAACAGTCTTCCCTGCACAACTCACCCCTGGAACTTAGTAGAGTATTGACAATGCTGATCGATCTCCAGGTAGCTGTCTTTGATTTAGTCATACCTTTTTTTCTAGATCAGTACCACGTCTAGTCATGGTTGACACTCCCCAGTGCCACAGCAAGAGGTCGCTGTGGAGTCCCATCAACATTTTTCTGTGTGACCTGGTTACACCATTAAACTTTTGCCTTGGGGGCCCCCCGTTGTGTGTAGCTATGACCCTGAATGAAGTAATGAAAATATAGAATATCAAACAAGCGAAAATATAAAAAGCAAGAAATTACTTTCCAAAAAATGTTACAATAATAACTCATAATGTGAACTTTCTCTGGGCGCTATTGAGAACAAGCTCCAGACAATAAAATTTCTCGGTTCGTTCGGCTTCGACTTTGAACATATTTATGTACTTCACCTATTATGATTCCATGAAATCTATTACATTGCCGATGTCTGGTTTCCTTTCTCCCAAATGTAAATTGAACTCACCATGTACAATCAATGTAATTATACTCGGCCCCGAAAAAATTCATTATATATTGCAGTCTGTAATATAAGAAAGTGTTGATTCCTTACTATCTAAATATGATTAACTACCGTGCCCCTGGGCAATGTTGATGGCTGTGGATACTAACTTGTATGTAAATCAGGAACCTTAGAAGAAAGCATTTATTCGCGTTTTGTGCAACGAGTGCACGAGAAGTTAGAGACAGACAAATTTCAAGCTCGAATTTTTTTTTTAAGAATAATTATGGCTTCCCAATTAAAAATAAAAATATGTTGCAACACTTAATTACAAGTACATCTTCACTTACACTTTTCCACCAACCCCCTGCAAAACCTCCCAAATGACTACCAAACCAACCAGTGAAGGTCATCTACTGAAGCTTCTTGAGATGGTGTGACAACACTGCTGCACTGCTCCTTAGTTCAGAGCAGCGTTGTCCCCCTTATGTAATCTGTGCCTGCTTGCACTACGATGGGTTAAGAAGACATCACAGAGGGTGCGGCTTTATAGGCTTTGTCACTGCTGATTCACAAGTCTGTAACATGTCAATTAGTAGCTGGCCACGCCTAGCCCTGCCTGCTGGTTTCTGCATTGAGAGTATTTTAACTGTTGACTAGACCAGGGATCCCCAAACTTTTCAAACAAAGGGCCAGTTTACTGTCCTTGGGACTTTAGGGGGGGGGGGGCGGATTGTGGCCAGCATCAGTATATAATAGTAGAATAAACATGGCCTCAGGGTTGGTGGTCAGTAGAAAAAAAAAAGAGTAGTGCCCCATCACTGGTGTTAGTAGGAGGAATAGTACCCCATCATTGGTATCACTGGGAGGAATAGTGCCCCATCATTGGTATCAGTGGGAGGAATAGTGCCCCATGATTGATACTAGTGGGAGAAATAGTACCCCATCATTGGTATCACTGGGAGAAGTAGTGCCCCATTGATGGTATCAGTAGGAGGAATAGTGCCCCATCATTGATACTAGTGGGAGGAATAGTGCCCCATCATTGATACTAGTGGGAGGAATAGTGCCCCATCATTGGTGTCAGTGGGAGGAATAGTGCCTCATCATTGATACTAGTGGGAGGAATAGTGCCCCATCATTGGTATTAGTGGGAGGAACAGTGCCCCATCATTGGTATCAGTGGGAGGAATAGTGCCCCATGATTGATACTAGTGGGAGGAATAGTACCCCATCATTGGTATCACTGGGAGAAGTAGTGCCCCATTGATGGTATCAGTAGGAGGAATAGTGCCCCATCATTGAATACTAGTGGGAGGAATAGTGCCCCATCACTGGTATCAGTGGGAGGAATTGTGCCCCATAATTGGTATTAGTGGGAGGAACAGTGCCCCATTGTTGGTATCAGTGGGAGGGGTAGTGCCCCATCATTGGTATCAGTGGGAGGAATAGTTCCCCCATCATTGGTATCAGTGGAAGGATTAGTGTCCCATCATTAGTATCAGTGAGAGGAATAGTGTCCCATCATTGGTATCAGTGGGAGGAATAGTGTCCCATCATTGGTATCAGTGGGAGGAATAGTGTCCCATAAATGGAGTCAGTGGGAGGAATAGTGCCCCATCATTGGTATCAGTGGGAGGAATAGTTCCCCATTATTGGTATCAGTGGGAGGAATAGTGCCCTGTCATTGGTATCAGTGGGAGGAATATTCCCTTATCATTGGTATCAGTGGAAGGAATATTGCCCCATCATTGGTATCAGTGGGAGGAATAGTGTCCCATCATTGGTATCAGTGGAAGGAATAGTGTCCCATCATTGGTATCAGTGGAAGGAATAGTGCCCCATCATTGGTATCAGTGGGAGGAATAGTGCACTATCATTGGTGTCAGTGGGAGGAACAGTACCCCATCATTGATGTCAGTGGGGGGAATGGTGCCCCATTATTGATGGCAGTGGCAGAAATTATGCCCCATTGTTAATGTCAGGAGGGAGGAAAAGTCCCCCAAGGGCCGGATAAAGGCAAGAAAAAGGCTACATCTGGCCCCTGGCCCTCAGTTGGAGATCACTGCACTAGTACATGCCATCACAGCAGACAAATCTTACCCAAAGGACTGTAGTCACGACCAGAGTGGCAGTGGAAATTGCTGATTGCAGTAACAAAGTGCCCTATAGCAGTTTTTCTCAACCTTTTTTTCAGTTGAGGCACCCTATAAAAATCATGAACAGTCTCGAAGCACCCCCTTTTCTAAAATGTAAAAGCGATTCTAATAGTTTAACATAATGCATCAACAGCCACACGTCCAAGTAGGACACCCAACGTTAGGGGCGATTTATTCTTCCAAAGCAAAACACACTTTTGCAAACTGGTACTGTCTAGTATGCCAATGTTTCTCTTCTCCCTCGGTTTTTCTCCATCACAACACTAATGGAGAGGGGCAGGGGAGGGTCAAACAAGGATGCCATGCAGGCAACTGGCATCCTCCTTATCAACTGATGATGTCATTGGTCGTTAGGACTCCGGCAGCTAGAAGGTTGTCATGGTGCACAAGGAAAACCTGTGGCAAGGCAACCTTTAGCCACACGCCGGCTTGTATACAGTTTTTGGGCATTTTGCAAAAGGCACTCCTGAAGACCCCTCAAGGCACCTGGGCACCGGGGTTGAAAAAGGCTGCCCTATAGGACCGGAACAAGTCTGTTAGCTCAGGGACTGCCTTGGTGCCTTCAGAGGAATTTATATTTACCACCCAGTTTAGCCAAACAGATGGGCTTAGTAGACTTCCCCTTAGAATGGCAATATTTAATAGTGTAGCACTACCCCTCCCGTAGGGGCTGCTGGTTATATTTTTGGGTCATGCCGTTACCTGTCTGTTCCACAGTTTCCGTCATGGGGGTTCCATTGAAGAGTTTTTCACAGATGCCGGCACCAACACATAGTCTCTTTTCCAATGGTTTTATTAACCACTTCAACACCGGGCTTTTTTTTACCACCTCAATACCGGGCCTATTCTGGCACTTCTCTCCTACATGTACAAATCATCATTCTTTTGCTAGAAAATTACTCAGAACCCCCAAACATTATATATGTTTTTTTTTTTGCAGACACCCTAGGGAATAAAATGACGGTCATTGCAACTTTTTTTATCTTGCACGGTATTTGCGCAATAATTTTTCAAACGCCTTTTTTTTGGAAAAAAAAAATGGTTTCATGAATTAAAAAATAACAAAACAGTAAAGTTAGCCCAATTTTTGGGGAAAATATGAAAGATGATGTTACGCCGAGTAAATAGATACCTAACATGTCATGCTTTAAAATTGCGCACAGTCATGGAATGGCGCCAAACTTCGGTACTTAAAAATCTCCATAGGCGACGCTTTAATTTTTTTTTACAGGTTACCAGGTTAGAATTACAGAGGAGGTCTAGTGCTAGAATTGTTGCACGCGCTCTAACGCACGCGGCGATACCTCACATATGTGGTTTGAACGGCGTTTACATATGTGGGCGGGACTTACGTGTGCGTTCGCTTCTGATCGCGAGCTACCGGGGACAGGGGCGTTTTATTTTTATTTTTTTATTATAAATGTTTTTATTTTACTTATTTATTAATTTTTTTACTCTTTTTTTTTTTTTTTGATCACTTTTATTCCTATTACAAGGAATGTAAACATCCCTTGTAATAGGAATGGTGTGTGACAGGTCCTCTTTATGGAGAGATGCGGGGCCAATAAAGACCCCACATCTCTCCTCCAGGCTGGAAAGCATGAGATTGTGATTTTTTTTTACTGATCTCATACTTACAGCCGCAATGGCGGCTTTGTTTAATCTGAGGACCCGGGTGTGACGTCATCACATCGCGCCCGGGCCTCCGATGATCATAGAGATGACTGGTGACCATCTGGTCACCAGTCATCTCTATGCTTGTCACGTGACCCACCACCGGCGCCGGACGATTCTCTCCGGTGCCCCGATGGCACGGGAGAGCCCGGAGAAGCACCGGATGGCGGTGGGAGGGGGGGATGTCCCTTCCCGCCGCCTATAAGAACGATCAAGCGGTGGAACGGCCACTATGATCATTCTTATGGTGCGCAGGATCGCCGGCACAACAAAAGGATATCTGAATGAAGCCTCTAGCTGCAGGCATCATTCAGATATCCCCCCACAAAGCTGAGGACGTCATATGACGCCCACCCAGGATGGGAGATCCCATCTGTGGATGTCATATGACTATGGCTGGGTAGGGAAGTGGTTAAAGAAATGTCATTTAGAGGGATGGAGGGTTAGGGGGAGATTTAGGTACCTTGCTTGCGGATCACGGGTACTTCCTAATCCAGAGGAGAAACAGTTTCCACACTGGATATAGCAACCACCGGATAGGCCTCTCTCACTGACCTAGCAGCCGGTGCGGTGCTCAGTCAAAAGTCTCTGCCACAGACTTGAAGAATCCACAACTTTTGCAAAGTTTAAGTACCAGTTTCTTTCAGCCAATCCGGCAATACTGTGAGGTAGATATGTAAGGATGCGTCCTCCAATTGAGTCTCCAGGCTCTTCCCGAGGCACCAGCCTATTTGCTCGGTCCTCTCCTGGGAAAAGTCCTCCCCTGGTTTCTTCAATTGCTCGGCTTCTTCCCCCAGGCAAGACAGCAAAGGACCACCCCTGATCAGTAGGCCCCATAACTCCTGGGCCTACTTCCAGTAACGAGGCCTCGGGCTAGCCGGCCCCCGAGGCAGGAAAACTCCTACGGCACACCTTAGGCCAGGAGGGCCATCAAGTCAGAAAGACCCGGAAGACGGTGTCTGTTCCTTAAGTACCCTCTCCCAGAATGCACAGCGGGGAGACCAATCCCACTGAGCTGTTTCTGGGCAAGATGTACTCAATACATCCAGCCTGCTGCATTTCCAACCTTGACCTGTGGTGACAGCGACACCCACAGTCAAGTGGAAAATGCGCAACACAGCTGGACTGGAACAGAAACCAGAAATTTACACAATTATTCTGAGCTAAACTACAGCTCAGACAACTAAATTTACAAATAGCGCCTACCCAATAGGAGCAGGGCAATAGCTACAATAGTAAATGGGAACTACCAACTCCTTAAAATACTCTCTCTCTTATGCGGCGTACACGCGATCGGAAATTCCGACAAGAAAACCGTAGATTTTTTTTCCAACGGAATGTCGGCTCAAACTTGTGTTGCCTACACACGGTCACATAAATCTTGTCCGAAATTCCGACCGCCAAGAACGCGGTGACGTACAAGACGTACAACGAGCCGAGATCAATGAAGTTCACTAGGCAGTTCGGCTCTTCTGCTTGATTCTGAGCATGCGTGTTTTTTTTGCACGTCGAAATTACATACAGACGATCTGAGTTTCCGACAAGAACTTTTTTTTGATGGAAAATTGAAGAACCAGCTCTCAAATTTTTGTGGGCGGAAATTCCGACGGAAAACGTCCGATGGAGCCTACACACGGTCAGAATTTCCGACCAAAAAGCTCACATCAAACTTTTCTTGTCGGAATTTCCGATCGCGTGTACGCGGCATAACAGTTCCCCCAGTATTGTCTCCCTGTCTTGTAGAGGAAAGGGCTGGAACACCTTTATCTTGGCCATGTTTTTTTTTTGTAGTGAGATGATGACCTAAGAAGTATCTGCCAAGTCTCTTCCAGCACACCATGATGTCTGGCATAGCCTGTATTGGTGACTGGTACGTGAAGAGAAGCATAAAAATAAAAAAAAGGACTTTGGAATAAAGCCCAGATACATGAATTACAATGATCCAGAGATTCACTGATGTGACTGTTAGAAGGGAACCTCATTCAGGGAAGTAACTTAAGCAAGTCATCTTGGCAGGCAGGCAAACATGGCCCAGCATATCAATGTTTCTCTGTTATGAGATGAGAGAATGGCATAACCCAGCTGACTTGATGGGGGTCCTACAGTTTGTAAAAGTTGAAGATGTTTTTAATCTGTATGAATGGTGGTTGGAGGAGGCAGGGCCCGCCATCAGGGGGGTACAGGCAGTCAGGGCTGCTGATAGGGGGGGACCATCAGTCCTCTTGTAGGGGGCCCCAAACAGCAGAGGGAATCAGTGTGGTCGGAGGGAGGGGCAATTACAGGATGCCCTATGTGACTCTCTGCAGCAGCTGGAAACCGGTTTCTCTCCCTCCCGCCGACTTTCAGCTGCTGTAGGGAGAGACACAGACACAGCTGACGGCTTCCTTGCCCCATGAAAAAAATAAATTGTAACCCTGTATTGTTTTAATCCCGTGTAAAATTTTATAAAATTCTTGAAAAAAAACATTTAAAAAAAAATAATTTGTAAAAACTGGAAAATGTTTGTTTTCAAAACATTATATTATAAAATTATGAAATGTTTTTGTTCAAAAATGTAAAAAACTAATTAAAAAAGGTCTAATTCACACAGCTTCTCTGTTATCTTTGTGTCCACTAAGAATGATTTTAGTAAATTTTTTGTGAAAATGTTGTTTTGATATATTTGAGGGGGCCCTGCCGGGTAGGCTGTATGGGGCCCCATGATTTCTAACAGCAGCCCTGCAGGCAGTACACCTGTAAGGGGCCTGGAGGTCCCCAGGTTTTTTTTTGTAAGGGGCCCAGAGGTCCCCAGGGCCCCGGATGGCAACCCCCCCTTTTTTTTGTAAGGTGCCCAGAGGTCCCCAGGGTCCCGGATGGCAACCCCCCCTTTTTTTTATAAAAAAAATTATAATTTTTATTTATTTTTTGTAAGTGGCCCAGAGGTCCCCAGAGGCCCGGAGGTCCCCAGGGCCCCGGATGGCAACCCCCCCTTTTTTTTTTGTTCGTCAGCACCCAAAGCCCCCACGACCTCAACAATTCTCAATTCGTGGCACCCCCCGCTCGCTTCTCAATTTGCGGCGGCAGCACCCCCCGGTTCTCCTCTGCTCCAGGGGGCCCATGCCTGAAGCTGTGTAAGGGGCCCCAAAATTCCTGATGGCGGCCCTGGTTGGAGGACTGCCTCCATCAAGAAGATGACCCCACTCCTCTATTGCAAGCTTGACAAAAGCAAATATCTCTAATATCTCTAATATTAATAATAATTCCTCTCTGCAGTAGTTGATTTATTAAAATATAATGCACAAGGACCAAAGTTTTCCTTTACCATTTGCCCTGGTAGAAATCTGCTCTTACACCTGTAAATCTGTCAGAAGGTACTCACCGAGGCCGAGATGCCGAAAGCAGTTTACTCTTGCGACTAAGCGCACTTCACCCCTGGAGGTGGTACAGAGGGTGAAGGGCACAAAGAGGCACGAGTCACCAGCAGGCTGGACAGGTCTTGCGTGAAGATCACTGGAGAGTTGGTAACCGTGCAGAGGTAGGCTTGACACTGGTTAGTGTTTCAGACCCGGCTGAGATTCTAACCCAACTAGGTTGATGGATGGAGGAGTTCTTAAGCAAGCCGGGGGTCAAACACAGGAGGCAGGTAGCAAAGTCCTTTAGGCAAGCGAGTGAAGTTAGCCTGTATTGCTGCTTTTTCCTGGTGTGTTACACCAACAGGCATTTGCAGCACTTACAGCAGGCGGAGTGTGCCTCCTGATCATATTACACCTGAAGTTAGCCTGTATTGCTGCTTTTTCCTGGTGTGTTACACCAACAGGCATTTGCAGCACTTACAGCGGGCGGAGTGTGCCTCCTGATCCTATTACACCTGAAGTTGGCCTGTATTGCTGCTTTTTCCTGGTGTGTTACACCAACAGGCATTTGCAGCACTTGCAGCAGGCGGAGTGTGCCTCCTGATCATATTACACCTGAAGTTAGCCTGTATTGCTGCTTTTTCCTGGTGTGCTACACCAACAGGCATTTGCAGCACTTACAGCGGGCGGAGTGTGCCTCTTGATCATATTACACCTGAAGTTAGCCTGTATTGCTGCTTTTTCCTGGTGTGTTACACCAACAGGCATTTGCAGTACTTACAGCGGGCGGAGTGTGCCTCCTGATCATATTACACCTGAAGTTAGCCTGTATTGCTGCTTTTTCCTGGTGTGTTACACCAACAGGCATTTGCAGCACTTACAGCGGGCGGAGTGTGCCTCCTGCAAAATATACTCCTGAAGCTAGGCCTTATTGCTGGTTTTCCCATTTCCCTGCAGGCCATTAGAATGTCTGGAAGGCAAACAAGGAGAGGCAGACAGTCAGGAGCCAATAAAAGAGGGCAAGCAGGCTCTGTGTCTAGAGACAACAGTGCTGGTCGTGGATGCGGTGCATCGCCATCAGCACGTGGCCATGGGACACGCTTGTCCTCCTTTTCGGCAGCTGGACGTGTTGAGCCGCATCATGCCGAAGACTTGGTAGAGTGGATGACCAAGCCCTCCTCATCCTCCTCATCCTCTCTCACCCAGGCTCAGGGTACTGGCAAAGCAGCTGCCAAAGCGTCCTCTTCCCTGGTATCAATGTCATCATCAGTCACTCCTTCCCTAGACCAACCATGTCCTCCTGAGGAGTCCCCCGAACTGTTTGAGCACAGTGTTGGGTACATGCTCCAGGAGGATGCCCAGCGTTTCGAAGGGTCTGATGATGATAACCAGCTAGAGGAAGGCAGTAGCGTGAGAGCAGAGAGAGAGGATGCTCAAGAAGGACACCAATCTGGCAGTCATGTTCCAGCAGCTGCAGCATACTGCCAGATTGGCTCCAGTGATGAGGAGGGAGGGGATGATGAGGTCACTGACTCCACGTGGGTGCCTAATAGGAGAGAGGAGGAGGAGGAGGAGGATGAGGAGGAGGAGGCACATCTCCAACGAGGCAGGATGCCCTCGGGGGGCAGCGTAAGGGCAGCACACCGACGGAATCACACCGCAGAGCTCCGCCTGTGCAGGGCGCTGCCTCTGCCCGTTATTCAAAAAGTTCTTTGGTGTGGGCCTTTTTTGAGTCGAGTGCATCAGATCGCACAGCTGCTGTTTGCAACATATGTCTCAAGCGTATATCGCGTGGCCAAAACATCAGCCGCTTGGGCACCACATGCTTGACCAGACATATGTTGACCTGCCATGCAGCTCGTTGGCAAGCCTACCTTAAAGACCCACACCAAAGAACAAAGCGGACCTCTCCTTGCACCGCATCAGCTGGGATCTCCAACCCCACTATACCTTCAGTCCTCTCTGAAACCTGCACTGAGAGGAATGAAGGTGTAGAATTAGGTGTGTCACAGCCAAGTACTTGCGGCCACTCTGCTAGCAGTACACCGACGTCCGATTCTAGCAGGCGAATTTCCCTGCCCCAGCTGCTGGACCGTCGAAAGAAGTTCACTCCCAGCCATCCACATGCCCAGCGGTTGAATGCTAGCTTGGCTAAATTGCTAGCGCTTCAACTGCTGCCTTTTCAGTTGGTAGACTCGGCCCCCTTCCGTGAGTTTGTGCAATGTGCGGTTCCTCAGTGGCAGGTTCCCAAACGCCACTTTTTCTCACGGAAGGCGATTCCGGCTCTCTACCGGCATGTGGAAGGCAATGTCTTGGCCTCGCTGGACAGGGCGGTCAGCAGTAAGGTGCATATTACCGCTGACTCATGGTCCAGCAGGCATGGACAGGGACGTTACCTTTCTTTCACGGCCCATTGGGTCACTCTTTTGGCAGCTGGGAAGGATGCAGGACAAGGTGCAGTAGTGTTGGAGGTTGTTCCACCGCCACGCCTCCAAAATGCTACTACTGGTTGTGACACACCTCTCTCCTCCACCCCCTCCTCTTCTTCTTCCTCCATGGCCTCTTCCTGTGGTTTGTCCTCGGAACCAGCGGTGCTCCGTAGGTGTTCAAGGGGCTACGCAAGTACGCAGGCAAAAAGATGCCATGCCGTGCTTGCGCTGGTGTGTTTGGTGGACAGGAGCCACACTGGGGCAGAGGTTCTGTCAAAATCATTTGTCATTAGGACGGAAAGTGAGGTGAAATGTTCTGAACAGGTGCACACTGCACAGACAGCAAAACAAATGTTACAGGGGTGATAACCCTTCCCTATGTTTTCCAAAAAGCTTAAAAATAGATTTTTTGGCTGGAGCTACACTTAAACAATGTACCTGTTCAAAATTACAAACAGATTCTACATAAGAACAAACCTACAGTCCCTGTCTTGTATGCACCGCCTGTATACGGCTGTTCAGAGTATATAGGGCCTTTTTTATTCTATGTGCGGGGTTCCCCTTAATATCCATACAAGACCCAAAGGGGCTGGTAATGGGCTGGGGTAGGGGGGGGGGTCATGGGGTAGCTATGCCATTTTTATTAAAGATTTTCATCCATATTACCGGGACCAGACATTACATTAAAGCCGCAAGAAGTTTTAAATGGCTTTTTTTTCCTTTAGAAGTGTCATTTTGTGCAGGACAGTTCTAAACACGGGAAACACGTGGCACTTCACAGGCATACTTTAGACACCCCCCAGGTACGATATTTAAAGGAATATTTGACTTTTTTTTTTTCACTTTATGCATCATTAAAATGACTGCTCCCGAAAAACGGCTGTTTTTAAAACTTTTTTTGGGATTGATAAATGTCCCCTGGTGCAGAACCCGGGTCCCCAAACCCTTTTTAGGACAATAACATGCATAATAGTCGTTATAATTAGCACTTTAGATTGCGAACGTTCGCATCCATTGTATTTAATAGGGTTCTAACGTTCGTGCAAACTTTTGGTCCGTGCGCGGGTTCTGGTGCGAACCGAACCCGGGGGTTTTCGGCTCATCACTAGTTACAGGACACTTTTGCTGATGATAAGTACAAAGCGATAGTTAAAGTGATGGTTTAGACCAGTGGTCTCTAAACTTTCCAAACAAAGGGCTAGTTCACTGTCCTTCAGACTTTAGGGGGGGGGGGGCAGACTGTGGCCAGTAGGATTAGAAAATGTCTTGATGTCAGTGGGAGTAAACAATGGCTCAAAGCTTGGTGGTGGTGGGAGTAAAAAATTCACAGCACCTGTGGTCAGTTGGAGAAGGAATAGTGCTCCATCAATGGTGTCAGTGGAAGGAATAATGCCCCACTGTTGGTGTCAGCTGGAGGAAGTAGATCCAACGGTTGGTGTCAGTGGGAGGAATAGTACCACATACCGGTGAAAGAAATAGTGCCCCATCATTGCTATCAGTGGGAGGAATTATGCCCGTTTGTTTGCGTCGGGGGGGGGGGGGGGGGAATGTCAGGAGCATGTAGCGCTCCTGTTCCATGTCAACTGCTGGTCCCATTCCAGGATCCTGGTTTTGGCTGAGCTGCACTATCCCGGTCTGTCTGTTCACCTGCAAGGTGATTGATGTAGCCAGTCTGTGGGTGGAGACCAAATCTGATTTAGACTAGCTAAACCCTCAAGGCCTTGCTTGTGATAGTGTGTGTAATGCGGCATACACACAATCGTTTTTCATGCCGTTAAAAATGCCATTTTAAAAAATGGGCATTAAAACCGATCGTGTGTATGCTCCAGAGCATTTTTAACGGCGTAAAAAACGGCCATTAAAAATTTCGAACACGCTCTATTTTTTTCGCGTCGTTTTTCACGTCGTTTTTTTTTACGACGTGAAAAACGATAGTGTGTATGCTTTTACGAGGGGAAAAAAAACGTGCATGCTCAGAATCAAGTATGAGACGGGAGCGCTCGTTCTGGTAAAACTAGCGTTCGTAATGGAGATAGCACATTCGTCACGCTGTAACGGACTGAAAAGCACGAGGCTAAAAAGCGCGAATCGTCGCTCAACAAACTTTACTAACATGAAGGGTGGCGCCATCCGAATGAAACTTCCCCTTTATAGTGCCGTTGTACGTGTTGTACGTCACTGCGTTTTGCTCGAGCGTTTTTTTTTTAATGATCGTGTGTATGCAAGACAGGCTGGAGAGGAAACATGAAAAAAAATGAGAAAAACGTCGGTTAAAAAAAATGGCATTAAAAACGTACGTGTGTACGCCGCATAACACGTGCTTTAAGCTCCCTGTATGCCTGCCCTGTTCCTGTCCTTGCTAGTTTGTATTCCCTTGTTGATGACCTTGGATCGGATATTGACTACGCTCAGATCTCAGTCTGCCCTGAACCTGGACTGTCACTGACCACTCTGCCTGTCTGCCAACTGCAAGAGCCTGTTCGCTGTGCTCAGTTCAAGTACCTTTTCGTTGCTCTCAGTTTGTGCCTGCCCTGGCATGGTGGCCTACGGAGATTTTTAAGGGTAAAAGTTTGATGCCATTCCACGAGCGGGCGCAATTTTGAAGCGTGACATGTTGGGTATCAATTTACTCGGCGTAACATTCAGGTCAGTCTGAAAAACAGGCTCGGTCCCTAAGTGGTTAAGTTAATCTACACATAAGGACACTGCTAATTTTGGCCTGGCCATCTAGACCTTAATAATTCATGGCCACAAAAGGATTACAGAACAGAATTGCGATACGTTCAATTCAACAGAGAGAGAGAGAGAGAGAGAGAGACTTTGCAAGACTTGGGGGGCAGACAAAGAAATGTCGAAGTTCATAAAAAACAAAATTCCAGCAGAGTTGACAGATCACAGAGGCAGGTGACAATATTTTTCTATAGCGGCGAGGGAGACGCAAGAGTTCCTTCAGAATCAATTTGAAAGCTGATTCTAAGCCAAGCCTTCTCTGACAACATCAGCACCTTGACCTCACAAATGCTTTTTTTTTTTTTGGCAAAATAGGCAACATTTTCCACAAATACCTTCCAAAATCTTGTGGAAATTCTTCCCAGAAGAGGGGGAGGACGTTATAGCAGAAAAGAGGGGGCAACTCCATATTAATGCCCCCATGGCTTTGAAATGGAATGTCCAACAAATACATACACAGTAGTTGTGATGGTCAGGTGTCATCAAACTTTTGGTAATTTTACATAATTGTCTAGCTGTAAGGCTGCATTCACACTCGAGCGTTGCATTTTTTTTACATTTTTTGGGGGTATTTTTTTCTAGCGTTTGTATGCACGTTTTTTAAAGCTTTTTGAGCTTTGCCGTTTTTTTAATTAGCCAATAGAGAAAAATATAATCTGTATAGACAGAGGGATATTTTGTTGGCAGGATTTTTTAGGTGCTGATACAGTAAAAACAGAAATTAGGTATAAAAGTTAAATATTTTTATTAAGACATACAAAATAAAATCACAAATGGTTGTTATTGAACAACATGAACAATAATACAGCTTAGATAGACATATGCCGTATATAAAGAAGTATCTTATTGTGTATATGGTGGCAGTTATGGAATTATCCCAACAGGTTTCGCCACCATGAGCTTCCTTAGGGGATACATTTAGAACATAATATTTACAATTCATGATCATGTCTTAAGAAAATCAAAAAATCAAGACATTGCTTGCTGTTGTTGGCCGCACCACCCCTTACCCACATCAAACTCCCAAAAGCCAGAACCATCGGCGGGCCCCCCAGTGGGGGAACACAAGACGGTCAGACAGGATCCAATCTGACCAACTATAAAGTAGATAAAGTGTTAATGAATTGTAAGTTCACCTGCCAACCAATTGGTAAATAATGATGGACAGGTGATAGCAGCTTAAGTTACGACCGAATGGTTCAAGATAGTACATCACAAACGAAAAATATACTCACTAACAAACTATTGAAGTGCAGAAAAATCAAGGGTGCCATATGATGTTAGGAATTAATGATTGGCAGAAAGACCAGTAAGGAGATTAAACAGATGGCAGCAAGCAAGGCCTATACAGTGGAACCTCGGATTGCGAGTAACGCGGTTAACTAACGTTTCGCAATACGAGCACTGTATGTTAAAAAATCGTGACTCGGTTTGCGAGTGTTGTCTCGCAAGACGAGCACGATTCATGCCAAAGCGGTGTGCAGTACCGCTTTTGGCCTGAGGTGGAGGGGGGCGCCGGAGCCGAGAAAAGCCAAACGTTGCCGATCGGCGACGTTCGGAAATGCACGGAAAGGCCCGATGACAGCACAGCTGACCTGGGCAAATCTCGGGTAGGTAGTCTTTCCAAGGTTTGTCGAGATTAGCCAAAGTGTCCTCGGGCCTTTTCGGCCATTTCCGAGGCTCTCCGGCGCCCCCGCCTCTGGCCGCATGCGGTACTGCATCCCATTGAAGTCAATGCGGAACAAATTATTTTCGTTTCCATTGACTTCAATGGGGAAACTCGCTTTGATATGCGAGTACTTTGGAGTACGAGCATTCTCCTGGAACGGATTATGCTCGTAATCTGAGGTTCTACTGTATATGGTTAGCAAGCTAATCAAAAGGGGGAGAGCTCACAAGTCCGAAGAAAAAAGAATGCAATAGATGCCAGTGTAGCGCCCTCCTCACTCCCCTCTTTTTCTTCAGCTCGTCTGTCTCTTGTCTAGGGGTATCTTTTAGAGGGGAAGGGAGCGGGGACACCATGCCTGGCCTTCACCACAGGTGTCAGTGTGATACAAGCAAAGTTCTTTTACCTTCGGGTCAGTGTTGTGCACCTGGAGCCTCCACCGAGAGTTACCTTGAACAATGTCTGTTAGGAAATGAGCCCCACACCGTTAAAGTTCAACACTCCTTTATTCTTCTTGAATGAACACAATCAGTTGAACTCCCTTGGTAGAAACAGAACAGAAAAGGAGGTGTGGATGCGAATAGGCCCAGACACAATGTGTTCTCCACTTTCCTCCCTGAAAGTGGGTTACAGTCTCCGAACGAGGGGGAATTTCCTTCCAGGCAGTCTCCGATGAGAGACTCACCCGTCACTGGCAATCTGCTGCACCAGGTCTTCGAGTGAGGAGCTCCCCCCGATCCATTACGCCTTCCGGATTCGGGTACCCACTCCCGGGGTTCCCTAGGATGTTGGGCACTGAGCTCCGGACCTCCATCTGAGTACCTCACCCCAGGCTAAAGGTGCCTGGGATGGAACACGACCTCCGGCTGTCCTCTAGGCCTAAGCCCGCCTAGAGAACCGACACGAACCACCGTCCACAGGCTGAAGGTGCCCTGGACTTCCCCTTTGACAAAGATGACCGGCCCCCTTTATACCCTCTCCCACAAGCACGGCGGGTTCCCCGCCCCACCATACCGCTGCCGAGGGAGGACAAAAAGGAGGCACGACACACAGCAATGATTCAACCCCAGCCCAGGGCGACAGTGCCACCTGCTGGGCTGCAGGGAATTACACATCACCAATGTCTCTGCCAAGTTCAAATTCACACCCAGGAAAGTACATACCCGCTACACCAGCATAGAGAAACGATTAAGCTTAAATAAAAATTTACCCTGGAGCCGTCTTCAGCAATATAAGGTCACCCTTGATGCAACGAATGCTATCAAGAGTGGTGGCTTTATATACAGACATGCCACTCGGCCGGCGTCTGATGTCACCGGCCGAGTGTAGACGCGCAGGAGTTAGTGCGCATGCGCAAAGCATCAATCATCCGAACTACATAGTGCAAAATGCATTGCGGCCTGATGAGTATGGAGGTGACGCAGCGGGAGCTGACAGGCCCCAATCAGTGGGTGGGGGTCTGTAGCTCCATACAATCACACAGGCGAACAATGTAAGGGCTCAAAAGCGGACCTTTCTAGCAAAAACTATTATGAGTAAGCAAGGAAAAACAAATAGAAAGGATATACAGGCATTTTTGATAGTATATAATATAATCTGTTGTATCACTTGTTGCTATGTTCTTTAGCTTTTTTATCAGCTTTTATTTATTATTTATTTATCAATTTTTTTGCTTTTTTTTTTTTGGAAGGGGTTCAAGTTTAGGGTTAGGGGTGAATGTATTTATTATTATTTATTTATTTACTCATTTATTTACTTTGTAAGGTTAGGGGTTAACATTAGGGCTAGAGTTTAGGATTAGGGGTCAAAATTAGTGTTGGGGTTAGGGGTTAAGGTTTACTATTAGAGTTAGGGGTTTATATTAGTGTTAAGGGTTAGGGGTTAATATTAGGGGTTGATATTAGGATTAAAGGAAGCTCAGTTTGTCTGCTCCCCCCCCCTCGGCTGTCACATTTGGCAACTTTTTTTGGGGGGGGAGGGAGGAGCGGGTACCTGGTTTTGACAGGTACCCGCTCCCACTTTTGGCTCAGTTTGCCGAGTCCCCCCTCCCTCCCCCTCGGCCGACCCACTTTTAGTGCATTGACTCTGGGGAAATCTCTGGGGGAAATCTGATATAAGGGTCTTTGGTCACCAAAGCTCCCCCTGACATCAGAGTTCACCCTTACAGTGCATGGAGAAACTTTACAGACTATGAGGTAAAAAAGAACCCTGTAAAATCTGATGTAAGAGGTGGCTCTGGAGACCAGAGAACCTTATACATCAGAGCTCCCCTTTACACCAGAGTCCGCAGAGTCCCCCTTTACATCAGGGTCTGCAGAGTTCCCCTATACATCAAGGTCCACACAGTTCCCCTTTACATCAGGGTCCACACAGTCCCCCTTTACATAAGAGTCCACAGAGTCTCCCTTTACATCAGGGTCCACAGAGTCCCCCTTTACATCAGAGTCCACAGAGTCCCCCTTTACATCAGGGTCCACATAGCCCCCCTTTACATCAGGGTCCACAGTGTTCCCATTTTTCCCATTTACATCGGAGTCCACAGAGTCCCCCTTTACATCTGGGTCCACAGTGTTCTTCTTTACATCAGGTTCCGCAGAGTTCCCCTTTACATCAGTGTCCGCAGAGTTCCCCCTTGCACTGTAAAGGCAAACCATGTGGACTCTGATGTACTGTAAAGAGGAACTTTGATGTAAAGGGGACTCTGGCAACTCTGATGGAATGGGGGATTCTAATGTAAGGGGGAACTCTATAAAGGGCCCTTGGATCAGTGGGAAGGGCCCTGGGCTCTGGTTAGGAGGGCCCTTCATGGTTTCTTGCATTGAGGCCCCGATGTTTCTAGTTACGCCACTGCTAGGATCAATCATTTTATGAACATACCCTGCTTTGGTGAAACATGCAAAATTGTTATTTGCCACCCAGTTACAAGTCCATCAATCACCCAATAGAAAAATGAATAAATAATTAAATGGAAAACCTGCATATATAGAACCCTAAGCTTACCGTTGATCGAGAGGAAGGCAAACAACCCTTATAAATTCCAATTTGCTTCAACAGGGAAAACAATTCCATTCCAATCCCCCCGAGGCATTCAGAGGTTCCCGGGGTCAACAAACCACAGTGTGATTAATTATATAGATTAGTAGCTATTTATAACCCACCCACCATTTTTAGCATTCTACTGATTTGGGTAGAACTAGCTCCTGAGGTAGGTACTGAACATTTTTACAGCTCTTACTGTAAAGAAAAGTCTTTCTGCATGCAGAGGTTAGACATCTTTTGGAAGCAATTCAGATCCACTAAAGGGGCCCATCAATAAAACAGAGTTATGGTCTTACAACTTACAAGCTGGGAGAAGGAAAGCACAGTCAAATGACTTGCCAAATTCACATGACCAGCCTCTCCTCCTATCACAGAGCATTTTCAGCAGTAGGGATGAGCTGAATTTGGTCCAAACTTTGTCTGAACCCAGTTCGGCAGAACCAGTAGTAAGATGCGTCATCCTCACATCTTCACCAGTCTGATCAGTGAGGTCCAGGGCATATTCCCAACCTGTAGTTGCATTATAGAAAGCGACAGGGATACTGAAGTCAGGCTTGACCTCATATAGCCATATGGCCATATTAGGTCAATGTCGTTGACCCAATATGATCATGTGGCCATAATAAGTCAATGACATCATAAGTATCCCAAACCTGTGTACATGCAACTTCGGGGCAGGTATTTTCCAGGGCTCTGCTGATTGGGCAGGCAGGAATGGGACCATGTGATATCTTTCTTCTGGTTCTGCCAAACTGGGTTTGGACTGCGTTCGGGCCAAACTCAGCTTATCCCTGCTCAGCAGTTTTATGCAGCGAATGTACAAACAAACATCCCGCTGCCAGGATCCGGGTCTGAACCTCTGCTGTATCTTGTGATGTCTCTTCTTGCTGAGCCAACTGAGATGCTGGACAACTCCCTTGATAATTCCATTAATGATTTTGCCTTGAACCTTGTTTCTCATTAACCTTGAACCCTTTGCTCCTCCCATGAACTTCCTATTTTAGCCGTGCCTTTGCACTTCCTGTTTGCCAAATTTTTGTGCTTTCTCCAGCCAATATCTCGCTCTCGCCACTCCTACTGCCTTCGTATCTCCACTACCACTCGTTACCAACCTTTGGCTTGTTCCTTTAATACGCTTCTGCTTAATCCCAACCTGCGCCCTCTTATTAATGACCTTTGGCTTGTTTACTGACTACACTTTTGCTTGATTCCTACCTGATATATCTGCTACTGGACCCCGGCCTGCTCACCTCCTGCAGACTGCAACCTGGTGCTAACACGCGGCAAAGCCCATCTCCACCTTTAGGAGCTCAGGTGAACACCAGTTAGTGCTTAGACTCTGTACCTCGGGTGAGCTTGTATCATCTGCCAGAGTGTTCTGCTGCTTCACTTATCTAGCTGGTCGGTGGGATCCTCTCTACTGCTGGTTTCTGAGCCTGGCCCCTGGCTCTGAGTGACATCCAGGCTCCACACCATGACTGAAGCCTCGTACACACGGCCGGTTTTCTCGTCAAGAAACGACAAGAAAACTGCCGGGAGAGCTTTCTTGCCGAGAAAACCGGCCGTGTGTACGAGGCTTTCAGGTTTCTCGTCAAGAAAACTGGCCAGAATCTCGACGAGAAAAATAGAGAACCTGCTCTCTATTTTCTCGTCGGGATTCTCGTCGGCCTGTTTCCCGACGAGAAACCCGAGAGTGTGTACACTTACCTGTCGCCGTGGAAACCCGCGCATGCTCGAAATGACTTTGACGCATGCGCGGTAGCTTCCTAGGCATAGGTAGAATATAGCAAGATGGCGGCGACGGCATAGAATGTGACGAGCGCACGCTTGTCGTAGTCGATGACGTCACCGCGTTCGTGCCATTCAAAAGAACCGCGGGTTCTTTTGAATCGTACGTGTGTACACTCGGCCGGGACAAGTTTCTTGTTCAAGAATCTCGTCAGGAAAAACAACGGGTTTTTTCCTGACAAGATTCTCGGCCGTGTGTACGAGGCCTGACATTTTATGGATGAGTAGAGTGTAGAATTGGTGAAAGTGTGTAAACACTGTACTATACTATCCTTTTAAATAGCCTCCTTTCTCACTTTACACTTCGTAAATCAAGACCAAGACCTGGAGCAGATTGACCTACAAGGGGCAAGAACCAGGAGCTGCCCCAGGAGGAACGTTTGAGAAGATGGTTATTTACACAACTTGAAAACAAGCCAGATTTTATTCTCCCAAATAGCTGCTTGATTTCTATGCATGGATCAGTGCTTACTCTTTACTAAATAGGACTAATGGAGGTAACTCAAGCTGAAGGACATCTGGAATTACTATATGAAGAATTTTAAAACGCCTTTATCGGAGATTGTCGGGAAAGAAGTTAATATGACTTTTGTGAGTGCAGAGTGTGTTTAAATATGTCTAAAAAAGAAAAAAAAATCCAGAAGAATTGATAAAAAAAGTTTTAAGAAGAATGGGGATTTAAGACTTAACTTAGACTTAGCTCAAATGTTGACATCCCTAATACAAAATCTATATATTGAGTAAATGAATAGGACTTTAATTTTCAGCACCAGAGACCATACACATTGTATCATAACAGTCTTAAGTGTTTATTGACAAATGCTTCTTAAAGTCATATGGACAGCCGACCACTCCAACTACAAAAATTATTTTTTTTGCATGTCGGCAAACGATATACAGCCACCTACCATATCAGCTAACACTTCCTGTTAGGGTGACCACGTGTCCCGGATTGCCTGGGACAGTCCCGCATTTTGCATGTCTGTCCCGGGCACATTCATTCCAGGACAATACAGTGTCCCAGAATAAAACTGACACAGCCACCCCCCCCCGGGCCAATCTGATGCCCCCAAAAAAGGGTGCCACATCACCGCTTTTACTCACTGACAGTACTTGTCCTGGCCGGGAATGCCTGGGGGAGCACAATCCCCGCCCCCTGCTTGTGATTGGAGAAATCATAAATCCTGCCTCTTGTGTCCAATCAGTGATTTGTTACAGCACAAGCTGATTTTTGGGAAGGGAGGGTGTCCCTGATTGGTAGTTTGGAAATGTGGTCACCCTACTTCCTGTGTTTGAACAATTCCAGAATATGCAGAGAGATGTTGATGTGTTTTGTGGAAAACTTCCACCTCCAGGAGTCCAGGACCAAATATTCAGCATTTTTTTTTATATGACTGTAGTCAGTTGTCTTTAAACATATCTATGCTGGATAACAAGCAACCTAATAAATATTTACAAAAAGTCAGAGGCGGCTCTTTAATTAGGCAAATTAGGCAGTCGCCCAAAGCCTTGCACTCACAGGGGCCTCGCGGCCGCCTAATTTTGCCTCTGCTTGAAATTTGTTTCCCATTATGGCCATGGTGGGGCCCCCGTGTCTAAGTTTTGCTTAAGGCCTCACAAAGCCTAGAGCCTTCAGAAAAGGTTCCTGTACTACTTCAATCCGACTTCTAGGCGACTTATACCCATGGATGATACCAAGTCAGCAGATGACCCCACTGTCTAGGCATACTCGGTCTAAAGAACAATATCATTGCATAAATGTATGTTACACGCACATAGGACTGCCTTGGTGTGAATGGACCCTAATAGTAAAAGTCATATCAAAAGGTATGCACAGTAAGAATAATGAAGAACCAAAAGGGCTGTACCAAAAATATTGAAAAAGTGGGCATACGTTATTATTTATTACCTCTTGGCACTGGCGGTATGCAAATATTCGGCCTCTCGGCAGGTGGGCTTTGGCACCGGGAGGCTAAATATTTGCGTACAATTTTGCAAATACAGCTACCAGCAGCTAACAGAAAGCTCCCGATTGCTACTTGCGATCAGGAGCTTTCCAATCATGTGACCGCCGTGACAGCCAATCATGGCGGTCACATAATCATAAACCCCACCTCCCAGGATTTGAAACCCCTTAAAGGGCTGGGAGGCGACAGAGTCAAGGGGTTAATTTACATAGGTCCTTCAAATTTGACATGTTGGTACAGTAATCCTGCGTACACACAGTTGGAATTTCCGATGGAAAAAGTCAGATGGGAGCTTTTCGTCTGATATTCTGACCGTGTGTATGCCCCATCGGACTTTTTCTGTCGGAATTTCCAAATTCCGACGTGCTAAATTTCGACGCATGCTCGGAAACAAATCGACGCATGTTCGGAAGCATAGAACTTAATTTTCTCGGCTCGTCGTAGTCTTTTACGTCACCGCGTTTTTGGCAGTCAAAAGTTCACCGAACTTTTGTGTGACCGTGTGTGTACAAGGCAAGCTTGAGCGGAATTCCGTCTGAAAAAACATCCAATTTTTTTCCAACGGAAATTCTGCCTGTGTGTACGCGGCATAACTCTTTCTCTATAATAGCTCTTCTTCTTTTTCGTTGCAGGTAAATATTGGATCCCAATATCCAATATTTGTTTTGTTTGGTTTGTTAACTTACATAGGTCCTTCAAATTTGACATGTTGGTGGAGTAACACTTTCTCTATAGTAGCTCTTCTTTTTCATATGGCCCTTCAAATTTGACATGCTGGTAGAGTAACAGTTTCTATATAGTAGCTCCTCTTCTTCTTTTTCATAGGTCCTTCAAATTTGACATGTTGGTAGAGTAATGCCTCGTACACACGACCGGTTTTCCTGACATGCCAAAAACCGTTGTTTTTCCCGACGTAATTCCTCTCAAGCCTGCCTTGCATACACACGATCAGGCAAAAAAAACGCTTGAGCAAAGCGCGGTGACGTACAACACGTACGACGGCACTATAAAGGGGAAGTTCCATTAAAATGGCGCCACCCTTTGGGCTGCTTTTGCTGATCCTCTTGTTATTAAAAGTTTGGTGAGAGACGATTCGCGATTTTCAGCCTTGTGCTTTCCAGTCTGTTACAGCGTGACGAATGTGCTATCTCCATTACGAACGCTAGTTTTACCAGAACGAGCGCTCCCGTCTCATACTTGATTCTGAGCATGCGCGGTTTTTCTCCCCTCGGAAAAGCATACACACGAGCGGTTTTCACGACCAGAAAAAGACCGATGTTAAACACGACGGGGAAAAAATAGAGCAGGTTTTAATTTTTTTGTGGGCAGTTTTCTCGTCGGGAAGACTGCTATGGAGCATACACACGACCGGTTTTCCTGACCAATCTAAAAAATGGCAGTTTTCTCGTCTGGAAAATAGGTCATGTGTACGAGGCATTACTCTTTCTCTATAGTAGCTCTCCTTCTTCTTTTTTATTGCAGGTAAATAATGGATTCCAAGCAGAAGCAACATGCGACCATTGAGTTCTTGATGAAGGAGGGGTACAGGCTGTCTGACATCCAGAGAAGGCTACAGAATGCTTATGGAGATGACTAGGGATGAGCTTCGTGTTCGAGTCGAACATACGTTCGACTCGAACATCGGCTGTTCGATCGTTCGACGAAGATCGAACGATTTGGGCCGTTCGCGCCAAATTCGAGTGACGCGAACGGCCCACAATGCACTACGCCATCGCAGTGTCATCCAGGCGCTGTGATTGGCCAAGCATGCACTGTGACCCCGCATGCTTGGCCAATCACAGCGCCGGCAGCGAGGAGAGCAATGATTGGCCACAGGCAGGATGCCTGTGGCCAATTATTGCTGAGGGTGTTTAGTACACGCCCCACACTATAAAAGGCCGCCAGCACGGCGGCCTAGTGTAGTGTGTTCCGGAGCAGGGATAGAGCAGCATAGGCAGGGACAGTGACTTTTATTTCTTTCTTGCTTAACCTGGATTCCTTTAGTTTAGGGAAAGAGAAGGATAGGTAGGGAGAGTGTCAGTGTGTTTTGTGCTTGTGCTATATTGTGCTTAAAAAAAACATTTTTTCTAGGGACAGAAAACTGTAGGTAGGGAGAGTGTGTCAGTTTCTTTCACTGTCAAAGTCCTTGTTTCCAGGGACCTGGAAGGACAGTGAGTGAATTCTCCTTGTGCTAAATTGTGCTTAAAAAAAACATTTTTTCTAGGGACAGAAAACTGTAGGTAGGGAGAGTGTGTCAGTTTCTTTCACTGTCAAAGTCCTTGTTTCCAGGGACCTGGAAGGACAGTGAGTGAATTCTCCTTGTGCTAAATTGTGCTTAAAAAAAACATTTTTTCTAGGGACAGAAAACTGCAGGTAGGGAGAGTGTGTCAGTTTCTTTCACTGTCAAAGTCCTTGTTTCCAGGGACCTGGAAGGACAGTGAGTGAATTCTCCTTGTGCTAAATTGTGCTTAAAAAAAACATTTTTTCTAGGGACAGAAAACTGTAGGTAGGGAGAGTGTGTCAGTTTCTTTCACTGTCAAAGTCCTTGTTTCCAGGGACCTGGAAGGACAGTGAGTGAATTCTCCTTGTGCTAAATTGTGCTTAAAAAAAACATTTTTTCTAGGGACAGAAAACTGTAGGTAGGGAGAGTGTGTCAGTTTCTTTCACTGTCAAAGTCCTTGTTTCCAGGGACCTGGAAGGACAGTGAGTGAATTCTCCTTGTGCTAAATTGTGCTTAAAAAAAACATTTTTTCTAGGGACAGAAAACTGTAGGTAGGGAGAGTGTGTCAGTTTCTTTCACTGTCAAAGTCCTTGTTTCCAGGGACCTGGAAGGACAGTGAGTGAATTCTCCTTGTGCTAAATTGTGCTTAAAAAAAACATTTTTTCTAGGGACAGAAAACTGTAGGTAGGGAGAGTGTGTCAGTTTCTTTCACTGTCAAAGTCCTTGTTTCAAGGGACAGAGAAGGACACCTGAAGGTAGCCCTTATTGCTTTTTTCCCATCTCCCTGCAGGCCATCTATTAGAATGTCTGGAAGGTAGTGATGAGCCGAACACCCCCGGGTTCGGTTCGCACCAGAACCCGCGAACGGACCGAAAGTTCGAACGAACATTAGAACCCTATTAAATACAATGGATGCGAACGTTCGAATTCTAAAGTGCTAATTATAACAACTATTATGCATGTTATTGTCCTAAAAAGGGTTTGGGAACCCGGGTTCTGCACCAGGGGACATGTATCAATGCAAAAAGAAGTTTTAAAAACGGACGTTTTTCGGGAGCAGTCATTTTAATGATGCATAAAGTGAAAAAAAAAAAGTCAAATATTCCTTTAAATATCGTACCTGGGGGGTGTCTAAAGTATGCCTGTGAAGTGCCACGTGTTTCCCGTGTTTAGAACTGTCCCTGCACAAAATGACACTTCTAAAGGAAAAAAAAGCCATTTAAAACTGCTTGCGGCTTTAATGTAATGTCTGGTCCCGGTAATATGGATGAAATTCTTTAAGAAAAATGGCATAGCTACCCCATGACCCCCCCCCTACCCCAGCCCATTACCAGCCCCTTTGGGTCTTGTATGGATATTAAGGGGAACCCCGCACATAAAATAAAAAAGGCCCTATATACTCTGAACAGCCCTATACAGGCGGTGCATACAAGACAGGGACTGTAGGTTTGTTCTTATGTAGAGTCTGTTTGTAATTTTGAACAGGTACATTGTTGAAGTGTAGCTCCAGACCAAAAATCTATTTTTAAACTTTTTGGAAAACATAGGTAAGGGTTATCACCCCTGTAACATTTGTTTTGCTGTCTGTGCCCCTGTTCAGAACATTTCACCTCACTTTCCGTCCCAATGACAACTGTTTTTGAAATGTGGTGTTTTTCTTGAAACAAGGATTGCTGATAAAGCATCAGTACAGAGGAGACACCTTTCTCCCATATTTATTCTTACAGGAGAGAATTTTCCTCCCTAGTGGTAGATTTCCTCTCACTTCCTGTTGTCTTCTTGCGTTTGCAAGTAGGAGTCGTTTGTAAGTTGGATGTTTGAAAGTAGGGACCTGCCGTATATACTCTGCAGAAATAGGCCCCTTAGTTGTTGGTGTTGGCACAACACTGTAAGCACTCACAGTTACTCTTGGTTGGTGCTGGAACGCCCTGCTGTCAACTATTATATCAGGAATTTTAATTACATATAATTGTTGAACAGTGGTAGTAAAAATTGGGCCTTTGATGGTGGTGCTGGTGCCACAACACTGTAAGCCCTGACAGTTACTCTTGGTGGGTGCAGCAATGGGCCCTGCTGTGAATTATTAGATCAAGAATTGTAATTACATGCCCCTGTTGAACAGGGGCTGAAAAATTGGGCCTTAGGCACTGGTGGCACAACACTGCAACTCCTCACAGATACTGTACTTGGAGCACACCAATGAGCCCTGTTGCAAAGTATTGCTTCAAAAATTGTAATGACACGCCCCTGTTAAACAGGAGCTGAAAAATTGGGCCTTAGGCACTGGTGGCACAACACTGCAACTCCTCACAGATACTGTACTTGGAGCACACCAATGAGCCCTGTTGCAAAGTATTGCTTCAAAAATTGTAATGACACGCCCCTGTTAAACAGGGGCTGAAAAATTGGGCCTTAGGCACTGGTGGCACAACACTGCAACTCCTCACAGATACTGTACTTGGAGCACAGCAATGAGCCCTGTTGCAAAGTATTGCTTCAAAAATTGTAATTACACGCCCCTGTTAAACAGGGGCTGAAAAATTGGGCGTTAGGCACTGGTGGCGGCACCCATAAACAAAAATGATCTTACAAGCTATCATCATCAATCGTATCATTGAGGACTCGGAGGAGGAGGATAGCCAGTCAACATAACAGCACAGGCACTCAGCATCAGCATCAGTCTTGAAGGGATGTGACATGTTAAAATCAATTAGTCTGTTATATCAGCATCAGGTGTGTGGTAGCTGGTGGTGATCCAAGACTGGTTCATCTTGATGAAAGTCAGTCGATCAACCGAGTCGGTGGACAGGCGCACCCTGTGATCCGTGACAAATCCTCCAGCAGCACTGAATGTGCGTTCCGAAAGAACGCTGGATGCAGGACAGGCCAGTAGCTCAATTGCATACTGTGCAAGCTCTGGCCAGTGATCCATCCTCAAGACCCAGTAAGCCAGAGGATTTTCGGTGGGGAAGGTGTCCAAGTCTGACCTTGCCCCTAGATATTCCTGCACCATGTTTATCAGACGCTGGCGATGGTTGCTGGAACCGATCATACTTTGGGGCTGCGGACTAAAGAATTGTCTGAACGCATCGGTCAGACGGCCACCTTCCCCACCGCTCCTTCTTTGACTGGCCGAAGCCTCAGCAACTCGTTGTCCAGGACCAGGAGTTTGCAACCTCCCAGTCTCTGGGAACGCGTTGCACAGACCTTTCTGCAAGGCCTCCCGGAGTTGTCTCATCCTCTGCTCCCTCTGCGACGGTAACATAAGGTCCGCAACCTTACCCTTGTACCGTGGATCAAGGAGAGTGGCCAGCCAGTAATGGTCCCTCTCCTTGATCCGAAGAATACGAGGATCCTTCCGCAGACTTTGCAGGATCAGGGAGGCCATGCAGCGTAGGTTTGCTGAGGCATTCGCTCCGGAGTCCTCTGGGTCACTAAGGACGACATGATCCGCAGCCACCTCCTCCCAGCCACGTACAAGTCCACTGGTTTCTTGGGACTGTAAATCATCCCTAAAAGACTGCTGCTGATGATGCTGAGTGCCAGCCTCCACCTCCATGCTGACACAATCCTCCTCCTCCTCCTCCTCCTCCTCCTCCTCTTCCTGTGCGATGGGTGGGACAGAAGGAACACTGTCTGGGTAAAGGGGGCCTTGAGAGGCAAGGAAGTCCTCCTCTTCCTGCCTCTGTTCTGCCTCAAGTGCCCTGTCCATTATTCCACGCAGCGTGTGCTCCAACAGGTGGACAAGAGGTACAGTGTCACTGATGCATGCACTGTCACTGCTCACCATCCTCGTGGCCTCCTCAAATGGTGCCAGGACAGTGCATGCATCCCTGATCATGCCCCACTGGCGTGGAGAAAAAAAACCAAGCTCCCCTGACCCTGTCCTGGTGCCGTAGTCGCACAGGTACTCATTGATGGCCCTCTGCTGCGTGTGCAGCCGCTGCAGCATGGCCAACGTTGAGTTCCACCTGGTGGGCATGTCACATATAAGGCGGTTCTTGGGCAGGTTCAACTCCTTTTGCAGCTCAGCCAGGCGAGCACTGGCATTATAAGATCTGCGGAAATGCACACAGACTTTCCTGGCCTGCCTCAGGACATCCTGTAAGCCCGGGTACCTGCCCAAGAAGCGCTGCACCACCAGGTTAAGGACGCGAGCCACACAGGGCACATGGGTCAGTTGTCCCTGTCGGAGGGCGGAGAGGAGGTTGGTGCCATTGTCGCAAACCACCATTCCTGGCTTAAGCTGGCGTGGCGTCAACCACCTCTCGGCCTGGCCCTGCAGAGCAGACAGGACCTCTGCCCCAGTGTGGCTTCTGTCCCCCAAACACACCAGCGCAAGCACGGCATGGCATCTTTTTGCCTGCGTACTTGCGTAGCCCCGTGAACGGCTACGGAGCACCGCTGGTTCATAGGACAAACCACAGGAAGAGGCCATGGAGGAAGAAGAAGAGGAGGGGGTGGAGGAGAGAGGTGTGTCACAACCAGTAGTAGCATTTTGGAGGCGTGGCGGTGGGACAACCTCCAACACTACTGCACCTTGTCCTGAATCCTTCCCAGCTGCCAAAAGAGTGACCCAATGGGCCGTGAAAGAAAGGTAACGTCCCTGTCCATGCCTGCTGGACCATGAGTCAGCGGTAATATGCACCTTACCGCTGACCGCCCTGTCCAGCGAGGCCAAGACATTGCCTTCCACATGCCGGTAGAGAGCCGGAATAGCCTTCCGTGAGAAAAAGTGGCGTTTGGGAACCTGCCACTGAGGAACCGCACATTGCACAAACTCACGGAAGGGGGCCGAGTCTACCAACTGAAAAGGCAGCAGTTGAAGCGCTAGCAATTTAGCCAAGCTAGCATTCAACCGCTGGGCATGTGGATGGCTGGGAGTGAACTTCTTTCGACGGTCCAGCAGCTGGGGCAGGGAAATTTGCCTGCTAGAATCGGACGTCGGTGTACTGCTAGCAGAGTGGGCGCAAGTACTTGGCTGTGACACACCTAATTCTACACCTTCATTCCTCTCAGTGCATGTTTCAGAGAGGACTGAAGTTATAGTGGGGTTGGAGATCCCAGCTGATGCGGTGCAAGGAGAGGTCCGCTTTGTTCTTTGGTGTGGGTCTTTGAGGTAGGCTTGCCAACGAGCTGCATGGCAGGTCAACATATGTCTGGTCAGGCATGTGGTACCCAAGCGGCTGATGTTTTGGCCACGCGATATACGCTTGAGACATATGTTGCAAACAGCAGCTGTGCGATCTGATGCACTAGCCTCAAAAAAGGCCCACACCAAAGAACTTTTTGAATGACGGGCAGAGGCAGCGCCCTGCACAGGCGGAGCTCTGCGGTGTGATTCCGTCGGTGTACTGCCCTTACGCTGGCCACCAAAGGGCATCCTGCCTCGTTGGAGATGTGCCTCCTCCTCATCCTCCTCCTCCTCCTCTCTCCTATTAGGCACCCACGTGGAGTCAGTGACCTCATCATCCCCTCCCTCCTCATCACTGGAGCCAATCTGGCAGTATGCTGCAGCTGCTGGAACATGACTGCCAGATTGGTGTCCTTCTTGAGCATCCCCTCTGTCTGCTCTCACGCTACTGCCTTCCTCTAGCTGGGTTTCATCATCAGACCCTTCGAAACGCTGGGCATCCTCCTGGAGCATGTACCCAACACTGTGCTGAAACAGTTCGGGGGACTCCTCAGGAGGAGGACATGGTGGGTCTAGGGAAGGAGTGACTGATGATTTGTCTGACATTGATACCAGGGAAGACGACGCTTTGGCAGCTGCTTTTCCAGTACCCTGAGCCTGGGTGAGAGAGGATGAGGAGGAGGAGGAGGGCTTGGTCATCCACTCTACCAAGTCTTCGGCATGATGTGGCTCAACATGTCCAGCTGCCGAAAAGAAGGACAAGCGTGTCCCATGGCCATGTGCTGATGACAATGCACCGCGTCCACGACCAGCACTGTTGCCCCCAGACACAGAGCCTGCTTGCCCTCTTTTATTGCCTCCTGACTGTCTGCCTCTCCTTGTTTGCCTTCCAGACATTCTAATAGATGGCCTGCAGGGAGATGGGAAAAAAGCAATAAGGGCTACCTTCAGGTGTCCTTCTCTGTCCCTTGAAACAAGGACTTTCACAGTGAAAGAAACTGACACTCTCCCTACCTACAGTTTTCTGTCCCTAGAAAAAATGTTTTTTTTAATCACAATATAGCACAAGGACAATTCACTCACTGTCCTTACAGGTCCCTGGAAACAAGGACTTGCAGAGTGAAAGAAAAAAAACACTCTCCCTACCTACAGTTTTCTGTCCCTAGAAAAAATGTTTTTTTTAATCACAATATAGCACAAGGACAATTCACTCACTGTCCTTCCAGGTCCCTGGAAACAAGGACTTGCAGAGTGAAATAAACTGACACTCTCCCTACCTACAGTTTTCTGTCCCTAGAATAAATGTTTTTTTTAAGCACAATATAGCACAAGGAGAATTCACTCACTGTCCTTCCAGGTCCCTGGAAACAAGGACTTGCAGAGTGAAAGAAAAAAAACACTCTCCCTACCTACAGTTTTCTGTCCCTAGAAAAAATGTTTTTTTTAATCACAATATAGCACAAGGACAATTCACTCACTGTCCTTCCAGGTCCCTGGAAACAAGGACTTGCAGAGTGAAATAAACTGACACTCTCCCTACCTACAGTTTTCTGTCCCTAGAATAAATGTTTTTTTTAAGCACAATATAGCACAAGGACAATTCACTCACTGTCCTTACAGGTCCCTGGAAACAAGGACTTGCAGAGTGAAAGAAAAAAAACACTCTCCCTACCTACAGTTTTCTGTCCCTAGAAAAAATGTTTTTTTTAATCACAATATAGCACAAGGACAATTCACTCACTGTCCTTACAGGTCCCTGGAAACAAGGACTTGCAGAGTGAAAGAAAAAAAACACTCTCCCTACCTACAGTTTTCTGTCCCTAGAAAAAATGTTTTTTTTAATCACAATATAGCACAAGGACAATTCACTCACTGTCCTTCCAGGTCCCTGGAAACAAGGACTTGCAGAGTGAAATAAACTGACACTCTCCCTACCTACAGTTTTCTGTCCCTAGAATAAATGTTTTTTTTAAGCACAATATAGCACAAGGACAATTCACTCACTGTCCTTACAGGTCCCTGGAAACAAGGACTTGCAGAGTGAAAGAAAAAAAACACTCTCCCTACCTACAGTTTTCTGTCCCTAGAAAAAATGTTTTTTTTAATCACAATATAGCACAAGGACAATTCACTCACTGTCCTTACAGGTCCCTGGAAACAAGGACTTGCAGAGTGAAATAAACTGACACTCTCCCTACCTACAGTTTTCTGTCCCTAGAATAAATGTTTTTTTTAAGCACAATATAGCACAAGGAGAATTCACTCACTGTCCTTCCAGGTCCCTGGAAACAAGGACTTGCAGAGTGAAAGAAAAAAAACACTCTCCCTACCTACAGTTTTCTGTCCCTAGAAAAAATGTTTTTTTTAATCACAATATAGCACAAGGACAATTCACTCACTGTCCTTCCAGGTCCCTGGAAACAAGGACTTGCAGAGTGAAATAAACTGACACTCTCCCTACCTACAGTTTTCTGTCCCTAGAATAAATGTTTTTTTTAAGCACAATATAGCACAAGGACAATTCACTCACTGTCCTTACAGGTCCCTGGAAACAAGGACTTGCAGAGTGAAAGAAAAAAAACACTCTCCCTACCTACAGTTTTCTGTCCCTAGAAAAAATGTTTTTTTTAATCACAATATAGCACAAGGACAATTCACTCACTGTCCTTACAGGTCCCTGGAAACAAGGACTTGCAGAGTGAAAGAAAAAAAACACTCTCCCTACCTACAGTTTTCTGTCCCTAGAAAAAATGTTTTTTTTAATCACAATATAACACAAGGACAATTCACTCACTGTCCTTCCAGGTCCCTGGAAACAAGGACTTGCAGAGTGAAATAAACTGACACTCTCCCTACCTACAGTTTTCTGTCCCTAGAATAAATGTTTTTTTTAAGCACAATATAGCACAAGGACAATTCACTCACTGTCCTTACAGGTCCCTGGAAACAAGGACTTGCAGAGTGAAAGAAAAAAAACACTCTCCCTACCTACAGTTTTCTGTCCCTAGAAAAAATGTTTTTTTTAATCACAATATAGCACAAGGACAATTCACTCACTGTCCTTACAGGTCCCTGGAAACAAGGACTTGCAGAGTGAAATAAACTGACACTCTCCCTACCTACAGTTTTCTGTCCCTAGAATAAATGTTTTTTTTAAGCACAATATAGCACAAGGAGAATTCACTCACTGTCCTTCCAGGTCCCTGGAAACAAGGACTTGCAGAGTGAAAGAAAAAAAACACTCTCCCTACCTACAGTTTTCTGTCCCTAGAAAAATTTTTTTTTTAATCACAATATAGCACAAGGACAATTCACTCACTGTCCTTCCAGGTCCCTGGAAACAAGGACTTGCAGAGTGAAATAAACTGACACTCTCCCTACCTACAGTTTTCTGTCCCTAGAATAAATGTTTTTTTTAAGCACAATATAGCACAAGGAGAATTCACTCACTGTCCTTCCAGGTCCCTGGAAACAAGGACTTGCAGAGTGAAAGAAAAAAAACACTCTCCCTACCTACAGTTTTCTGTCCCTAGAAAAAATGTTTTTTTTAATCACAATATAGCACAAGGACAATTCACTCACTGTCCTTCCAGGTCCCTGGAAACAAGGACTTGCAGAGTGAAATAAACTGACACTCTCCCTACCTACAGTTTTCTGTCCCTAGAATAAATGTTTTTTTTAAGCACAATATAGCACAAGGACAATTCACTCACTGTCCTTACAGGTCCCTGGAAACAAGGACTTGCAGAGTGAAAGAAAAAAAACACTCTCCCTACCTACAGTTTTCTGTCCCTAGAAAAAATGTTTTTTTTAATCACAATATAGCACAAGGACAATTCACTCACTGTCCTTACAGGTCCCTGGAAACAAGGACTTGCAGAGTGAAAGAAAAAAAACACTCTCCCTACCTACAGTTTTCTGTCCCTAGAAAAAATGTTTTTTTTAATCACAATATAACACAAGGACAATTCACTCACTGTCCTTCCAGGTCCCTGGAAACAAGGACTTGCAGAGTGAAATAAACTGACACTCTCCCTACCTACAGTTTTCTGTCCCTAGAATAAATGTTTTTTTTAAGCACAATATAGCACAAGGACAATTCACTCACTGTCCTTACAGGTCCCTGGAAACAAGGACTTGCAGAGTGAAAGAAAAAAAACACTCTCCCTACCTACAGTTTTCTGTCCCTAGAAAAAATGTTTTTTTTAATCACAATATAGCACAAGGACAATTCACTCACTGTCCTTACAGGTCCCTGGAAACAAGGACTTGCAGAGTGAAATAAACTGACACTCTCCCTACCTACAGTTTTCTGTCCCTAGAATAAATGTTTTTTTAATCACAATATAGCACAAGGACAATTCAGTCACTGTCCTTCCAGGTCCCTGGAAACAAGGACTTGCAGAGTGAAATAAACTGACACTCTCCCTACCTACAGTTTTCTGTCCCTAGAATAAATGTTTTTTTTTAAGCACAATATAGCACAAGGACAATTCACTCACTGTCCTTACAGGTCCCTGGAAACAAGGACTTGCAGAGTGAAAGAAAAAAAACACTCTCCCTACCTACAGTTTTCTGTCCCTAGAAAAAATGTTTTTTTTAAGCACAATATAGCACAAGGACAATTCACTCACTGTCCTTACAGGTCCCTGGAAACAAGGACTTGCAGAGTGAAAGAAAAAAAACACTCTCCCTACCTACAGTTTTCTGTCCCTAGAAAAAATGTTTTTTTTAATCACAATATAGCACAAGGACAATTCACTCACTGTCCTTACAGGTCCCTGGAAACAAGGACTTGCAGAGTGAAAGAAACTGACACTGTCCCTACCTACAGTTTTCTGTCCCTAGAATAAATGTTTTTTTTAAGCACAATATAGCACAAGGAGAATTCACTCACTGTCCTTCCAGGTCCCTGGAAACAAGGACTTGCAGAGTGAAATAAACTGACACTCTCCCTACCTACAGTTTTCTGTCCCTAGAATAAATGTTTTTTTTAAGCACAATATAGCACAAGGACAATTCACTCACTGTCCTTACAGGTCCCTGGAAACAAGGACTTGCAGAGTGAAAGAAACTGACACTCTCCCTACCTACAGTTTTCTGTCCCTAGAATAAATGTTTTTTTAAGCACAATATAGCACAAGGACAATTCACTCACTGTCCTTCCAGGTCCCTGGAAACAAGGACTTGCAGAGTGAAAGAAACTGACACTGTCCCTACCTACAGTTTTCTGTCCCTAGAATAAATGTTTTTTTTAAGCACACTATAGCACAAGCACAAAACACACTGACACTCTCCCTACCTATCCTTCTCTTTCCCTAAACTAAAGGAATCCAGGTTAAGCAAGAAAGAAATAACAGTCACTGTCCCTGCCTATGCTGCTCTATCCCTGCTCCGGAACACACTACACTAGGCCGCCGTGCTGGCGGCCTTTTATAGTGTGGGGCGTGTACTAAACCCCCTCAGCAATAATTGGCCACAGGCATCCTGCCTGTGGCCAATCATTGCTCTCCTCGCTGCCGGCGCTGTGATTGGCCAAGCATGCGGGGTCACAGTGCATGCTTGGCCAATCACAGCGCCTGGATGACACTGCGATGGCGTAGTGCATTGTGGGCCGTTCGCGTCACTCGAATTTGGCGCGAACGGCCCAAATCGTTCGATCTTCGTCGAACGATCGAACAGCCGATGTTCGAGTCGAACGTATGTTCGACTCGAACACGAAGCTCATCCCTACTGGAAGGCAAACAAGGAGAGGCAGACAGTCAGGAGGCAATAAAAGAGGGCAAGCAGGCTCTGTGTCTGGGGGCAACAGTGCTGGTCGTGGACGCGGTGCATTGTCATCAGCACATGGCCATGGGACACGCTTGTCCTTCTTTTCGGCAGCTGGACATGTTGAGCCACATCATGCCGAAGACTTGGTAGAGTGGATGACCAAGCCCTCCTCCTCCTCCTCATCCTCTCTCACCCAGGCTCAGGGTACTGGAAAAGCAGCTGCCAAAGCGTCCTCTTCCCTGGTATCAATGTCAGACTCATCATCAGTCACTCCTTCCCTAGACCCACCATGTCCTCCTCCTGAGGAGTCCCCCGAACTGTTTCAGCACAGTGTTGGGTACATGCTCCAGGAGGATGCCCAGCGTTTCGAAGGGTCTGATGATGAAACCCAGCTAGAGGAAGGCAGTAGCGTGAGAGCAGACAGAGGGGATGCTCAAGAAGGACACCAATCTGGCAGTCATGTTCCAGCAGCTGCAGCATACTGCCAGATTGGCTCCAGTGATGAGGAGGGAGGTGATGATGAGGTCACTGACTCCACGTGGGTGCCTAATAGGAGAGAGGAGGAGGAGGAGGATGAGGAGGAGGCACATCTCCAACGAGGCAGGATGCCCTTTGGTGGCCAGCGTAAGGGCAGTACACCGACGGAATCACACCGCAGAGCTCCGCCTGTGCAGGGCGCTGCCTCTGCCCGTCATTCAAAAAGTTCTTTGGTGTGGGCCTTTTTTGAGGCTAGTGCATCAGATCGCACAGCTGCTGTTTGCAACATATGTCTCAAGCGTATATCGCGTGGCCAAAACATCAGCCGCTTGGGTACCACATGCCTGACCAGACATATGTTGACCTGCCATGCAGCTCGTTGGCAAGCCTACCTGAAAGACCCACACCAAAGAACAAAGCGGACCTCTCCTTGCACCGCATCAGCTGGGATCTCCAACCCCACTATAACTTCAGTCCTCTCTGAAACATGCACTGAGAGGAATGAAGGTGTAGAATTAGGTGTGTCACAGCCAAGTACTTGCGGCCACTCTGCTAGCAGTACACCGACGTCCGATTCTAGCAGGCAAATTTCCCTGCCCCAGCTGCTGGACCGTCGAAAGAAGTTCACTCCCAGCCATCCACATGCCCAGCGGTTGAATGCTAGCTTGGCTAAATTGCTAGCGCTTCAACTGCTGCCTTTTCAGTTGGTAGACTCGGCCCCCTTCCGTGAGTTTGTGCAATGTGCGGTTCCTCAGTGGCAGGTTCCCAAACGCCACTTTTTCTCACGGAAGGCTATTCCGGCTCTCTACCGGCATGTGGAAGGCAATGTCTTGGCCTCGCTGGACAGGGCGGTCAGCGGTAAGGTGCATATTACCGCTGACTCATGGTCCAGCAGGCATGGACAGGGACGTTACCTTTCTTTCACGGCCCATTGGGTCACTCTTTTGGCAGCTGGGAAGGATGCAGGACAAGGTGCAGTAGTGTTGGAGGTTGTCCCACCGCCACACCTCCAAAATGCTACTACTGGTTGTGACACACCTCTCTCCTCCACCCCCTCCTCTTCTTCTTCCTCCATGGCCTCTTCCTGTGGTTTGTCCTATGAACCAGCGGTGCTCCGTAGCCGTTCACGGGGCTACGCAAGTACGCAGGCAAAAAGATGCCATGCCGTGCTTGCGCTGGTGTGTTTGGGGGACAGAAGCCACACTGGGGCAGAGGTCCTGTCTGCTCTGCAGGGCCAGGCCGAGAGGTGGTTGACGCCACGCCAGCTTAAGCCAGGAATGGTGGTTTGCGACAATGGCACCAACCTCCTCTCCGCCCTCCGACAGGGACAACTGACCCATGTGCCCTGTGTGGCTCACGTCCTTAACCTGGTGGTGCAGCGGTTCTTGGGCAGGTACCCGGGCTTACAGGATGTCCTGAGGCAGGCCAGGAAAGTCTGTGTGCATTTCCGCAGATCTTATAATGCCAGTGCTCGCCTGGCTGAGCTGCAAAAGGAGTTGAACCTGCCCAAGAACCGCCTTATATGTGACATGCCCACCAGGTGGAACTCAACGTTGGCCATGCTGCAGCGGCTGCACACGCAGCAGAGGGCCATCAATGAGTACCTGTGCGACTACGGCACCAGGACAGGGTCAGGGGAGCTTGGTTTTTTTTCTCCACGCCAGTGGGGCATGATCAGGGATGCATGCACTGTCCTGGCACCATTTGAGGAGGCCACGAGGATGGTGAGCAGTGACAGTGCATGCATCCTTGACACTGTACCTCTTGTCCACCTGTTGGAGCACACGCTGCGTGGAATAATGGACAGGGCACTTGAGGCAGAACAGAGGCAGGAAGAGGAGGACTTCCTTGCCTCTCAAGGCCCCCTTTACCCAGACAGTGTTCCTTCTGTCCCACCCATCGCACAGGAAGAGGAGGAGGAGGAGGAGGAGGAGGAGGAGGAGGAGGAGGATTGTGTCAGCATGGAGGTGGAGGCTGGCACTCAGCATCATCAGCAGCAGTCTTTTAGGGATGATTTACAGTCCCAAGAAACCAGTGGACTTGTACGTGGCTGGGAGGAGGTGGCTGCGGATCATGTCGTCCTTAGTGACCCAGAGGACTCCGGACCAAATGCCTCAGCAAACCTACGCTGCATGGCCTCCCTGATCCTGCAAAGTCTGCGGAAGGATCCTCGTATTCTTCGGATCAAGGAGAGGGACCATTACTGGCTGGCCACTCTCCTTGATCCACGGTACAAGGGTAAGGTTGCGGACCTTATGTTACCGTCGCAGAGGGAGCAGAGGATGAGACAACTCCGGGAGGCCTTGCAGAAAGGTCTGTGCAACGTGTTCCCAGAGACTGGGAGGTTACAAACTCCTGGTCCTGGACAACGAGTTGCTGAGGCTTCGGCCAGTCAAAGAAGGAGCGGTGGGGAAGGTGGCCGTCTGACCGATGCGTTCAGACAATTCTTTAGTCCGCAGCCCCAAAGTATGATCGGTTCCAGCAACCATCGCCAGCGTCTGATAAACATGGTGCAGGAATATCTAGGGGCAAGGTCAGACTTGGACACCTTCCCCACCGAAAATCCTCTGGCTTACTGGGTCTTGAGGATGGATCACTGGCCAGAGCTTGCACAGTATGCAATTGAGCTACTGGCCTGTCCTGCATCCAGCGTTCTTTCGGAACGCACATTCAGTGCTGCTGGAGGATTTGTCACGGATCACAGGGTGCGCCTGTCCACCGACTCGGTTGATCGACTGACTTTCATCAAGATGAACCAGTCTTGGATCACCACCAGCTACCACACACCTGATGCTGATATAACAGACTAATTGATTTTAACATGTCACATCCCTTCAAGACTGATGCTGATGCTGAGTGCCTGTGCTGTTATGTTGACTGGCTATCCTCCTCCTCCGAGTCCTCAATGATACGATTGATGATGATAGCTTGGAAGATCATTTTTGTTTATGGGTGCCGCCACCAGTGGCTAAGGCCCAATTTTTCAGCCCCTGTTTTACAGGGGCGTGTAATTACAATTTTTTTAGCAATAATTTGCCATAGGGCTCATTGCTGTGCTCCAAGTACAGTATCTGTGAGGGGTTGGAGTGTTGTGGCACCAGTGCCTAAGGCCCAATTTTTCAGCCCCTGTTTAACAGGGGCGTGTCATTACAATTTTTGAAGCAATACTTTGCAACAGGGCTCATTGCTGTGCTCCAAGTACAGTATCTGTGAGGGGTTGTAGTGTTGTGCCACCAGTGCCTAAGGCCCAATTTTTCAGCCCCTGTTCAACAGGGGCATGCAATTACAATTCTTGATCTAATAATTCACAGCAGGGTCCATTGCTGCACCCACCAAGAGTAACTCTGAGGGCTTACAGTCTTGTGGCAACGCCACCACCACCACCACCACGAAAGGCCCAATTTTTCAGCCCCTGTTCAAAAGGGGCATGTAATTACAATTCTTGATCTAATAATTCACAGCAGGGCCCATTGCTGCACCCACCAAGAGTAACTGTCAGGGCTTACAGTGTTGTGGCACCAGCACCACCATCAAAGCCCCAATTTTTACTACCACTGTTCAACAATTATATGTAATTAAAATTCCTGATATAATAGTTGACAGCAGGGCGTTCCAGCACCAACCAAGAGTAACTGAGTGCTTACAGTGTTGTGCCAACACCAACAACTAAGGGGCCTATTTCTGCAGAGTATATACGGCAGGTCCCTACTTTCAAACATCCAACTTACAAACGACTCCTACTTGCAAACGAAAGAAGACAACAGGAAGTGAGAGGAAATCTACCCCTAGAAAGGAAAATTCTCTCCTGTAAGAATAAATATGGGAGAAAGGGGTCTCATCTGTACTGATGCTTTATCAGCAATCCTTGTTTCAAGAAAAACACCACATTTCAAAAACAGTTGTCATTGGGACGGAAAGTGAGGTGAAATGTTCTGAACAGGGGCACAGACAGCAAAACAAATGTTACAGGGGTGATAACCCTTACCTATGTTTCCCAAAAAGTTTAAAAATAGATTTTTGGGCTGGAGCTACACTTCAACAATGTACCTGTTCAAAATTACAAACAGATTCTACATAAGAACAAACCTACAGTCCCTGTCTTGTATGCACCGCCTGTATACGGCTGTTCAGAGTATATAGGGCCTTTTTTATTTTATGTGCGGGGTTCCCCTTAATATCCATACAAGACCCAAAGGGGCTGGTAATGGGCTGGGGTAGGGGGGGGGGGGTCATGGGGTAGCTATGCCATTTTTCTTAAAGAATTTCATCCATATTACCGGGACCAGACATTACATTAAAGCCGCAAGCAGTTTTAAATGGCTTTTTTTTCCTTTAGAAGTGTCATTTTGTGCAGGGACAGTTCTAAACACGGGAAACACGTGGCACTTCACAGGCATACTTTAGACACCCCCCAGGTACGATATTTAAAGGAATATTTGACTTTTTTTTTTTCACTTTATGCATCATTAAAATGACTGCTCCCGAAAAACGACCGTTTTTAAAACTTCTTTTTGCATTGATACATGTCCCCTGGTGCAGAACCCGGGTTCCCAAACCCTATTTATGACAATAACATGCATAATAGTTGTTATAATTAGCACTTTAGAATTCGAACGTTCGCATCCATTGTATTTAATAGGGTTCTAATGTTCGTTCGAACTTTCGGTCCGTTCGCGGGTTCTGGTGCGAACCGAACCCGGGGGTGTTCGGCTCATCACTAGAGATGACACCATTGACAAGAGTAACCAATGATGGTGTCATCTCCATAAACATTTTGTAGCCTTCTGTGGATGTTGGACAGCCTACACCCCTCTTTTGTCAAGAACTCAATGGTGGTGCATTACTTCTTGGAATCTATTATTTACCTGTAATGAAAAAGAGGAAGAGCTGCTATAGAGGAAAAGTTACTCTATCAACATGTGCAACTTGAAGGACCTATGAAAGTTCATAAAAAAGTTATGCCCACTTTTGCATTACTTTTGGTAGAGCCCTCGTATTTCTCATGTATACTCCTGCCAACCTCTTTACGACAGGCACATGCTAGATAGCACTGCTAAATGATTGGCATGATAATCCATCGAGTCTCTCCCCACCTTTAAAGCGTCTCACATTCACATTGTCTGTAAGACACAATCTGCTATGACATGTTACACGTTAATGAGATTAATGGGCGAAACCTTTTTTGTCACCTAATTAACAAAAGACCTTGAGGGTCAGGAGCCACTTGTAATATTCCAATCTGACTGAACAATCTAATACATTTACGTAGAAGTGTACAGAATTGAAAATGTATTTGAGCTCTCATAAGATCCTTTGTATTCATAGAGTTAAGATAAGGTTTCAGAATCCAGTAACTGGCGAGCTGAAACATTTTCATTAGACCTAAGTAGAGAGTAAAGCTGTCCATACACCGTAGTATATCTTATTTCAATCAATGTTTCTTACAGTTTGCTTGGAAGATTTGTTTTCTGCTAGTTCAAGTTAACCCTCCCTTAAAGAGGAGGTCCACCCAATTTTTTTTTTAAAAGCCAGCAGCTGCAAATACAGTAGGTGCCGCCGACATTGTATATTCATCGCGATCCTATCGCTGAGATTTTCGGCGACAGGGGTGCCGACATCTCGGCGACACATGTCACGCTCGCTGCAATAGCGAGGAGACGCGGCACTGTATTGAATGGGGATCCGACGTGGATTCCCGCCAATACCAGGCACCGCGTTTGGTATGAATCCTGAGCGGGAACTCCACGCCAATTTTTAAAGAAAAAACCGGCGTGGGTTCCTCCTCCAGGAGCATACCAGGCTCTTGGGCCTGATCTGGATTTGAAGGGAAACCCTACGCCGAAAAAACGGCGTGGGGTCCCCCTCAAAATCCAAACCAGACCCTTATCCGAGCACGCAACCTGGCAGGCCGCAGGGGCAGAGGGGGGGGGGCGAGAGAGCGGCCCCCCTCCCTCCTGAACCGTACCAGGCCGCATGCCCTCAACATGGGGGGTTTGGTGCTCTGGGGCAGGGGGGCGACCTGCGGCCCCCCCAACCCCAGAGCACCCTACCCCCATGTTGATGAGGACAGGGCCTCTTCCCGACAACCCTGGCCGTTGGTTGTCGGGGTCTGCGGGCGGGGGGCTTATCGGAATCCGGGAGCCCCCTTTAATAAGGGGGCTCCCAGATCCCGGCCCCCCCACCCTATGTGAATGAGTATGGGGTACATCGTGCCCCTTACCCATTCACCTGGTAGAAAAAAAATGGCAATAAAAACACAACACAGTTTTTTTAAGTATTTTATTGCACAGCTCCGGGGGTCTCTTCCGTCTTCGGGGGTCTCCGGTGTCGTCGCCGCGCTCTCCGGTTCTTTCTTCTGCCGGGCCACCGCTATCTTCTTCCAGCTCTTTTGCTAGCGGGGCCCGGTCTTCTCCGTCGTCTCGTCCGGCTCTCCGTTGTCCTTCTGCCGGCCCCTCCACTATCTTCTTGCAGCTCTTTTGCTAGTGGAGGGCCGGTCTTCCCGTCGTCGCCGTTGGCGTCTTCTTCCCTCTTCTCCTCCTCGATGTTGACTCGTCGCTTCCTCTCACAGTAATGCTAAATCTTCGGTCCGCAGAGATTTATATAGGCTTCTCATGACGTCACAGTCACATGCTCCGGGTGGTCCCGGAGCATGTGACTGTGACGTCATGGGAACATGCGACTGTGACGTCATGAGAAGCCTATATAAATCTCTGCGGACCGAAGATTTAGCATTACTGCGAGAGGAAGCGACGAGTCAACATCGAGGAGGAGAAGAGGGAAGAAGATGCCGACAGGGACGACGGGAAGACTGGCCCCTCCACTAGCAAAAGAGCTGCAAGAAGATAGTGGAGGGGCTGGCAGAAGGACAACGGAGAGCGGGACGAGACGACGGGGAAGACTGGGCCTCCGCTAGCAAAAGAGCTGCAAGAAGATAGCGGAGGCCCGGCAGAAGAAAGAACCGGAGAGCGGGAGAAGAACCAGAGAGCGGGAGAAGAAGAAGGCGACGGAGAAGACCGGGCCCCGCTAGCAAAAGAGCTGGAAGAAGATAGTGGTGGCCCGGCAGAAGAAAGAACCGGAGAGCGCGGCGACGACACCAGAGACCCCCGAAGACGGAAGAGACCCCCGGAGCTGTGCAATAAAATACTTTAAAAAACTGTGTTGTGTTTCTATTGCCATTTTTTTTCCACCAGGTGAATGGGTAGGGGTACGATGTACCCCATACTCATTCACATAGGGTGGGGGGGCCGAGATTTGGGGGCCCCCTTATTAAAGGGGGCTCCCGGATTCCGATAAGCCCCCCGCCCGCAGATCCCGACAACCAACGGCCAGGATTGTCGGGAAGAGGCCCTGTCCTCATCAACATGGGGGCAGGGTGCTCTGGGGTGGGGGGGCCGCAGGTCGCCCCCCTGCCCCAGAGCACCAAACCCCCCATGTTGAGGGCATGCTGCCTGGTACGATTCAGGAGGGAGGGGGGCCGCTCTCTCGTCCCCCCCTCTTCCCCTGTGGCCTGCCAGGTTGCGTGCTCGGAAAAGGGTCTGGTTTGGATTTTGAGGGGGACCCCACGCCGTTTTTTCGGCGTAGGGTTCCCCTTCAAATCCGGACCAGACCCAAGGGCCTGGTATGCTCCTGGAGGGGGAACCCATGCTGGTTTTTTCTTTAAAAATTGTCGTGGAGTTCCCGTTTAGGATTCATACCAAACGCAGTGCCTGGTATTGGCGGGAATCCACGTCGGATTTCCGTCTATCGGCAATGCGTGTCGCTCATCGTGAAAGGAACATTTTTCCTTTCCCGATGACGAGACAGCTCGGCGCTGGCTCTCGCGACGGAGCTCATAGGGTGTCAATCTCGCCGCTAGAAGCGGCGAGATTGACACAATATCGGCGGCACCTACTGTACTGCAGCTGCTGACTTTTAAAAAATGGACACTTACCTGTCCAGCGCGCCCACGATGTCGGCAGACGAGGCTGAGCAATGGCTCGGTCCTCGGATGCTGCCGCCGCCATGCTCGGTGAGGGAATCAGGAAGTGAAGCCTTGCCTTGCGGCTTCACTGCCCGGTTCCCTACTGCGCATGCGCGAGTAGCACGGCGCGCCGTCACTGGTCCCCACTCTCTCCTGGGAACAGTGTGTTTACCAGGAGACAGTGGGGATACGGGAAGTGGCATAGACTTCCACGGGAGTCTATGCCCGGAAGTGGGTGCAAATACCTGTCTTAGACAGGTATCTGCACCCCCCCTCCCCCCTGAAAAGTGCCAAATGTGTCACCGGAGGGGGGGAGGGTTCCGGAAAGCAGAAGTTCCAGTTTTGGGTGGAACTCCGCTTTAAAATGGATGTAAACCTCTGAAATGAAAATAAACAAAGTATATCCTTCTATAGTGTGTACGTGCCTCAATTCAATGCACCTAGCGTGATTTCTGTCTGCTGTCTCCTTCCTCTGCTATCTGTATGGACACCACTCCAATGCTTTGAAATCATCCCCCGAAATCTGCTGAGAAACCAACATTTCTGGGAGTGTCAGTCTCATGGGTTCCCTGTAGCTCCCCCTTGTTCCACCCTCTGATCTCACATAACTTTGGGATTAGGGATGAGCTCCGGCGTGTTCGCACACCCCACGTGCAGATCCCACCAGGAAGTCGGCATGGCGCTGCGCTAATCACAGACAGGGAGACATGTCCCGTTCTCTGTAGCCGCGCATCGGGACAATGTCTCCCTGCCTGTGATTAGCGCAGCGCCGTGCCGACTTCCTGGCGGGATCTGCACGTGGGGTGTGCGAACACGCCAGAGATCATCTCTATTTGGGATACATTAGGTCAGAGGAAGGAACCAATGAGAGCTGCAGGGGACTCAGAACACCTGACACCCCCCAGAAGACCTCAGAGGGAAGTCAGAGGGAGGATCTCTATGACTTCAAAGGCAGGTCAGAAGGAGGAATTGATAAGAGCTACAAGGGACCCATGAGACTGGCACCCTCAGACCCTCAGGAGACATCAGAGGGAGGTCAGAGACAGGAACCAATTGTTTATCCCTGTAACCTCAGAGGGAGGTCAGACGAAGGAACCAATGAAAGCTGCAGGGAACCCAGACTGATATCCCCAGAAGACCTTAGAGGGAGGAAGCAATGATTCTTCCCTATGACCCTAAAGGGAAGTCAGAAGGAGAAACCAATAAGAGCTACAGGGGATACAGGAGATTGACACCCCCAGAAGGCCTTAAAGGGAGAAACGAATGCTTCATCCCAATGGCCTCAAAGGGAGGTCAGAAAGAGGGACAAATGAGACATGCAGGGGACTCAGGAGACAGACATCCCCAGAAGACCTCAGAGGGAGGTCAGGGGGGATTAACCAATAAGAGTTGCAGAGGACCTAGGAGACTGACACCCTGAAAGGTCCTCAGAGAGAGCAACCAGTGGTTCATCCCTATGACCTCAATGGGAAGTCAGAAGGAAGAACCAATGAGAGCTGCAGGAGACGCAGAAGACTGACATCCCCAGAAGACCTCAGAGGGAGGAACCAATGACCTCAAAGGAAGGTCAGAAGAAGGAACCAATTAGATCTGTAGACGACACAGGAAACTGACACCCCCAGAAGTCCTCAGAGAGAGATCAGAGGGAGGAACCAATGGTTTTTCCCTATGACCTCAAAGGAAGGTCAGACGAAGGAACCAATGAGACCTGTAGAGGACCCAGGAAACTGACACCCCCAGAAGACCTTAGAGAGAGGACAGAGTGAGGAACCAATGACCTCAAAGGAAGGTCAGAAGAAGGAACCATTTAGACCTGAAGAGGACACAGGAAACTGACACTACAGAAGTCCTCAGAGAGAGATCAGAGGGAGGAACCAATGGTTTTTCCCTATGACCTCAAAGGAAGGTCAGAAAAAGGAACCAATGAAACCTGTAGGGGACCCAGGAAACTGAAACCCCCAGAAGTCCTCAGAGAGAGATCAGAGGGAGGAACCAATGGTTCATCCCTCTGACCTCAAAGAGAGGTCATGAGAAGGAACCAATGAGAGCTGCAGGGTTCCCAAGAGACTGACACCCCAGAAGACCTCCAAGGAAATAACTAATGGTTTATCCCTATGACCTCAAAGGGAGGTCAGATAGAGGAACCAATGAGAGTGACAGGAGACCCAGGAGACTGACACCCTCAGAAGACCTCAAAGGGAGGTCAGAAGGAGGAGCTGATGAAAGCAACAGTGAACTTAGTACACTAACACCCCCAGAAGTGCTGTTTTCCCAGTGGACTACAGGGGAAGATTTAACAGCATCAGAGCAATTTTTGGCGGTGTTGGCATCAGGAATGGTGAGTGTTTACTGCCTTTTTTTTATGAGCAACAAAGCTTTTTTAATAATACTTTTTTTGCAACAGTGTTGCCTTTACCACATTAAAGCGTATATAAGATTTTAGCGATTGGGTTTACATCTGCTTTAATAGACCACTGTCAGATTGAATATTTTCTCTGAGGTGCAGTATGAATATAGCTTTTGGAATTGGCTGATAAAGGAATGCAATGAATAGGAAGCGTATTGTAAATTTAGTAGCCAGATCTCATCTATACAGCTGTAACAATTTGAAGGTAAGGCCGAAGGTAACCTGTTTATATATTCAGTGATGCACTCTAAAGTATCCTCATATAATGTTTTCAGATAATCTTGTGGACTCAAGTTGCACCGGCTTTTTAAACGAGCACGAACTCAATTTCGTTGACTCTTCAGTATTTCTCGAGCTTGAAAAAAATATATATTGAAGAAGCCAGATTTCCTCTGTAAATGCAACTTCTGGGAACATCAGTTAGAAAGATTTTTGGACCAAAAGTTTCTTCTTAAAGCTCAACGCTTTTCGAAGTCTAATAATGTCATGCTACATCTTTATCGCGGCACAGTTTTCCTTAACCCCTTCAGCTCTTATCCCTTAAATGGACCAGAGTGAATTTTACAATTCTGCTATGAGCATGTTTATTAGACAATAACTTAAAGTGATACTAAAGGTTCGTAATATAAAAAAAAAAAATAACAAACATGTCATACTTACCTCCACTGTGCAGCTCGTTTTGCACAGAGTGGCCCCGATCCAGGTTTTCTGGGGTCCCTCGGTGGCTGTCTCGGCTCCTCCCCGCATCAGATAACCCCCTTTGGGAAGCTCTTTTCCAAGGGGATTACCTTGCGGGCGTGCTCCCCAGTCCAGCATTTGCGTCCATGGACACGAATGCCAGACTCGACCCCGCCCCCCGCGTAATTTGGATTTGATTGACAGCAGCGCGAGCCAATGGCTGCGCTGCTATCAATCTATCCAATGAAGAGCCGAGAAGACCGGGTCGAGAAGACCTGAGAAGCCAGCGCGTTCTCGACGCAGGACTTTCAAAGGGCTCAGGTAAGTAAACCGGGGGGATGGGGGGGGGGGGCCTGTAACTATCAGATGTTTTTTTACCTTAATGCATAGGATGCATTATGGTGAAAAAAGTGGAAGGTTTACAACCCCTTTAAGTTATTTAAATGGATATAGTTACATAGTTAGACTGAAAATAGAAACCAGTCCATCTAGTTCAACCAACAGAAAAAAAATACATAGAAAACCTCCATATACAGAGCCTTATGCTCACAGATGATCCAGAGGAAGGCAAAAAAAACCTTATAAAGCATGGTCCAATTTATTATAGTGGGGGAACACTGGTTCGTACCACCCATAAAATACTTTATTCTGCAACAAAATCCAATGTGTTTCAGGGGCTCGGCACTCCCCCCTTCACCAGGGCTTGTAGAACAATAACCATAGGGTGAAGGATACTGACCTAAACTTTAAGCTGGAACCCATGTAAGAGTATCTTGTAGAATGATAACCACAGGGTGAGGAATATCATTCTGGGCGGTAATTTGAAACCCAAGTAGGTGTATCTTGTAGCATGATAATCTTAGAGTGAGGGATACCATCTTAGATTTTAAGCTGGAATCCAAGTAGGGGTATCCTGTAGTACGATAACCATAGATTGAGAGAAACAGCCCTGGACCGTGAGTTGGAACTCAAGTAAATATATCTTGTAGAACAATGATGAGAAATGCCATCCTTTGACTGTAAGCTGGAACCCAAGTAGATGTATTCTGTAGAACAATAAGTATAGGGCGAGGGATGCTGTCCTGGACTGTAAGTTGGAACCCACATAGAGGTATCTTGTAGAACAATAACTATAGGGTGAGGGATGCCAAGCCTTGACTGTAAGCTGGAACCCAATTAGACATATCCTATGGAACAATACCTATAGGGTGAGGGATACCTTCCTGGACTGTAATTTGGAAGGCGTATCTTGTAGAATAACCAAAAGGTTTGGGATACTGTCCTGGATTGTAAATTGGAACCCAAGTAGACATAGCTCATAGGGATGGGTTATCTGTTCGAGTCAAACATGAGTTCGACTCGAACATTGGCTTTTCGCCCGTTCGCCGAACAGTGAACAATTTGGGGTGTTTGCGGCAAATTCAAAAAGCCGCAGACCACCCTTTAAAAGTCTATAGGAGAAATCTAAACTGCTAATTTTAAAGGTTAATATGCAAGGGGACATTTATCAATGCAAAAAAAAGTTTTAAAAACTGACGTTTTTTTGGGAGCAGTGATTTTAATAATGCTTAAAGTGAAACAATAAAAGTGAAATATACCTTTAAATTTCGTACCTGGGGGGTGTCTATAGTATGCATGTAAAGTAGCGCATGTTTCCCGTGTTTATAACAGTCTCTGCACAAAATGAAATTTCTAAAGGAAAAAAAGTAATTTAAAACTACTCGTGGCTATAATGAATTGTCGGGATAAAAGTCATTGATAAATAAAAATAAAATGGGGGTCCCCCCAAATTCCATTACCAGGCCCTTCAGGTCTGCTATGGATATTAAGGGGAACCCTGCGCCAAATAAAAAAAAAATGGTGTGGGGTTCCCCCCAAAAATCCATACCAGACCCTTATCCGAGCACGCAACCTGGCAGGCTGCAGGAAAAGAGGGGGGGACGAGAGAGCGCCCCCCCCTCCTGAACCGTACCAGGCCACATGCCCTCATCATGGGGAGGATGTCCCCATGTTGATGGGGACAAGGGCCTCATCCCCACAACCCTTGCCTGGTGGTTGTGGGGTCTGCGGGTGGGGGGCTTATTGGAATCTGGAAGCCTCCAGATCCCGGCCCCCCCCTATGTGAATTGGTAAGGGTGTTAAAAAAAAGTGTTAAAATGTTAAAAACCACAGGAGACGGCTTGGGACAAGTCCTTTATTAAAAAAAAAAAAAGAAAAAAAAAACGATTGCAGCGATGGAATACAGTCTCGATGTCCAGCGTTGTAATCCATTCTCGATGTCCAGCAGTGATCCATTCTCCAGCGATGCTCTCCAGCGAGGAATGACGCACGATCCTGCCTGCACCCGAAGCACCTGGCCAAATGACGTGCAAGCTGTTTGACAGTTCTTTTATAACCGAGGGTGGGGCCACCCTAGACGTGGACGGATGCACCGGGGATTCCCGTGACACGTCAGATGGGGGCAGGGTCACCCGTGACACCACGGGAAACCGCCGGAAACCCCCGTTTCATCACAGGGGGGACAGGGTCACCCATCCACTTCACGGGTGGCTCCACCCTTGGTTATATAAGAACTGTCAGACGGGTAGCACGTCATTCGGCCGGGAGCCTAGGAGGAGGCTGTATCGTTCGTATTGGTGGGTCCGGGTCGTAGAAGGATTTACAGCACTGGAATTTTTCTTTTTTTTTTTATTAAAGGACTTGTCCCAAGCTGTGTGTGTGTTTTTTCACCTTTTTTGTCACTTTTTTGGGTGAAATGGTAGGGGTAAAATGTACCCCATTACCAATTCATATAGGGGGGGCAGCATCTGAGGCTTCCAGATTCCAATAAGCCCCCTGCCCGCAGACCCCCACAACCACCAGGCAAGGGTTGTGGGGATGAGGCCCTTATCCCCATCAACATGGGGACATCCTCCCCATGTTGAGGGCATGTGGCCTGGTATGGTTCAGGAGGGGGGGCGCTCTCTCGCTCCCCCCTCTTTTCCTGTGGCCTGCCAGGTTGCGTGCTCGGATAAGGGTCTGGTATGGATTTTGAGGGGGACCCCACACCATTTTGTTTTTAAAATTGGCGCAGGGTTCCCCTTAATATCCATACCAGACCTGAAGGGCCTGGTAATGGAATTTGGGGGGAACCCCCACGCATTTTTTTTTTGGTTCGGGGTTCCCCTTAATATTCATACCAGACCCAAAGGGCCTGGTAATGGACTGGGGGGGGGGGGGACCCCTGCCGGTTTTTTCAATGACTTTTATCTGTATTGCCGGGACCCGACAATTCATTAAAAGCCGTGAGTAGTTTTAAATTACTTTTTTTCCTTTAGAAATTGCATTTTGTGCAGGGACAGTTCTAAACAAGGGAAACATGCAATACTTTACAGGCATACTATAGACACCCCCCAGGTACAAAATTTAAAGGAATATTTCACTTTTATTGTTTCACTTTAAGCATTATTAAAATCACTGCTCCCGAAGAAACGGCCGTTTTTAAAACTTTTTTTTGCATTGATACATGTCCCCTAGGGCAGGATCCGGGTCCCCAAACACTTTTTATGACAATAACTTAACCTTTAAAATGAGCACTTTTGATTTTTCATGTTCGTGTCCCATAGACTTTAACGGTGTTCGCGTGTTCGAACTATTTTTTTGCCTGTTCGCATGTTCTGGTGCAAACCGAACCGGGGGGTGTTCGGCCCATCCCTAATAGCTTATATAATGATAGCCATAGAATCAGGGATGCTGTCCTGGACTGTAATTTGAAACCCAAGTAGACATACTGTATCTTGTAGAACGATAACCATAGAGCGAGGGATGTTGTTCCTTGACTTTAAGCTTAAACCTAATGTAGCACTACCCCCATAGGAGCTGAAAGGCAGGGTTCCCCACTGCTGCGCAGCCAGTCACACAGCATTTCCTTCTTACATTCAGACACAGAGAACAGTCTCTTGGCTTTTTTTTTTGTTTGTTTTAATAGGGGATGATAACTTGGATGGGGTTAGGGATAGTTGGGATGCCCAACTTGAATCAAAGAACAGGTAAAACCAGGGACAACTTCATCCCTATTTACAGACTCCTCTCCTTCCTTCCTCCTGCACAAACTTGGTTCCTTATGTACAGCTTCTGCTGGGCCCACTTCTTTGGGAACTAACAGCCTCTCGTTAGCTCAGTGACAGCCCATTACAGGAACTCTCAGCCCCTTAGTGAAACAACACATGTGGAGTGACCAGCACTTTGCACCACCTTCTGACTCCCCCGTAGACGCTGATCCCAGCTCTACAGAAATGCTAGCCCACCTGGCTGCCACAGCCCACCTAGCTGCTTCCTCTTCCCAGTGCTTCTGACTGACACACACACTGGAGGTTCCCCAGGGCAAGGTTGGATGAAGACTTGTCACACCACTGTCTTCAAGAGAACACTGCTACAGCTGTCAGTCACACCAGTTGTCTGTCCCTGCACCGTGCTGATCTACTCACTGTCTCTCCTTGCTCCTACTGCCTCCAACTGAATCCTGTGGTAGGATCTTTCCAGGCAAGCTTCCCGAGCTCCAGCATGAGGTAAAACCCCTCCCTGGCAGGGGTCCCTCAAGGGCCATCTACAGCCTCCCTCAGCACTGCTTTTCCATCTTCCGCCCAACTGACCCTGACTGGCATGGCTTGTGCCTATTTAAGGGCTCCTTAGTCCCCCGTCAGGCCCACTCCTGGGGATTGGCCAAGGGCCCCCTAAATATTCAAGGCAACCCCTCCTGGCTTCTGCCCACTATCTTCTAGAACGTTCTCCAACATTCAAGAAACAGGGGGAGGCACCACAGAGCTACCAGAATGAGTCATCCAGTCCTGAACTCTAGTGACACTGACCCAATTACAGACTCCCAAGCTAACGTGAGTCAGTGTATAGTTTACCTACTCTCACTTCTAGTAGCACACTACACCAAGTATCATGTAGAATGATAACCATAGGATGAGGGATGCCCTCTTGGACTGTAAGCTGGAGCCGAAGGAGGAGTATCTCGTAGAACAATAACCATAGGGTAAGGCATACCCTCCTGGAATGCAAGTTGGAACCCAAGTAGACGTATCTTGTAGAACAATATCCATAGGGTGAGAGAAACCATATTCAACTGTAAAGCCTAGTACACATGGCCGAGAATCTCGTCGCAAAAAAAGTTTGTTTTTCTCTACGGGTTTCTTGTCAAGCTTGACAAGATTCTTGTCAAGCTTTCCTTGCATACACACTGTCAATCCAAAATCTCGTCGGTCTAAAGCGCGGTGACGTACAACACGTACGACGGCAGTATAAAGGGGAAGTTCCATTCTCATGGCGCCACCCCTTGGGCTGCTTTTGCTAATCTCGTGTTACTGCGTGTTAGTAAAAGTTTAGTGAGAGACGATTCGCGCTTTTCAGTCTTTGTGCTTTCAGTTCGTTACAGCGTGATGAATGTGCTATCTCCAATACGAATGCTAGTTTTACAAGAAGGTGCGCTCCCGTCTCATACTTGATTCTGACCATGCACGGTTTTTGAAGACTCGGAAAAGCATACACACGAACGGTTTTCTCGTCCAAAAACAGTCTGACGAGAATCACGACGAGAAAAATTAGACTCCTGACGAGAAAAAAGAAAGCAGGTTTTCTTTTTTTGTCGTCGAGATTCACAACAGTTTTCTCGACGAGAAACCGTACACACCAACGTTTTTCTCAGTAAGAAAGCTCTCCCAACTGTTTTCTTGTCGTTTCTTGCCGAGAAAACCGGTCGTGTGTACGAGGCCTAAGTTGGAACCTAAGTAGGTGTGTATAAACTATACCGACACTTGGACAAAGATACATGATCTCTACACGCCTAAATGGGCTTCAGTTTACAGTGCAGGATGATATCCCTCACCCTATGGTTATTTCTCTTCAAACCCTGATGAATAGGGAGTGTTGAGCCCCTGAAATTTGTTGGCCTTTGTTGCAGAATAAAATCTTTTATGGATTGTACAAACTAGTGTGGTGCTCCCGCCCTTTCAATTTTTTAAGAACTAGATTCCTGACCGGCTCAAAACAAAAATTTTTTTGAGCTTAAAAAATATAACAAATTCAAATTGCTTTCAATGGTATATCTAACAGACTAGAATAGTGCAAATATAAGTTCATTGTTGGGGCTTGCAATTGTTCAACATGTTTGACAGACTATGAGACACAAGCCTCGTACACACGACCGAGTTTCTCGGCAAAAACCAGCAAGAAACTTGCTGGCAGAGATTTCTTGCCGAGAAATTTGTTCGTGTGTATGGTTTCTCGTCAAGAAAAGCGACAAGAATCTCAACGAGAAAATAGAGAACCTACTCTCTATTTTCTCGTCGAGATTCTCGTCAGCCTGTTTCTCGACGAGAAAATTGTGTGTGTGTACACTTACCTGTTCGCCGGGAAGCCCGCGCATGCTCGAAATGACTTTGACGCATGCGCGGTAGCTTCCTAGGCATAGGTAGGGTGAACCAAGATGGCGGCGACGGCATCGAATGTAACGAGCGCATACTCGTCGTATTCGATGACGTCACCGCGTACGCTCCATTTAAAGAACCGCAGGTTCTTTAAAATGAGCGTGTGTACACTCGGCCGGGACAAGTTTCTTGTCCCAGGATCTCGTCGAAAAAAACGACATGTTTTTAACGACGAGATTCTCAGCCGTGTGTACGAGGCAACAGTCTGCAAAATATTCCAAGGCATGGCCCAAGCTATTATATTCAGCAATCCACTTTGTTTTGTGGGAAGGAGTAAGAAGAGAAATTGCTCAAAGAATGAAACGTCAGGCAGGTCAATTAGAAACCGGAGCTAATCTGCATAAAATAAATTAGAATTGTAAATCCGTGTGCATTAATCTAATAACATTGTGAGATCCCAGTGAGAGCTTCAAGGTAAGTAAATAAAATGAAGACATTGCCGGCATGCAACATATCAATTTGGCTTGTTTATTTTCTATCTTAGAGTTGCATTGGGAGAGATCCTTTATTAAAGGGGAAATAAAAGATATCAGTGAGAGTAATGCCGCGTACACACAACCGTTTTTCATGACGAGAAAACTGCAATTTTTTAGATTGGTCGTGAAAAACGGTCGTGTGTATGCTCCATATCAGTTTTCTTGACGAGAAAACTGCCCGTAAAAAAATTTGAACCTGCTCTATTTTTTCTCGTCATTTTTCCCGTCGTTCTTTTTCTCGTCGCGAAAACCGCTCATGTGTATGCTTTTCCGAGGGGGGAAAAAAACGACGCATGCTCAGAATCAAGTATGAGACGGGAGCGCTCGTTCTGGTAAAACTAGCGTTCAGAATGGAGATATCACATTCGTCACGCTGTAACGGACTGAAAAGCACGATGCTGAAAAGCACGAATCGTCTCTCACCAAACTTTACTAACACGAGATCAGCAAAAGCAGCCTAAAGGGTGGCACCATTCGAATGGAACTTCCACTTTATAGTGCCGTCGTACGTGTTGTACGTCACTGCGCTTTGCTCAAGCGTTTTTTTTCCTGAACGTGTGTATGCAAGGCAGGCTTGAGAGGAATCACATCGAGAAAAACGTTGTTTTACTCTTTCGTCCATGGACTGACACAGCTTCTCTATTGACAAAGTGGGTATTATCCGTTAATTAGGAGTGACTAGGCAGAAAAACTTGTAAAAAGTGTTGCATCACACCTTCTACAGTACCGCCCAGGGGGCGGACCCTCTGGGTAAACCCTCTCAGTCTGCATCTTCGCAGATCAGTTCGTCAAAAAGCAGTACAAACTTAAAAGGAGGGGTGGGTGCTGTGTCGGTCCATGGACTCAGAGAAAAGGATTTTACGGTGAGTAAAAAATCCTATTTACTCTTTCGTCCATGGACCGACACAGCTTCTCTATTGACAAAGTGGGACGTCTCAAAGCAGTGTCAGAGAAAAAACGAGGGGTGGTAACAGCATAAAAATAAACTTCACCCCAAACACAAAACAGCACTCCTCCAACGGAGGAGTTGCAACTCTAAACAGCCGCTTGCAAAACCTTGCGGCCAAAAGAGGCATCCGAAGATGCACCTACATCAATTTTGTAGAATTTTGTGAAAGTGTGAGCGGACGACCAAGTCGCCGCTTTACATAATTGGGAAACAGACGCTTGATGTCGGAAAGCCCAAGAGGCACCTATTGCCGTGGTCGAATGCGCCGTGACAGGAAAGGGGGGCGCCTGACCCTTTAAGGCGTAAGCCTGGATTACTATCTGTCGGATCCACCTAGAGATGGTGGCCGATGAGACTGCTTGGCCCTTCTTGGGACCAGCCACCGAAACAAACAGTGAGTCTGACTTCCGGAACAGGGAAGTAGCAGATAGGTATACTCTCAAAGCTCGGACAACGTCCAAGGAATGCAACGCCGACTCCTTAGGATTCGACGGCTGAGGACACAAGGATGGAAGTACAATGTCTTTGTTGCGATGAAAAGCCGAAACGACTTTCGGAAGAAAGGAAGGCTGCGGCCGCAGCACCACCTTATCCTTGTGGAAAATCAAATAGGGAGCCTTGCAGGACAAGGCTGCCAGCTCAGAGACTCGTCTAACTGACGTAACAGCCACCAAAAAGACCACTTTCTGAGAAAGTGTCAACAGGGGAATATTCTAAAACGGTGCCTTCTGAAGCACCGAGAGGACCAGGTTCAAGTCCCACGGAGGTAACGGGCGACGGACCGGAGGGGCCACCTGTCGGACCCCCTGCACAAATGTACTCACGAGAGAGTGAGTCGCCAGGGGTCGCTGAAAAAAGACAGCCAGGGCAGATATCTGTCCCTTAAATCGTACTTAGGGCAAGCCCTTGGTCCACCCCATGCTGTAAAAACAGCAGGATTCTGGAAACCAAATAGGTACGCGGATGCCATTTCATTTCCTCACACCTGGAGATGTAGGCCCTCCAAGTGCGGTGATAGACCTTCCTAGAGGACGGTTTTCGAGCACTTCTCATAGTAGAGATTACTGAGTCTGACAGGCCCCGGTCTCTCAGTACCTGGTTCTCAACAGCCATGCCGTTAAAGCCAATGACTGTAAAGCAGGATGGAATATGGGACCTTGCGATAGCAGGTCCTTCCGTAGTGGTAGGCGCCAGGGGACATCTGCTACCAGACGTACTAGATCGTCGTACCAAGGACGCTGAGGCCAATCTGGAGCGATTAGGATCATTGGAATTCCCTCTGCCTCCACTCTGCGGAGCAGAAGAGGAAGAAGCCTTAAGGGAGGGAAGGCATAGATTAGCCGATACTGACCCCACGATGCTACCAACGCGTCCGTTGCGTCTGCCCATGGGTCTGCTGCAGCTGAGCTTCTTGTTCCTCCTTGATGATTGACATATGCCACTGCTGTGGCGTTGTCTGACTGGATCCTGACTGGACAGCCTTGCAGTCTCTGAGACCATTTGAAGAGGCACAGCTTGATCGCCCGGATCTCCAGGACATTGATCGGCAGGAGGGCTTCCTCTGGGGTCCAGCGACCCTGCGCCGACTGGACACCCCAGACTCCCCCCCCCAACCTGTAAGGCTGGCGTCCGTCGTGATCACTATCCAGTAAACCGGAAGAAATTACTTCCCGGCCATTAGATCCGGTGCTGTCAGCCACCATACCAGGGATCTCCTGACTATGTGGCTCACTCGGATTTGATAATCCAGAGATGATGGACATCTGTTCCATCTGGAAAGAACTTCCTTCTGTAACACTCGAGTGTGGTCCATGGACTCAGAGAAAAGGATTTTACGGTGAGTAAAAAATCCTATTTTTTGCATGACAGGAAAAACAGTCGTGTGTACGTGGCATTACATGGAAAAATGTAACTTATAGTTGGCCTTCAGTGGTGTTGTGGACAGCTAAATGGGTATAGAGCCGTCCAATTCAGAGAAGACCCAGCATTAAATTTGTAACCACCAACAGCTCAAATGACTGGTCTCAGAGAAAAAAAAGCCCTTAGAGCAGCATATTTCATCATTTTCACCCCTGAGGAATCCTTGAAACAATTTTCAGGTCTTTGGGGAACCCTTGCTAAAACAAATTAATTGAAGATTGGAGGAAAAAATGCCCCTTTAATCTGTGTCCAGTAGGAAGAATGTCACTCTGATAGACAACTAATAGGATCATTGGGCTTGGGTCACTGACTGTCAATCAGCCAAAGCTCAATGAACCCCTAGCAACCTCTGGAGGAACCATAGTGTTCTACAGAACCCTGGTTGAGTATGGTTGCCTTATGCCCCGTACACACGATTGGACATTTTTCCGACCAAACTCCCATTGGAATTCCAAAGGAATTTCATTGGGAAAAAATAGAACAGGTTCTATTTGAAAATTCTGATGGAATTCATTGGAATTTCTCCGATGGGGCCCACACACTGTTGGAATTTCCGATGAAAAAACTCACTTTTTCATCGGAAATTCCTATTGTGTGTACACCGCATTAGGGGGTTAAGAGAACCTTGGCCAATCATTGTTGGGGAACCCTTGCTAAAATGTATTAATTGAGAGGTAGAGGGAAAAATGCCCCTTTAATTGGTTCAGTGGGAAGAATGCCACCCTTATAGACAACCAATAAGATCACTAGACTCATGCTGCTGACTCTGCCAAGTGACGTTGTCCCTGGAGCTATGCAGGCACCATCAGATGGGAGGTCAATCAGCCAAAGCTCAAATAACCCCTAGCAACCTCTGGAGGAACCCTTGGGTTCCACAGAACCCTTGTTGAGAATGGTTGCCTTTGAGGGTTTAGAGAACCTTGGCCAATCACTTTTAGGGAACCCTGTGGGGTAACTCACTGTGCATTTGGTATGGCACCTTGGTCACGGCACCCTTGCACACTTTTCTCCACACCTGCCTCCTGGGTTGGGCCTTTTGGCTGGGACCAGAGGAACTCTTATACTGGCTGGAAGGCCAGTCTGTCTTGTACTTTGGTACCCCCGAGCGCTTATTTATTTTGCACTTTTTTTGCACCTTACTTACTTCTGATTAGTAAGATGTAGGTCTTTGGACTTGCCCTGAAAGTCTTGGGGAGAGAACCCCCTTATGATCTGGGTCTCCCCCTCTCATGGGGACTCATTTTGGGGGAACCCCACCTAGCCTTGCCAAGTCCCTTGAAGAATGGGTGTACCTGGTTTAAAATAGGTGGACCACAATTACCTCAGTCATTGTTAGGAATCTTGCGCCCTGGAGGATCAGAGCCAGGGTCCTTTCTCTTCTGAATAGGACCATATGCACACCCTGTGCACTTTTTTGTGTGCTTCACGTTTGTTCGCTCACTTTTTTTATTTTATTTTTATTGCACCTGGTCAGAAGCGGCTCTTTAATTAGGCAAATTAGGCGGTCGACTAAGGCCTCGCACTCACAGGGGCCTCGCGGCCGTCTAATTTGCCTGTGATTAATCACCAGGACGGCGTGCCACCACCTCTGGCGCTGCCCTGTGTTTTCTGTTCCCTGCTGTCACCTTGATGGGGCCCAGATGTTATATTGGCTGCATATATCTGATGGGTGAGGAGGGTGCTGATTACCTGTGTGCTAGATCTGTGCACCATTCTGCAGCCATTTTTCTTGCGTGAGTTTTTTTCCCATTTGTGGGATGTGAGTGGGGCCTCATATCTATATTTTGCCTAAGGCCTCACAAAGCCTAGAGCTGCCTCTGCACCTGGTGTTTCGTGTTTATGCACCCCACCGAGGAGCTAAAATAAAAAAAATCTGAGTTCCTACTACCTATCAGAGCCACCCTTACATTAGATCAGCCTTTCTCAACTTTTTCAACACAGAAGAACCCTTGAAAAAACTTCCCGGTCTCAGGGAACCCCTGCTAAAAAATACAAAATCTACAAATCATGATACTTCAGTGTGATGGTCCGTGGGAAGAATGCTCCTTACACTTGTGGTCATTGGGAAGAATTACCCCCTTGCAGATGGCTAAACAGATCAATGGTGTCAGTGGGAACTTATCTGAAAGGTAGAAATAGCTCATTGCTCAAGGAACTCCTAGCAACCTCTGGAGTAACCCTAATGCCCTGTACACACGATCGGATTTCCGATGGAATTTTCCGTCGGAATTCCGATGAAGCTGACTTCCATCAGTCTTGCCTACACACCATCAGACTAAAATCCGACCGTCCAAAACGCAGTGACGTAAAACACTACGACGAGCCGAGAAAAATTAAGTTCAATGCTTCTGAGCATGCGACGACTTGATTCTGAGCATGCGTGGATTTTTCTCCGATGGAATTCCACACAGACGATCGGAATTTCCCATCGAATTTAAAACATGTTCTATTTTTTTACTCCGATGGAAAAAAAGTCCGATGGGGCCCACACGCATTCGGAATTTCATTGGAAAATCCGATCGTCTGTACAGGGCATCAGGTTCCATGGTTGAGAAACGCTGCATTAGAGTAATCATTGGAGCATGGGGGTAGAAGTGGAGACCAACAAACCCAATCCTGAGTATACGCCACCAGCCCAAGCTAAGGGTCCACTAAAATCTCTTAGCTGGAATCAGGGCCGCCATCAGAAATTTTGGGGCCACTTATACAGCTTCAGGGATGGCCCCCCGGGGGGAGGGGGGGTGCTGCCTCCGCAAATTGTTGACGTCGGGGGGGGGGGGATTTGGGTGCTGACGAACAAAAAAAAAAACAAAAGAACAAAAAAAAAGGGGGGGGGGTTTGCCATCCGGGGCCCTGGGGACCTCTGGGCCCCTTACAAAAAAAAAAAAAAAAAAGAAAGAAAAAAAAAAAATTATAAAAAAAGGGGGGTTGCCATCCAGGGCCCTGTGGACCTCCAGGCCTCTGGAGACCTCTGGGCCCCTTACAAAAAATAAAAAATAAATAAATAAATAAAAAATTAAATTAAAAAAATAAATTAAAAAAAACTTATAAAAAAAGGGGGGTTGCCATTCGGGGCCCTGGGGACCTCCGGGCCTCTGGGGACCTCTGGGCCCCTTACAAAAATAAATAAATACATTTAAAAAAATATTAAATTAAAGAATATATATACTGTATATACTCGAGTATAAGCCGACCCGAGTATAAGCCGAGGTACCTAATTTTACCACAAAAAAATGGGAAAACGTATTGACTCGAGTATAAGCCTAGGGTGAGAATGCAGCAGCTACTGTAAGCTTAAAAGAGGGTCAACAATGCCCATTTGCAGCTTCACTGTGCCCATTTGCACGCCTCACTGTGCCCAACATCACTGTGCACATTACTGTGCCCATTGCAACCTCACTGTGCCCAACATCACTGTGCACAACATCACTGTGCCCATTGCAACATCACTGTGCCCATTGCAACCTCACTGTGCCCATTGCAACCTCACTGTGCACAACATCACTGTGCCCATTGCAACATCACTGTGCCCATTGCAACATTACTGTGCCCAACATCACTGTGCCCAACATTACAGTGCCCATTACAACATTACTGTGTCCAACATTACTGTGCCCATTGCAACATTACTGTGCCCAACATTACTGTGCCCATTGCACCATTACTGTCCCCATTGCAACCTCACTGTGCCACTCACCTGAAGGATGCAGGAAGCGTCCATAGGCCTGAGTGCAGAAGCCAGGAAAAGAGGGATACAGTGTGGGTGGAGAGGCCGGAAGTACCAAGATGGCCGCCGGAGCCCAGGACTAGGCCGAAGCCGCGGTCTGGATTTGGGGCTGCCGCCGTGCGGGAGGGCACCGTTCCATTCAGACCCCCGCCCGGTCAGAAGCCCGTGGAGCAGGATCTGCGAGCGGTGAGGGAGCCAGACACAAGGGAGGCCAGGATACAGTGCTGGCGGAGAGGCCGGGAGGAGCAAGATGGCCACCGGATCCGAAGACTAGGCCGAAGCCGCGGCCTAAAGTAGTGGCTGCCGCCGTGCAGAGGAGCGTTGCATCGTTCAGGTACACTGACTCGAGTATAAGCCGAGAGGGGCATTTTCACCCTAAAAAAAAGGGGCTGAAAAACTCGGCTTATACTCGAGTATATACGGTATATAAAAAAAAGGGTATATACAAAACAGAGATTGCCGCTCCAAATAAAGGGGTTGACATCCGGGCTACTGGGGACCTCCGGGCCCCTTACAGGTGTACTTGTACTGCCTGTACCCCCCTGATGGCGGCCCTGGCTGGAATCATGAAACCTTTTAGTGGGCCATAGTTTGGACACTTCCTTAAGTGAACAGCCTACACATACTGGAGCTAATTCAAACGGGGGCCAATTAACCTACTACCACATCTTTAGATTGTGGGTGAAAACTGGCATACCTGAAGTAAACTTGTGCAAACACCATGCAGACGGTGCCCTGTCTGGGATTCAAACTACAGACCTCAATGCTGCAAACTAGAAGGGCTAAGCACCGAGCCACTGATTTAAAATGGAAAGTGCTGCATTTGGCCATTAGATTGTGTTAGGTATCATAGGAATTTAATAGGATTCTTAGCACCATCTAGTGGCCAGATCTGGTATTTTACATTTTAAATCAATGAAAAACATTCAACAAGCAGAGAAAACAGCCTGACGATATATATTTTTTTTTTGCACCGAACGAATGCACATACACTTTCACTAGGCAAATTGTTATGCAATTGAAAAAAAATACACTTCTTGGTGCTGCATTACTAAAGGAGTGGAGAATGTTCAGTTTGTAAAGTAAATGTCCAAGTGAGTAAAGTGAAGCTGTGTGTGCATTGAATAGCAAGCTATGAGCAAGGGAAATAAAAAATAAAAAAATGTTGCTTTTACATGATTGAAATGATTGAAGTGGTCACCAAGTTACTTTATTCACAAAGCTAGGAAATTACTCACCATACAGAGTGATCACCTTTAACTCTTTTAGTAAATAGTAGCCACAGTAAGTGCTGGTGCAGCCACTTGTAATCCAGTTAAGAATCTATATGCAATTACAGACCATTATACTGCAAACCCGAGGCTTCTGAATTGAGTCTAGAGCCTTTTACTAAGCCATGTTCAGACTAATTGTTCTCCTAATCTCCTATGCTTGACTCATCAGCAATCCCTGACCTTGTCCAAAAGGTAATGAGAGGTGGATGATATCTATATAACCATTTGGAGTTCTCTAAATGATTGCGTACACATTTCAGTATGCAATATTTTCTTATGTATATATGAATTAAAATGAATCATATGCTAAAACACCACCACTGATCAAAGACTAATCAAAATAAAAAATACCATATTTATCGGCGTATAACACTCGCCGGCGTATAACACGCACCCCAAGTTTAGGAGGGAATTTTAAGGAAAAAAACTTTTAGGAGGGAAGATTAAGGATAAAAACTTACATTTAAATGCCCATCAATGCAGCCTTATCAGTGTCCATCTGCCGCCTTGTCCATCATTGCAGAATGATCAGTGTCCATCTGCAGCCTTGCCCAGTGTCCTTGCAGCCTTGCCCAGTGTCCTTGCAGACTTGCCTAGTGTCCATCTGCAGCCTTGCCCAGTGTCCTTGCAGCCTTGCCCAGTGTCCTTGCAGCCTTGCTCAGCGTCCATCTGCAGCCTTGCCCAGTGTCCTTGCAGCCTTGCCCAGTGTCCATCTGCAGCCTTGCCCAGTGTCCTTGCAGCCTTGCCCAGTGTCCATCTGCAGCCTTGCCCAGTGTCCTTGCAGCCTTGCCCAGCGTCCATCTGCAGCCTTGCCCAGTGTCCTTGCAGCCTTGCCCAGCGTCCATCTGCAGCCTTGCCCAGTGTCCTTGCAGCCTTGCCCAGTGTCCTTGCAGCCTTGCCCAGTGTCCATCTGCAGCCTTGCCCAGTGTCCATCTGCAGCCTTGCCCAGTGTCCATCTGCAGCCTTGCCCAGTGTCCTTGCAGTCTTGCCCAGCGTCCATCTGCAGCCTTGCCCAGTGTCCTTGCAGCCTTGCCCAGTGTCCATCTGCAGCCTTGCCCAGTGTCCATCTGCAGCCTTGCCCAGTGTCCATCTGCAGCCTTGCCCAGCGTCCATCTGCAGCCTTGCCCAGCGTCCATCTGCAGCCTTGCCCAGTGACCTTGCAGCCTTGCCCAGCGTCCATCTTCAGCCTTGCCCAGTGTCCTTGCAGCCTTGCCCAGTGTCCTTGCAGCCTTGCCCAGCGTCCATCTGCAGCCTTGCCCAGTGTCCTTGCAGCCTTGCCCAGTGTCCATCTGCAGCCTTGCCCAGTGTCCTTGTAGCCTTGCCCAGTGTCCATCTGCAGCCTTGCCCAGTGTCCATCTGCAGCCCTGTCCAGTGTCCTTGCAGCCTTGCCCAGTGTCCATCTGCAGCCTTGCCCAGTGTCCATCTGCAGCCTTGCCCAGCTTCCATCTGCAGCCTTGCCCAGTGTCCTTTCAGCCTTGCCCAGTGTCCATCTGCAGCCTTGCCCAGTGCCCATCTGCAGCCTTGCCCAGTGTCCATCTGCAGCCTTGCCCAGCGTCCATCTGCAGCCTTGCCCAGCGTCCATCTGCAGCCTTGCACAGTGACCTTGCAGCCTTGCCCAGCGTCCATCTTCAGCCTTGCCCAGTGTCCTTGCAGCCTTGCCCAGTGTCCTTGCAGCCTTGCCCAGCGTCCATCTGCAGCCTTGCCCAGTGTCCTTGCAGCCTTGCCCAGTGTCCATCTGCAGCCTTGCCCAGTGTCCATCTGCAGCCTTGTCCAGTGTCCTTGCAGCCTTGCCCAGTGTCCATCTGCAGCCTTGCCCAGCGTCCATCTGCAGCCTTGCCCAGCGTCCATCTGCAGCCTTGCCCAGCGTCCATCTGCAGCCTTGCCCAGTGTCCTTGCAGCATGATCGTTTAAATTTTACCACCGCGGCACCAAGATATACAGAGCCGGATGTCCTGTGTACTCGGCTGTACTCGGCTTCTCTCGTCTCCTCTCGCATTCCCGCCCAGTCCCGCCCCTTGGCCAGGCTCCTATGATGGACATAAATAACACAGGTCCAATGGCGGGACTGGGCGTGGCTGCGAGCGGAGCCGAGCTTAGCCGAGTACACAGTACACTCGGTTATGTGTATATCGGCGGCGCTCACTCCTCTCTTCCCCTCACAGACAGCGGTTTTCCCCTGATTTTAAGGGGAAAAAAGTGTGTGTTATACGCCGATAAATACGGTAAATAAAAACAAAAAAAACAAATGGAACCCATCAACACCTACAGGTGTCTTCATAAAAAAATTGCAGCACTATCCATCCAGTGAAACTGCATGCACATTCAGTCTGAGCAAATGAGGTCAAAGTCAAATGTTATTTATTGATCATTAAAGTGTAAATCAGGGAAATACCACATTATGGCCACTAGATGGCACTGACGATTCTGCTAGGAATCCTAGAAGACCCATGAGGGATCCTGTAAGGAATCCTGTAATGCCACGTACACACGATCGGACCTTTGTCCGACCAAACTCCCATCGGAAAAAAATAGAACAGGTTCTATATTTAAATTCCGATGGAATTCATCCGAATTTCTCCGATGGGGCCCATACATGGTCGAAATTTCCGATGAAAAAACTCAGTCGGACTCCGTCTGACTTTTTCCATCGGAAATTCCTATCGTGTGTACAAGGCATTAGACGTGGCAGGGATCCTGTGAGTTATGGAAGACCTGTCAGGCATTCTGCGAGTACTGTAACTTCAGAAGAGTATGGACTGTGCACACTTTGAAATGGGATGTGCAACAAGGAATCCTGAAAGACCATGCAGGGATCCTGCAAGGAATCCTGGAAGACCCGACAGGGATCCTGCAAAAAATCCTGGAAGACCCAGCAGGGATCCTGCAAGGAATCCTTGAAGACCCGGAAGGGATACTGCAAGGAATCCAGGAAAATGTGGTAGACCCATCATAAATCCTGTGAGGAATTCTTGAAGACCAGGAATGGATACTGCGAGGACTCCCGGAAGATTCATAAGAGGTCTCACAAGGAAACCTCAAAGACCCAGTAGGCATCCTGCAAGGATTACTGGAAGACCCAACAGGGATCCTGCAAGAAATCCTGGAAGGTCTCAGAAGGGTACCACAAGGAATCATCGAACACCCAGCAGGGATCCTGCGAGGAACCCTGGAAGACCTAGCAGGGTTCAAGCAAGGAAAGACCTAGCAGGGATCCTGCGAGGAACCCTGGAAGACCTAGCAGGGTTCTGGCAAGGAATCCTGGAAGACCCGGAAGGGATACTGCAAGGAATCAAGGAAAATGTGGTAGACCCATCATAAATCCTGTGAGGAATTCTCGAAGATCAGGAATGGATACTGTGAGGACTCCCGGAAGATTCATAAGAGGTCTCACAAGGAAACCTCAAAGACCCAGTAGGCATCCTGCAGGGAATACTGGAAGACCCAACAGGGATCCTGCAAGAAATCCTGAAAGGTCTGAGAACGGTACCACAAGGAATCATCGAAGACCGAGCAGGGATCCTGCGAGGAACCCGGGAAGACCTAGCAAGGTTCTGGCAAGGAATCCTAGAAGACTTAGCAGGGATTCTGCAGAGAATCCTGGAACACCCAGCAGTTATCCCACAAGAAACCCTGGAAGACCAGGAAGAGCTCCCACAAGGAATCATGGAAGACCCAGAAGGGATCCGGCAAAGCAGCCTGGAAGACCCATCAGTTATCCCACAAGAAATCCTGGAAGATCAGGAAGAGGTCCCAGAAGGAAACCAGGAAGACCCAGCAGGGATCTTGCAAGGAATCCTGGAAGACCCCACAGGTTACTTTACCACCAGAAGAATACAGGCTGTTAAAGCCACAAAGAACACAGGGGCAACTTCAACTTAGTAGCTATGGTTTTGGAACAGGATGTTCTAAAAGCCCATATAGGTGTGATGGTGAAATGACCACAAATGTTGGCCATGTACTGTATGTTCTTGGGTGGATTTAGAAAAATAAAAACTGTCGTGTTAATAACAGACTGCAACATATAAAATGGGAAAACGTATTGACTCGAGTATAAGCCTAGGGTGTCCATCTGCATGCCTCACTGTGTCCATGCCTCACTGTGCCTCACTTTGCCTCACTGTGTTCATGTGCATGCCTCACTGTGTCCATGTGCATGCCTCACTGTGCCTCACTGTGCCCATGCCTCACTGTGTCCATGCCTCACTGTGTCCATGTGCATGCCTCACTGTGCCTCACTGTGTCCATGCCTCACTGTGCCCATGCCTCACTGTCACTGTGTCCATGCCTCACTGTGCCCAATCTCCCTACCTGATCTCTGGCGCTGTGTGACTAGACTGACATTTAACTTGGGAGTCTATGGAAGGGGTGCCCAGATTTGAAAAATCGGTGCTCCCCGGCCGTAGGTCCCATGGACAATAAACTTTGCACATTTGTAGAGGAAGGGTGGGGCTACATGTGTGCCAAGTTCGGGGTCCAGGGGACCTAGGGCCGGCCGGTACCGGGTCCCCAAAATCACTAGAGAAATGACCATTTAACATTGGAGCCTATGGAAGGGGTGCCCAGCTTTGAAAAATCGTCACTCCCCGGCCAGAGGTCCCCCGGACAACAAACTTTGCACACTTGTAAATGAAGAGTGGGGCTACATGTGTGCCAAGTCCAGGCGACCTACGGCTGGCTGGGATTAGGTGCACAATTTTGAAGATGGACATAGACTTGAGTATAAGCCGAGGGGGGCATTTTCAGCACAAAAAAATGTGCTGAAAAACTCGGCTTATACTCGAGAATATACGTATGTAGATTTTTTTGCTTTCCTATATAGCTCCACTTTTCCCCATTGTTGAATTATTTTTCTGCTTCTCTTTGTTTAACACATGATCATCGAGTAATATTTATATGATGTGTGTTTAGAACAGCTTGTCGTCATATAGTTATATAGCTCAGGAACTGTTTATTCATCAATAACTTTACAGTTATAATTTACATAGTAAATGTCTCTTGTAATATTGATTTGTCCATTTAATGATAGTCAATATGTCCTGGAGTGGAGAATCGCATTGACTGGTAATAGGCTCCAATGCTGTCAGCTCCACATGGCGGACTCTACATCCTCATACATTAGTTTTATGATAGTAGAGTCTCAGCCAAATAAACTTTTCAGGTATGTAATAAATTGTTTCGTAGACTTAGATTGCTTAGCTGGAGCATGGATGCATTATGGAGAGTGCCACCAGAAATCGTGACGCTGCCTTCCTATCAACAGCAACAGCCAAGCGGAGCTTTCCATTGTCTGTGATTGAGTTTATGTCATAAACCACCGCATTCCCCTAAAGGAACAATCAGCCGCTCCACTTATATAAAATTTGTATCATTTATTGGCTTCAGCAATATACGAGAAACATATCACCCCTAAAAAACAATTAAAAATCCCATATAGCTCATAAAGCAGCCCTTTGAATAGTAAATACTGATTATAAATGGTGTATAGACTAACAAGCGCATGTAAAAAAAAAAAAAAAATACAAAAAAACTTCACTGCTATAATAACAATATAATAAAATGCACTTATACATTCCAGAAGACAGGAACATCCTCTGGAGAGGACACAGGCTCTATAAACATAACACATAACTATAAGCAATAGTAATCAGTGTTAACATGCAAAAATAATTTAATAATATTTTTATGGATGTGTAATAATTGCCTATTGACCATAAATACCTGTGAACACTAAGGATTGTAGTAAAAAAAAAATAAAAAAAAAAAATCACAGAGCTATATGTCCTGTGAAACTGCTTGTACGTTCGGCCTTTGTAAAAACGAATGTTGTTAGGCTACTTTCTCTCCAAGTCGAATGTTGTTCTTCATGCAGAATAAAATGAATCATGAAAATCTCCCCAAATCGAATGCTATTCTTCATACAGAATAGAATAATTCATGAAAATACCACGATATGGCCACTAGAGGACGCTAATGATCAGGGGAAATAAATCCTTTTTTACTATGATTCCTGTGGACACTTACCTGTCCTGGAGTCCAGCGGTGCAAAGACAGGTATTTGCACCCACTTCTGGGCATACACTCTGCGGGAAACTGCGGGTAGTTCGTCAGTTCAAGCCCCCCCCGTTGTGTTCTGGGAAACACTTGGCTCCCAGAACACAACAGAGACCAGTGAGGACGGCGCATGCGCACTAGGGAACCAGGCAGTGAAGCCACAAAGCTTCACTTCCTGATTCCCTCACCGATGATGGAGGCGGGGGGCAGCCGAGAGACGAGCGATTGCTCGTCTTCTGCTGCCGACGTCGCTGGACTCCAGGACAGGTAAGTGTCCATTTATTAAAAGTCAGCAGCTGCAGTACGGTATTTGTAGCTGCTGGCTTTTAATATTTTTTTTACAGCGGAGCTCCGCTTTAAAACAAGCCCTTGCTCACCTCTGTAGCTTTGGGCAATGTGGAGAAATGGATTTTCAAAGAATCTAGGTACCCGGCCAGCCTTCTAATTAAAGCACCTTAAAACAAGCCCTTGTTCACCTCCGTAGCTTTAGGCAATGTGGAGAAATTGATTTTCAAAGAATCTAGGTACTCTCCCAGCCTTCTTTTTTAAGGACCTTAAAACAAGCCCTTGTTCACCTCTGTAGCTTTAGGCAATGTGGAGAAATTGATTTTCAAAGAATCTAGGTACTCTCCCAGCCTTCTTTTTTAAGGACCTTAAAACAAGCCCTTGTTCACCTCTGTAGCTTTAGGCAATGTGGAGAAATTGATTTTCAAAGAATCTAGGTACTCTCCCAGCCTTCTTTTTAAAGCACCTTAAAATAAACCCTTGTTCACCTCCGTAGCTGTAGGCATTGTGGAGAAATTCATCCTCAAAAAATCTAGGTACAGTATATACTCGAGTATAAGCCAAGTTTTTCAGCACATTTTTTTGTGCTGAAAATACCCCCCTCGGCTTATACTCGAGTCACCTTTTTGCGCCTGATCTCCCGGACTTTGGGGACCCCAAACTTGGCACACATGTAGCCCCACTCTTCCTCTACAAGTGTGCAAAGTTTGTTGTCCGGGGAACCTACGGCCGGGGAACACAAATTTTTCAAAGCCGGGCACCCCATCCATAGACTCCCATGTTAAACGGTCATTTCTGTGGTAAATTTGGGGACCCAGTACCGGCCGGCCCTAGGTCTTCTGGACGCGGAACTTGGCACACATGTAGCTTCATTTCTCCTCTACAAGTGTGCAAAGTTTATTGTCTGGGGGACCTAGACTCCCATGTTAAACATCAGTCTAGTCATGGGCACAGTGAGGCATGGGCACAGTGAGGCATGGGCACTGTAAGGCATGGGCACAGTGAGGCATGGGCACAGTAAGGCATGGGCACAGTGAGGCATGCACATGGACACAGTGAGGCACAGTGAGGCATGCAGATGGACACCCTAGGCTTATACTCGAGTCAATACATTTTCCCATTTTTTGGGGGTAAAATTAGGTGCCTCGGCTTATATTCGGGTCGGCTTATACTCGAGTATATACGGTACTCTGCCAGCCTTCTAATTAAAGCACATTAAAACAAGCCCTTGTTCACCTCTGTAGCTTTAGGCATTGTGGAGAAATCCATCTTCAAAGAATCTTGTCAGCCTGCCAGCCTTCTAATGTACACACACAGTGGGGGTTATTTACTAAAGGCAAATCCACTTTGCACTACAAGTGCAAACTACAAGTGCAAAGTGAACTTGAAATTGCACTGAAAGTGCACTTGGAAGTGCAGTCGCTGTAGATCCGAGGGGGACATGCAAGGAAAATAAAAAACAGCATTTTAGCTTGCACATGATTGGATGATAAAATCAGCAGAGCCTCCCCTCATTTTAGATCAACCCCTCAGATCTACAGCGACTGCACTTCCAAGTGCACTTTCAGTAAAATTTCAAGTGCACTTTGCACTTGTAGTGCAAAGTGGATTTGCCTTTAGTAAATAACCCCCTATGGGTTTTTCTAATGCCCTGTACACACGATCGTTTTTTCCGATAAAAAAAGTCAGATGGACTTTTTTCATCGGAAAAAACGATCGTGTATGGGCCCCATCGGACTTTTTTCCATCAGTGTAAAAAAATAGAACACGTTTAAAAATTTTCAGATGGAAAAAAAAAAAAGATAGGAAATTCCGATCGTCTGTGTGGAACTCCAACGGAGAAAAAACCCACGCATGCTCAGAATCAAGTCGACGCATGCTCGGAAGCATTGAACTTAATTTTTCTCGGCTCGTCTGAGTGTTTTATGTCACAGCGTTTTGGACGGTCTGAATTTTGTCTGATGGTGTGTATGCAAGACTGATAGAAGTCGGCTTCATCATAATCACCCCTTCACCAAATGATTTGGACCAGTGCACAAAGGAAGGTCCATAAAGATATGAATGAGCGAGTTTAGGGTGGAGGAACTTGACTGGCCTGCACAGAGTCCTGACCTCAACCCGATAGAGCACCTTTGGGAGAAATTAGAGCGGAGACAGCGAGCCAGGCCTTCTCATCCTACATCAGTGCCTGACCTCACAAATGCCCTTCTGGCAGAATGGTCAAACATCTCCATAGACACACTCCTATACCTTGTGGACGGCTTTCCCAGAAGAGTTGAAGCTGTTATAGCTGCAAAGGGCGGGGCCAACTCAATATTGAACCCTACGGACTAAGACTGGGATGCCATTAACGATCATGTGCGTGTAAAGTAAAAGTGTCCCAATACTTTTGGTAATATAGTGTATATGTGTAAATCTGGTGCTGCTGGGAGAACAACACACAGTGGGCACCCCCATCTGTCACCAATAGTTCCCAGTGGCTGTTTATGATCAGGAACTGGTAAGATGGGCTCCAAATCACGTGACTGTTATGGCAGCCAATCACAGAGATGACATGAATGGGAGCCCAACTACCAGCCTTCGATCCCCATAAAGGGCTGAAGGGAGCTGGTGATAAGGGGTTAAATGTGGGTGGGATTCATCCTTCTTGCTCCTCTTCATGCCTGTTCTGAAGGCTCTATTAGAAGCTTCTTGGGATGACGCTCTACTGATTCGACTGAATATGGTGAATAAAAAGTGTACTACTGTTGAAAACGTTTTTTTTTTTTTTTAGATAATTTGGGGATAACAAATTTGATTTATCTAATCCTATAGGGAGCAATTAAGATATCAGGACTTTTTCATGACCTGAAATGGTCATTTAAGTCCAATAACGTTCTCCTTTGGTTGCCTTTTCTTATAAAAAAGGGGAGAGAAAAAAGTAAAAATACCTTACTACAGTTCTCATTCCCCTTACTTACCGGTAGGTGCAGGTGACATCACACATTACAGCAAGATTTGGGATGCTCAGCTTTTCCAGGTTACCATGAGGAGTGAGGTCACTGGTGCCTAGAAAAGGGGACCAAGAGCTATGGCCTAGAGTGAATATATATATTTTTTTTTCTTTCCGTTTTAAAAAATGTAACTTTGGGCCCTAATTATAAAAAAAAAAATGCTGTGCGAATACCTCAGCTGTCATGATGAATTCTCATAATATATGTAATATGTGTATTTACAGTGCCATCTAGTGGTCAAAATAAGGCATTTTCCTGATTGCAGAATTTTAGGTACATACCGCATTATGGCCACTAGAAGGAGCTGCTGATTATAGGAGACACACATATTAGATACATTTCGGGGTTTATTTGTGTCAGCTGAGGCATTTGCACAGCATTTTATTTTTTTAAATAAATAGACCCCTTAGTGTTTTTGCATAGGGGGGCGGCAAAAAAATAGCATAACTTTGCATTTTCAGGTCCACTTTAAGTTGCACTATATGGCCAAAAGTATGAGGACGCCCTTGAAAATTATTGTGTTTTAGCCATATCCATTGTTAACAGGTGTATAAAATTTAAGCAATGGTATTGGTAATGCTAAAACATGGAAAAAAAATTAGATAAACCTTGTGGCAACAGTTGGGGGGAAGATCCTTTTGTGATCCAGCATGATTGTGCACCTGTGTACAAAGCCAGCTCCATAAAGTCATGGTTTCATGAGCTTGGTGTGGAAACACTCAAGTGACTTGCACAGAGCCTTGAACTCCACCCTACTGAAGACCTTTGAGATGAATTGGAACACAAGTTGTTGGCCAGGTCATCTCATCCAATATCAGTACCTGGCCTTACAAAAGGAACACATTCTCACATTCACACTTCAAGTCCTTTTGGAAAGCTTTCCTAGGAGGGTTTGCAAAGCCTTACCAGAAGAGTTTACAAAGCGTTCCCAGAAGAATTGACAAAGCCTTCCCAGAAGAGTTTACAAAGCCCTTCCAGAAGAGTTTGTAAGCCTTTTCAGAATTGTTTACAAAGCCTTCCCAGAAGAGTTTAAAGGGTCTTTAAAGTAGAGATTACAAAGCCTTCCAAGAGGAATTTACAAAGCCTTCCCAGAAGAGAATGTAAAGCCTTCACAGTAGAGTTTACAAAGCCTTCCCAGAAGAGTTTACAAAGCCTTCCCAGCACACTTTACAAAGCCTTCCCAGTGGAGTTTACAAAGTATCCCCAGTAGAGTTTACAAAGCCTTCCTAGAAGAATTTGCAAAGCCTTTCCAGAAGAGTTTGTAAAACCTTCCCAGTAGAGTTTACAAAGCCTTCCCAGAAGAATTGACAAAGCCTTTCCAGAAGAGTTTGTAAGCCTTTTCAGAATTGTTTACAAAGCCTTCCCAGAAGAGTTTAAAGGGTCTTTAAAGTAGAGATTACAAAGCCTTCCAAGAGGAATTTACAAAGCCTTCCCAGAAGAGAATGTAAAGCCTTCACAGTAGAGTTTACAAAGCCTTCCCAGAAGAGTTTACAAAGCCTTCCCAGCACAGTTTACAAAGCCTTCCCAGTGGAGTTTACAAAGTATCCCCAGTAGAGTTTACAAAGCCTTCCTAGAAGAATTTGCAAAGCCTTTCCAGAAGAGTTTGTAAAACCTTCCCAGTAGAGTTTACAAAGCCTTCCCAGAAGAATTGACAAAGCCTTTCCATAAAAGTTTACAAAGCCTTCCCAGAAGAGTTTACAAAGCCCTTCCAGAAGAGTTTGTAAGCCTTTTCAGAATTGTTTACAAAGCCTTCCCAGAAGAGTTTAAAGGGTCTTTAAAGTAGAGATTACAAAGTCTTCCAAGAGGAATTTACAAAGCCTTTCCAGAAGAGAATGTAAAGCCTTCACAGTAGAGTTTACAAAGCCTTCCCAGAAGAGTTTACAAAGCCTTCCCAGCACAGTTTACAAAGCCTTCCCAGTGGAGTTTACAAAGTATCCCCAGTAGAGTTTACAAAGCCTTCCTAGAAGAATTTGCAAAGCCTTTCCAGAAGAGTTTGTAAAACCTTCCCAGTAGAGTTTACAAAGCCTTCACAGAAGAGTTTACAAAGCCTTCCCAGAAAAGTTTAAAGAGCCTTACCTGAAGAGTTTACGAAGCCTTCCCAGCACAGTTTACAAAGCCTTCCCAGTAGAGTTTACAAAGTATCCCCAGTAGAGTTTACAAAGCCTTCCTAGGAGAATTAGCAAAACCTTCCCAGAAGAGTTTGTAAAACCTTCCCAGTAGAGTTTACAAAGCCTTCCTAAAAGAATTTACAAAGCCTTCCCAGAAGAGTTTGTAAAACCTTCCCAGTAGAGTTTACAAGGCCTTCCCAGAAGAGTTTGTAAAGCATTCCCAGTAGAGTTTACAAAGCCTTCCCAGTAGAGCTTACAAAGCATTCCCAGAAGAGTTTAAAAAGCCTTCTAAGATTCATTTGCTAATGCCTAGTACACACGACCGTTTTTTCCGATGGGAAAACTGCTATGAGAGCTTTTGGCCAGGAATCCCAGCCGTGTGTATGCTCCATCGCAGTTTTTCTGACGGGAAAACTGCCGGACAAAAAAAGAGAGCAGGATCTCTTTTTTCCCGTCAGGAAAAAATCCTGGCGGGAAAACCGGTCGTCTGTGTGCTTTTCCGACGGGAAAAAAACGCGCATGCTCGGAAACAAATCTACGCATACTCGGAAGCATAGAACTTAATTTTCTTGGCTTGTCGTAGTCTTTTACGTCACCGCGTTCTTGGCAGTCAAACATTCAGCAGACTTTTGTCTGAGTGTGTGTATGCAAGGCAGGCTTGAGAGGAATTCTGTCGGGGAAAACCGTTGTTTTTTTATCCGGTCGTGTGTACTAGGCATAAGTCTTCCCAAAAGAGTTTGTAAAGCCTTCCCAAAAAAGTTTCTAAAGCCTTCCCTTAAGAGTTTGCAAAGCCTTCCCAGAAGAGTTTGTAAAGCCTTCCTAGAAGAGTTCGTAAAGCCTTCCCAGAAGAGTTTGTAAAGCCTTCCCAAAAAAAGTTTCTAAAGCCTTCCCTTAAGAGTTTGCAAAGCCTTCCCAGAAGAGTTTGTAAAGCCTTCCTAGAAGAGTTCGTAAAGCCTTCCCAGAAGAGTTTGTAAAGCCTTCCCAGAATAGTTTGTAAAGCCTTCCTAGAAGAGTTTGTAAAGCCTTCCTAGAAGAGTTTGTAAAGCCTTCCTAGAAGAGTTTGTAAAGCCTTCCTAGAAGAGTTTGTAAAGCCTTCCCAGAATAGTTTGTAAAGCCTTCCTAGAAGAGTTTGTAAAGCCTTCCCAGAAGAGTTTGTAAAGCCTTCCTAGAACAGTTTGTAAAGCCTTCCTAGAAGAGTTTGTAAAGGCTTCCCAGAAGAGTTTGTAAAGCCTTCCTAGAAGAGTTTGTAAAGCCTTCCTAGAAGAGTTTGTAAAGCCTTCCTAGAACAGTTTGTAAAGCCTTCCTAGAAGAGTTTGTAAAGGCTTCCCAGAAGAGTTTGTAAAGCCTTCCCAGAAGAGTTTGTAAAGCCTTCCTAGAAGAGTTTGTAAAGCCTTCCTAGAAGAGTTTGTAAAGGCTTCCCAGTAGATGTGTTATGGCCACAAAGAGGACACAACTCCACAATAATGACTATGATTTTGGAATGGGGTGTCCAACAAGCTCATATAGATGTAGTGGCCAGTTGTCCACATACTGTTGGCCATACAGTGTAGCTATTGGGAATGTGATCTTGTAACCAATGTTATAATATTTGATGTCTGTATGCCTGACCATTCAGTCTCACCCCTTTCTATGTTTTATTTTTAATTTTGATTTATCATGTCATTGTCTTCAGGTCTGCAGATCATTATGCCTCAGTACTTGCAGGAGAAGTTTGTTCAGGCTGCATTGAGTTATATCATGTGTAATGGGGAAGGCGAATATATGTGCAGGAACAGTCAATGCTCCTGCTTGTGCTCTGAATCCTTCCCCCAATGTAACTGTCCCTTCACTGACATCCAGATCATCGAGAACACCTTGAGTAACCAGGGCAAAGCATGGGCACAAGCATACAGAGATTTTGAGAGCTCAGGTGAGGATTCCTATTTTTCATTTCCACAATGTTTCTTTCTTTTTTTTTTTGCAATGAATGTGGACCTATTCAATCCTATGTGCTTAAGGGGGGGGGGGGGGGTCTGATCGAGGGAGGGTTCTGTACTTGTATGTTTAATAGTAAAATTCTCATCTATGGTGTGTTTAAAGGATCCTGCTTGCTACATGTTTGATGATAATAACTTATGTACAACACTGTGCATACCCCCCCCCCCCCCCCCCCCAGAATGCACATTGCACTAAAGCCTGGGCATGTGACTCAGTTATTTCAAAAGAGTACGACAATACATGAAAGAGAACTTAGAGTAATTCATTTATTTTTAATTGCATTGCCATTTGCACATCCAAACTGGAGCAAATTGAATGTTCATAGGCTATGTTCTCTGCAGTTCGAATGTGCAAGTGCAGAAATACCACTTTATGGGCACTAGATGGAGCTGAGGAGTAAACTTAGGTCCTATGTCAATCAGCGCCCCCTAGAGACCATAATGCAGTATTTTCCCCCCTTCACACATTTGATCTGCAGAGAAAAATTCCCCCAAGAACATTCGATTTTGCTATATTTGCACACATATACTTTCAGTTTTAATGGATGACCAGCTATGCAATGTATTTTATGAATACAACCCTAGGAGATGACAATAAAAGAGTTCCCAGCAAAGAATAAGGAAGTTAAAGTGTTACTAAACCCACAACAGTAAAATCAGTCTGTATATGCAGTGAAGCATGCTGATTATACTTACTATGCAACCTAAGGGGTTAATCCTCTGCATTGTGTAAAAAGGCTGTTTGATCCTGTATGCACAGATCCTCCTCTTCTTGCATTGTCCCCAAAACATCTCTGGATAAGACAGAGTTAGTGGAGTCAGGCTGCACGTGCTCAGTTTGGTGTGTATTTTCTTGGGAGAGTGCATGTGATCAGCACAGGGCCAATCAGCACTGTCCAGACAGAGGGTCAGGGGTCCTGCATCCTTATAAGATATTCAGGGTAAAGGGAAAACTCCTCCTACAAGCTTTAACCAGACACTGATAGAAGTCACAAGACTGCCGTATACTGCTGATGAGAAAAGGTATTTAGCAGTTTATATATTTCTAAAACCATTGCATTTCCACACTCTGTGTACTGTAGGAGACCAGATATAGTGAATGCAGGCTCCTTGGGAGACCAGATATAGTGAATGCAGGCTCCTGGGGAGACCAGATATAGCGACTACAGGCTCCTGGGGAGACCAGATATAGTGAATGCAGGCTCCTGGGGAAATCAGATATAGTGAATGCAGGCTCCTGGGGAGGTCAGATATAGTGAATGCAGGCTCCTGGGGAGACCAGATATAGTGAATGCAGGCTCCTGGGGAGACTAGATATAGTGAATGCAGGCTCCTGGGGAGACCAGATATAGTGAATGCAGGCTCCTGGGGAGACCAGATATAGTGAATGCAGGCTCCTGGGGAGAGCAGATGTAGTGACTGCAGGCTCCTGGGGAAATCAGATATAGTGAATGCAGGCTCCTGGGGAGGTCAGATATAGTGAATGCAGGCTCCTGGGGAGACCAGATATAGTGAATGCAGGCTCCTGGGGGGACCAGATATAGTGAATGCAGGCTCCTGGGGAGACCAGATATAGTGAATGCAGGCTCCTGGGGAGAGCAGATGTAGTGACTGCAGGCTCCTGGGGAAATCAGATATAGTGAATGCAGGCTCCTGGGGAGGTCAGATATAGTGAATGCAGGCTCCTGGGGAGGTCATATATGGTGAATGCAGGCTCCTGGGGAGACCAGATATAGTGAATGCAGGCTCCTGGGGAGATCAGATATAGTGAATGCAGGCTCCTGGGGAGGTCAGATATAGTGAATGCAGGCTCCTGGGGAGGTCATATATGGTGAATGCAGGCTCCTGGGGAGACCAGATATAGTGAATGCAGGCTCCTGGGGAGATCAGATATAGTGAATGCAGGCTCCTGGGGAGACCAGATATAGTGAATGCAGAGTCCTGGGGAGACCAGATATAGTGAATGCAGGCTCCTGGGGAGATCAGATATAGTGAATGCAGGCTCCTGGGGAGACCAGATATAGTGAATGCAGAGTCCTGGGGAGACCAGATATAGTGAATGCAGGCTCCTGGGGAGACCAGATATAGTGAATGCAGAGTCCTGGGGAGACCAGATATAGTGAATGCAGGCTCCTGGGGAGACCAGATATAGTGAATGCAGGCTCCTGGGGAGACCAGATATAGTGAATGCAGGCTCCTGGGGAGACCAGATATAGTGAATGCAGGCTCCTGGGGAGACCAGATATAGTGAATGCAGGCTCCTGGGGAGACCAGATATAGTGAATGCAGGCTCCTGGGTTTAGTAACACTTTAAGTACAGTCCCTGATACTCTTCTTATTTGCTCAGTTAAACTTTCAAGACAAACTTCCAAGCAGTACTGACGGTAGACATGTGCAGAATGGAAACATTTGTTTAGATTCGGATAGATTTGTTTAGTTTAGTTTAATTAAATGTAGTTTTGTTTATTCATTTTCTAACAAACTCCCACTTTTCGGAACGATTCGAATTTGGATTGGTCGAAAAACGATAGATCGATTAGAATTCTGTGTGAAGAATAGCTGGTTGTTAGGGAGCGGGCCGGGAAGATAGCTGCCGCGTCCTTAACAACCAATGACTCAGCAGCTGTCAACGGGCTTCCCTGCTGACAGATGAAATGTAATTAATACAATGCCGGCAAAAGAAAATTCTGAAAAAAAAAACTGCGTGGGGCCCCCCCCAATCCATATCAGGCTCTTATACGAGCATGCAGCCCAGCAGGCAAAGAAAGGGGGAGGAGCGAGCCCCACCAACCATACCAGGCCACATGCACTCAACATGGGTGCCTCAAAGCATCCTGTCCCCATGATGGGGACAAAGGCCTCTTCCCCACAACCCTGGGTGGTGGTTGTGGGGGTCTGCAGGCAGGGGGCTTATCAGAATCTGGAAGCCCCCAAAGGGCCTGGTATGTATTGGGGGGGGGGGGTCCATGATGGGAATACAAATTTATCTGAACTTATGAATTATCCAAAATAACGAATGCCGCATCTAAACAAATCGAACGGAACAAATTTATAATAAATAATAATAAAAAGTCTTTATTGTTTTTATTGCTATTTGTTATTATTATTTGTTACGTTCCATTCGTTTAGATACGGCATTTGTTATTTCCGATAATTCGTAACTTCGTATAAATTTGTATTTGTTATGTTCACTAACAGCCAAATTTAAAAAGGAGATTTCAATACCTGTAATGTAATAGTTAAGTTATTATTAGTTAGTTAATATTTCAGATTTTTTAATTTTCGGGTTTTCGGATCTCCGAATTTAAAATTTTCAAATTTATGAATTGTCGAATATCCGAATTTTCGGACTTACAAATTTCCGAACTTTCGAATTTCCGAATTTTCTAATTTTCACATTTCCGGATTTTCGAATTTACGAATTTCGATCATAACAACTAACCCGACAAAAAAAATTGAATGAAACGAAAACAAACAAATTTTTCAGCAGTGCACATGTCTACCAACAACCAGCTATTCTTCACACAGAATTTGAATCAGTTGATCATTTTACGACCGATCCGAATTTGAATCATCCTGAAAATTTTGGAATTCATTAGAAAACGAATATACAAAACAAAATTAATATTGCTATTTCATTTGAAGATTTGGATACATCCAAATCTCTAAATAACCAAAAATTTCAACTGAATTTATATTCGGACCGAAACAAATTGCACATGTCTAACTGACCGAGAAGAAGCGGACACCCTGAACGCTCGTCCTGAAAATTAGGGCTCATTCTCATGTGCAGCAGGCCTTGTCGCCAGGAAAACAGCTAAACACAAAGATGAAATACATAGACGAGCGCTGTTTTACCTACCAAATGATTTGAATGTCTGTCTATCCAATCCTAAGGTTTACACAGCTCTGCCACACTCGGCTAACTTTTCCCTGCTGCAATTAAGCTGCACAAGCCTCTGAATGGTTTGGTGAAGGAGCAGCAGACTGATGAGGTCGTCTCTCTGCTCTCTCCTCCAGCCAGCATGATCCTTGTCAGCAGTTGTATATGCAGGACCCAAGCACTGCCCCACGCTTTTCCGGACTGAGTACTGCTACAGGTGTTACAAGGAGCTGGAAACCAGTCAGAGAAAAGTCACAAGTCCTAATCTACATATTACTATAAAATCACATATTAAAGCTGAATGTGATTTAAAGTGCAGAGGAGTGAATAGGCCCTGACAGTTCATATATGTTCAATGAGATCTACTGTTGTTGTCTATATTCCGATTTTATGTTTACAATGTCAATGTATGTGACACACTGTATTCCGATATCTCTTGTTGTGTGTTTTATTTTTTTCAACATCCCTGTTTTAAAACAAATGTATATGCCACATAGTCACCTAAAGAAGATTTATATTTGTACAGTTTTGCCCCTTATGGGGCAAAGCACATGCAATAGTTTGTCCCATGTTGCTAGGTGCTTCCTAACCCTAGCTATGAGGTCAGAACTGCACACCCCCCCCCCTCCTCTCCTGCTGCATCTGATCTGACAACAGCTAGGAAGGAGATGGACGCTTGATAACTGCAGCTTTTTTTCAGCTCTGAGTAATAGTAACAGCAAGAGGAATGCAGAGGCTGACATGTTCCTCCACTTTCTGCATTATCTCTTGTCGTTGCTTGTCTGGGAAAAGTGCTCAGAGTCAAGCTGCTGTTGTGAAGTATCCATCTCCTTCCTAGTTGTTGTTGCCTCTGCATTCTTCTTGCCATTGCTAGTCTCAGAAAAGTGCTCAAAGCCAAGACAAGCTGCCATTATGAAGTGTCTGTTTCCTTCCTAGCTGTTGTCAGACCTGCCGCAGCAGGAGGTGAGGGGGTGCAGTTCTGACCACTTAGAGGAATGCAGAGGGGGGATGGGATGTGCAAGCCTCTGCATTCCTCTTGCTGTTGCTTGCCTCAGAAAAGTGCTCAGAGCCAAGACAAGCTGCTGTTATAAAGTGTCAGTTTCCTTCATAGCTGTTATCGGATATGCTACAGCAGGAGGTGAGGGGGTGCAGTTCTGACCCCTTGGAGCACTTTTCTAAGACAAGTAACAGCAATAGGAATGCAAAAGCTGACACAACCCCTCTGTCTGCATTCCTCTTGCCATTACTTGTCTCACAAAAGCATTCCGAGCTGAGACAAGCTGCCATTATGAAGTGTCCGTTTCCTTCCTAGCTCTTGGGGCATATGCTGTAGCAGGAGGTGCAGTTCTGACCTCTTGGAGCACTTTTCCGAGATAAGTAATGGCAAGAGGAACGCAGATGTGGACACATTCCCCTCCGTCTGCATTCCTCTTGTCGTTACTTTTCTCAGAAAAGTGCTTAGAGCTGGGACAAGCTGCCAATACAAATAATTTGTTTTGATCCTAGCAGTTGTCAGACCTGCCGCAGCAGGAGTTGAGGGGGTGCAGTTCTGACCTCTTGTAGGAATATTGAGGAAGGAAAACGCTGCATTCCTCTTGTCGTTGCTTGTCTCAGAAAAGTGCTCAGAGTCAAGAAAAGCTGCCATTATGAATTGTCTGTTTCCTTCCTAGCTTTTGTCATATCTTCCACGGCAGGAGGTGAGTGGGTGTAGCTCTGACCTCTTGTAGGAATGCAGAGGAAGGGAGGGGGATGTGTCAGCCTCTGCATTCCTCTTGCCGTTGCTCATCTCAGAAAAGTGCTCAGAGCCGAGAAAGTTTGTCGTTATGAATCGTCTGTTTCCTTCCTAGCTGTTGTCAGATCTTCCACGGCAGAAGGTGAGGGGGTGTAGCTCTGACCTCTTGTAGGAAAGCCTCTGCATTCCTCTTACTGTTTCTTGTCTCAGAAAAGTGCTCAGAGCTGAGAATGTTCCAACGTGTTTATTCCAAAATAGCAAATGACAGCCAACAAGACAGAGTGCCCGAAACCAGGAGGTGACGCGTTTCACACTGACCTCAGTGCATCTTCAAAAAGATTGAAGATGCACTGAGGTCAGTGTGAAACGCGTCACCTCCTGGCTATGGACACTCTCTCTTGTTGGCTGTCATTTGCTATTTTGCTAATAGTTATTTGCTGGTGTGCAGCCATTTTTTTTCTTCTCATTTGATCACCGGTGGCGAGCTATGGCTTGCACCTAGCACACTAGGACTGTAGTGATTGCTCACCTGGAGCAGCGTTTTTCTTCCTTGAACTTTCTGCATTCCTCTTGTCGTTGTTAGTCTCAGAAAAGTGCTCAGAGCCGCAGGGCAAGCTGCCATTATGAAGTGTCTGTTACCTTCCTAGCTGTTGCCAGACTTTCCATGGCAGGAGGTGAGGGGGGGAATTATTGACCTCTTGGAGGAATGCAGAGGGAGGGGGGACGTGTCAGCCTCTGCATTCCTCTTGCCATTGCTTGTCTTAGAAAAGTGCTCAAAGCCAAGACAAGCTGCCATTATGAAGTGGCTGTTTCCTTCCTAGCTGTTGCCAGATTTTCCATGGCAGGAGGTGAGGGGGGTGCAGTATTGACCTCTTGGTGGAATGCAGAGGGAGGGGGGACGTGTCAGCCTCTGCATTCCTCTTGTCGTTGCTTATCTCAGAAAAGTGCTCAGAGCCAAGACAAGCTGCCATTTATGAAGTGTCTGTTTCCTGCCTAGTTGTTGTCAGATCTGCCACGGCAGGAGAAAGGGGTGAAATTACGACCTTTAATTAGGGTTTAGGCAGCACCTTGCAACATGGGACAAACTACTATAGGCATTTTGCCCCCTAAGGGACAGAATTGTAAAAAAAAAAAAATGATTGATCTTCTTTAAAGAATGTTTTCTGTCTCAGTTTACAAAAGTACATTTTATGTCATGGGTGATTAAATGTTTGCATTCATAGTACTTCCCGATGTCATATTGACAAGTAGTTACATTTTGCCATATACTGTATGCAGAATATAAAACACATACATTTTTAATACCTATAGTGACTTCTAAGGTGCTCCAACAGAATATATTTATTAGCAGATAAATAAAGCTCAGAAATGTCATAAATACATTTTTTATATATGAATTTTTTCAATCACTTGAGTTCTGAAGTGTTTTCACATTTATGGAATATTATAGCAATAACTTTGTTATTACTTTTTATACGGAAGTGAGACTTATGCCGCGTACACACGATCAGACCTTTGTCTGACCAAACTGACGACGGAATTCCATCGGAGAAAAATAGAACATGTTCTATATTTAAACTCCGATGGGGCACACACACGGTAGGAATTTCCGATGGAAAAAGTCTGTCTGACTTTTTCCATTGGAAATTCCTATTGTGTGTACAAGGCAATAGAGACATACTGCATATATATATATATATATATATATATATATATATATATATATATATATCTCACAAAAGTAAGTACACCCCTCAAATTTTTGTAAATATTTTCTTCTATCTTTTCATGTAACAACACTGAAGAAATGACTCTTTGCTACAATGTAAAGTAGTGAGTGTACAGCTTGTATAGCAGTGTAAATTTGCTGTCCCCTCAAAATAACTCAACACACAGCCATTATAGAATGGAAAATCCCTCAGGGGTTTTTTTAGCAGCAAAAAAAATATTACTTATGTAGCAATCAATTTTTGGTAAAAATGTGTTTATTATATCAAAAAGTACTTTATAAATACATGAGAGTTGTAAAAGGCAATCCTGGCTTTGACATAGAAAATGCGACCCATCAATAATAGAAAAAAACAACACATGTTACATAAAACCCATTATGTTTGCGTAGTATTTCACATCATATCCCCATAACACACAGCCATTAATATCTAAACCGCTGACAACAAAAGTGAGTACACCCCTAAGTGAAAATGTCCAAATTGGGCCCAAAGTGCCAATATTTTGTGTGGCCACCATTATTTTCCAGCACTGCCTTAACCCTCTTGGGCATGGAGGTCACCAGAGCTTCACAGGTTGCCACTGGAGTCCTCTTCCCCTCCTCCATGATGACATCACGGAGCTGGTGGATGTTGGAGACCTTGCGCTCCTCCACCTTCCATTTGAGGATGTCCCACAGATGCTCAATAGGGTTTAGGTCTGGAGACATGCTTGGCCAGTCCATCACCTTTACCCTCAGCTTCTTTAGCAAGGCAGTGGTTGTCTTGGAGGTGTGTTTGGGGTCGTTATCATGTCGGAATACTGCCCTGCGGTCCAGTCTCTGAAGGGAGGGGATCATGCTCTGCTTCAGTATGTCACAGTACATGTTGGCATTCATGGTCCCCTCAATTATCTGTAGCTCCCCAGTGCCGGCAGCACTCATGTAGCTCCCAGACCATGACACTCCCACCACCATGCTTGACTGTAGACAAGACACACTTGTCTTTGTCCTCCTCACCTGGTTGCCGCCACCCACGCTTGTCACCATCTGACCCAAATAAGTTTATCTTGGTCTCATCTGACCACAGGACATGGTTCCAGTAATCCATGTCCTTAGTCTGCTTGTCTTCAGCAAACTGTTTGCAGTCTTTCTTGTGCATCATCTTTAGAAGAGGCTTCCTTCTGGGATGACAGACATGCAGACCAATTTGATGCAGTGTGCGGCGTATGGTCTGAGCACTGACAGGCTGACCCCCCACCCCTTCAACCTCTGCAGCAATGCTGGCAGCACTCATACCTCTATTTCCCAAAGACAACCTCTGGATATGATGCTGAGCACGTGACCTCAACTTCTTTGGTGGACCATGGCGAGGCCTGTCCTGTTATACCGCTGTATGGTCTTGGCCACCGTGCTGCAGCTCAGTTTCAGGGTCTTGGAAATCTTCTTATAGCCTCGGCCATCTTTATGTAGAGCAACAATCCTTTTTTTTCAGATCCTCAGAGTTCTTTTCCATGAGGTGCCATGTTGTACTTCCAGTGACCAGTATGAGAGAGTGAGAGCGATAACACCAAATTTAACACACCTGCTCCCCATTTACACCTGAGACCTTTTAACACTAACGAGTCACATGACACTGAGGAGGGAAAATGGCTAATTGGGCCCAATTTGGACATTTTCACTTAGGGGTGTACTCACTTTTGTTGCCAGCGGTTTAGACATTAGAGGCTGTGTGTTGAGTTATTTTGAGGGGACAGCAAATTTACCCTGTTATACAAGCTGTACACTCACTACTTTACATTGTAGCAAAGTGTCATTTCTTCAGTGTTGTCACATAAAAAGATAGAAGAAAATATTTGCAGAAAATTTGAGGGTGTACTTACTTTTGTGAGATACTGTATATATACGTATGGCAGTATTGAGCCGATTAAGTGAAAGATAGTCTCAGCTAGACAAACGCTTGTGACATTTATCCAACGAATGCTTTATACAATACATTAGACCCCCATAATGTATTCAATAGCAAACCTTTGAATTGGTAATGATGAATTGGATACAATTTCCGGTAGACCCACGCACCCTTTCTATATTGGATTCGATTCAATTAAAAAAATATATGTGAGCCTCAATAAAAGAATGACAAAAACATGAGAAAAAATGAAATCCGATTGGAATTGATTCACGGCAGACCCGATTGAGTGGCAGACGATATACGGAGGAATGATGGGTTTGGTGGGGATCGGCTTTGTTTGTCAGTAGATTCCTTTTGACGGTTCAGTCTGGGACTACAGCTGGTGATTGAGAAATCGTTTTTAAGCCAGACATCTATTTCCTGGAGGTAAGTAAATTACGTTCGACCTTGGTTTATCAATCAAATGGAAAGAGCAATCTATTAATGTTTCATGTACGTGTGCAGGGCCGCCATCAGGAATTTTGGGGACCCTTACACAGCTTCAGGCATGGGCCCCCTGGAGCATAGAACCGGGGGGGGGGTGCTGCCGCTGCAAATTGAGAAGCGGGGGGTGCCACGAATTGAGAAGTGGGGGGTGCTGCCGCCGCAAATTATTGGGGTCGGGGGGGCTTTGGGTGCTGACGAAAAAAAAATATACATTAAAAAAAGGGGTGTTGCCATCCAGGGCCCTGGGGACCTTCGACCTCTGTGGACCTATGGGCCACTTACAAAAAAAAAAAAAAAGGGGGGGTTGCCATCCGGGCCTCTGGGCCCCTTACAAATAAATAAAATAAAAAAATAAAAAGGGGGGTTGCCATCCGGGCCCCTGGGGACCTCTAGGCCCCTTACAAAAAAAGAAAAAAAAGGGGGGGTTGCCATCCGGGGCTCTGGGGACCTCTGGGCCCCTTACAAATAAATACATAAAATAAAAAAATAAAAAGGGGGGTTGCCATCCGGGCCCCTGGGGACCTCTGGACCCCTTACAAAATAAATAAATAAATAAATAAATAAAAAGGGGGGGTTGCCATCTGGGCCCCCAGGCCTCTGGGGACCTCTGGGCCCCTTACAAAATAAATAAATTAAAAAAAACAAAAAAAGGAGGGGGTTGACCTCTGGGCCCCCTACAAATAAATAAGTAAAATAAAAAGGGGGGTTGCCATCCGGGCCCCTTACAAAAAATAATAATAAATAAAAAAAAAAAAAAAAAGGGGGGGGTTGCCATCCGGGCCCCTGGGGACTCCGGGGACCTCTGGGCCCCTTACAAAATAAAAAAATAAAATAAAAAAAAGGGGGTTGCCATCCGGGCCCCTGGGGACCTCCGGGCCCCTTACAGGTGTACTGCCTGTACCCCCCTGATGGCGGCCCTGTATGTGTGTGTAGATATATCAAGTGAACACAGCCCCATATTTCGCATGATGTACTGTACTAGGTGGTATGGTTTCGGAAAGATGGATATGGTGCAGGCATTGTGAAAAGATAAAAGGGATTCAACATACAATTGTCAGCTCAATCTACTTTTACTGCCATAAAGTGGAGCTTTTATTACAGAAAAAAAAAATTCCCTGTATGTAAACTGTATGAATGGCAGAAAAATCAAATGTTAGTAAGCTATTTTATCTCCAGGTCGGCCATTATGGCCACTAGATGGAGCTGGCGATTATAGGGGATAAATACGTTTTAACCATGATCATTAGCTCCATCTAGTGGCCATGTGTTATTCACTCTATTGTTTATAGAGTGAATCATAGAGTGAGTACAACATTATGGCCACTAGATGGAGCTGGCGATAATAGGGGATACATATTTAATAACCATGACTGTTAGCTCCATCTAGTAGCCATAATGTGGTATTCACTCCATTGTTTATAGAGTCCATGTGTTTTTTTTGGGGGGGGGGCAGAATCTCCCTCCATCAGGGCTCAGGAATTTAGTGTTTATTATTATATAAAGCTTCCTCTAACTTGGTGAGGCGAAGAGGTGGGTAGATGATATTACAATAAAAAAAAAAAAAAACACGTTTTGGGGGGCAGACTCTTCCTTCATCGGGGCTCATTTATTTTGACAGTACTTATCGGTACAAAGTTTCCTCTGACTGGCCGAGGTGGAGAGGTGGGTAGATGTCACAATAAAAAAAGAAATCAACACGTTTCGGGGGCCAGACTCTTCCTTCATTAGGGCACAGGAATTTTTACAGTGCCTATTGGTACAAAGCTTCCTCTGACTGACTGAGACGAAGAGGCAGGCAAATGATGTCACATAAAAAAAATGTAATTGGCTTGGGGGCTAGACTCCCCCTTCATCAGGGCTGAGGAATTTTGATTGTGCTTATCAATATATATAGCTTCCTCTAACGGAGGAAAAAAATCTTCTTCCAACTCTAAGGAACTCTAGGCTGAGGCAGAGAGGTGGGCAGATGATCTCACAAAAAATAAAATAAAAAAAGCAATGTGTTTCTGGTGCCAGACTCCCCCTTCATCAGGGCTCAGGAATTTTGACAGTGCTTATCAGTACAAAGCTTCCTGTGACTGGCTGAGGCAAAGGGGTGGCTAGATGATCTCACAATAAAATAAAAAAAACAACGTGTTTCAGGAGCTAGACTCCCCCTTCATCAGGGCTCAGGAATTTTGATTGTGCTTATCAATATATATAGCTTCCTCTAACTGAGGAAAAAAAGCTTCCGCCAACTCTAAGGAACTCTAGGCTGAGGCAGAGAGGCGGGCAGATGATGTCACAATAAAAAAAAAATCTATGTGTTTTGGGAGCTAGACTCCCCCTTCGTCAGGGCTCAGGAATTTTGACAGTGCATATCAGTACAAAGCTTCCTGTGACTGGCTGAGGCAAAGGGGTGGCTAGATGATCTCACAATAATAAAAAAAAACAATGTGTTTCTGGTGCCAGACTTCCCCTTCATTAGGGCTCAGGAATGTTGACAGTGCTTATTAATATATAAAGCTTCCTCTAACTCTAAGGAACTCTAGGCTGAGGCAGAGAGGTGGGCAGATGATGTCACAATAAAAAAAAAAAATCAATGTGTTTCGGGAGCTAGACTCCCCCTTCATCAGGGCTCAGGAATTTTTACAGTGCTTATCGGTAAGGATGAGCTCCGGCGTGTTCGCAAAGTCCACGTGCAGAGCCCGCCAGGAAGTTGGCACTCCGCTGCGCTAATCACAGGCAGTGTGACATTTCCCGATCTCTGCAGCCGCACATCGGGACAATGTCTCACTGCCTTTGATTAGCGCAGCGCAGTGCCGACTTCCTGGCGGGCTCTGCATGTGGACTTTGCGAACACGCCGGAGCTCACCCTTACTTATCAGTACAAAGCTTCATGTGACTGGCTAAGGCAAAGAGGCAGGCAGATGATCTCACAATAAAAAAAATAAAAAAAAATAATATGTTTCTGGTGCCAGTCTCTCCCTTCATCAGGGCTCAGGAATTTTGACAGTGCTTTTCAGTACAAAGCTTCCTCTAAATGGCTGAGAGGTGGGTGGATGATGTCATAATCTCCACCTGAGCCAATCAGAAGAAGCTTTATATTTATTCATGGAATACAAAGCTTCCCATAAGGGAATGAGCAATGATCAGCCCGACTCAGTTTTTTTCTAGGAGTGGGAACACAGAGCTATATACTGCATGTAGCTAAGTATACAGTTAATACAGTGTGCCCAACATGTAAATCATTCATTTGGGCCAGCTTGGCCCGAACAAACCATTTAAAGGGACATTAAACCTGAAGTTATTCTTGAGATCATGGTCTGCTGGAGGTACTTGGGGTCTGAGGTTGGGAACCACTGCCCCTCTACTGGAAAAAAAATAGTTTGGGCTTTAGCTATTTGTTAATGTCCGCAATATTTGTATATTCTTGCAAGTTTTGTTTTTGAAAATTTTCAGAAGTGTCTGGGTAATTTCCAAAAACGCGTATTCCTGAAATGCGTTACCTTCGTATTATGGCATTTTACCGACTGCCGTCGCAGTTTCTTGAGAGATGATACGAGATATACAGAATTTTTATTTTTTATCACCTCTATTTTAAATCCAATTAGATAGAAAGGAAATGGAGGAATCGGCGAGCAGTGGGTATGAGCCGCGACAAAGATCCCACGTGGTACAAAACAGCTGGTGGTTGGCGCTCCATCTCCCCATGTGCACCGAGCTGCTGAGCGCTCAAGTTCCCATACAACAAATCTGATTTCACATACAGAAGACGACACGTTTTTAAATAGATTGCTCTAAAGTAAAAGAGCGTCTCTCCCTTCAAAGAGTCACAACACCTGGAAATCGTCCCAAGAGTCGTTTTACAAACAATTCCAGTATCTGTTATTACCGTGTATGATTGTTGTGGTTGTCCTACAATCTTCTAATTTATTTGCCCCAACACCTGGAACAGAAAAGCAGTATTTTTTTGCGGGGGGCAGCTTAACCACTTGAGTGCCAGCCTGTAATCCCCCTTCATTCCAAGGCCATTTTTCAGTTTTTAGTGTTGCGATAGTTTGACTGACAATTACTCAATCACACAAAACTAAAACCCTCTGAAGCCGGCTACTTGGTAACATCCATTGCAACAATTCTTTATTAGCTACATGGCAGGATACAGCAGTAATATGTAAATGTGTTTCAGCTGAAGCCTTAGTTGTTGCTATGAGCCTTAGGACTGCCCACTGACGCATTTCACCCAATCAGGGCTTAGTCGTAGCTGTGAGCCAATCACAGTGGTGAAGAGAAAAGCCACCACACGCCAGTTCAGCCACAAGCATCCAGAGTTATCCTATAAACCAGGGATCTTCAAACTACGGACCTCCAGCTGTTGCGGAACTACACGCCCCATGAGGCATTGTAAAACTCTGACATTCACAGACATGACTAGTGTGACAGCAGGAAGGTAAAGTCACCTGGTTGCATCCAGGGGGGTAGATATATTTCGCCCAGATTCAGGCTTTACGCCGACTTATACAACTAGGTGGAGAGTTGTATAAGCCCAGCTAAGGCTAGTGGGCTCATGGATGACTCATATGTCTAGGGAGAGTGTGGGGCGTCGTGCAGACAGGGAGTTGATGAGACCAGCTGAAGCTTGTCAGCTCATTTAGGCCTCTATAAGAACTCCCAGCTTCATTAGGGGTTAGCTCATGCCTGGAACCAGACCTGTGTGGACTGTCTAGGGAGAGTGAACCCCTGTGCGGTGAGACAAAGCCTGTGTGGCTATTTGCTTGGACATTTAAAACCAGGGACTTAGGGACTAGGACAGCACTAGGCTGATCCCAGTTGTTAGTTAGGAAACCTGTATGTTTAGTCAGAGGTCAACTTGACCAGGATTTATTTTGTTTATGTTTCTTTTGCTTTGCTGTGTTTTGTCACTGTAAATAGAAAATAAACCGCACCTTTTTGATTTTGAAAACCACAACCTCCGTTTGCTGGGCCTGTTTTGTGTGGGGAGCCCATCCCGGGGGTCACACACACCCGCTGCCGAGCTAACCCCCTCACAGTTGGTGGAGAACCAGTGGCAGTTTTTTTTTAAGCCAGCATGGAGGAGATACTGAAGCAGCTGGCTCTAGCAAATGCCAATCAACAGCAGACAAATGCAGGTTTGCAAAAGAGCCTTGCAGCTCATCAACAGAGCCTTGCAGCTCAACAACAGAACTTCGTAGCCCAGCAGCAAGCTCATCAACAGAGCCTTGCAGCCCAGCAGCAGACAAACGCAACTTTGCAACAGAGTCTGGAGGCTCAGCAACGAGCCCAGCAGCAATCTGAGGCCCGCTTCATAGACCTGTTGCAGAAGCAAGAGCAGAGACTACAACAACAGATGGAAGCAGTAATGCAGCAACGTCCGCAGACCAGTGAGGAAAGCCGTCCCACTAATACCGCGTCCTTTGGGGTGAGTCGTTTATTGACAAAAATGACTGGAGAGGATGATCCAGAGGTATTTTTGACCACATTTGAAAGGACCGCTGAAAGAGAAAAGTGGCCTGAGGAGCAGTGGGCTGGACTGGTGGCTCCTCTGTTAACTGGTGAATCGCAGAAAGCTTACTATGACCTAGAGCCTAACCAAGCAAAAGACTATGTGATGCTAAAAGCTGAAATATTGGCAAGGCTGGGTGTCACCCAGGCTGTCCGGGCTCAGCGTGTGCATAACTGGACTTTCCAGCTTGGAAAACCCCCCAGGTCTCAAATGTATGATCTCATTCACCTGAGCAGAAAGTGGCTACAGCCAGAGACTTTGTCCGCACCAAAGATTGTGGAACGTGTTGTAATGGATCGGTTTTTGAGAGCTCTTCCTACTGCCATCCAAAAGTGGGTAAGCCATGGAGACCCAGAGACGGCCGATGGTCTTGTGGATCGTGTGGAGAAATACTTGGCTACAGAGAACCTGACGGCCTCTTCCAGAGACACTCGGACTTTCCACCCTAAGACCAGACCATCCCCAGGGGCGGATAAGAGGATTCCAAGGGGTGAGGGTGGAGAGAGTGAGAGGGTGGGAGCTCTACCCCAAGTTTGGCGAGAACAGCCTGGGAAATCAGCGGCTCAAGAGGCGGCAAGAAGGATCGTTTGCTACCGCTGCCGGCAAGCGGGACATATTGCAGCCAATTGCCCGGTTGTGGAGGAACCCATGCAGTGTGACTTTCTGACGGGCAGACGTCAGTCGCAGTGTGCGACAGTCGCATGCACTGCCATTCGAGGAACTGAGAAACATTTATGCAAAATGTGTGTTAATGGTAGAAATGTTGTGGTATTGCTGGATTCAGGTAGCCTTGTGACCCTGATAAAGGCTGAGTTAGTTAAAACAGAGGTCTCTGGGAATAGCAAGGTAGCTGTTATTTGTGTGCATGGGGACACCCGAGAGTATCCAGTGACTACAGTGTGTTTCGAGACCCCCAAAGGTACCCTCTCTCATCCAGTGGGCTTAGTATCTCAGTTACCGCATGACGCCATTGTGGGAAGGGATTTTCCGAAGTTCTGGGAACTGTGGGATGATCCTGAGCCCCTCACTGGTGCCCCTATGTACCAGGAATGTGATAGCCAGAACTCCCCTGAGAGTGGTGAGGACTCTCCGGAATTTCCCTTATCAGTATTGGCAGGGGAGACTCAAGAAACTGGAGAGGAGCCCACCTCCTCAGACGAAAACCTACCGTCTGTGGAGTTTTCTGATCTTGAGGTTCACAGGGAAAACTTTGCCACAGAACAGTTGAAAGACCCCGCCCTAATAAAGGCACGGGAAAACGTAGTGAAAATAGATGGCGAGTTAGTGAACCCAGATAATACCTGCACTTACCCATACTTCAGCGTAGAGAAGGACCTACTGTATCGGGTGGCAAAAAGGGCAGAAGAAACCGTTGAGCAGCTTGTGGTGCCCAAACCTTACAGGAAGTTGGTGTTGGAGTTGGCCCATGGGCACATTCTTGGAGGTCATCTGGGGACAGAGAAAACCCGAGAGAGGGTATTACAGAGATTCTATTGGCCGGGGGTGATGAAGGACGTAGAAAATTATTGTTCCTCCTGCCCTGTGTGTCAGAGGTCGGCCCCGATGCCACATTTCCGTAGCCCGCTGGTCCCTCTACCCATCATTGAGGTCCCGTTTGAGAGGATCGCCATGGATTTGGTAGGTCCTATAATCAAGTCCGCTAGGGGGCACCAGTACATATTAGTTATAATGGACTATGCCACCCGTTATCCAGAAGCGATCCCTCTCCGAAATACCTCGGCCAAAACCATAGCCAAAGAGCTATCTCTTGTGTTTAGCCGGGTGGGTATTTGTAAAGAACTGCTTACGGACCAAGGTACACCCTTTATGTCCCGGGTTATGAAGGAGCTGTGTAAATTATTCAAAGTGACGCAATTACGTACATCTGTGTATCACCCCCAAACCGATGGGCTGGTTGAAAGATTCAACAAAACCCTAAAACAAATGTTGAAGAAAGCCTGGAGGGATAGAGAGTCCCTAGTCGCAGACACTTGGTCACCAGCTCAAACTGGTTGCGTGATTCCTGAGGTTGGAATAGCAGCCACCTTGTCACAACCCCAACAACAGGAGGTTAAGGAGTTTGTGCTTCGCAACAAGGAGGTATTCTCTGAGCTGCCGGGACAAACATCTGGGGTAGAGCATGACATCATTACCCCGCCCGGTGAAAGGGTGAAGTTAAAACCCTATCGGATCCCAGAGGCCCGACGGGAGGCAATACGGGAGGAAGTACAGAAAATGCTGAACTTAGGGGTGATAGAGGAGTCCCAAAGTGATTGGTCTAGTCCCATCGTGTTGGTGCCTAAACCGGATGGGAGCTGGCGATTTTGTAACGATTTTCGTCAGTTAAACAAAGTTACAAAATTTGACACCTACCCCATGCCACGTATAGATGAGTTGATCGACCGGTTGGGAACAGCCCGATACATGACGACTCTTGACCTCACAAAAGGGTATTGGCAAATCCCCCTGGCCAAGTCGGCCAAAGAGAAAACCGCATTTGTAACCCCAGACGGGGCGTTCCAATATAAAAGAATGCCGTTCGGGTTACAGAATGCGCCGGCCACATTCCAGCGGAAAATGGACCAGATGCTGAGGCCCCATCGGAAGTATGCTGCGGCTTACCTGGATGACGTAATTGTCCATAGCACAGATTGGGCCTCACATCTGCCAAAAGTGCAAGCAGTCCTGGACTCTGTTCGGGAAGCGGGGTTTACGGCTAACCCCAAGAAGTGTACCATTGGGCAGGAGGAGGCCAAATATCTTGGGTACACCATTGGGAGGGGAGTAATAAAACCCCAACTCAACAAAGTCGAGGCCATCCAGAGTTGGCCACGTCCCAACAGCAAGAAGCAGGTACGAGCCTTTCTGGGAATCGCTGGGTATTATCGGCGATTCATTCCCCACTTTGCTTCTAAGGCTGTGCCCCTAACCAACCTGACGAAGGGGAAAGGGTCGGTCATGATTAAATGGACCCCCGAGGCTGAGGCAGCATTCCAATTCTTGAAACAAGCCTTATGTAGCCAGCCAGTGTTGTACTCACCCGACTTCTCTAAAGACTTTGTCGTACAAAGTGATGCGTCAGATGTGGGGTTAGGAGCAGTATTGTCCCAGGTCTGGAACGGGGAAGAGCACCCAGTCATTTACCTCAGCAGGAAGTTGAAGTCCCATGAGGTAAATTACGCCACCGTTGAAAAGGAGTGTTTAGCGGTGAAGTGGGCTCTAGATTCCCTTCGGTACTACCTGCTAGGTAGGCACTTTGACATGGTTACGGATCACGCTCCGTTAAAGTGGATGGCTCAAAACAAGGAAACAAATAGAAGAGTGAATAGGTGGTTCCTGGCCCTCCAGGAATTCAACTTCACAGTAAAGCATCGCCCTGGCGTTCAAATGGGGAATGTGGATGCTTTGTCTCGAGTACATGAATGCCTGATTGCTGGTGTTCCAACCCCGAGGTTAAAACAAGAGGGGGGGGTATGTGACAGCAGGAAGGTAAAGTCACCTGGTTGCATCCAGGGGGGTAGATATATTTCGCCCAGATTCAGGCTTTACGCCGACTTATACAACTAGGTGGAGAGTTGTATAAGCCCAGCTAAGGCTAGTGGGCTCATGGATGACTCATATGTCTAGGGAGAGTGTGGGGCGTCGTGCAGACAGGGAGTTGATGAGACCAGCTGAAGCTTGTCAGCTCATTTAGGCCTCTATAAGAACTCCCAGCTTCATTAGATGTTAGCTCATGCCTGGAACCAGACCTGTGGGGACTGTCTAGGGAGAGTGAACCCCTGTGCGGTGAGACAAAGCCTGTGTGGCTATTTGCTTGGACATTTAAAACCAGGGACTTAGGGACTAGGACAGCACTAGGCTGATCCCAGTTGTTAGTTAGGAAACCTGTATGTTTAGTCAGAGGTCAACTTGACCAGGATTTATTTTGTTTATGTTTCTTTTGCTTTGCTGTGTTTTGTCACTGTAAATAGAAAATAAACCGCACCTTTTTGATTTTGAAAACCACAACCTCCGTTTGCTGGGCCTGTTTTGTGTGGGGAGCCCATCCCGGGGGTCACACACACCCGCTGCCGAGCTAACCCCCTCACACTAGGCATGATGGGAATTGTAGTTCCTGAACAACTGGAGGGCCGTAGTTTGAGGACCTCTGCTATAAACCATCCACAAATATGACAGAGGCGGTCCCTGACTTAGGACCGCCCCTCTAACGTGTTTCACCCAATCAAGGCTTGCTCGTAGCTGTGAGTCAATCACAGCGGTGGAGAGAAAAGCCACCACACACCAGTTCCGCCACAAGCATCCAGAGTTATTGTACAAACCATCTACGAACATGACAGAGGTGGCCCCTGCTTTAGGACCGCCCCTCTAACGTGTTTCACCCAATCAAGGCTTAGTCGTAGCTGTGAGCCAATCGCAGTGATGGAGAGATAAGCCGCGGCACACCAGTTTGGCCACAAGCATCCATGTTATTGTACAAACCGTCCGCAAACATGGTAAAGACAGTCCCTACCCTATGACGACTCCTACTAACGCATTTCACCCAATCAAGGCTTAGTCATAGCTGTGAGCCAATCACAGTGATGGAGAGAAAAGCCACCACACATTAGTTTGATCAGAGGCATCCAGGGGTATTGTAAAAACCATCCACAAAACATGACAAAGACGGTCCCTGCTTTTGGACCGGCCCTAACACGTTTCACCCAATCAGGGCTTAGTCATAGCTGTGAGGCAATCACAGTGGTAGAGAGAAAAGCCACCACACACCAGTTTAATCACAGGCATCCATGGGTATTGTATAAATCATTCACAAACATGACAAAGAGGGTCTCCGCCTTTGGACCGCCCCCTAAAGTGTTTCACCCAATCAAGGCTTAGTCGTAGCTGTGAGGCAATCACAGTGGTGGAGAGAAAAGCCACCGTACACCTGTTTGATCATGAGCATTCACGTAGTTGTACAAACCCCCCACAAATATGGCAAAGACAGTCTCTGCCTTTTGCCCCCCAGCTAACGCGTTTCACATAATCAAGGCTTAGTCGTAGCTGTGAGGCAATCACAGTGTGGGAGAGAAAATCCACCACACAAGTTTGGATACAAGCATCCACGTTACTGTACAAACCATCCACAAATATGGCAAAGATGGTCTGTGCCTTTGGACCGCCCCTACTAACGCATTACACCCAATTAAGGCTTAGTCATAGCTGTAAGGCAATCACAGTTGTGGAGAGAAAAGTCCCTGCCTTTGGACCACTCTAACGGGTTTCACATAATCAAGGCTTAGTCGTAGCTGTGAGCCAATCACAGTGGGGGAGAGAAAAGCCACCACACACCAGTTCAATCACAGGCATCCATTGGTCATGTGCAAACCATCCAAAAATATGACAAAGGCGGCCCCCTGCCTTAGGATTGACACTACTAACGCATTTCACCCAATCAAGGCTTAGTCTTAGCTGTGAAGCAATCACAGTGGTGGAGAGAAAAGCCACCACACACCAGTTTGGCCATGGGCATCCATGGGTATTGTACAAACCACCCACAAACATTTTTTAGTCTAAATCTAATTTAATTCCCTTACGCACATGCTACCTAAGTGTGGGGGTTATGTGTTTTTCTTTGTCCTCGTTTAGTTATATTATCTATATTGTCATATTTATTTTTAAGCTGATCTTGGTTTAAATGGGCACTTGCATATTTCGCTTAAGTTGGTTTTGCCATTAACGCTAATGGTGACCAATGTTTCATGTCCGGGACTCAGACTGAGGTTAATCGTCATTGTATACTTCCGTCTGTATGTTCTCATTGTTTGGATTGAAAATGGGCACTCTCGGACTTGGTTCCATCAGTTTAACTTGTTTTGCCATCAACCAAGATGGCGGATATACACCCATGTCCGCGATCCAAAGCGAGGCATGGTTCTATATATTGTGGTGAGTCAGCACGCTACCTGTCCCTTATTGAAAAGGGTCTTTGATGACGAAACGCGTCTGAGGGAGTACGTGCTGACGTCACCGCGTTCGCGGGACAGAAGTTTTGCATTGCAGCCGGCCGGCTTCGTTTTACTTGTTTTTAACGTCATCCAGTAAGTGTAATTGCCTTTTTTTATTAAATGTTTTGATGGCATTACACTATCTAGTCCTCTAATTCTTTCCTGGGTACTCATCCTGGTTATGAGTTATACGGAGGTCACGGTCCTAGCAGGGAGAGCTTACATCCATCCTTCCACACATGAGCTTGCAGTCTTTTTGAAGATCTTGGTTTCTATCTGGTTTTTACCTATCAAGCCTTTAAGTTGCTTCAATCTGGTAAGGAGATTGCTTGTAAGGTGGTGGATTACATCACGGTGGATTTGGGTGTCCCTGTCTATCACCTGTTTAGGGCTTGTTATCATTGCTGTCTGGTAAGGAGACTAACTGTGCGGTGGGGGTTCACTCATGCATGTTCCCTACACTGGGTGCTGTTGTGTCTCCTTTGTTCCATAACATTGATCCTACCACAGGGTCACCATTTTTGGCAGGATTACGCTATGTTTTTTCTTTCTTTTCTTTTGGGCTAATCGTTTATGCATACTGTGGAGTCAAATTCCTATCTGCTGAAACCCATCTACTCTGGAGAAGTTAGTACTGGGGTGCTAACCAAAGACCCTGGCCGGGTTATAGCCATTTGCTATATTGGCCTACTTTTCTGGTAAGCATGCATTTCATACGGTTGATCTAGGACCAAGGAAGTCTTTGTGATTTTTCATACCAGCCTGCCATATTGGACTTTATTCATATTTTTGGACTTATTAGCGCAATTTTCCTTTCCACCCACAAACATGACAAAGACAGTCCCAACCTTAGGACCACCTCTAACCCGTTTTACCCAATCAGGGCTTCATTGTAGCTGTCAGCCAATCACAATTGTAGAGAGAAAAGCAATCGCACACCAGTTTGGCCACAAACATCCACGGTTATTGTCCACAAACATGGCAAAGACAGTCCCCACCCTAGGACCGCCCTTTTTATCGCGTTTCACCCAATCAGGGCTTAGTTCCTGCTGTGAGACAATCACAGTGGTCACATGATCAGAATGTCCGTCTCACACTTTCCAGGTTCTGGCGCTATTCATTTTCTGTATTTTTTTTCTAGGAATTCAAGGTGTCCTCTGATTGGACGAGGCAGAGACATGGGGCAACCTATAATGCTCATGATGGTCACTTCATTTTTTTTTTGACCTGCCTATATATTTTCTTTTTTTTAGAAACTGTTGCTGCAACTGCTCAAGTCTTGCTTGCCAAAATACAATATTTGTCCTAATGGTGGCCCTTTATATACGAAATACTAATTTCTTTTTAGGGCCCAATCACAATAGTGCAGTGCATTATCACATACGTTAACAGTGCCGTGCTGTTTATTCTTAATGGTACCCCAATGTTCCTTGACAATGCACTTAACACCATAACAATGGGGGGCACATGTATGGTGTGCTATGTTGCAAAAAAAAAAAAAAATGCTGCAAGCCCATTTTTTTTTATTTATAAAAAAAAAAAAAAAAAACACTTGAAGCATTCTCACATAGTCGCCATAATCTGCCTAATATGTTTGTTTTCTATTTATTTATCTATTTATTTTCTATTCAACTCCATCTAGTGGCCACAATGTGGTATTCTTCTGGAAAAACCTCAGTCAGGAAAATATCACATTATGGCCACTAGATGGAGCTGATAATCAAATAAAAAATATTAGACAGATTACAGCGATTGTTCATGATTCATTGCCTCAAGCATTCTCACAGCAATTTTATTTTTTTATTTTTTATAAATTGCCCCCCGGTTTGCTCTGGTGCTAGTCCATTCCAAGGAAGGGGTCTCCTTAACACAGCGCACCAGTGCGAATGGGCCCCAAAAATCCTTATTTTTTGCAATTTCTAAGCCCGTCTTAGAATAGAAACCGTTTTTTTTTTTTTGGTCAAAAGCTTGACATATTTTTTTTTTTTTTTTTTACATTTAATCAATTTTGCTTGATAATAGTTATTCATTGATTTGATCATCATAATAAATTGTTCTGGTTTAGAATGTTAAATGTTAGTATTGATGTTTGTCTATGACATTCAGAAGGGGCCCTATCCTTCATGTTGTGTCTGGCTTTCAGACAAGGAGGCTGTGCCCCCCCCCCCCCGTCTCTGATGATAATTATATTCCTATCGTGTGCTTATGGAGAAATAAAAGCCACTTATAAATGCGTCATATATATAATCTATTTAACCACTTCCATGCCTGGCCTATTCTGGCACTTACATGTAAAAATCATAATTTTTTTCTAGAAAATCACTCAGAACCCCTAAATATTATAGCCGTTTTTTTTTTTTTTAGCAGAGACCCTAGGGAATAAAATGGCGGCGGTTGAAAGTATTTACGTTGCGCTGTATTTGCACAGCAATTTTTGAAACGCATTTTTTTGGGGGGAAAAAAACGGTTTCATTAATAAAAAGAAAAAGCAGTAAAGTTTGCCCAATTTTTTTGTAAAATGTGAAAGATGATGTTATGCCGAGTAAATAGATATCCAACATGTCGCGCTTTAAAATTGTGCACGTTCGTGGAATGGCGCCAATTTTTGGTACTTAGAACTCTCCATAGGCGATGCTTTAATTTTTTTTTTACAGGTTACCAGTTTAGAGTTACAGAGGAGGTCTAGGGCTAAAATTATTGCTCTCGCTCTAACATTCGCGGCGATACCTCACATGTGTGGTTTAAACGTGGTTTACATATGCGGGCGCGGCGTTCTCTTCTACGTGCGAGCACGCGGTGATGGGGGTGCTTCATTTTTATTTATTTTTTGATTTATTTATTTTATTTTTACACCCTTTAAAAATAAAAATAAATTTACCGGTAATCACTTTTATTCCTATTACAAGAAATGTAAACATCCCTTGTAATAGGAATAGTGCGTGACAGCTCCTCTTTATGGAGAGATGTGGGGTCCATAAGACATCTCTCCTCCAAGCTGGAAAGACCGAGATCCAAAAAAATAAATAAAACGATCTCGGCCTTTCCAGCCGAGTCCCCGGCAATGCTTACTTCCGTCGGCCCGGACGTGACGTCATAATGTCGCGCCCGGGCCGCCAAGAGTCATCAAGACTGCTGGGGACTATCTGGCCCTCGGTTTTCTCTATAGCCAACTTCCGGCATCCATGGGCGGGAAGTGGTTAATTGAACCGGCAGAGATGGCTATTTCCGGTGTTGGGGGCTACAGTTAAAGGAAACTATAATGGAAAATAATGTATTATAGTAACTGTAAGGGTTAATACTTTTTCTTTTTTTTTCTTCTTTTTTTCGTTTATTTATATAGCACTTTTCTTCCTGGGACTCCCAGCTCTTTTATCTGCTGTGCTGGGGCACATGGTTACATAGTTACATTGTCCGGCCCTACTTATATGTATTGAATTGAATCAGGTTATGACATCTAGTGGCGGTTTTGGGCCACTACAACTTGTTTACTGTGTGATTTTGGTTTATCCCTTTGTTCCCCCCATCATGTTTAGTACTAGTTATTTCAGTCTAGGCTAGACCCTCCCTGATTCTTCCCTGGTTCCCTCAGTCAGCGTTAATACTTTACAGAGACAGGGCTTAGGAAAGTAATTGGGGCTGATTTACTAAACACATATAGAACTGTTAAACTCAGTGGTGGCTGGTGATATATTTTTTGGGAGGGGGGGGGGGCAGCAAACAATGATTCCACAGCCACCCCCCCGTCGGTCACCAGCCCTGTACTTACCCCATCTAAGTCGCGGGCAGCGCTTCCTCCAGGTGATGGGCGGCGGCGGCTTTCTCTGCATCTCCAATAGGATCGCTTCTCCTCTCGGCCAATTGGGTGACGGGGTCTCAGGACCTGCTTCTCGATTAGCCGGGAGGAGAATAAGGAAGACAATAGCAAATATTAATTCGCTATTGTCACACAACTGGGTGGGCTTGGGGCGCAGTGATCTGCGCCCCGAGCCCACCCTTTTTTAAGCCAATTAGAGCCTCTGGCACTAATCGCGTGCTTCTAAAACCCCCATCGGAATCCATGCGTCCGGCACCCTGCATGTAGATTAGGGGGCCGTGCTAATGGATAGGGGGGAGGCGCCCCTGCTCCCTGCATTACGGGCCGCCACTGGGTAAACTGTTATCAACAAATGTGAAAACTTACAAAAAAACCCCCCCAAAAAACACGTATGTGTACATGGTACTAAAAAATAAATAAATAAGTGTGCAGTCATGTTGGAACAGGAAGGGGCCGTCCCCAAACTCTTCCCACAAAGTTGGGATCATGAAATTGTCCAAAATGTCTTGGTATGCTGATGCCTTAAGAGATCCCGTCACTGGAACTAAGGGGCCAAACCCAACCCCTGAAAAACAACCCCCACACCATAATCCCCCCTCCACCAAATTTGGTTTTTGGACCACCCATGTCTTTATGGACTTTGCTTTGTGTACTGGTCCAAATCATTTGGTGGAGGGGGGATTATGGTGTGGGGGTTGTTTTTCAGGGGTTGGACTTGGCCCCTTAGTTCCAGTGAAGGGAACTCTTAAGGCGTCAGCATACCAAGACATTTTGGACAATTTCACGCTCCCAACTTTGTGGGAACAGTTTGGGGACGGCCCCTTCCTGTTCCAACATGACTGCGCACCAGTGCACAAAGCAAGGTCCATAAAGACATGGATGAGTGAGTTTGGGGTGGAGGAACTTGACTGGCCTGCACAGAGTCCTGACCTCAACCCGATGGAACACCTTTGGGATGAATTAGAGCGGAGACTGCGAGCCAGGCCTTCTCGTCCAACATCAGTGCCTGACCTCACAAATGTGCTTCTGGAAGAATTGTCAAACACTCCCATAGACACAAGCCTCGTACACACGACCGGTTTTCTCTGCAAGAAAACTGCTGGGAGAGCTTTTAGCCGAGAAAACCGTTCGTGTGTATGGTTTCTCGTCGGGAAAACTGCCGGGAATCTCGACGAGAATAATATAGAACCTGCTCTCTATTTTTCTCGTCTGAATTTTTGGCAGTGTTTCCTGCCGAGAAAACCGTTTGTGTGTATGCTTACCTGTCCATGGTAAACCCGCGCATGCTCGAAAAGACTTTGACGCATGCGCGGTAGCATACAAGGGTAGTGTAGGGTGTAGCAAGACGGCGACAGCATCAAATGTGACGAGCGCAGGCTCGTCGTAGTCGATGACGTCACTGCGTTCTTGCCATTCAACGGCGGTTCTTTTGAATGGCCGTGTGTACACTCGACGTGCAAGGCAAGCTTGCCGGGAATCCCGTCGGGAAAAACAACGTTTTTTTTTTCCCCAACGGGATTCCCGCCCGTGTGTACGAGGCTACACTCCTAAACCTTGTGGACGGTCTTCCCAGAAGAGTTGAAGCTGTTATAGCTGCAAAGAGCGGGCCAACTCAATATTGACCCCTATGGACTTAAGCCTCGTACACACGGCCGGTTTTCTCGGCAAGAAATGACAAGAAAACTGCCGGGAGAGCTTTCTTGTCGAGAAAAATGTTCGTGTGTATGGTTTCTTGTCGAGAAAATTGCCGGGAATCTCGACGAGTCTTAAAAAAAACACGCAGGCTCAGAATCAAGTATAAGACGGGAGCGCTCCTTCTGGTAAAACTAGCGTTCGTAATGGAGATAGCACATTCGTCACACTGTAACGGACTGAAAAGCACGAATTGTCTCTCAACAAACTTTTACTTCACACGCGGTAACATGAGATCAGCAAAAGCAGCCCAAAGGGGTGGCGCCATTGGAATCGAACTTCCCCTTTATACTGCCGTCGTACGTGTTGTACGTCACCGCGCTTTACACCGACGAGATTTTTAATTGACAGTGTGCATGCAAGGAAAGCTTGACAAGAATCTCGTCGAGAAAACCAACGTTTTTTTTTTACGACGGGATTCTCGGCCGTGTGTACGAGGCTTAAGGCTGGGTTCACACCTCAGCAAATTGGAATGTGGGTTTTCCCCGCATCCAATTTGCATAGCAGGAGAATGTGACTGGCTCTCTATGGAGCCGGTTCACATATTTCCGGGGGCGGCTGCGGAGGGCACTGTGTGTCTTTGGCTCAGTTTCAGGGCCAAATCCAGGCAAAGATTCGGCCCTGAAACGGAGAACAGGGACGCACAGCGTTCCTGTGCGATCTGCGGCTGGTTTAGGTGTGAACCCAGCCTAAAGCCTCGTACACACGGCCGAGAATCTCGTCATAAAAAAAAAACGTTGTTTTTCTCAACGAGATTCTTGTCAAGCTTGACGGGGTTCTTGTCAAGCTTTCCCTGCATACACACTGTCAATTCCAAATCTCGTCGTTGTTCTGCGCGGTGACGTACAACGGCATTATAAAGGAGAAGTTCGATTCCAATGGCGCCACCCCTTGGGCTGCTTTTGTTGATCTCGTGTTACTGCGTGTTAGTAAAAGTTTGGGGAGAGACGATTTGCGCTTTTCAGCCTCGTGCTTTTCAGTCCGTTACCGCGTGACGAATGTGCTATCTCCATTACGAACCCTTGTTTTACCAGAAGGAGCGCTCCCGTCTCATACTTGATTCTGAGCAATGCGCGATTTTTTAAGACTCGGAAAAACATACACATGAACGGTTTTCTCGTCGGGAAACAGGCCGACGAGAATCCCGACGAGAAAATAGAGAGCAGGTTCTCTATTTTTCTTGTCGAGATTCCCGGCAGTTTTCTTGATGAGAAACCATACACACGACCTAAGACTGGGAGGCCATTAACGTTCATGTGCGTGTAAAGGCAGGCGTCCCAATACTTTTGGTAATATAGTATGTATAATTTTTTTTTTCTAAATATATTTCTCTTTCATGTGGGCTATACGCAGGGTTGGTCCAAAGGAAGGAAAGAAACCCCATTAAGCATAGTCCAATTTGTTCCAGTAGGGAAAAAATGAATTCCTTCTTGATCCCCCAGAATGCAACCCTGGATCACCTACCCCTGGTGCTATTACCTAAACATTTTAATATCTAGTTATAATTTGAGCATTTAGGAATGCATCAAACAATCTACTGAACTGGCCAGAACTTGTTCTTGAGGGAACGTGCACTCAACTTCTTTGGTGGACCATGGCGAGGCCTGTTCTGAGTGGAACCTGTCCTGTTATCCCGCTGTATGGTCTTGGCCACCGTGCTGCAGCTCAGTTTCAGGGTCTTGACAATCTTCTTATAGCCTAGGCCAGTGATGGCGAACCTTGGCACCCCAAATGTTTTGGAACTACATGTCCCATGATGCTCCTGCACTATGCAGTGTAGTTGAGCATTATGGGAAATGTAGTTCCAAAACATCTGGGGTGCCAAGGTTCGCCATCACTGGCCTAGGCCATCTTTATGTAGAGCAACAATTCTTTTTTTCAATCCTCCATGTTTTCACAGCTCTAACTGAATAAAAAAACAAACAAAAAAAAAAAACAACATTATGGCCACTAGATGGTGCTGACAAACATAAGCAATAAGTATGCGCCTGAGTGCCATCTAGTGGCCCTAATGTGGTATTTTCTGCATTCACACATTCACACTGCAGAGAATATAGCCGAAGAACAATTGATTCCCACAGAACAGACGCAATTTCAATAAACAAACAGCTATTTTTTTTTAATATAGATACAATATACAACGCTACAATGTTTCTATCTGGAATTTTCACATTTCAAATTGTAATTAAAATCTCCTTGCTCGCCCCCGCTCCTCCCCGATCCGATGGGAGTCGGGTGCTTGGACCCGGATGGAAATGCTATAACTCTTCTGCTTTTGCTCGCATGGATTTTCATTTTCTTGGAGACATGTCTCCTGTTTTTCCCCAAGCTGAGCTCCGGATCTGCGGCCAATTCAATTTGCGGTTTGCATTTCACGGTCCCGGTGGCCGGCGTTGGCGGGCTGAAATGCCAGGTATAAATATGGAGGCCAAGTGTAATGAGCTTACTGGTGCTCCGGCTGCACCTGGGGGAGGTGTGAGGTTTTTTTTTTCCTGGGCTGCCATCCATCTATCAGGAAAGAAAGATTAGACCCCCAGCTCGGCATTACTAATCTGATTGGAGGGTTCGCTTTGGCCCCGCGTTGAATATTTCATACACATCATTACATAGACTGGATGTCAGTTTTATTGTATGACCTTAAAGTGCGGTCCCGCTTTTAGCAGCTAAATTGGAAGAACACCTCCTTTTATAATCCATACATGTTCCTGTTACCAGGGTTAAAAAAATAAAAAATAAAAATCTGCGGGAATGCGGCAATTCCAAAACTGGATGTACAGTCTCTCACAAAAGTAAGTACACCCCTCACATTATTGTAAATCTTTTCTTCTATCTTTTCATGTGGCAACACTGAAGAAATGACACTTTGCTACAATGAAAAGTAGTGAGTGTACAGCTTGTATAACGGTGTAAATTTTCTGTCCCCTCAAAATAACTCAACACACAGCCATCAATGTCTAAACCGCTGGCAACAAAAGTGAGGACACCCCTAAGTGAAAATGTCCAAATTGGGCCCAAAGTGTCAATATTTTTTGTTTCCACCATTATTTTCCAGCACTGCCTTAACCCTCTTGGGCATGGAGTTCACCAGAGCTTCACAGGTTGGCACTGGAGTCCTCTTCCCCTCCTCCATGACGACATCACGGAGCTGGTGGATGTTAGAGACCTTGTGCTCCTCCACCTTCCATTTGAAGATGTCCCACAGATGCTCAATAGGGTTTAGGTCTGGAGACATGCTTGGCCGGTCCATCACCTTTACCCTCAGCTTCTTTAGCAAGGCAGTGGTGGTCTTGTAGGTGTGTTTGGGGTCGTTATGTTGGAATACTGCCCTGCGGCCCAGTCTCTGAAGGGAGGAGATCATGCTCTGCTTCACTATGTCACAGTACATGTTGGCATTCATGGTTCCCTCAATGATCTGTAGCTCCCCAGTGCCGGCAGCACTCATGCAGCCCCAGACCATGACACTCCCACCACCATGCTGGACTGTAGGCAAGACACACTTGTCTTTGTATCCTCACCTAGTTGTCGCCACACACGCCTGACACCATCTGACACCAAATAAGTTTATCTTGGTCTCATCAGACCACAGGACATGGTTCCAGTACTCCATGTCCTTAGTCTGCTTGTCTTCAGCAATTTGTTTGCGGGCTTTTTTGTGCATCATCTTTAGGATCTGGGATGACAGCCATGCAGACCAAGTTGATACAGTGTGCGGCGTATGGTCTGAGCACTGACAGGCTGACCCCCCACCCCTTCAACCTCTGCAGCAATGCTGGCAGCACTCATATGTCTATTTCCCAAAGACAATCTCTGGATATGATGCTGAGCACGTGACCTCAACTTCTTTGGTGGACCATGGCGAGGCCTGTTCTGAGTGGAACCTGTCCTGTTATACCGCTGTATGGTCTTGGCCACCGTGCTGCAGCTCAGTTTCAGGGTCTTGGCAATCTTCTTATAGCCTCGGCCATCTTTATGTAGAGCAACAATTCTTTTTTTCAGATCCTCAGAGTTCTTTGCCATGAGGTGCCATGTTGTACTTCCAGTGACCAGTATGAAAGAGTGAGAGCGATAACACCAAATTTATCACACCTGCTCCCCATTCACACCTGAGACCTTGTAACACTAACGAGTCACATGACACCGGGGGAGGGAAAATGGCTAATTGGGCCCGATTTGGACATTTTCACTTAGGGGTGTACTCACTTTTGTTGCCAGCGGGTTTAGACATTAATGGCTGTGTGTTGAGTTATTTTGAGGGGACAGCAAATTTACACTGTTATACAAGCTGTACACTCACTACTTTACATTGTAGCAAAGTGTCATTTCTTCAGTGTTGTCACATGAAAAGATACAAGAAAATTGTTACAAAAATGTGACGGGTGTACTTACTTTTGTGAGATACGGTATATATAGCATCAGCTACATGCAGTATATACAGTGCTGTGTTCTGTCAGCGGCACAGGGACTTCCTGTCCTGTTCCCCAGAAAAAAAATCTAATTCCAGGTTTCATTTCACTTTAAATAAATCATCCGAGCCAAGCTGGCCAAAATTAGCTTCCCTTTGCTTAATACATGTGTCAGCATCAGCTACATACTGTACTGAAATGAAATCTGGAGTTGGGCTTTAATCATGGAGGACAGTAGTTGGGAGACAGATTCCTTATAAGGGGAAGTGACTGAAGGACGTTCATGGCAGGATCACCGGGAATTATTTGTACAAAAGCTGCAGATTGCAATATTAAAAAAGATAAGACGGTGAATATTATACAAGATGTTGGAGATTTGGGTTTTGCACATATTTTAAATTGTAGCGACACCTACACTCTCGTTCTTTTTCGTTTTTTGTCTAATAGCAGTCTAGTACTTCTTGTCATTTCGGTTTTGAGGCTTTTGTGACTTTTTTTTTTTGTGTCAGTATCTCAAATTGTTTGTACCTTGTTTATTATACTTATAAAAATAAATAAAAAAAATAGATCAAATATTACACAGAATTTTTCTCTACAAGTAACTCTTTCTTGTTATAACTTTGTATCCGATGTAAAGCCCAAGGGGGCGTTCCGGAAGGTTCACCCATCATGTGACCCCTGTGATTGGCTGTCACGGTGGTCATATGACCGGGAGCCGTTCCCTATTGGCTACTCATTGTAAGTCCAGACCAAGAGCTGATTTAGCAGAAAAAAAAAAACTCTCAAATTTTACTCATTGTGCAGCTTAGGTCAAATGTAAACTTAAAAGAATACTCTTCAATGAATTATTAAATTACATTTTTATATATAGCGTTTTTATTTTGTGGTGTTTAGAAACAGTGTAGATCTGCTTTTATTTTGTTTTTATTTATTTACCTTATTTTCACAGTTTTTTTTTTTTTTTTTATTTCATTAAAATAAAAAGCAAAAAAAAAACAAGAATTACATTTGTTGTTAACCTTTATTACCTTTTTCCCCACTGTGTGTTTTTCCGTTAGTAAAAACACACACACAAAAAAGAAATAAAATAAAGTAATGAGTAATACTGCTTTGAATTTTCTTACTTATTTAAAAAAAAAAAATCCATTTTGCTGGAAGAAAAAACTAAGATAAATTTAATTTTTTTTTTTTTTTTTACCTTATTGAACATAAGGTCTGTTTTTTCCTGCAGTAAAAAAGAAAAAAAATAACACAACTAAAAAGCGAGGCTGTTTACCCAGGTCCAGGATAGTAACAAAAAAACAAACAAACACTTCTGTAACCTTTAGAAACGATTTGTTTTATTTATTTATTATTTATTACAGTTACTTATAAAGTTCTTATTTTATTTATTTTTTCATTTTGCTGGAAGAAAAAACTAAGATAAATGTAATTTTTTTTTTTTTTTACCTTTTTGAACATAAAGTCTTTTTTTTCCTGCAGTAAAAAAGAAAAAAAAAATAACACAACTAAAGCGAGGCTGTTTACCCAGGCCCAGGATAGTAGCAAAAAACAAACAAACACTTCTGTAACCTTTAAGTAAGATTAATTTTATTTATTTATTATTTATTACAGTTACTTATAAAGTTCTGTAAATTTATGCAGCGCTTTAATATATATATATATATATTACATTTACATCAGTCCCTTACCTTCAAGGTCAAGGAGCTCACAATCTAATTTATTTACCTTGGTTTCACTGTTTTTTTTCTTTATTTCATTAAAAAAAAAAAAAAAAATAATTTGTTGTTAACCTTTATTACCTTTTTGCCCCACTGTGTGTTTTTACGTTAGTAAAAACACGCACACACAAAAAAAACAAAAAAAAAAACTAAAATAAATGAGTAATCCTGCTTTGAATTTTCTTACTTATTTTCATTGTTTTTTCATTTTACTGGAAGAAAAAACGAACAAAAAAAAAAATACTTCTGTAACCTTTAGGGACGATTAATTTTATTTATTTATTACAGTTACTTATAAAGTGCTGTAAATTTATGCAGCGCTTTACTCATATATATATTACATTTACATTAGTCCCTTACCCTCAAGGTCAAGGAGCTCACAAACCAAGGTCCCTAACTCACATTCATGCATACACATACTAGGGCCAATTTAAGCCTATTACCCTCTCTTCGCTAGTTCAGGGAAAATCCCAAGTTAGCGCTTAAAATAAAAAACAAAACAAAAAATAAAACAATGAGTACATTTTTTTCTAATCGTTATTACCTTTTTACCTCTATCTAAAAAATTTAAATAATGAGAAATTCTGCTTTTAATTTTCTCACCTATTTTCACTTTTTTTTCTTTCCTCCAGCAAAATGAATAATAAAAAATAAATAAATTTACAAATAAAATTATTTTTTTTGTCTTTTTTTTTTCCTGCAGTTAAAAAAAAAAAACTAAAATTAAGAGATTTAATTAATTAACCTTATTTTCACAGGTTTTTTTCTTTATTTCATTAAAAAACAAAAACAAAAACAAAAAAAAAAGAAATTAATTTGTTGTTAACCTTTATTACCTTTTTGCCCCACTGTGTGTTTTTCCCTTAGTAAAAACACACACACAAAAAAAAAAATCTAAAATAATGAGTAATCCTGCTTTGAATTTTCTTACTTATTTTCATTGTTTTTTCTTCCAGTAAAATGAAAAAAACAAACAAAAAATTTATTTATTACAGTTACTTATAAAGTGCTGTAAATTTATTCAGCGCTTTACTCATTATATATATATATATATATATATATATATATAAAATTACATTTTCCCTTTTTTTTCCTCCAGCAAAATGAATATTAAAAAAAAAATTTACAAATAAAATTTTTTTTTGTCTTTTTTATTTTTTTCCTGCAAAACTAAAATAAAGAGAGGCTGTTGTTCGACCAGGTCCAGGATAAAAAAAAAAGAAATGCTTCTGTAACCTTCAGGGACCATTTAAAGCCTATTACACCCTTAAAAAAAGCTGTCAGTTTCACTCTTCGGTAGTTCAGGGAAAATCCCAAGCTGCCGTTTAAGCGTTCTCGTGTGTAGCCATCAGTGTCTCTCTGTGATTCCAGGCCCTCTCCTGATAATTAGAAAATATTGTTTTTTATGCATGGTATATGACAAATGCATTTCCCGTAGAGGGAGGCGGCCCATCACAAGAGGCCAAAGGCCTGGACGCCGTTTGCAGGTCTCGTTCAGCCAGAGAAAATGAAATAAAAATTGTAACTAATGAAAACGGAGTGGACTCCTCGACTTCAGATTAATGGCAAGGCTGCCAGGATTGGATTAGCATTTTATGGAATGATTTTAGTTGTGGTATTTAATTTTCAATAAAAAATGGAAGCTATATGCAGATGATGCTCTAGAGAGACTATATTGTTAATCATTTATATTAATTAGTATATCTCTGTTTCATTTTTGGTCCTGGATATAAGGATAAATGGAAGACCGGTTGATGCAGTGTTTACGATGTTTTCTTTTTTGCAAACATTTTATGCATCTTCAAGTTAGCACATTAAAAATTCATGCAAGGATTAAGGAAGGCTTAATGTGTGTCTTAAAATATCACAGATATAAATGAATCAAAGAGACAATTTTCCAAACAGCATATACCTTTTGTTTCTTGTAAAGGTAGGTTCTCCAAGCAAAATATAGATTTTTCTAAAGTGTCATTTAATTAAATGTTTTACATATTAAAAAAATAAAAATAAATTATATATATATATATATATACAGGTCCTTCTCAAAAAATTAGCATATTGTGATAAAGTTCATTATTTTCTGTAATGTACTGATAAACATTAGACTTTCATATATTTTAGATTCATTACACACAACTGAAGTAGTTCAAGCCTTTTCTTGTTTTAATATTGATGATTTTGGCATACAGCTCATGAAAACCCAAAAATCCTATCTCTAAAAATTAGCATATTTCATCCGACCAATAAAAGAAAAGTGTTTTTAATACAAAAAAAGTCAACCTTCAAATAATTATGTTCAGTTATGCACTCAATACTTGGTCGGGAATCCTTTTGCAGAAATGACTGCTTCAATGCGGCGTGGCATGGAGGCAACCAGCCTGTGGCACTGCTGAGGTGTTATGGAGGCCCAGGATGCTTCAATAGCGGCCTTAAGCTCATCCAGAGTGTTGGGTCTTGCGTCTCTCAACTTTCTCTTTCCAATATCCCACAGATTCTCTATGGGGTTCAGGTCAGGAGAGTTGGCAGGCCAATTGAGCACAGTAATACCATGGTCAGTAAACCATTTACCAGTGGTTTTGGCACTGTGAGCAGGTGCCAGGTCGTGCTGAAAAATAAAATCTTCATCTCCATAAAGCTTTTCAGCAGATGGAAGCATGAAGTGCTCCAAAATCTCCTGATAGCTAGCTGCATTGACCCTGCCCTTGATAAAACACAGTGGACCAACACCAGCAGCTGACATGGCACCCCAGACCATCACTGACTGTGGGTACTTGACACTGGACTTCAGGCATTTTGGCATTTCCCTCTCCCCAGTCTTCCTCCAGACTCTGGCACCTTGATTTCCGAATGACATGCAAAATTTGCTTTCATCCGAAAAAAGTACTTTGGACCACTGAGCAACAGTCCAGTGCTCTGTAGCCCAGGTCAGGCGCTTCTGCCGCTGTTTCTGGTTCAAAAGTGGCTTGACCTGGGGAATGCGGCACCTGTAGCCCATTTCCTGCACACGCCTGTTCACGGTGGCTCTGGATGTTTCTACTCCAGACTCAGTCCACTGCTTCCGCAGGTCCTCCAAGGTCTGGAATCGGTCCTTCTCCACAATCTTCTTCAGGGTCCGGTCACCTCTTCTCGTTGTGCAGCGTTTTCTGCCACACTTTTTCCTTCCCACAGACTTCCCACTGAGGTGCCTTGATACAGCACTCTGGGAACAGCCTATTCGTTCAGAAATTTCTTTCTGTGTCTTACCCTCTTGCTTGAGGGTGTCAATGATGGCCTTCTGGACAGCAGTCAGGTCGGCAGTCTTACCCATGATTGCGGTTTTGAGTAATGAACCAGGCTGGGAGCTTTTAAAAGCCTCAGGAATCTTTTGCAGGTGTTTAGAGTTAATTAGTTGATTCAGATGATTAGGTTAATAGCTCATTTAGAGAACCTTTTCATGATATGCTAATTTTTTGAGATAGGAATTTTGGGTTGTCATGAGCTGTATGCCAAAATCATCAATATTAAAACAAGAAAAGGCTTGAACTACTTCAGTTGTGTGTAATGAATCTAAAATATATGAAAGTCTAATGTTTATGAGTACATTACAGAAAATAATGAACTTTATCACAATATGCTAATTTTTTGAGAAGGACCTGTATATATATATATATATATATATATATATATATAAATATATATTTACATAAAATATGCTGTTATGCCACAACCAAAAAATTATATATATATATATATTGTGAGGGGGTTAACTCAGCAGCGGGTGTGTGTGACCCCCTGGATGGGTTCACCACACAAAAACAGGCACAGCAGACAGTGGTAGGAGAAAACAAAAGGGTGTGGTTTTATTTGAACTATATACAGACAAAAAAATACAGCAAAAACAAAAGAAACAGGAAAAGAAATCCTGGTCAACTTGACCGCTCACTACACACGTTGGTGTCCCCAACTAACAACTGGGTACAGCCTTGTGCTGTCCCAGTCCCTAGCTCGCTGCTTTTAGAAGTTCTTAGCAATAACCACACAGGCTTTGGCTCACCGCACAGAGATCACACTCCCCAGACTATCCACACAGATCTGGTTCCAGGTTGAAGCATCTCCCTTAGCATGCTGGGAGTTCTTGTAGAGGCCCTAATGAGCCCACTTACTTCAGCTGGGCTTATTAACTCTTCCCCTGCAAGACTCCCCGCACTCCCCCTAGTGGTATAAATCGGCATAAAGCCTGAATCTAGGACATATATACCTTCCATCCTGGATGCAACCTGGTGATTTTACCTGCCTGCTGTCACAATATATATATATATATAAAAAAAAAATAATAAAAAAATATATATATATATATATATATATATATATATATATATATATATATATATTTGGTGGTGGGTGGTGGCATAGTAGCATTAATGCAATTTTTGTCATACAAGATTTTTGTAGGAAAAAATATTCACAAAGGCGTTCTGGCTGCTGATATGTATACCCTACTAAAAGGGTCACCAGCAGGAGGAAGGAGGTCCTGATTCCTCTATATAGATCTTTATATCACTAGAGGGGTCACCAGCAGGAGGAAGAAAGTCCTGATTCCTCTATATAGATCTTTACATCACTAGAGGGGTCACCAGCAGGAGGAAGGAGGTCCTGATTCCTCTATATAGATCTTTATATCACTAGAGGGGTCACCAGCAGGAGGAAGGAGGTCCTGATTCCTCTATATAGATCTTTATATCACTAGAGGGATCACCAGCAGGAGGGAGGAGGTCCTGATCCCTCTATATAGATCTTTATATCACTAGAGGGGTCACCAGCAGGAGGAAGAAGGTCCTGATTCCTCTATATAGATCTTTATATCACTAGAGGGGTCACCAGCAGGAGGAAGGAGGTCCTGATTCCTCTATATAGATCTTTACATCACTAGAGGGGTCACCAGCAGGAGGAAGGAGGTCCTGATTCCTCTATATAGATCTTTATATCACTAGAGGGGTCACCAGCAGGAGGAAGGAGGTCCTGATTCCTCTATATAGATCTTTATATCACTAGAGGGATCACCAGCAGGAGGGAGGAGGTCCTGATCCCTCTATATAGATCTTTATATCACTAGAGGGGTCACCAGCAGGAGGAAGGAGGTCCTGATTCCTCTATATAGATCTTTATATCACTAGAGGGGTCACCAGCAGGAGGAAGGAGGTCCTGATTCCTCTATATAGATCTTTATATCACTAGAGGGATCACCAGCAGGAGGAAGGAGGTCCTGATTCCTCTATATAGATCTTTATATCACTAGAGGGGTCACCAGCAGGAGGAAGGAGGTCCTGATTCCTCTATATAGATCTTTACATCACTAGAGGGGTCACCAGCAGGAGGGAGGAGGTCCCGATTCCTCTATATAGATCTTTATATCACTAGAGGGGTCACCAGCAGGAGGAAGAAGGTCCTGATTCCTCTATATAGATCTTTATATCACTGGAGGGATCACCAGCAGGAGGAAGAAGGTCCTGATTCCTCTATATGGACCTTTATATCACTAGAGGGGTCACCAGCAGGAGAAAGAAGGTTCTGATTTCTCTATATAGATCTTTATATCACTAGAGGGATCACCAGCAGGAGGAAGAAGGTTCCGATTTCTCTAGGACTTCCTAAATCCACTATATAGGTCTTTATATCACTAGTGAAGTGATGGCTGACCTAGGCACCCCAGATGTTTTGGAACTGCATTTCCCATGATGCTCAAGTACTGAGTGTACTTGAGCATCATGGGAAATGTAGTTCCAAAACATCTGGGGTGCCAAGGTTTGCCATCACTGCACTAGAGGGATCACCAACAGGAGGAAGGAGATCGTGATTCTTCTATATAGACCTTTATGTCACTAGAGAGTTCACCTGGAGAAAGGAGGTCCACATTCCTTTTTATAGAGCTTGATTACTAGAGGGATTACCCGCAGCAGAGAGGAGGTCCTGATTCCTCTATATAGATCTTTATACCACTAGAGGGGTCACCAGCAGGAGGAAGGAGGTTCTGATTCCTCTATTTCAGGGGTCTCCAAACTACAGCCCTCCAGTTGTTCAGGAACTACAATTCCCATCATGCCTAATCATGTCTGTGAATGTCAGAGTTTTACAATGCCTCATAGGACGTGTAGTTCCACACCAGCTGGAGGGCCGTAGTTTGGAGATCCCTGCTCTATATTGATCTTTATATCACTAGAGGGATCGCCAGCACACGGAAATGAGGTCCTTATTGCGATAATAAAGATCTTTATATCACTATAGGGATCTGCAGCAGGAGGAAGGAGGTCCTGAATCCCTACATCTTTCTTTAGTTATCACTAGAGGGGTCACCATCTAGAAAAAAATCCTTGAAATGGGTCTAATATGACTATTTCCTATGATCGTCAGCTCCATCTAGTGGCTGTAATTTGGTATTTACCCGGAATACCTAATTCAGGAAAATACCACATTATGGCTGCTGGATAGAGTTGGCGATCATAGGAAATAAACATATTAGACACATTATGGGAATTTTTTGCAAAGGCTTCTGTGAATGCTGAGAAATTTGCACTGGAATTTTTATTTATTTTTTATAAACAGACCCATTAAAGTACGGAAATAGCCACAGGAGGGCGCTGGGAATACATATTAGACAAGAGCTAAGAGAGCGAATGCCCATTTCTCCTTTTTTTAATAATGAACTGTGTGTAATGAAGTGTACTGTAGGTACAGAGGTAGAACGCAGTAGACATAAACTGAAAAGATCATCTAAAGCAAGTATAATTTAGCAAGCCACAACCTTTTTAGGTTGCATACAGGAGAACAAGAAATAATCGGAGCTCTTTAATTAAAAAAGACACGGCTCAGTAGTTGCTGCCCTAATAGAAAAACAAATACGGAGTTAAAAAAAAGACATAAAGAGTACAGTGAAACCATTATAGGACATATTTTGCATCCTGTGTTCGCTGCGTTCTTTTTCAGTGATGATGCTTTCGGAACTGGAAGAACCGTGTGCCCAAAAAAATGAACTCCGGGGGAAATCTAAAAAGTTACCTTTGCCAGTGGGGTTCCCCTAACCCTCCCAGGGTTAACTGCTCATTTTGGTTTAGGGAACCCATTGGTTTAGGGAACCCATTAAAAACCACCATGCAACCGCTCCCCCAAATTAACCCCTCATTTGAGAGGTTGTCATGTGAGACGGGATGGAAACGTGATGAATTTACCATCTCAAAACGTTCACCCCATTTGGACTTAATGAAACAATTCACATCCTATTTGACATTAACAATAGCTAAGAGTCTGGTCTTTAAAGCGGAGGCTCCGCGGTCCAACCTTTTTTTTTCTCTGTGCAATCAATAATGTTTCAGATAAAAACTTGGTACTCACTTTTTTCGCGATTAAAACCATCCCCCGTCCGTTTTCGTTTAAAAGATAAACTTTTAAAAAACAATTCTTGCATGTTCCATTTTGCTTGTGGGCATTGTGAAGCCCACAAGCACGGACTTCCGGGAATCGGTGAATGCTAGTCCCCCAGCATCTCGCCCATGAGCAGTGTTGACGGCGAGCAGCTTGATGAGTCACGCGACGAGTGAAATCTCGAGAGATTTCGATGGATAATGTTCATCATTGTCTCCTGGGAAGCATGACACTGTGCTCCCAGGAGACATTGCAGAGACATCCCAGTGACAGCGAAAAGAGATACGCCTACTCCAGCGGGAGGAAAACCCGGAAGTCCACCTTTACAAAGCTTATTAAAGGTATTTAAATCATCACAAAAAAAAAAAAACATTAGGCATATGTATACGTATATGGTGCACTAATCAGGAAAAGCTAATGTTAATATTTTGTGTGAACCTCCGCTTTAACTCCTATATCCTTCCTATATTATGCGATTATTATTTTTTCACCGTTATTTTTTCGAGTGGGTACTCCAGTTTTGTGCATTTATATACACTATATTGTCAAAAGTATTGGGGCGCCTGCCTTTACACGCACATGAACTTTATGGCATCCCAGTCTTAGTCCGTAGTGTTCAGTATTGAGTTGGCCCCCCCTTTGCAGCTATAACAGCTTCAATTCTTCTGGGAAGGCTGTCCAAGGTTTAGGACTGTGTCTATGTGAATGTTCTTCTTCCAGGACCATTTTTTGGGTACCCCTGAAGCCAGCAGGAACTTTAAACCCCAAGGCGGAACAGGTTTATCCTGTCGGTGAGCCAAATCTTTGTGTCACATCAGAAGTTTATGGACTATTTTTGTTTGGTTTATTCTGAAGAAATGTTTTGTTTGTCTGTTTTGAGGAAATAAAAACTGCTTGCTTTTACAAACACAGTTGGTTCGTGATCCAGACCCCCCAAATATTACAATATATACACTATACTGTCAAAAGTATTGGGCCGTCTGTCTTTACACACACATGAACTTTAATGGCATCCCAGTCTTAGTCTGTAGGGTTCAATATTGAGTTGGCCCACCCATTGCAGATATAACAGCTTCAACTCTCCTGGGAAGGCTGTCCCAGAAGCTCCACGGTGCTGGGCAGTGAGCACGGGGCCCACTTGAGGACGTCGGGCCACCCTCATGAAGTCTGTTTCTGATTGTTTGGTCAGAGACATTCACACCAGTGGCCTGCTGAAGGTCATTTTGTAGGGCTCTGGCAATACTCATCCTGTTCCTCCTTGTACAAAGGAGCAGATACCGTTACTGCTGATGGGTTAAGGACCTTCTACAGCCCTGTCTAGCTCTCCTAGAGAGTAACTGCCTGTCTCCTGCAATCTCCTCCATGCTCTTGAGACTGCTGGAAGACACAGCAAACCTTCTGGCAATGGCAACGTATTGATGTGCCATCCTGGAGGAGTTGAACTGCCTGTGCAACCTATATAGGGTCCAGGTATGGCCTCATGCTACCAGTAGTCACACTGACCTCTATAGGGTCCAGGTATGGCCTCATGCTACCAGTAGTGACACTGACCCTATAGGGTCCAGGTATGGCCTCATGCTACCAGTAGTCACACTGACCTCTATAGGGTCCAGGTATGGCCTCATGCTACCAGTAGTGACACTGACCTATATAGGGTCCAGGTATGGCCTCATGCTACCAGTAGTGACACTGACCTCTATAGGGTCCAGGTATGGCCTCATGCTACCAGTAGTGACACTGACCTCTATAGGGTCCAGGTATGGCCTCATGCTACCAGTAGTGACACTGACCTAGCCACAGGCCCGTCGCAACAGGACAGGCAAACAATTGCTTGGGGCCCCGAGCTGGCCTGGGGGCCCCAGTCCAGCCGGGTATCGCGCGCCACACACCCCTCTGAGGTCTTATATAGAAACAGCTGAGAGCTCCCGATCTATTCTACATCGGTTTGAATCACCCGCCCTCTCTCCCTTGCCTGGCTCTCATTGGTTGGTCCTATCACGTGACCCGGAAGCGCTCTCCTTTCGCCCAGTCGGCTCCCTCGTACAGTTTGGCGGGTCCTGTATGAATGTAGTCGCCGTGCGAGATAAGCTGTGCGGTACCGAACATTACGGTAAGACGGCTGTGCTACTCATATAATGAGGCGGGGCGGTTGTGTTTTATCCCTGTCGGTGTGAGGACAGAGGGGGCTTATATAAGGGGGGGTCAGTCAGGGGCCACAAGGATGTGATATACATACAATAACAGGGCTGTGTGTGGGATATCCTCATTATATGATAGATATTATCTCAGGTCTATGTATAGGACAGTACTGGACTATAGGGTGGCCCCTGGCATATCCTGAGGGCCCCACAACCATCTAATATTTTTACATTAGTGTTGTATTCACATGCATTAGGCTCCGTTCGCCCCATGCATGTATGGCGCAGCGTGCAAAAAAAAAACAATGTCCCGCTGTCCTGGGATATCGTTAGATATACTGTGTCTGTGTCCACTGTAAGTGCGTGCGGGGGGAGGGGGGGCCTCCATGTTCATTTGCTTGGGGCCCCCAAATTCCTTCAAACGGCCCTGCCTAGCCAAATGCAAAACTAGTGAAAAACCGTCAGAAAAGATGAGAAGGGGAAAAAAAATGTCACCTGAAAAAACATTCCCGTTTTGGAGGTCATCTTATTGTTGCCCATCTAGCTCACCTGTTATTAATTTCATTAACACCAAAGCAGCTGAAACTGATTAACAACCCCCCTCTGTTACTTACCTGACCAGATCAATATTCCAGGAGTTTCATTGACTTGATGCTATACTCTGATTAAAAAGTGTTCCTTTAAATTTTTTGATTGATTTATATATATATATATATATATATATATACACACACACACACACACACACACATATATATATATATATATATATATATATATATATATATACATATATATATATATATATATACACACACATATATATATATATATTGTGAGGGGGTTAGCTCGGCAGCGGGTGTGTGTGACCCCCGGGATGGGCTCCCCACACAAAAACAGGCCCAGCAAACGGAGGTTGTGGTTTTCAAAATCAAAAAGGTGCGGTTTATTTTCTATTTACAGTGACAAAACACAGCAAAGCAAAAGAAACATAAATAAAATAAATCCTGGTCAACTTGACCTCTGACTAAACATACAGGTTTCCTAACTAACAACTGGGATCAGCCTAGTGCTGTCCTAGTCCCTAAGTCCCTGGTTTTAAATGTCCAAGCAAATAGCCACACAGGCTTTGTCTCACCGCACAGGGGTTCACTCTCCCTAGACAGTCCACACAGGTCTGGTTCCAGGCATGAGCTAACACCTAATGAATCTGGGAGTTCTTATAGAGGCCTAAATGAGCTGACAAGCTTCAGCTGGTCTCATCAACTCCCTGTCTGCACGACGCCCCACACTCTCCCTAGAGGTATGAGTCATCCATGAGCCCACTAGCCTCAGCTGGGCTTATACAACTCTCCACCTAGTTGTATAAGTCGGCGTAAAGCCTGAATCTGGGCGAAATATATCTACCCCCCTGGATGCAACCAGGTGACTTTACCTTCCTGCTGTCACATACCCCCCCCCCTCTTGTTTTAACCTCGGGGTTGGAACACCAGCAATCAGGCATTCATGTACTCGAGACAAAGCATCCACATTCCCCATTTGAACGCCAGGGCGATGCTTTACTGTGAAGTTGAATTCCTGGAGGGCCAGGAACCACCTATTCACTCTTCTATTTGTTTCCTTGTTTTGAGCCATCCACTTTAACGGAGCGTGATCCGTAACCATGTCAAAGTGCCTACCTAGCAGGTAGTACCGAAGGGAATCTAGAGCCCACTTCACCGCTAAACACTCCTTTTCAACGGTGGCGTAATTTACCTCATGGGACTTCAACTTCCTGCTGAGGTAAATGACTGGGTGCTCTTCCCCGTTCCAGACCTGGGACAATACTGCTCCTAACCCCACATCTGACGCATCACTTTGTACGACAAAGTCTTTAGAGAAGTCGGGTGAGTGCAACACTGGCTGGCTACATAAGGCTTGTTTCAAGAATTGGAATGCTGCCTCAGCCTCGGGGGTCCATTTAATCATGACCGACCCTTTCCCCTTCGTCAGGTTGGTTAGGGGCACAGCCTTAGAAGCAAAGTGGGGAATGAAGCACCGATAATAACCCGCGATTCCCAGAAAGGCTCGTACCTGCTTCTTGCTGTTGGGACGTGGCCAACTCTGGATGGCCTCGACTTTGTTGAGTTGGGGTTTTATTACTCCCCTCCCAATGGTGTACCCAAGATATTTGGCCTCCTCCTGCCCAATGGTACACTTCTTGGGGTTAGCCGTAAACCCCGCTTCCCGAACAGAGTCCAGGACTGCTTGCACTTTTGGCAGATGTGAGGCCCAATCTGTGCTATGGACAATTACGTCATCCAGGTAAGCCGCAGCATACTTCCGATGGGGCCTCAGCATCTGGTCCATTTTCCGCTGGAATGTGGCCGGCGCATTCTGTAACCCGAACGGCATTCTTTTATATTGGAACGCCCCGTCTGGGGTTACAAATGCGGTTTTCTCTTTGGCCGACTTGGCCAGGGGGATTTGCCAATACCCTTTTGTGAGGTCAAGAGTCGTCATGTATCGGGCTGTTCCCAGCCGGTCGATCAACTCATCTATACGTGGCATGGGGTAGGTGTCAAATTTTGTAACTTTGTTCAACTGACGAAAATCGTTACAAAATCGCCAGCTCCCATCCGGTTTAGGCACCAACACAATGGGACTAGACCAATCACTTTGGGACTCCTCTATCACCCCTAAGTTCAGCATTTTCTGTACTTCCTCCCGTATTGCCTCCCGTCGGGCCTCTGGGATCCGATAGGGTTTTAACTTCACCCTTTCACCGGGCGGGGTAATGATGTCATGCTCTACCCCAGATGTTTGTCCCGGCAGCTCAGAGAATACCTCCTTGTTGCGAAGCACAAACTCCTTAACCTCCTGTTGTTGGGGTTGTGACAAGGTGGCTGCTATTCCAACCTCAGGAATCACGCAACCAGTTTGAGCTGGTGACCAAGTGTCTGCGACTAGGGACTCTATCCCTCCAGGCTTTCAACAGATTAACGTGATAGATCTGTTCGGGCTTTCGCCTTCCTGGTTGTCTGACCTTGTAATTCACTTCGCTCACTTTTTCCATTATCTCATAGGGGCCTTGCCATTTGGCAAGGAATTTACTTTCAACCGTAGGGACAAGTACCAGTATCCTATCCCCCGGGGAAAAGGTACGGGTCTTGGCTCCACGGTTGTACACTCTCTGCTGTGCTAACTGCGCTTGGGCCAAATGTTCCTTCACGATGGGCATTACCTGTGCAATTCGGTCTTGCATCAGGGCGACATGCTCAATCACACTCCTGTGGGGAGAACTCTCACTTTCCCAAGTTTCCTTGGCAATATCCAACAGCCCTCTTGGGTGTCTCCCATACAGTAACTCAAAGGGGGAGAATCCCGTAGAGGATTGGGGCACCTCCCTAATAGCAAACATCAGATAAGGAAGTAGACAGTCCCAATCCTTTCCATCTCTATCCACCACTTTCTTCAACATTTGTTTTAGGGTTTTGTTGAATCTTTCAACCAGCCCATCGGTTTGGGGGTGATACACAGATGTACGTAATTGCGTCACTTTGAACAATTTACACAGCTCCTTCATAACCCGGGACATAAAGGGTGTACCTTGGTCCGTAAGCAGTTCTTTACAAATACCCACCCGGCTAAACACAAGAGATAGCTCTTTGGCTATGGTTTTGGCCGAGGTATTTCGGAGAGGGATCGCTTCTGGATAACGGGTGGCATAGTCCATTATAACTAATATGTACTGGTGCCCCCTAGCGGACTTGATTATAGGCCCTACCAAATCCATGGCGATCCTCTCAAACGGGACCTCAATGATGGGTAGAGGGACCAGCGGGCTACGGAAATGTGGCATCGGGGCCGACCTCTCACACACAGGGCAGGAGGAACAATAATTTTCTATGTCCTTCATCACCCCCGGCCAATAGAATCTCTGTAATACCCTCTCTCGGGTTTTCTCTGTCCCCAGATGACCTCCAAGAATGTGCCCATGGGCCAACTCCAACACCAACTTCCTGTAAGGTTTGGGCACCACAAGCTGCTCAACGGTTTCTTCTGCCCTTTTTGCCACCCGATACAGTAGGTCCTTCTCTACGCTGAAGTATGGGTAAGTGCAGGTATTATCTGGGTTCACTAACTCGCCATCTATTTTCACTACGTTTTCCCGTGCCTTTATTAGGGCGGGGTCTTTCAACTGTTCTGTGGCAAAGTTTTCCCTGTGAACCTCAAGATCAGAAAACTCCACAGACGGTAGGTTTTCGTCTGAGGAGGTGGGCTCCTCTCCAGTTTCTTGAGTCTCCCCTGCCAATACTGATAAGGGAAATTCCGGAGAGTCCTCACCACTCTCAGGGGAGTTCTGGCTATCACATTCCTGGTACATAGGGGCACCAGTGGGGGGCTCAGGATCATCCCACAGTTCCCAGAACTTCGGAAAATCCCTTCCCACAATGGCGTCATGCGGTAACTGAGATACTAAGCCCACTGGATGAGAGAGGGTACCTTTGGGGGTCTCGAAACACACTGTAGTCACTGGATACTCTCGGGTGTCCCCATGCACACAAATAACAGCTACCTTGCTATTCCCAAAGACCTCTGTTTTAACTAACTCAGCCTTTATCAGGGTCACAAGGCTACCTGAATCCAGCAATACCACAACATTTCTACCATTAACACACATTTTGCATAAATGTTTCTCAGTTCCTCGAATGGCAGTGCATGCGACTGTCGCACACAGCGACTGACGTCTGCCCGTCAGAAAGTCACACTGCATGGGTTCCTCCACAACCGGGCAATTGGCTGCAATATGTCCCGCTTGCCGGCAGCGGTAGCAAACGATCCTTCTTGCCGCCTCTTGAGCCGCTGATTTCCCAGGCTGTTCTCGCCAAACTTGGGGTAGAGCTCCCACCCTCTCACTCTCTCCACCCTCACCCCTTGGAATCCTCTTATCCGCCCCTGGGGATGGTCTGGTCTTAGGGTGGAAAGTCCGAGTGTCTCTGGAAGAGGCCGTCAGGTTCTCTGTAGCCAAGTATTTCTCCACACGATCCACAAGACCATCGGCCGTCTCTGGGTCTCCATGGCTTACCCACTTTTGGATGGCAGTAGGAAGAGCTCTCAAAAACCGATCCATTACAACACGTTCCACAATCTTTAGTGCGGACAAAGTCTCTGGCTGTAGCCACTTTCTGCTCAGGTGAATGAGATCATACATTTGAGACCTGGGGGGTTTTCCAAGCTGGAAAGTCCAGTTATGCACACGCTGAGCCCGGACAGCCTGGGTGACACCCAGCCTTGCCAAAATTTCAGCTTTTAGCATCACATAGTCTTTTGCTTGGTTAGGCTCTAGGTCATAGTAAGCTTTCTGCGATTCACCAGTTAACAGAGGAGCCACCAGTCCAGCCCACTGCTCCTCAGGCCACTTTTCTCTTTCAGCGGTCCTTTCAAATGTGGTCAAAAATACCTCTGGATCATCCTCTCCAGTCATTTTTGTCAATAAACGACTCACCCCAAAGGACGCGGTATTAGTGGGATGGCTTTCCTCACTGGTCTGCGGACGTTGCTGCATTACTGCTTCCATCTGTTGTTGTAGTCTCTGCTCTTGCTTCTGTAACAGGTCTATGAAGCGGGCCTCAGATTGCTGCTGGGCTTGTTGCTGAGCCTCCAGACTCTGTTGCAAAGTTGCGTTTGTCTGCTGCTGGGCTGCAAGGCTCTGTTGATGAGCTTGCTGCTGGGCTGCGAAGTTCTGTTGTTGAGCTGCAAGGCTCTGTTGATGAGCTGCAAGGCTCTTTTGCAAACCTGCATTTGTCTGCTGTTGATTGGCATTTGCTAGAGCCAGCTGCTTCAGTATCTCCTCCATGCTGGCTTAAAAAAAAACTGCCCGCATTCTCCACCAACTGTGAGGGGGTTAGCTCGGCAGCGGGTGTGTGTGACCCCCGGGATGGGCTCCCCACACAAAAACAGGCCCAGCAAACGGAGGTTGTGGTTTTCAAAATCAAAAAGGTGCGGTTTATTTTCTATTTACAGTGACAAAACACAGCAAAGCAAAAGAAACATAAATAAAATAAATCCTGGTCAACTTGACCTCTGACTAAACATACAGGTTTCCTAACTAACAACTGGGATCAGCCTAGTGCTGTCCTAGTCCCTAAGTCCCTGGTTTTAAATGTCCAAGCAAATAGCCACACAGGCTTTGTCTCACCGCACAGGGGTTCACTCTCCCTAGACAGTCCACACAGGTCTGGTTCCAGGCATGAGCTAACACCTAATGAATCTGGGAGTTCTTATAGAGGCCTAAATGAGCTGACAAGCTTCAGCTGGTCTCATCAACTCCCTGTCTGCACGACGCCCCACACTCTCCCTAGAGGTATGAGTCATCCATGAGCCCACTAGCCTCAGCTGGGCTTATACAACTCTCCACCTAGTTGTATAAGTCGGCGTAAAGCCTGAATCTGGGCGAAATATATCTACCCCCCTGGATGCAACCAGGTGACTTTACCTTCCTGCTGTCACAATATATATATATATATATATATATATACACACACACACACACACACACATAGCTCCACAAAATGAAAAAAATAATTTGAATATATATATATATATTAAAAAATGTTTATATATTTTTTTTTAAACAATCTATTTACTCTTATCTCTTCTTTAAAATAAAATTTATTTTTCAAATTTTTTGGAGCTATATATATATATATATATATATATATGTAGCGCCTGCCCCTCTCCTCTCTCCGTGCGACTCGCACTGTCTCTCGTCTAGGGGTATATGGTAGGGTGGAGAGAGAGAGAGCGGGTGGGCCACGCCTAGCCTCCACCACATGGGAATGCCTGTAGTATCAGCAATGTCCTGTTTACCTTCGGGTCTGTGCCATGCACCAGGATCCTCCCTCCAAGAGTTACCGTGAACTTCGTCCGCCAGGAAGTGAGCCTCACACCATTAAAGTCCAACACTCCTTTATTAGAACACACCATACAGGGACTTCCTTGATAGTTAGGACAGAAAAGGAGGTGTGAGTGTGAATAGGCCCAGACACAAATTCGCTCCTCCACTCTCCTCCTGGAGAGCGGGATATGGTCTCCGCACGAGAGGAAGGGGATCCTTCTGGACGGTCTCCGACAAGAGACTCACCCGTCACCGGCAGTCTGCTGCACCGGGTCTTCGAGTGAGGAGCTCTCCCCTGTCCATTGCGTCTTACTCAGATTCAGGCCTCCATCCCCGAAGTGCCTTAGGACCCTTCCCTCGCGGAACTCAGTGTTGGGCACTGAGCTCCGGACCTTCTTGCAAGTACCTCACCCCAGGGCTGAAGGTGCCTGGGGTGGTACACGATCTCCGTTGGTCCTCTAGGCCGAGGCCTCCTAGAGGACGAGCACGCACCCACGTCCGCAAGCTGAAGGTGCTTGGGACGAAGCCCCCGTGACCAAGATGGCCGGCCCTTTTATCCCCTCTCCCAGCAAGCACAGCGGGTTCCCCGCCCCACCATACCGCTACCGAAAGCGGACAAAAAGGACTCGACACACAGTGATATTCGTCCCTCCGGCCACGGCGGCAGCGCCACCTCGTGGACCGCCGGGAACATAGCACTGATGTCACAGCTAAATTCAAAAAATGCACCCGGGAAAGTAAGTACCCGCTACACATTATATATATATATATATATATATATATATATATATATATTTTTAAATTTTTTTTTTTATTAATTATTATAAAAAAAAATTCCACAACAATCTATTTTCTCTTTTCTCTTCTTTAAATTCTCAGTGCAGATTGATTGCTGATGAACTCTTTCAGTTCTATTATATCATCAGACTCCAGAAGATAATAAAAATACTGCCAAGTATATCTCAGGAACAATGTGATCCATAATAGTTTAATTAATACTGTTGAATTTCAAGAAGCACTTACATTTTCAGACATCGGGAAAACAGCCGGTCCCCAGAATTTGAACCACTCTTTTTCCTAGTGGCTCATTAGACCTGCTAACACATTTATTACTCCGATTTTTTTTTTTTTACACCTTATCAACATCAAAGGGAAATGGAAAGACCCCACTACATGTTCAAGTTATAAATCAATTGCTTTAAACAATAAGGATCTCAGATTTGTAGTTAAGGCAGCAACTCCGGTAGTTAATATTGAAGAAGCATTGGGTGGTGTGGTGTGATTATCAACCGCTCTGTCAAAACTTGAATTTGGAGATAATTACATTAGTGGGATCATGACTTTCTCACTGCACCATGTCACACTTTTTTCACACCAGTCTCTAGGGCCGAGCCTTTTTGGCTAGGACCAGAGGAATTTTTTATTCCTGGCCGAAGGGCCAGCTATTGTATTACACAATAGCACCTTTAGCACTTCTTCACTATCCTTCCCCCCACTTTTATTTGTGTGTTTGTCACTTTGTTTTTTGTTGATTGATGTACACGTTTCGTCACGTTTGACTGGTAGGGTGTAGGTTCTCAGGCCTGCCCTGAAAGTCTTGTGAGGGGGTGGACATGGCCTTCTGGCTTGGTTCGCCCTCTCTCATGGGGTCTCCCTTCGAGGGAGCCCCACCTAGTACTTGGGTGGGTCTGGTTCGGCAGACCTCCCTGGTTTCGACCAAATGGACCTAGTGAAGTATCCTAGTCCCTTTCTGGAGCCTAACGCCCTGGGGGATCAGGGCAAAGGTCCGGCCATTGTATCACACAATAGCATCTTTAGCACTTCTTCACTATCCTTCCCCCCACTTTTATTTGTGTGTTTGTCACTTTGTTTTTTGTTGATTGATGTACACGTTTCGTCACGTTTGACTGGTAGGGTGTAGGTTCTCAGGCCTGCCCTGAAAGTCTTGTGAGGGGGTGGACATGGCCTTCTGGCTTGGTTCGCCCTCTCTCATGGGGTCTCCCTTCGAGGGAGCCCCACCTAGTACTTGGGTGGGTCTGGTTCGGCAGACCTCCCTGGTTTCGACCAAATGGACCTAGTGAAGTATCCTAGTCCCTTTCTGGAGCCTAACGCCCTGGGGGATCAGGGCAAAGGTCCGGCCATTGTATCACACAATAGCATCTTTAGCACTTCTTCACTATCCTTCCCCCCACTTTTATTTGTGTGTTTGTCACTTTGTTTTTTGTTGATTGATGTACACGTTTCGTCACGTTTGACTGGTAGGGTGTAGGTTCTCAGGCCTGCCCTGAAAGTCTTGTGAGGGGGTGGACATGGCCTTCTGGCTTGGTTCGCCCTCTCTCATGGGGTCTGTTTTGGCAGACCTCTCTGGTTTCGGCCAAATGGACCATGTGAAGTATCCTAGTCCCCCTCTGGAGCCTAACGCCCCGGGGGATCAAGGCAAAGGTCCCTTCTCTTTAAAGGACGAACCATATGTACACCCTGTGCACTTTTTGTGTCTCACTTTTTGGTGTGCACTTTTTTTTTTGTTGCACCGGGTGGAGTTTTTAGAGCGTGTCCACACTACATAGGCATGCGCACAGGGTGTGCCAGGTGTGCCTAGGCACACCCTAATCACCCTGCGCAGAACAGATTCCCCCTACTGACCTAGTTCCCCCTCCTCCCCCCCAACAGCACTGCCGGCTTCACTCCTTTCCCACCCGTTGTTGCTGTGGATGTTTTAGGATGAGTGGGGGAAGGGGCCAGTAAATATGCAATTTACCGGCCCCTTCCCTTTCTGAATGAACATCGTGAGTGATCGGTAGAGTGTGTTTGAGCTTTGGGGTGCACACCCTAATGCCAAAGGCTGAGCACACCTATTTTCACACACCGTGGGCTTAAAAAAAAAAAGAAGATCTGCCATCTACCACTCCACGGCTGAAGATCCTCTGTGTCCCTCAGTGACCCCACAGTCACTGATCTAAACGCAGCCACTACAGCCGCCCATCCCTGGTCTGGTTTGTTCCTCTCAGATACAGACTCCCGTCAGACTTTCTCTGCATTAAATATTAATCAGTCTGTACCTCATCTCCCCAGAATGCCTTCGTACTCAAACTTGCTTGAAATTGATTTAAAGGATCACTTAGCATTATTGATTATTGGTTAAACGTGACAGGCAATGATAATTCCATTTATTCAGGATTGGTTTCCCTTTTCAGTGGGTCAATAAAAAGATTAAATATCCTTTTACAAAGCAAGGTTCTCTTTGGAGATGAGATGAAAGATTTACGCTTTTGAAGTCTTCTTTCATTAGAGGAGCCTCGGAACAGAATTGATTCCTTTATCTTACAAAGTGAACTGGTTTTCTGCTTCTCTTAAAGGAACTCTGCTTGGTTGAAAAATGGTCTACCAGTTCTATGGATTTCTATTGGATGGTTGCTTGCTAAAGACCCTTATAACCACTTCAAGTCCCCCAACGCACATTTACGTTACGGGTTTGAAGTGGTTGAAGCTATCAGCCATAACCCCAGTATTTTTTATTTTATTTTTTTCATCAGCCGGCGATCCTCTTTCTGATAAAAGTGATCCAAGCATCTGATTAGCTGCCGGATCGCTTTTAGAAGCAGCTGGAAAGGTCGCCTCCCCCCTCCTTCTGCCGCACGCCAGTGTTTCTTGAGCTTACCGTTCTCACCAGCGAGCCTGGAAAACTATCCAGAGGTTTACGCGGCTTGACACAGAGGTCGTCTCCAGCGACAATAGACCTCCCACCATCAATAATAGACCCCACCACCAGCGACAATAGACCTCCCACCATCAATAATAGACCCCACCACCAGCGACAATAGACCTCCCACCAGCATCAATAGCCCCCCCCCACAGCAACATTACATCCCTCATCAAAAATAGGCCCCCTCAGGAACAATAGACCTCCAACCAGCAATAATAGACCCCACCACCAGCGACAATAGACCTTCCACCATCAATAATAGACCCCACCACCAGCGACAATAGACCTCCCACCAGTATCAATAGCCCCCCCAGCAACATTACATCCCCCATCAAAAATAGGCCCCCTCAGGAGCAAAAGACCTCCAACCAGCAATAATAGACCTCCCACCAGCAATAATCGACCCCACCACCAGCGACAATAGACCTCCCACCAGCAATAGCAGACCCCACCACCAGCGACAATAGACCTCCCATCAGCAACAATAGACCCCTCCTCTTGCAACAATAGCCCCCCCAGCAACAATAACCCCCTTCTGCAGCAGTAGCTCCCCTGCAGCATAAATAGCCCCCCTCCCCAGGAACACTACATTCCCCTAGCAGAACCCCCCCCCCCAGGAACAATTGACCTCCAACCAGCAATATAAAACCCCACCACCAGCAACAATAGACCCCCCACTAGCAATACACCCCTCTCTTGCAACAATAGCTCCCCCAGAAATAATACAACCCCCCCAGCAACAATAGGCTCATCAGTAACAACAGACACCCCAAAGAAACAATAGACCCCCACCAGCAACAGTAGATTCCCTAACCAGCAGCAAAAGGCCCCTCACTAGCAACAATAGACCTCCCAACAGTAAAAATAGATTCCCTACCAACAACAATAGATCTTCCAACAGCAATACAAAACTCCCCACCAACAATAGGGCCCCCAACAACAAAACAACCTCAATCACAGCAACAATAGACCCACCAGCCTCTAACCAGCAATATAAGTCCCCACCACCAGCAACAATAGACCTCCCACTAGCAATACACCCCTCTCTTGCAACAATAGCTCCCACCAGAAATAATACAACCCCTCCCCCAGCAACAATAGGCTTATCAGCAACAACAGACACCCCAAAGAAACAATAGACTCCCACCAGCAACAATATATTCCCTAACAAAAATAGGTCCCCCACCAGCAGCAAAAGATCCCTCACTAGCAACAATAGACCTCCCAACGGTAAAAATAGATTCCCTACCAACAACAATAGATCTTCCAACAGCAATACAAAACTCCCCACCAGCAACAAGACAAACCCCTTGCAACAGTAGACCCCCCACAGCAACAATAAATCCTCAATAAGCAACAATAGATCCCCCTCTTGCAACAATAGGGCCCCCAACAATAAAACAACCCCAATCACAGCAACAATAGACCCACCAGCAACAACAGGCACCCAAAGAAACAATAGACCCCCACCAGCAACAATAGATTCCCTAACCAGCAAAAATAGATCACCCACTAGCAGGAAAAGATCCCTCACTAGCAGCAATAGACCTCCCAACAGTAAAATTTGATTCACCACCAACAATAGATCTCACAACAGCAACAAAAGACTCCCCACCAGCAACAACACAGACCCCTTGCAACAGTAGACCCCCCACAGCAACACTAAATCCTGAATGAGCAACAAAAGCCCCCCTTTCATTAGCAACAATAGATCCCACTACTGCAACAATAAGCCCCCCCGCAACACTACAACCCCCATCCCAGCAACAATAGGACCACCAGCAACAACAGACACCCCAAAGAAACAATAGACCCCCCACCAGCAGCAATCAATTCCCTAACCAGCAAAACTAGATCACCCACTAGCAGCAAAAGACCCCTCACTAGCAGCAATAAACCTTCCAACAGTAAAATTATATTCCCCACCAACAACAATAGATCTCCCAACAGCAACAAAATACTCCCTACCAGGAACAGTAGAGACCCTCCTGCCACAGTAGATCTTTCACAGCAATGATGGATTCCCCCATGAGCAACACAAGCTCCCAGCTCCCCCCCCCCCAGCAAAACTACAACCACAACCACCATCCCAGCAACAATAGGCCCACCAGCAACAACAAACACCCCAAAGAATCAATAGAACCCCCAACTAGCAACAATAGAGACCCCCTTCAACAGTAGCTCCTCCACAGAAACAATAGGGCTCCCCCAGCCAGCATCAATAAACCCTCCAGCAAGCCCAAGCACCCCCTGCAAGCAACTACATTCAGTACTGGTGGTGCCAGGACTGCGAACCGCCATGTTCCCCCTGGAAAAAAAGCCCTGACTACCGCCATACCATTGTGGTGATGACAATAATATAAAATAAAATAGAAATTATAAATACAAAAATAGTTTTTAAACGAATACAAAAAATCGACTGAGTAAAAAAAAAAAAAAAAAACCTGGCAGGTGAATTTAATAAAAAAATTATAGTTAGAAAAAAGCAAACAAAACAAAAACAAAAAAAAAACCTGGCAGGTGAATTTAATAAAAAATTATAGTTAAAAAACAAAACAAAAAACAAAAAAAAAAACCTGCCAGGTGAATTTATTAAAAAAATATAGTTAAAAAACAAAACAAAACAAAACAAAAAACCTGGCAGGTGAATTTAATAAAACAATTATAGTTAGAAAAAAACAAAACAAAAACATAAAAAAACCTGGCAGGTGAATTGAATAAAAAATTATAGTAAAAAAAAACAAAAAAAGAACAAAAAACCTGGCAGCTGATCTGACCCCCGTACCCCTCCATCCAAAACGTAAAAAAAAAAATGACCTTGACGTGCACTTTAACAAATGTTGTAAAACTAAATTAAAGGTTGCCTCTACATCAAACAGATTCGGCATTCATAAAGCTGGCGGTGATGTTGGAGAATATAACCCGCTCTGCTCCTTTATTTCGGGATAATTACTTTGGAATGAGTCGTGTTACGAAGACTTTTTTTTTTTTTTGTGAAGTTATTAACAGGCACAGCGGTAAACAAACAATACGGTTACGTTCTTTGAATTTTTCATTTCCATGTGTTTTCCTATGAACCTATTACTGTGCGCTGCTGGAGGAATATGAGCCGCCGGTTTATTTTACAATGACGGAGATGCCTGGGTATGCGCTGGTTTTCCAAGGCCTGATTAAAATAGCTGCGGCTGCTGAGGGGTGACGCTAGGGTGAGCGTTAAGCTGGCCATACACTAGTCGATTTTTGAAAGGACGCTCGTACAAAAATTCATATGAATTTATCAGTACATGCAATGGCGTGACAAACACTGTTCAAACAAATTTTGTTTGCTTTTTTACATTTGATTTTGGAAGGAAAGGACTTTCCCCGAAGGAAAAACTACATTCGCTGTTAGAAAAATATACACTGAAGAAAAGTTTGCCTTTCCCCTCTCTTTTAAATTTTCTCATTGAAACAAATGTCTATTTGACCCCACCAACCACTGAGGTCCTGTTCACATATGGCAATTTGGGATTGTGGGCCGAATCTTTCTTCTGTGGACCATCTGGGAAGGGAAGTGCATCTTCTGTTCGCCATCTGGGAGTGTTGATCTCCTGGGGAACAGAAGAGCTCAACACTCCCAGAAGTTTCAGCTTCTGAAGAGGGAAGGTAAATATGCACTTTCTTCTGTGGACCATCTGGGAAAGGAAAAGGCATCTTCTGTGGACCATCTGTGAAGGGAAGGGCATCTTCTGTTAACCATCTGGGAAGGGAAGGGCATTTTCTGTTGGCCATCTGGGAGTGTTGATCTCCTGGGGAACAGAGGAGCTCAACACTCGCAGAAGTGTCAGCTCCTGAAGAGGGGAGGTAAATATTCACTTTCTTCTGTGGACCATCTGGGAAGGGAAGGACATCTTCTGTGGACCATCTGGGAAGGGAAGAACATCTTCTGTGGACCATCTGGGAAGGGAAGAACATCTTCTGTGGACCATCTGGGAAGGGAAGAACATCTTCTGTGGACCATCTGGGAAGGGAAGAACATCTTCTGTTGGCCATCTGGGAGTGTTGATCTCCTGGGGAACAGAGGAGCTCAACACTCGCAGAAGTGTCAGCTCCTGAAGAGGGGAGGTAAATATTCACTTTCTTCTGTGGACCATCTGGGAAGGGAAGGGCATCTTCTGTGGACTATCTGGGAAGGGAAGGGCATCTTCTGTGGACCATCTGGGAAGGGAAGGGCATCTTCTGTGGACCATCTGGGAAGGGAAGGGCATCTTCTGTGGACCATCTGGGAAGGGAAGGGCATCTTCTGTGGACCATCTGGGAAGGGAAGGGCATCTTCTGTGGACCATCTGGGAAGGGAAGGGCATCTTCTGTGGACCATCTATTAAGGGAAGTGCATCTTCTGTTGGCCATCTGGGAGTGTTGATCTCCTGGGGAACAGAGGAGCTCAACACTCGCAGAAGTGTCAGCTCCTGAAGAAGGGAGGTAAATATTCACTTTCTTCTGTGGACCATCTGGGAAGGGAAGGGCATCTTATGTGGACCATCTGGGAAGGGAAGGGCATCTTCTGTGGACCATCTGGGAAGGGAAGGGCATCTTCTGTGGACCATGTGGGAAGGGAAGTGCATCTTCTCTGGACCATCTGGGAAGGGAAGAACATCTTCTGTTGGCCATCTGGGAGTGTTGATCTTTTGGGGAACAGAGGAGCTCAACACTCGCAGAAGTGTCAGCTCCTGAAGAGGGGAGGTAAATATTCACTTTCTTCTGTGGACCATCTGGGAAGGGAAGGGCATCTTCTGTGGACCATCTGGAAAGGGAAGGGCATCTTCTGTGGACCATCTGAGAAGGGAAGTGCATCTTCTGTGGACCATCTAGGAAGGGAAGGGCATATTCTGTTCGCCATCTGGGAGTGTTGATCTCCTGGGGAACAGAGGAGCTCAACACTCGCAGAAGTTTAAGCTCCTAAAGAGGGGAGGTAAATATTCACTTTCTTCTGTGCACCATATGGGAAGGGAAGGGCATCTTCTGTGGACCATCTGGGAAGGGAAGGGCATCTTCTCTGGACCATCTGGGAAGGGAAGAGCATCTTCTGTTGGCCATCTGGGAGTGTTGATCTCCTGAGGAACAGAGGAGCTCAACACTTGCTGAAGTGTCAGCTCCTGAAGAGGGGAGGTAAATGTTCACTTTCTTCTGTGGACCACCTGGGAAGGGAAGGGCATCTTCTGTGGACCATCTGGGAAGGGAAGGGCATCTTCTGTGGATCATCTGGGAAGAGAAGTGCATCTTCTCTGGACCATCTGGGAAGGGAAGAACATCTTCTGTTGGCCATCTGGGAGTGTTGATCTCCTGGGGAACAGAGGAGCTCAACACTTGTAGAAGTGTCAGCTCCTGAAGAGGGGAGGTAAATATTCACTTTCTTCTGTGGACCATCTGGGAAGGGAAGGGCATCTTCTGTGGACCATCTGTGAAGGGAAGTGCATCTTCTGTGGACCATCTGGGAAGGGAAGTGAATCTTCTCTGGACCATCTGGGAAGGGAAATGCATCTTCTCTGGACCATCTGGGAAGGGAAGAACATCTTCTGTTGGCCATCTGGGAGTGTTGATCTCCTGGGGAACAGAGGAGCTCAACACTCGCAGAAGTGTCAGCTCCTGAAGAGGGGAGGTAAATATTCACTGTCTTCTGTGGACCATCTGGGAAGGGAGGGGAAACTTCTGTGGACCATCTGGGATGGGAAGGGAATCTTCTGTGGACCAGCTGGAAAGGGATAGGGCATCATCTATGGACCATCTGGGAGTGTTGATCTCCTGGGGAACACAGAGAATCAACACTCCCAGAAGTGTCAGCTCCTGAAGAAGAGAAGTAAATATTCACTCTGGAAAGGGCATCTTCTGTGGACCAACTGAAAAGGGAAGGGCATCTTCTGTGGACCACTGGAAAGGCTAAGGCATCTTCTGTTGGCCATCTATGAGTGTTGAACTCCTGGGGGAAGCAAGGAGCCAAACACTCCCAGAAGTGTCAGCTCCTGAAGAAGTCTCTCTCGATCAGGGCAGGGTGCCTGCTGCAAGCACTGCTCTGAGACTTCTTCAGGAGATAAGGTATTCACTTTCTCCTTCTTAAGGGAACTTTTTTATTCAGGGCTCTGACAAAGTCGCTTTGAAGTCTATGTCCAGCCAAAACTTTTTTCTTTATATTGCTATTAGTCTAAAAGCAATTCAAACTTGTAAATGTCTCAAATCTACAATATAGAGAATACAACCTCCTGAGCCATCCCAAGCAGTGCTGGGACAAGGTCATCCAGCGCCCAGGGCAAAGATACCAAACTGCTCCCCCCCACCTCCTTCCCTTAGGGTTAGGGTCAGGGAGCCCCCATCCCTGCATTAATCCATTGCGCCCAGGGCAGCGTCCCCTCCTGCCCACCCCTTGTCCTGGCTCTGATCTCAAGGAAAATAAAGTCCATACTATTATAGTTCAATGTATGCTGTTGTGTGGCTCACATCACTCATCCCAGGAGGCCAATGGCAGGATCTTGTGCATGCGAAGAAATGGCACTGGTGATGCCCGCCAGTTTTTGGGTCTGTGGTGTGTTTGTATATGCAATATATTCTACTGGATAGCTTTTGGCTTTAATACCACTTAAAAAATGTATTTTTGGTAGTTAGGGTGGAGTTTCTCCTTAATCTATTTTTAGGCGTGTTAGCAATACCGATTTCATTTTTTATTTTCCTCTGCAGATGAATTTAAATCTTTCATGAGGCGCCTACCCAGCAGCCACTTCCTGAGCATTGGAGCCATTCACCAGCACTGGGGGAATGATTGGGAACTGCAAAGTCGTTACAAACTGCTACAGAATTCTCTAGACGTCCAACGGCAAAAGATGCAGCACACAGCGAGGAAGCTGTTCAGCCTGAGCCTGCGCTGCAAACACAATCCCAACCACCAGTTACCCAGAGAAAGGTGAGCCAGCTTCGTGTTTACTCAAAGAAAAAATGAATGTAGTTTAATTTAAAAGTGTTCCTTTCCCAGGCTCCACCCCCCCCCCCTTTTCCCATCAATAGCTTTTTTGAAAGCATTACAGCACCCTGCCTCAGTATTCTATTCAAGAGTACTCAGTCCTGATGCACAGAATGGGTTGGCTCTTGGGAGGAATTATGCAAATATCAAAGTGTTTTGATGGGTAAATTGGGTGCACTATGTACTGCCCACAAGTGCATCCACTAAAGGTTTAAGGCGATGACACTATTGACAAGAGTTACCAATGACAGGACATTGCTCTTCACAACGGTGTCATCTCCGTATACATTCTGCAGCCTTCTGTGAATGTCGGACAGCCTTCACCCCCTCCTTCATCAACAACTCAATGACGGCATGTTGCTTCTGCTTGGAATCCATTATTTACCTGCAATGAAATTGAGATGTTGACAAAGTAGGGGTGCATGCGGTCCGACAACCACAGAAGGCTATGGAATGTTTATGGAGATGACACCATTGAGAAGAGCAATGTCTTCTCAATGGTGTCTTCTCAATTGTGTCAACAGAATCTTTACAGAGGACACATTCTGCACCCTTCTGTAGAATTAGCAGTGCCTGTAGCAGTTGTTTCTGCTTGGAATCAATTATTTACCTGGAATCAAAAAGAAGCAGCAACATGCCGTCATTGAGTTGTTGACAAAGGAGGGGTGCAGACTGTCCAACAACAACTGTCCGACATCCACAGAAGGCTACAGAATGTTTACGGAAATGACACCATTGAGAAGAACAAGGTCTAGTCATTGGTAGCTTTTCAATTGTGTCAACAGAATTTTTACGGAGAGGACACGTTCTGCAGTCTTCTGTAGAATTAGCAGTGCCTGTAGCAGTTGTTTCTGCTTGGAATCAGTTATTTACCTGGAATGAAAAAGAAGCAGCAACATGCCATCATTGAGTTGTTGACGAAGGAGGGGTGCAGCTGGTCAGACATCCACAGAAGGTTTACGGAGGTGACACCATTGACAAGAGTCACCAAAAACAAGACAATAGTGTAATCTCCATTAATATTCTGTAGCTTTCTGTGGTTGTTGGACAGTCTACACCCCTCCATCAACAACTCAATGACAGCATGTTGCTTCTTTTTCATTGCAGGCAAATAAGCAGAAGCAACATGCCGTCATTGAGTTGTTGATGAAGGAGGGGTGTAGACTGTCCAACAACAGCTGTCCGACATCCACAGAAGGCTACAGAATGTTTATGGAGATGACACCATTGAGAAGAACAATGTCTTGTCATTGGTAGCTTTTGTCATGTGACAGCAGGAAGGTAAAGTCACCTGGTTGCATCCAGGGGGGTAGATATATTTCGCCCAGATTCAGGCTTTACGCCGACTTATACAACTAGGTGGAGAGTTGTATAAGCCCAGCTGAGGCTAGTGGGCTCATGGATGACTCATACCTCTAGGGAGAGTGTGGGGCGTCGTGCAGACAGGGAGTTGATGAGACCAGCTGAAGCTTGTCAGCTCGTTTAAGGCCTCTATAAAAACTCCCAGCTTCATTAGGTGTTTGCTCATGCCTGGACCCAGACCTGTGTGGACTGTCTAGGGAGAGTGAACCCCTGTGCGGTGAGACAAAGCCTGTGTGGCTATTTGCTTGGACATTTAAAACCAGGGACTTAGGGACTAGGACAGCACTAGGCTGATCCCAGTTGTTAGTTAGGAAACCTGTATGTTTAGTCAGAGGTCAAGTTGACCAGGATTTATTTTATTTATGTTTCTTTTGCTTTGCTGTGTTTTGTCACTGTAAATAGAAAATAAACCGCACCTTTTTGATTTTGAAAACCACAACCTCCGTTTGCTGGGCCTGTTTTTGTGTGGGGAGCCCATCCCGGGGGTCACACACACCCGCTGCCGAGCTAATCCCCTCACAGTTGGTGGAGAACCAGTGGCAGTTTTTTTTTAAGCCAGCATGGAGGAGATACTGAAGCAGCTGGCTCTAGCAAATGCCAATCAACAGCAGACAAATGCAGGTTTGCAAAAGAGCCTTGCAGCTCATCAACAGAGCCTTGCAGCTCAACAACAGAACTTCGCAGCCCAGCAGCAAGCTCATCAACAGAGCCTTGCAGCCCAGCAGCAGACAAACGCAACTTTGCAACAGAGTCTGGAGGCTCAGCAACAAGCCCAGCAGCAATCTGAGGCCCGCTTCATAGACCTGTTGCAGAAGCAAGAGCAGAGACTACAACAACAGATGGAAGCAGTAATGCAGCAACGTCCGCAGACCAGTGAGGAAAGCCGTCCCACTAATACCGCGTCCTTTGGGGTGAGTCGTTTATTGACAAAAATGACTGGAGAGGATGATCCAGAGGTATTTTTGACCACATTTGAAAGGACCGCTGAAAGAGAAAAGTGGCCTGAGGAGCAGTGGGCTGGACTGGTGGCTCCTCTGTTAACTGGTGAATCGCAGAAAGCTTACTATGACCTAGAGCCTAACCAAGCAAAAGACTATGTGATGCTAAAAGCTGAAATTTTGGCAAGGCTGGGTGTCACCCAGGCTGTCCGGGCTCAGCGTGTGCATAACTGGACTTTCCAGCTTGGAAAACCCCCCAGGTCTCAAATGTATGATCTCATTCACCTGAGCAGAAAGTGGCTACAGCCAGAGACTTTGTCCGCACCAAAGATTGTGGAACGTGTTGTAATGGATCGGTTTTTGAGAGCTCTTCCTACTGCCATCCAAAAGTGGGTAAGCCATGGAGACCCAGAGACGGCCGATGGTCTTGTGGATCGTGTGGAGAAATACTTGGCTACAGAGAACCTGACGGCCTCTTCCAGAGACACTCGGACTTTCCACCCTAAGACCAGACCATCCCCAGGGGCGGATAAGAGGATTCCAAGGGGTGAGGGTGGAGAGAGTGAGAGGGTGGGAGCTCTACCCCAAGTTTGGCGAGAACAGCCTGGGAAATCAGCGGCTCAAGAGGCGGCAAGAAGGATCGTTTGCTACCGCTGCCGGCAAGCGGGACATATTGCAGCCAATTGCCCGGTTGTGGAGGAACCCATGCAGTGTGACTTTCTGACAGGCAGACGTCAGTCGCTGTGTGCGACAGTCGCATGCACTGCCATTCGAGGAACTGAGAAACATTTATGCAAAATGTGTGTTAATGGTAGAAATGTTGTGGTATTGCTGGATTCAGGTAGCCTTGTGACCCTGATAAAGGCTGAGTTAGTTAAAACAGAGGTCTTTGAGAATAGCAAGGTAGCTGTTATTGGTGTGCATGGGGACACCCGAGAGTATCCAGTGACTACAGTGTGTTTCGAGACCCCCAAAGGTACCCTCTCTCATCCAGTGGGCTTAGTATCTCAGTTACCGCATGACGCCATTGTGGGAAGGGATTTTCCGAAGTTCTGGGAACTGTGGGATGATCCTGAGCCCCCCACTGGTGCCCCTATGTACCAGGAATGTGATAGCCAGAACTCCCCTGAGAGTGGTGAGGACTCTCCGGAATTTCCCTTATCAGTATTGGCAGGGGAGACTCAAGAAACTGGAGAGGAGCCCACCTCCTCAGACGAAAACCTACCGTCTGTGGAGTTTTCTGATCTTGAGGTTCACAGGGAAAACTTTGCCACAGAACAGTTGAAAGACCCCGCCCTAATAAAGGCACGAGAAAACGTAGTGAAAATAGATGGCGAGTTAGTGAACCCAGATAATACCTGCACTTACCCATACTTCAGCGTAGAGAAGGACCTACTGTATCGGGTGGCAAAAAGGGCAGAAGAAACCGTTGAGCAGCTTGTGGTGCCCAAACCTTACAGGAAGTTGGTGTTGGAGTTGGCCCATGGGCACATTCTTGGAGGTCATCTGGGGACAGAGAAAACCCGAGAGAGGGTATTACAGAGATTCTATTGGCCGGGGGTGATGAGGGACATAGAAAATTATTGTTCCTCCTGCCCTGTGTGTCAGAGGTCGGCCCCGATGCCACATTTCCGTAGCCCGCTGGTCCCTCTACCCATCATTGAGGTCCCGTTTGAGAGGATCGCCATGGATTTGGTTGGGCCTATAATCAAGTCCGCTAGGGGGCACCAGTACATATTAGTTATAATGGACTATGCCACCCGTTATCCAGAAGCGATCCCTCTCCGAAATACCTCGGCCAAAACCATAGCCAAAGAGCTATCTCTTGTGTTTAGCCGGGTGGGTATTTGTAAAGAACTGCTTACGGACCAAGGTACACCCTTTATGTCCCGGGTTATGAAGGAGCTGTGTAAATTGTTCAAAGTGACGCAATTACGTACATCTGTGTATCACCCCCAAACCGATGGGCTGGTTGAAAGATTCAACAAAACCCTAAAACAAATGTTGAAGAAAGTGGTGGATAGAGATGGAAAGGATTGGGACTGTCTACTTCCTTATCTGATGTTTGCCATTAGGGAGGTGCCCCAATCCTCTACGGGATTCTCCCCCTTTGAGTTACTGTATGGGAGACACCCAAGAGGGCTGTTGGATATTGCCAAGGAAACTTGGGAAAGTGAGAGTTCTCCCCACAGGAGTGTGATTGAGCATGTCGCCCTGATGCAAGACCGAATTGCACAGGTAATGCCCATCGTGAAGGAACATTTGGCCCAAGCGCAGTTAGCACAGCAGAGAGTGTACAACCGTGGAGCCAAGACCCGTACCTTTTCCCCGGGGGATAGGATACTGGTACTTGTCCCTACGGTTGAAAGTAAATTCCTTGCCAAATGGCAAGGCCCCTATGAGATAATGGAAAAAGTGAGCGAAGTGAATTACAAGGTCAGACAACCAGGAAGGCGAAAGCCCGAACAGATCTATCACGTTAATCTGTTGAAAGCCTGGAGGGATAGAGAGTCCCTAGTCGCAGACACTTGGTCACCAGCTCAAACTGGTTGCGTGATTCCTGAGGTTGGAATAGCAGCCACCTTGTCACAACCCCAACAACAGGAGGTTAAGGAGTTTGTGCTTCGCAACAAGGAGGTATTCTCTGAGCTGCCGGGACAAACATCTGGGGTAGAGCATGACATCATTACCCCGCCCGGTGAAAGGGTGAAGTTAAAACCCTATCGGATCCCAGAGGCCCGACGGGAGGCAATACGGGAGGAAGTACAGAAAATGCTGAACTTAGGGGTGATAGAGGAGTCCCAAAGTGATTGGTCTAGTCCCATTGTGTTGGTGCCTAAACCGGATGGGAGCTGGCGATTTTGTAACGATTTTCGTCAGTTGAACAAAGTTACAAAATTTGACACCTACCCCATGCCACGTATAGATGAGTTGATCGACCGGCTGGGAACAGCCCGATACATGACGACTCTTGACCTCACAAAAGGGTATTGGCAAATCCCCCTGGCCAAGTCGGCCAAAGAGAAAACCGCATTTGTAACCCCAGACGGGGCGTTCCAATATAAAAGAATGCCGTTCGGGTTACAGAATGCGCCGGCCACATTCCAGCGGAAAATGGACCAGATGCTGAGGCCCCATCGGAAGTATGCTGCGGCTTACCTGGATGACGTAATTGTCCATAGCACAGATTGGGCCTCACATCTGCCAAAAGTGCAAGCAGTCCTGGACTCTGTTCGGGAAGCGGGGTTTACGGCTAACCCCAAGAAGTGTACCATTGGGCAGGAGGAGGCCAAATATCTTGGGTACACCATTGGGAGGGGAGTAATAAAACCCCAACTCAACAAAGTCGAGGCCATCCAGAGTTGGCCACGTCCCAACAGCAAGAAGCAGGTACGAGCCTTTCTGGGAATCGCTGGGTATTATCGGCGATTCATTCCCCACTTTGCTTCTAAGGCTGTGCCCCTAACCAACCTGACGAAGGGGAAAGGGTCGGTCATGATTAAATGGACCCCCGAGGCTGAGGCAGCATTCCAATTCTTGAAACAAGCCTTATGTAGCCAGCCAGTGTTGTACTCACCCGACTTCTCTAAAGACTTTGTCGTACAAAGTGATGCGTCAGATGTGGGGTTAGGAGCAGTATTGTCCCAGGTCTGGAACGGGGAAGAGCACCCAGTCATTTACCTCAGCAGGAAGTTGAAGTCCCATGAGGTAAATTACGCCACCGTTGAAAAGGAGTGTTTAGCGGTGAAGTGGGCTCTAGATTCCCTTCGGTACTACCTGCTAGGTAGGCACTTTGACATGGTTACGGATCACGCTCCGTTAAAGTGGATGGCTCAAAACAAGGAAACAAATAGAAGAGTGAATAGGTGGTTCCTGGCCCTCCAGGAATTCAACTTCACAGTAAAGCATCGCCCTGGCGTTCAAATGGGGAATGTGGATGCTTTGTCTCGAGTACATGAATGCCTGATTGCTGGTGTTCCAACCCCGAGGTTAAAACAAGAGGGGGGGTATGTGACAGCAGGAAGGTAAAGTCACCTGGTTGCATCCAGGGGGGTAGATATATTTCGCCCAGATTCAGGCTTTACGCCGACTTATACAACTAGGTGGAGAGTTGTATAAACCCAGCTGAGGCTAGTGGGCTCATGGATGACTCATACCTCTAGGGAGAGTGTGGGGCGTCGTGCAGACAGGGAGTTGATGAGACCAGCTGAAGCTTGTCAGCTCGTTTAAGGCCTCTATAAAAACTCCCAGCTTCATTAGGTGTTAGCTCATGCCTGGACCCAGACCTGTGTGGACTGTCTAGGGAGAGTGAACCCCTGTGCGGTGAGACAAAGCCTGTGTGGCTATTTGCTTGGACATTTAAAACCAGGGACTTAGGGACTAGGACAGCACTAGGCTGATCCCAGTTGTTAGTTAGGAAACCTGTATGTTTAGTCAGAGGTCAAGTTGACCAGGATTTATTTTATTTATGTTTCTTTTGCTTTGCTGTGTTTTGTCACTGTAAATAGAAAATAAACCGCACCTTTTTGATTTTGAAAACCACAACCTCCGTTTGCTGGGCCTGTTTTTGTGTGGGGAGCCCATCCCGGGGGTCACACACACCCGCTGCCGAGCTAACCCCCTCACAGTCAGTAGTGCACCAATCCTTCATTAACAACTCAATGAAAGCATGTTGCTTCTGCTTGCAATCCATCATTTACCTGCAATGAAAAAGAAGAAGCAACATGCTGTCATTGAGTTGTTGATGAAGAAAGGGCGCAGGCTGTCCAACATCCAGAGAAGGTTTACAGAGATGACACCATTGTCAAGACTTACCAATGACAAAACATTGGTTTTCACAATGGTGTCATCTTCATAGACATTCTGTAGCCTTCTGTGGATGGACAGCCTGCACCTCCTCCTTCATCAACAACTCAATGACGGCATGTTGCTTCTGCTTGGAATCCATTATTTACCTGCAATGAAATTGAAATGTTGACAAAGTAGGGGTGCAGCCGGTCCGACAACCACAGAATGCTATGGAATGTTTATGGAGATGACACCATTGAGAAGAGCAATGTCTTCTCAATGGTGTCTTTTCAATTGTGTCAACAGAATTTTTACGGAGAGGACACATTCTGCAGCCTTCTGTAGAATTAGCAGTGCCTGTAGCAGTTGTTTCTGCTTGGAATCAGTTATTTACCTGGAATGAAAAAGAAGCAGCAACATGCCATCATTGAGTTGTTGACGAAGGAGGGGTGCAGCTGGTCCGGCATCCACAGAAGGTTTACAGAGATGACACCATTGACAAGACTTGCCATTGACAAGACATTGCTTTTCACAATGGTGTCATCTCCATAGACATTCTGTAGCCTTCTGTGGATGGACAGCCTGCACCTCCTCCTTCATCAACAACTCAATGACAGCATGTTGCTTCTTTTTCATTACAGGTAAATAATGGATTTCAAGCAGAAGCAACATGCCGTCATTGAGTTCTTGATGAAGGAGGGATGCAGGCTGTCCCACATCCACAGAGGGCTACAGAATGTTTACAGAGATGACACATTCTGTAACCTTCTGTAGAATAAGCAGTGCCTGTAGCAGTTGCTCCTGTTTGGAATCAATTATTTACCTGAAATGAAAAAGAAGCAGCAACATGCCGTCATTGAATTGTTGACGAAGGAGGGGTGCAGCCTGTCCGACATCCACAGAAGGTTTACGGAGGTGACACCATTGACAAAAATCCCAATAACAAGACATTGCTCTTCTCAATGGTGTCATCTCTATTAACAGTCCATAGCCATCTGTGGATGTCAGTCGGCTTGCACCCTTCCTTTGTCAACAACTCAATGACGGCACGTTGCTTCTTATTTTTTTCCATTGCAGATAAAAAATGAATCCCAAGCCGAAGCAACATACCGTCATTGAGTTCTTGATGAAGGAGGGGTGCAGTTTGTCCAACAACCACAGAAGGCTACAGAATGTTTATGGAGATGACACCATTAAAGAAGAGCAATGTCTTGTCATTGGTGACTATGGTTAATGGTGTCATCTCCATAAACATTCTGTAGCCTTCGATGGATGTCAGACAGCCTGCACCCCTCCTTCATCAACAACTCAATGACGGCACATTGCTTCTGCTTGGAATCCATTTTTTACCTGCAATGAGAAAGAAGGAGAGTTACTATAGAGCAGCTATTATCAACCAGGGTTCCTCCAAAGGTTGCTAGGGGGTTCCTTGACCTGTGGCTGATTGACCTCCCATCTAAAGATGCCTGCAGAGTTTTGGGTCCAAACCCACGCGGCAGAGCCAGTGGCATGACACCAAAGATCTTTTTAGCTGTCTGCAAGGGTGGCATTCTGACCACCAATGAAAAGGGACCATTCTTCATTGTAAGGTGCATTATTTCTATTAGCCCCCGACACCTAAAAAATATTTCAAGGGTCCCTCTTGGGTTAAAAAAAAAGGTTGAGAAAGGCTGCTTTAGAGGAAGAGTTAGTTAATAAAAAAAAAGTCATGCCCACTTTCCCATTACTTTTGCTATAGCGTTGTAATAACTTTTGATTCAAATACAACAAGCCCTCTGGTGAGCTCCTAGAACATTCCATACTATAACCGATATTCTTGTTTTTTGTGAAACAAATGGCATTTTTTTTCCAAACTTTTTTTAATAGAAATTTTTTGAAGTGTAAGTAACAAATATAACAAGTACAACATAAAGCGTATACAGCGGAAAGGAAACACTCTCTTGGGAGATATAACAGTCAAGCAAACAATATCATAAACCAGAATTAAAAAAAACTTCAATCTTCATTTGTTGTATAGGTTGGTAAATATAGCAGACTAAATGGGAGATTGTACCTGAGATCATCGAATGTTATGTTCTAAGGAGAGGGAATAGAAAAGAGAAGATCGGTAGGAAGATAAAATAGAAAGAAGTCATTTGAAATAGAATCGTAAAGAGAAGCAACACGAAAGCATGAGAGAAAAAAACAAAAAAAATTAAAAGGAACATAAAAAGGACGAGAGAAGAAAATAAATTTTTTCTTCTTTTTTTTTTTTTTACATATTTTTTACATACTGTGACCAGAGCAATACAGTGTTACCATAGTAAGACTGAGGGAATTTCACTGCTATAAGCAAACATTTTTACTGAATGAAAGTGTGCATTGTTGTGATTAGCTGTGATTGGTCACAGTGATCACATGGTACAGATGGGGCCAATCACAGCTGGCAACACAATTGTACACAATGAATGACATGAAAGGAAGCTATTCATTGTTTACCACTGTCATGTGATCTGCTATGATTGGTAACGGCTAATCGCCTGGTACAGATGCACTGTAACTGGCTCTGTCTGTACCAAGTGATCACTGTGACCAATCACACCTAGCAACACAATTTTACAGAATACATGACATGAAAGGAAGCCATCTATTGTTTACAACTGTCAAGAGATCTGCTGTGATTGGTCACAGCTAATTACAAGGTACAGATGCACTGTGAATTACCCTGCCTGTACCATGTGATCACTGTGACCAATCACGCCTAGCAACACAATTGTACACAATGCATAACATGAAAAGAAGCCATTTGCTGTTTACAACTGTCATCTGATCTGATGTGATTGGTGATAGCTAATCACATGATAGGCGCTGTCTGTACCATGTGATCACTGTGACTAATCACACCTAGCAACACAATTTTACACAATACATGACATGAAAGGAAGCCATTCATTGTTTACAACTGTCAAGAGATCTGCTGTGATTGGTCACAGCTAATCACAAGGTACAGATGCACTGTGAAGAGCCCTGTCTGTACCATGTGATCACTGAGACCAATCACACCTACCAACACAATTGTACACAATGCATAACATGAAAAGAAGCCATTTACTGTTTACAACTGTCATCTGATCTGATGCGATTGGCGACAGCTAATCACATGATACAGATGAGCTGTGATTGGCCCTGTCTGCACCATGTGATCACTGTGACCAATCACACCTAGCACCACATTTGTACACAACGCATGACATGAAAAGAAGCCATTCATTGTTTACAAGCATAGCCCGGTGGAGCCTCGCAAGTCGCTTTTTTTGGGGACGTCATGTGACGTCCACCCAGAACAATAGGGTTCCCGCCCAGGCCAATGTATAAGGACTGAAAGTAGTTAAAGCGGAGGTTCTGCGGTGCATACTTTTTTTTTTTTTTTTCATTCTATGTTAAAAGCTTAGCAATGTAATTACTCACGTCTGCGGCACTTTAAAACGCCCCCCGTCCATTTTGCGGTAAAAAAAAGAGTTTATAAAACTCTTCCTGCTTTTCCCATTTTGCTTGTGGGCATCTTGAAGCCCACAAGCATATCCTTCCGGGTAGAGAAGAATGCTTCTCTCCCGGCATTCAGCGCTGGATCTCGCTCACGCCGGACGGACGCACGCCCCACGCGAGCAGCGCCGTCACCACTTCCTGGTTGCCATGACATCGCAGGTGTATAATGGCAAAATACACCAGCGTGCCCTTATCTAAAATGGCGGAATTAGATCCGCCCCCGTCACCTGACCGGCTAGACGAGTCACGTGACGATACACTTATCGTGAGATCTGACTGAAAGGAGCCAGGAGCCACTGCGAGAATAGGAGCATAGGAAAGGACACGCCTACTCCCGCGGGAGTAAATCCGGAAGCAAGATTAAAGATAAAAGATATAAGCAAAACTACTTTGAAAAAAAAAAAAAGGTTAGTGCTATGCTTATTTACGTGATAAGAGGAACTAATGATGTTAAACTTAAATATGTGGGTGAACCTCCGCTTTAATAATCCTGGTAACATCCATTCATTTAATAATCCATCCGGGACCCATCCCTGGCATTCTGTACAATATACTGTATGTATACATAAACACTCACACACAAACAACCAACAGTTTGTGGACACGTGACCATGGATTACATATCTACTTTGGAGAAAATGGCAAAAATACTTTAGCACCTGGAAAAAAAGGGTCTTTTTCCCCTTAGGCTTCAATTCACTATGATAAGATTTAGCATGGAGGAATGAACGTTCTGACATGCTGAGCCAGAAAAAACACAAATTAAAAATCTGCCATAATTACACATAATGAATTGTATTCTTAAGTACTAAGCAAACTGTTCCAAAAATCTACCTGCCACTGATTCACACCCATATACAGGGGCTGTATAAAAGAATATTTTGTATCTTATTCAATCTAGGAGAAAAAAGTATTGAAATAACAACCGGGGACACATTTCAGTGCGTGCACCTAATATGGTTCTCATTGTCACCTATGCCAGCCTTCTCCATGCCAGTTTTAAAGTCACCTTCTGTCACTCAGCCAGCATGAACCCTTCTATTAGCAATTGCTTGACCGCTGCAATCAACATCGTCATTATCAGAAGCAGTGTGACTACATTACCATCATTCAGAATCTTTCTAAATGTTGATGGCTTGTTCCCTAGGACAGCATGTATAAGTAGCACATTGCTAAAACCAATGTTAACCTGCTGACCGACCGTATATACTCATAGGTGTGCGCAGCCTATTGCATTAGGGTGTGCACCTCAAAGCTCCAACACATATGCATTTGACATATTTACCAGCCTCTACCCCGCTCTCCATCCTGAAACAATGGGAGGAAGGGGGAGCAAGGGAGCACATGGGGGACACAGGCAACAGAAGGAAGAGGAACAGGGAAATGAGGGGTGGCAGGGGTGGCATATATTAGTACCAATGCCCTATATTTTCCTCCTGTGGCAGCTGAAGGTTGACTAAAAGGGAGGAGGAGGAGAAGCCTACTTTCAGCTGCTGCAGGAGGAAAATACAGATCGGTTCCACTAAATTCCACCCCCGCCACCTCTCCTGTCCAGGTTCTGAGGGTTGGCAAGGAAGGATTTTGGTTTACCTGTCACCTGCCCACCATTGACAGGTTGCCAACCCCAGGATTAGGGTGTGCCCAGACATACCTGGCACCATAGGCGTGCGCACAGGGTGTGCCAGGTGTGCCCAGGCACATCCTAATAACCCTGTGCAGAACAGATTCCCCCTACTGACCTGGCTCCTACTCCTTCCCCCCACAGCACTGCCAGCTTCCCCCCTCTCCCACCCGTTGTTGCTGTGGATGTTTTAGAATGAGTGGGGGAAGGGGCCAGTAAATATGTAATTTACCGGCCCCTTCCCTTTCTGAATGAACATCGTGAGTGATCGGTAGGGTGTGTTTGAGCTTTGGGGTGCACACCCTAATGCCAAAGGCTGCGCACACATATGCCTGGCACACCCCTTGGGCACGCCTATGTATATACTGCACCTAACCTACTGTCACAACCCCCTTGAGAAGAGCCAACTGCAGGTCATACAGTATGCACATGTCAATACATTCTGAAGCATCTCAAAATGATGCCATCACCATCAGCCCAAAGTCCGTCCACAGCAGCCTTAAGCTTTTGAGAGTCACTGTCAGGGAATTAGTTGACCAGACTGTGTGGACTGCACAGAGAGAACCAAAAACGCATGTAAAGTGAATTATAATGATGTTTATTAAAGTGGTTGTAAACCCACTTTTTCAACTTGCACCTACAGGTAAGCCTAGATTAAGGCTTACCTGTAGGTGCAAGAAATATCTCCTAAACCTACATGGTTTAGGAGATATTTAGTAAAAATGACATTGCTCCGTGTCTACGGCGCATGCGCGCCGTAGAGAACGGCGCATTCATGGGGTTAATCCCATTCACAAAATCGACTACTTCCCAGCAATAGCTGGGCGTAGCTGATTGTGACGGCTCTTGCGCGCATGCGCAGAGTGACGTCACCGCCGCTCCGGCCAATCACAGCGCCGTAGCGGCGCTGTGATTGGCTGCAGCGGCGATACCCGGAAGTAACCTTCCGGCTATCGCCGCAGCGATGGATGCGGCTAGATGGAGGGACGCGGACGGCTTTGGGGGCCCCGATCTATGGTAAGTGGTACATAATGAGCTAATATGCTAGTCATACTAGCTCATTATGCCTTTCTCTTACAGGTGGGGGGAAAAAAAAAAAACTAAATGTGGGTTTACAACCACTTTAAGATAGGTGATATATAAGTAAATACAAACAGTGCAAAACCAACCAAACAACCCACAAATAGTGATGAGCCGAACACCCCCGGGTTCGGTTCGCACCAGAACCCGCAAACGGACCGAAAGTTCGCACGAACATTAGAACCCTATTAAATACAATGGATGCGAACGTTCGGATTCTAAAGTGCTAATTATAACGACTATTATCCATGTTATTGTCCGAAACAGAGTTTGGGAACCCGGGTTCTGCCCCAGGGGACATGTATCAATGCAAAAAGAAGTTTTAAAAACGGACGTTTTCTGGGAGCAGTCATTTTAATGATGCATAAAGTGAAAAAAAAAAAGTCAAATATTCCTTTAAATATTGTACCTGGGGGGTGTCTAAAGTATGCCTGTGAAGTGCCACGTGTTTCCCGTGTTTAGAACTGTCCCTGCACAAAATAACATTTCTAAAGGGAAAAAAGTCATTTAAAACTGCTTGCGGCTTTAATGTAATGTCTGGTCCCGGTAATATGGATGAAAATCTTTAGGAAAAATGGCATAGCTACCCCATCAACCCCCCCCCCCCCCTACCCCAGCCCATTACCAGCCCCTTTGGGTCTTGTATGGATATTAAGGGGAACCCCGCACACAAAATAAAAAAGGACCTATATACTCTCAACAGCCGTATACAGGCGGTGCATACAAGACAGGGAATGTAGGTTTGTTCTCATGTAGAATCTGTTTATAATTTTGAACAGCTGCATTGTTTAAGTGGAGCTCCATGGCAAATTCCTTTTTTTTAGTTTTTTGTAAAACATAGGGAACGGTTATCACCCCTGTCACATTTTTTTTGCTGTCTGTGCCCCTGTTCAGAACATTTCACCTCACTTTGCGTCCCAATGACAACTGTTTTTGAAATGTGGTGTTTTTATTGAAACAAGGATTGGTGATAAAGCATCAGTAGAGAGGAGACACCTTTCTCCCATATTAATTCTTACAGGAGAGAATTTTCCTTCCAAGGGGTACATTTCCTCTCACTTCCTGTTGTCTTCTTCCGTTTGCAAGTAGTAGTCGTTTGTAAGTTGGATGTTTGAAAGTAGGGACCTGCCGTATATACTCTGCAGAAATTGGCCCCTTAGGTGTTGGTGTTGGCACAACACTGTAAGCACTCACAGTTACTCTTGGTGGGTGCTGGAACGCCCTGCTGTCAACTATTATATCAGGAATTGTAATAACATATAATTGTTGATCAGTGGTAGTAAAAATTGGGCCTTTGATGGTGGTGCTGGTGCCACAACACTGTAAGGCCTGACAGTTACTCTTGGTGGGCGCAGCAATGGGCCCTGCTGTGAATTATTAGATCAAGAATTGTAATTGCATGCCCCTGTTGAACAGGGGCTGAAAAATTAGGCCTTTGGTGGTGGTGGTGGTGGTGGTGATGGTGGTGCTGGTGCCACAACACTGTAAGGCCTGACAGTTACTCTTGGTGGGCGCAGCAATGGGCCCTGCTGTGAATTATTAGATCAAGAATTGTAATTGCATGCCCCTGTTGAACAGGGGCTGAAAAATTAGGCCTTTGGTGGTGGTGGTGGTGGTGGTGATGGTGGTGCTGGTGCCACAACACTGTAAGGCCTGACAGTTACTCTTGGTGGGCGCAGCAATGGGCCCTGCTGTGAATTATTAGATCAATAATTATAATTGCATGCCCCTGTTGAACAGGGGCTGAAAAATTGGGCCTTAGGCACTGGTGGCACAACACTGCAACCCCTCACAGATACTGTACTTGGAGCACAGCAATGAGGCCTGTTGCAAAGTATTGCATCAAAAATTTTAATTACACGCCCCTGTTAAACAGGGGCTGAAAAATTGGGCCTTAGCCACTGGTGGCGTCACCCATAAACCAAAATGATCTTCCAAGCTATCATCGTTAATCGTATCATTGAGGAGGAGGAGGAGGATAGCCAGTCAACATAACAGCACAGGCACTCAGCATCAGCATCAGTCTTGAAGGGATGTGACATTTTAAAATCAATTAGTCTGTTATATCAGCATCTGGTGTGTGGTAGCTGGTGGCGATCCAAGACTGGTTCATCTTGATGAAAGTCAGTCGATCAACAGAGTCGGTGGACAGGCGCACCCTGTGATCCGTGACAAATCCTCCAGCAGCACTGAATGTGCGTTCTGAAAGAACGCTGGATGCAGGACAGGCCAGTAGCTCAATTGCATACTGTGCAAGCTCTGGCCAGTGATCCATCCTCAAGACCCAGTAAGCCAGAGGATTTTCGGTGGGGAAGGTGTCCAAGTCTGACCTTGCCCCTAGGTATTCCTGCACCATGTATATCAGACGCTGGTGATGGTTGCTGGAACCGATCATACTTTGGGGCTGCGGACTAAAGAATTGTCTGAACGCATCGGTCAGACGGCCACCTTCCCCACCGCTCCTTCTTTGACTGCCCGAAGCCTCAGCAACTCGTTGTCCAGGACCAGGAGTTTGTAACCTCCCAGTCTCTGGGAACGCGTTGCACAGACCTTTCTGCAAGGCCTCCCGGAGTTGTCTCATCCTCTGCTCCCTCTGCGACGGTACGATAAGGTCCGCAACCTTACCCTTGTACCGTGGATCAAGGAGAGTGGCCAGCCAGTAATGGTCCCTCTCCTTGATCCGAAGAATACGAGGATCCTTCCGCAGACTTTGCAGGATCAGGGAGGCCATGCAGCGTAGGTTAGCTGAGGCATTCAGTCCGGAGTCCTCTGGGTCACTAAGGACGACATGATCCGCAGCCACCTCCTCCCAGCCACGTACAAGTCCACTGGTTTCTTGGGACTGTAAATCATCCCTAAAAGACTGCTGCTGATGATGCTGAGTGCCAGCCTCCACCTCCATGCTGACACAATCCTCCTCCTCCTCCTCCTCCTCCTCCTCTTCCTGTGCGATGGGTGGGACAGAAGGAACACTGTCTGGGTAAAGGGGGCCTTGAGAGGCAAGGAAGTCCTCCTCTTCCTGCCTCTGTTCTGCCTCAAGTGCCCTGTCCATTATTCCACGCAGCGTGTGCTCCAACAGGTGGACAAGAGGTACAGTGTCACTGATGCATGCACTGTCACTGCTCACCATCCTCGTGGCCTCCTCAAATGGTGCCAGGACAGTGCATGCATCCCTGATCATGGCGTGGTGAAAAAAACCCGAGCTCCCCTGACCCTGTCCTGGTGCCGTAGTCGCACAGGTACTCATTGATGGCCCTCTGCTGCGTGTGCAGCCACTGCAGCATGGCCAACGTTGAGTTCCACCTGGTGGGCATGTCACATATAAGGCGGTTCTTGGGCAGGTTCAACTCCTTTTGAAGCTCAGCCAGGCGAGCACTGGCATTATAAGATCTGCGGAAATGCACACAGACTTTCCTGGCCTGCCTCAGGACATCCTGTAAGCCCGGGTACCTGCCCAAGAACCGCTGCACCACCAGGTTAAGGACGTGAGCCATACAGGGCACATGGGTCAGTTGTCCCTGTCGGAGGGCGGAGAGGAGGATGGTGCCATTGTCGCAAACCACCATTCCTGGCTTAAGCTGGCGTGGCGTCAACCACCTCTCGGCCTGCCCCTGCAGAGCAGACAGGACCTCTGCCCCAGTGTGGCTCCTGCCCCCCAAACACACCAGCGCAAGCACGGCATGGCATCTTTTTGCCTGCGTACTTGCGTAGCCCCTTGAACGCCTACGGAGCACCGCTGGTTCCAAGGACAAACCACAGGAAGAGGCCATGGAGGAAGAAGAAGAGGAGGGGGTGGAGGAGAGAGGTGTGTCACAACCAGTAGTAGCATTTTGGAGGTGTGGCGGTGGAACAACCTCCAACACTACTGCACCTTGTCCTGCATCCTTCCCAGCTGCCAAAAGAGTGACCCAATGGGCCGTGAAAGAAAGGTAACGTCCCTGTCCATGCCTGCTGGACCATGAGTCAGCGGTAATATGCACCTTACCGCTGACCGCCCTGTCCAGCGAGGCCAAGACATTGCCTTCCACATGCCTGTAGAGAGCCGGAATAGCCTTCCGTGCGAAAAAGTGTCGTTTGGGAACCTGCCACTGAGGAACCGCACATTGCACAAACTCACGGAAGGGGGCCGAGTCTACCAACTGAAAAGGCAGCAGTTGAAGCGCTAGCAATTTAGCCAAGCTAGCATTCAACCGCTGGGCATGTGGATGGCTGGGAGTGAACTTCTTTCGACGGTCCAGCAGCTGGGGCAGGGAAATTTGCCTGCTACAATCGGACGTTGGTGTACTGCTAGCAGAGTGCCCGCAAGTACTTGCCTGTGACACACCTAATTCTACACCTTCATTCCTCACAGAGCAGGTTTCAGAGAGGAGTGAAGGTATAGTGGGGTTGGAGATCCCAGCTGATGCGGTGCAAGAAGAGGTCAGCTTTGTTCTTTGGCGTGGGTCTTTAAGGTAGGCTTGCCAACGAGCTGCATGGCAGGTCAACATATGTCTGATCAAGCATGTGGTGCCCAAGCGGCTGATGTTTTGGTCACGCGATATACGCTTGAGACATATGTTGCAAACAGCAGCTGTGCGATCTGATGCACTCGCCTCAAAAAAGGCCCACACCAAAGAACTTTTTGCATGACGGGCAGAGGCAGCGCCCTGCACAGGCGGAGCTCTGCGGTGTGATTCCGTCGGTGTGCTGCCCATACGCTGGCCACTCAAGGGCATCCTGCCTCGTTGGAGATGTGCCTCCTCCTCATCCTCCTCCTCCTCCTCCTCTCTCCTATTAGGCACCCACGTAGAGTCAGTGACCTCATCATCCCCTCCCTCCTCATCACTGGAGCCAATCTGGCAATATGCTGCAGCTGCTGGAGCATGACTGCCAGATTGGTGTCCTTCTTGAGCATCCCCTCTCTCTGCTCTCACGCTGCTGCCTTCCTCTAGCTGGGTATCATCATCAGATCCTTCCAAACGCTGGGCATCCTCCTGGAGCATGTACCCAACACTGTGCTCAAACAGTTCGGGGGACTCCTCAGGAGGAGGGCATGGTGGGTCTAGGGAAGGATTGACTAATGAAGATAATGATACCAGAGAAGAGGACGCTTTGGCAGCTGCTTTGCCAGTACCCTGAGCCTGGGTGAGAGAGGATGAGGAGGATGAGGTGGGCTTGGTCATCCACTCTACCAAGTCTTCGGCATGATGTGGCTCAACATGTCCAGCTGCCGAAAACAAGGACAAGCGTGTCCCATGGCCATGTGCTGATGACAATGCACCGCGTACACGACCAGCACTGTTGCCCCCAGACACAGAGCCTGCTTGCCCTCTTTTTTTGCCTCCTGACTGTCTGCCTCTCCTTGGTTGCCTTCCAGACATTTTAATGGATGGCCTGCAGGGAGATGGGAAAAACAGCAATAAGGGCTACCTTCAGGTGTATACTGTGCAGGAGGCTTAGCAACAATGACACTGACACTGTCCCCTGCCTATCCTTCTCTGTCCCTAAACACAAGGATTGAAAATATGGTTCAGCAAAATAGTTTTAGAACAGAATAGCACACTGACACTTTCCCTCACTGTCCTACTCTGTCCCTCCCTACAAACAAGATTTAGCACAGAATAGCACAGATAATTTCTATGAGTGTCCTTCTCTGTCCCTAAACTCAAGGATTGAAAATATGGAACAGCAAATTTGGTTTAGAACAGAACAGCACACTGTCAGTTTCACTCACTGTACCTCTCTGTCCCTCAACTCAAGGATTGAAAATATGGTTCAGCAAAATAGTTTTAGAACAGAATAGCACACTGACACTTTCCCTCACTGTACCTCTCTGTCCCTCAACTCAAGGATTGAAAATATGGAACAGCAAATTTGGTTTAGAACAGAACAGCACACTGTCAGTTTCACTCACTGTACCTCTCTGTCCCTCAACTCAAGGATTGAAAATATGGAACAGCAAAATATTTTTAGAACAGAATAGCACACTGACACTTTCCCTCACTGTACCTCTCTGTCCCTCAACTCAAGGATTGAAAATATGGAACAGCAAATTTGGTTTAGAACAGAACAGCACACTGTCAGTTTCACTCACTGTACCTCTCTGTCCCTCAACTCAAGGATTGAAAATATGGAACAGCAAAATTGGTTTAGAACAGAATAGCACACTGTCAGTTTCACTCACTGTACCTCTCTGTCCCTCAACTCAAGGATTGAAAATATGGTTCAGCAAAATAGTTTTAGAACAGAATAGCACACTGACACTTTCCCTCACTGTCCTACTCTGTCCCTCCCTACAAACAAGATTTAGCACAGAATAGCACACTGATAATTTCTACGAGTGTCCTTCTCTGTCCCTAAACTCAAGGATTGAAAATATGGAACAGCAAAATTGGTTTCGAATAGAATAGCACACTCACACTTTCCCTCACTGTACCTCTCTGTCCCTACAAACAAGATTTAGCACAAAATAGCACACTGACACTTTCCCTCACTGTACCTCTCTGTCCCTACAAACAAGATTTAGCACAAAATAGCACACTGACACTTTCCCTCACTGTACCTCTCTGTCCCTAAACTCAAGGATTGAAAATATGGTTCAGCAAGATTGGTTTAGAACAGAATAGCACACTGACACTTTCCCTCACTGTACCTCTCTGTCCCTACAAACAAGGATTAGCACAGAATAGCACACTGTCACTGACACTCTCCCTACCTATCCTTATCTGTCCCTAAACACAAGGAATCCAGGATTATGTAAAGGAAAAATAATGACACTGTCCCTGCCTATGCTTCTCTTTCCCTACTCCGGAACACACTACACAAGGCCGCCGCGCTGGCGGCCTTTTATAGTGTGGGGCGTGTACTAAACCCCCTCAGCAATAATTGGCCACAGGCATCCTGCCTGTGGCCAATCATTGCTCTCCTCGCTGCCGGCGCTGTGATTGGCCAAGCATGCGGGGTCACAGTGCATGCTTGGCCAATCACAGCGCCTGGATGACACTGCGATGGCGTAGTGCATTGTGGGCCGTTCGCGTCACTCGAATTTGGCGCGAACGGCCCAAATCGTTCGATCTTCGTCGAACGATCGAACAGCCGATGTTCGAGTCGAACGTATGTTCGACTCGAACACGAAGCTCATCCCTACCCACAAACAACAAATAGTATATACAGCAAAGGGCAGTACCAGAATATTGAACGTAAGCCAGGCCAGGGTCATACACAGCAGATCAGGAGATGCACAAAGGGGTGTTCCAGAAGCATAACTGTAGCCAGGCCAAGGTCATAAACGGGGAGACAGCAGATGAGGACAGGGAACAAACAAGACAGGGAGAGGGCGGATGGATAGGCTGCAGGGCAGGGATCCAAGGAAATCAGGTATGCAAGGTAATCAGGGGGGACAGGTCCAGGATAGGCTCAGGATCGGGATCAGGTCAGGTCAGGTGAGGTACAGGCTCAAGGTCAGAATACAGGCCACGAGGTCAGGGCTCAAGGAGAGAGATACCAAGGCAAAGTTTGTGAGGGCTTGCCGGGTATTTATGAGACTGCAGTAATTGTCCTATGTAACACCTGAGCGGAGGAGGTGCTGCCTGCCCCACACTGCTGGAATACACCCGCTGGTGGACGCCGGTACTACGGCCCATGGATCAGACAGTGCCACTAGCAGGTGAGATCCTTTATCATAGATACTGGCTGCAAGAAGGCACCTGCTGGTGGACACTAGTACTGCAATCCATAGAACCAACAGCGCCACCAACGGGTGAACCCTTTCCTGACAGTCTAAATATATTTATCCTACACTAAAGCCTCGTACACACGATCGGACTTCCATCAGACTTTTCCGTGGATTTTGGTCCGAAGGGGTCCGAAGGGTGTTGGCCGTGAACTTGTTTTGCATACACACAGCCCAACATTTTCAGCCAACATACACCAAACCATGTGGTTTCTCAGCTCTTTACCACCACCCTATGGGAAACTTCTGCTATTGTTGTCGGATGTTTAGCATTGGTTCCGAGCATGCGTGTTTGTACTTCGGATTTTAGTTGGACGGACGATCGGATAAACCAACGTAACAGATTTATTGCCAGACAGTTGGTGAGCATGAACAGCCAACATTTGTTGTTGTTAATTAGGTCAACAATTGTCTGATGGAGCATACACGGTCGGATTATCCGACACAACACGTCCATCAGACAATTATGGCCATAAAATTGGATCGTGTGTATGGGCCTTAAGAGTCCAAGCCTATTCTTCTTCGTAGCAGACTTTGCATGAAAATGCAAGATCATCTTTTTTTGATTGCTCCCCTCCTAGACGGAATTTTGGCTCAAACTTGTGTTGCATACACACGGTCACACAAATCTTGTCGGAAATTCCGAAGGTCAAGAACGCGGTGACGTACAAGACGTATGACGAGCCGAGATCAATGAAGTTCAATAGGCAATTTGGCTCTTCTGCTTGATTCTGAGCATGCATGTTTTTTTGTGCGTCGGAATTGCATACAGACGATGGGAATTTCCGATAGGAACTTTTTCCGTTGGAAAAATAGAGAACCTGCTCTCAATCTTTTGTTGGCGGAAATTCCAACAGGAAATGTCCGATGGAGCCTACACACGGTCGGAATTTCCGACCAAAAGCTCACATCGGACATTTCTTGTCGGAATTTCCGATCGTGTGTACGCGGCATTACAGTAGTGGCCAGAATGACACTCTTAAAGAGCTGAAAAAAATCATTGGTGCCATGGTGTTGGCTTTGCCAAGTAGCATTGGTCCTTGAACAATGCAGACACCATCAAATGGAGGAACCCTTGATGTAATTTTTAGGTCTTGGGAAACCCCTACTGAAACCAAGTCACTGAGATTTAGTAGGAAAAACACTCCTTTTATTGGTGGCCCGTAGAAAAATTGTCTTCATTACAGTGGTGGTCAGAAGGCCACCCTCAAGGAACCCATAGTAACTTTTGGAAGAACTCCTGAAATAATTTTTAGGTCTTAGGGAACCACTACTGAAACCAAATCAATAGGAATTAGTGGGAAAACACCCCTTACATTGGTGGCCAGTAAAAAAATTGTCTCCCTTACAGTGGTGGCCAGAAGGCCACCCTCAAGGAACCCGTAGTAACTTCTGGAGGAATCCTTGAAATAAATTTTTAGGTGTTGGGGAATCCCTACTACAACCAAGTCACTGGGGTTTAGTGGAGAAAACAACCCCTTACATTGGTGGCCAGTGGAAAAATTGTCTGCCTTACAGTGATGGTCAGAAGACCACCCTTATGGAAAGCTAAAAAGATCATTGCAGCTGGCATTGCCAGGTGGTGTTGATCACAGAGCTATGAAGGCACCATCAAATGGGAGGTCAATCAGCCACAGCTCAAGGAACCCCTATAAATGCCTGGAAGAACCCTGGAAATAATTTTTTAGGTCTTGGGGAAACCTTACTGAAACCAAGTCACTGGTGTTTAGTGGGAAAAACACCCCTTTTATTGGTGGCCAGTGGGAAAATTCCTCTTTACAGGGGTGGTCGGAAGGCCACCCTCAAGGAACCCATAGTACCTTCAGGAGGAACCCTTTAATTAATTTTTAGGTTTTAGGGGAACACTGGGGTTTAGTGGGAAAAAAACCCCTTACATTGGTGGACAGTGGAAAAAATCCCCCCCCCCCCCTTATTGATCATTGCAGCTGGCTTTGCCAAGTGGTGTTGAGCTCAGAACTTTGAAGGCACCATCAAATGGGAGTTCAATCAGCCACAGCTCAAGGAACCCCTAGAAATGTCTGAAGGAACCCCTTAAATAATTTTTAGGTCTTGGGGAGCACTTAATGAAACCAAGTCACTGGGGTTTAGTGGGAAAACAACTCCCCTTTTATTGGTGGCCAGTGGGATAATTCCCCTTTACAGTGATGGTTAGAAAGCCACCCTCAGGGAACCCGTAACTTCTGGAGAAAACCTTGAAATAATTTTTTAGGCCTTGGGGAACCCCTAGTGAAACAAGTCGCTGGAGTTTGGTGGGAAAAAACACCCCTTACACCCTTACATTGGCGGCCAGTGGAAAAAATGCCCTCCTTACAGTGGTGGTCAGAAGGCCACCCTTACGGAAAGCTAAAAAGATTATTGCAGCTGGCTTTAGCCCAGACATATGCAGACATCATTAAATGGGATGTCAAGGGGGGCGTGTCCTGGCTATGGCGGAGTGAGGACGTGCATCTCCACAGCTCCGTCTCATCGCCGCACTTCATCATCGCTCAGGGGGAGAATCTCACTCCATCGGCCTTCTATTATGCCTCAGAAGTCCCGGGCATCCTCGCAGCCACCGCGGACCGACCGTACCAGGCAGGGACAGCTTGGTTTCTTCCCCGAGAGCAACGGGCGAGGCCGCGAGGCTACAAAGATGGCGTCGGCAGCAAAGGCCCAGAAAGCCGCCAAGGCCTCCCAGAACGCACCTGCCCCTTCGCAGCAGCAGACTGGCTCTCCTGTACCATCCCCGGGATCGGTGAGTGACACGGTCCCCCCGACCTCCCCGGGCTCCCCTTCTCTGCGGGCGGATGAGGCGGCAGGCCCAGATCCCCTGGAAGAGGCGGACATCAGGCGCCATATTTGGTCGCTCCCCACCAAAGCAGATTTGGATCGCTTCGCTGATAGGGTAGAGAAGGCCCTAACAGAGGACATTGCCCAGCTCAAAGCTGACACGTCTCAACTGGGAGGAAGGATGGAATCCTTAGAACAGAGATTTGAGGAAGCCCTCCCTGTTATCGCTATGCTGCAAGACAAGTGCACCACTCAGGATCATCAGATTGAGGCCCTGCTCTGTCAGTTAGACGACATGGAGAACCGTAACCGCAGGGCCAACATTAGGATCAGAGGCCTGCCTGAGGCCACTGGTGCTAGGGACATTGTCCCCACCCTAGAAGGAGTCTTTAAGGAAATATTGGGACTGCCTGCCACAGCCACCATTGAGATAGATCGCGCGCACAGGGCTTTGAAACCCCCTTCCCAAGATGTGAATAATCCCAGAGATATCATTTGTAAGCTGCATAAGTACACAATAAAAGACCGCATCATGCAGAAAATGCGGGGTAAGCCCTACTTTGATTTTGATGGCGCACACTTGGCCTTCTACCAGGACATTTCTCGCCGCACTCTCATGCAGCGCAGATCTCTACGCCCCCTCCTGGTGGCTATCCAAGATGCAGGTCTCCAGTACCGTTGGGGCTTCCCCTTCTTTCTTCAGGTCACCAAAGATGGCAAAACGGTGACTCTCCGCACTAAGGATGATCTCCCAAATTTTTTGTCCTCTCTAGACCTGGATCCGGTGGACTTTCCTGACTGGAGGGGAACACCAGACTTTTCTGCTACCAGACTACCGCCACCTCAACCGTGGCAAGTATCCAAGCGCAAGACTCGCAGACGGGATCGCAGACGACATCCTTCTGAACCCTCCATAGGCCCAGTCTCCTCAAGGGTCTAACAGTGGGACTTGTTTTGAGGAGGGTCCACTCTCTAATTTGCCTTCCCTTTGATAACCAAGCCATAGACTCCCAGGTTGTGCCTTGAGCACCTACAACAGGCTTCGGTGTCCCAATGTCCTCTGTTTTTCGCCCACAGGAAGTATCCCCTCTACTACCCCTCCCCCACTACAACGTGTTAGATGAGATGGGCGGAGCTGGGAGCCCCCCTCGCCTACCCCCCTATGTTGGTCCACGTACCCCCCGTAGGCCACCCTTTTTTGGGATCTGATCCCCATAGGGATCGTGGGCTAGGACTCGGGCCCCCTCCCCTTACAGGGGGCGGGATCCCGAACATGGCCCTTAGAGGTTTTCTATGTTCAGATGGCTCCGGCCACTCTGCTATGTTTGTGTTGTATTTTGTATTTGTCTCATGTGTTTTTTCTTCTTTTTTTTTCGTCCCCCCCCTCCTTTTCTCTTCCCTATCCTTCTCTTTTCATTCAGGAGCGACCTGCCGCTGCGTCACCCACACCGAGCGTGCCACCAATCTGCGAGCTTCGACCATCTTCCCTCTCCTTATGACTAAGCTACAGGTAAGCTCATATAATGTCAGAGGTCTTTGCTCACCCCACAAGCGTAGTAAATTGTGGTGGGAGTTAAAGCGCCTGAAATCGCAGGTGGTCTTCCTTCAGGAGACCCACTTTACGCCGCAGTCCCTTCCTAAGCTTCCTACTCATCTTTTTAATCAATGGTTCCTTAGCAACTCCCCTACACCCAAGTCTAGAGGGACGGCCATTGCTGTCCACAAATCTTGCCCCTTCCAACCCTCTGACAGTAAAATAGACCCCCTAGGTAGATATGTGTTTCTTAAGGGCAGTATTGCTGGCCAGACGTATACGTTTGCGACGATATACGCCCCAAATACAGACCAACTCACTTTCATTGACGCTACTTTGTAACGCCTGGCTGACTTTAGAGAAGGCTTCCTGATTCTTGGGGGTGACTTCAACATCAGCCCTGACCCTCTGCTCGACACGTCCCATGCGAGATCCCCACACTCCTATGTGTTCCTTAAACACTTCCGCAAGACGCTCCAATCTCATCTCCTAACAGACTGTTGGCGAGTTCTACACCCTTCGGACCGTGACTTCAGCTACTACTCTAAAGTACACGACGTCTACACACGTATAGACCACATCTATGTGGATGTTAAGACTCTAGAACTCCTTCACACTGCGTCCATTGGCACCATCTCCATTTCAGACCACGCCCCGATAACGGTTGCCTTCACCCTACCTTCGGGCACACATCGGGCCTGGACGTGGAGGTTGAATGATAATCTGTTGGACGATGTGGTGGTAGTGAAGGAAGTGTCCGACACCTTGACCCATTACTTTAGTGAAAACGCGGGAGATGCTCTGACAGAGGGAGTGGTCTGGGAAGCCCATAAGGCTGTGGTCCGAGGTGAGCTGATCTCTCAGGGATCCAGACTTAAAAAGGCTCGTGGGGCAGAATTCTTGAGGGTACACGCTGCCCTCCGGAGGGCTGAACTTCAACACAAGGCAAATGGGACCCCTGAGGCGTTGAAGGCACTGACTGAATTACGGGAACTATTCCTGCGCCTTCTTGACCGCCAAACCCGTAAACAGTTTCGCTATATGGCCCACAAATACTACGAGCACGGGAACAAATGCGGACGGATGCTAGCGAGGGCCCTTAGAAAAAGACATGCCCTGACGTACATACAAAAACTGCGCTCCTCCTCAGGGGGAATGATGATGCAGTCTTCTAAGATTGCCTCAGAGTTCCGTGATTATTATGCCACACTTTATCACTTAGACTCTGAGCTCCCTCCTACCACACATGAAGCTAGACAACAAGCGATCCGGGAATACCTTGCCTCGGCCGGTCTCCCCCCCCTTACAGAGGACCAGTCCTTGGCCCTGGAGCTACCGATCACAACGACCGAGCTTGGGGCAACGGTGGAGTCCTTGCCCAATGGGAAGAGTCCTGGCCCTGATGGGTTTACTAAGGCATATTACAAGACCTTTTTTTCTCAATTGGCGACCCCCATGTGCAAATACTTTAATTCTATAGCAGGGGGGAAAGACATTCCCTCTGAGGCCCTCTTGGCCCACATCACTGTGATTCCAAAGGAGGGCAAGGACCCCACTGTCCCCCAGAGCTACTGTCCCATTTCCCTCCTTAATTTAGACATAAAACTCCTGGCAAAAATACTAGCAAACAGACTGAAACACCTTATACCTGAGATTGTCCACCCAGACCAAACCGGCTTCATTATAGGCAGAGAGGCCAGAGATAACTCCCTCAGAGCTGTCCATCTCGTCCACTGGGCCTAGACCCGTCGGAACCCACAGCCATACATAATTCTCTCGACAGACGCAGAAAAGGCCTTTGACCGTGTAGACTGGTCTTATTTAACAGCAGTACTTAGGTCAATAGGGTTAGGCCCGCGGATGATGGCGTCGGTTCTGGCCCTGTATTCCACGCCTTGCGCACAGGTCAAAGTCAATGGGACCCTCTCTTCTCGATTCCCCATTAGAAACGGCACGAGGCAGGGGTGCCCCCTGTCCCCCCTCTTGTTTGCGCTGGTGCTGGAGCCATTACTCCGCACAGTGCGTGCCAGCAAAGATATTAAAGGACTGCAGGTGGGGAACACAGAACATAAGCTCTCGGCATACGCCGACGATGTCCTCTTCCACCTTTCAGACCCCCTACTCTCGTTGCCCAACTTGATGAAAGAACTGAAACTCTTTGGGTTGATCTCCAACTTCAAGATCAATTTCACGAAGTCGGAGATTCTTCCCATTTGCCTGCCCCCCCACTTGGTCTCGAGTCTCAAAGCTGCCTTCCCCTTTACCTGGGCCACATCATCTATACGCTACCTGGGTATACAACTTACAGACCGATTTGACACCCTATACGCCGTTAACTACCCCCCACTGCTGACCTCGGTCAAGAGTGATCTCTCACACTGGACGCGTACTGCCTTTACTTGGATAGGCCGGGTGAACATAATAAAAATGAACGTGTTACCGCGCATACTTTTTTACCTACAAATGCTCCCAGTTCCGCTACCCAGACTTTTCTTTGACCGTCTCTCTAGCATGCTATCTGACTTTATATGGAACGCGCGTAAATCCAGAATAGCCCTGAGGGTGCTACAGCGGCCAAGGCGAGGGGGCGGCTTGGGGGTCCCGGACATTAGGAGATACTACCGGGCTATAGCCCTGCAGAGGATCCTCGATTGGCGTTTCCACACCCATTCGAAACTCTGGGTCTCCCTAGAGAAGAGCATGGCGGGCAGGAATTTGTCCTACGCGCCATGGCTATCTCGGGAACATAGGGGGCTATCCGAGATGACCTCCCCACTGACGACTCAGGTGTTGTCGGTGTGGGACAAGATCAACCCACTGCTGAACTTGGCCCCCCCTATGTCCCCGCTGACCCCGTTGGGCGGTTTCCATTGGTTCCCCCCAGGTGAACAAATGGCCTTTTTTGGGCCATGGGTGGATGACGGAAACGCTAGTTGTGGCAAACTCATGAAAGACGGCAAACTCCTGGGTTTTGAGGCTCTCCGGGCCGGACATCAGGGCCAGCGAATGAATTTCTGGAAATACAGGCAACTACACCATTTCTTCGAGGTACATGGTCACACGATTAGAGACACATCGTCCCTCACCCAATTTGAGCGCCTTTTCATTGCAGAGACTCCTGCCCCTCACCTGGTGTCAGAACTGTATCGACTTCTAGACTCGACAGCTTCTCAGCCCAGGCCTGCCTACATCCGACGCTGGGAAACCGACCTGGGACACGTTCTTACGGAAACACAACTGACTCACTTATACTACCTCACCCACTCGTCCTCTATTGACTCCAAGACTCAGGAGACAAACTTTAAATTGCTGTCCCGGTGGTACCGGGTACCAGCGGAGATGGCCCGCATTTACCCCTCTACATCCGAGCTCTGTTGGCGCGGCTGTGGACTCCGAGGTACGTTCCTCCACATATGGTGGGACTGTCCCCTACTTAAGCCATTTTGGGAAGACTTACGAGACCAAATAAAATTAGTAACAGGGATAGATGTTCCTTTTTCTCCAAAGCATTTTCTTCTGCATGTCCCCCCGATTTCCCTCAGCCGATTCAAGAAAAGTGTGCTGCCCCACCTGCTTAATGCAGCAAGGCGCCTGCTCCCAATATACTGGAAAAAGCCCAAAATTCCTACTCGGGCGGAGTGGATCGGTGGGGTGAATGCGGTGCGAGAGGCAGAGGACTGGGTAGCGACTTGTCGAGGCACCCGGGAACGGTTTACCGACGTCTGGGCACCCTGGTCTGAATATGTTTCTGACCCTGACTGCGTACCCTCCAGTTTGGATATTGCCTTACTGGAATTGGCAGACCCCTCCCTTAAAACACACAGGTTACGGCTCGCCTAGAAGACAGAACGACACTCCCTTAGTAGGCTGCAGACATTGGCACTGGGCCATACAGATGGTCTGATCCTGGCGTGGCGTGCTCGGTGTGGATCTGAACGCAGCCCTCTCCTAGACCGCAGGTACGCTCCCCCTCCCTCTTCTTCTCTCCCTCCCCCCTTTTTTTATTTATTTATTTATTTTTTTTTCCTCCCCTCTGTTCCTTTCCTATTTTATCTTACAAGTTCTATGGTGGCCTTATTGTTATACTGGTGTCAAGTTCAAATACCTATTGTTTAGCTGTGGGGGAGTGTAGATGCAGAAGTCCCTCTGTGCTCGCGGGGCCGTCCCCTGACTATACAGGGACACTGGCGACCCCGAGGGGGTACACTTTGACGCCTTTTGGGGCCCTTGTCGCGCGGGGGGGGTGGGGGGTGGATTGATGGAGGCCTCCTGGCCCCCCCCTGCCCTGGCCGCGGGCCTCAGTCCCATACATGTAGTACATTTTGGGTTACAGCCCCCTGGCTCGTGGCCGGGGACAGGGCTGTACATGGGCGGGTCAAGAAGCTATATATTTTGCCCACACCCCCACGGCTATTTGCTATGCCAAGGCCCCCTTTGGACCCCCACAATGCTTGTCGACCCAGTGGACACTGGGGGCACCCCACTAGGTATCTGTCACCTTGGCTTTGTAATTGTATATGTATTCCCCTGTTCAACCTATGTTTTCGTACCGCTCTTGCTATCTCGGCCCTGCGAGGTCGGTGTTCTCTATTTTAACCACCAACTGTTGAACATGTCCTGTTATCTGTCTTTTTTTTGAAAACAATAAAATACTGATTATATAAAAAAAAAAATGGGATGTCAATCAGCCACAGCTCAAGGAACCCCTAGCAACCTCTGGAGGAAACTTAGGATTCTACAGAGCTCTGGTTAAAAATGGCCGGTCATAAATATGGATTGTCCTCTGCAAATTTTTACAGCAGGTCATTTGATGGTATTTGCTCATGGAAAGTTCCCCCGTGGCACAATTGAGTTATATACTTATTTCTATACTACACAACACTCTCCCTTGTTACTAAACTAAGATATTAAAAGAAAAGGAAGAGAGGGAATAAAGTAAATTCAGGAAAAGATGGAGGGGTTGGGGGTTAGATGGGGAGGGGGCGGGGGATGGGAAATAGAACAAACAAGACAATGGTCAAAAATTGGTGGGGTATGACTGATATTATGAGAAGAAGATATACACCTGACTGGGGTGTATCACGTGTTGAAGCCAGGGTCATTAGGGTGTTCAAGGGAAGAAGAGGAATGGATGAGGTGTTACATTCAGATGCCACAGAGAATAAATTAGTAGATAAAGGCAGAGTCAAGGAACGGAAGGAATCGGAGCCCCCTGTAAGCCAGCAGCAGGTCTACAAGGAGCAAGTCTTTTATGGGTTGTTATGGTCAGTTGCCACCAGGGTCTCCATATTCCTGGTCTCTGAAAATCTTGGCCCAATCTACAATATGTCGAAGAGAGGTCACTTTCCAATGATGGGAATTGGCGACTTGAGCAGATAAGAAGCAGTGTCTCAGGGTGCCTTTAAGGCAAGCAGACATAATTATTGCCTATGTGAGAATTGTGGACGTAGAAATGGGTATCTGTCACAAAGAGGTACCCACTCACAGGAAAAAGAACAAAAACACACCAAATATGTTAGGGGCTGAGGGAAGAAGGGGATGAGCGGTGCTTTAATTTTTAAGTGAAGGTCCACTTTAAGTGACCATGCTACATAAAATGTTTTGGTTTGCATTTAGGTCACCACTATGCTATACGGTAGGGGGTCTCAAACTTTCTAAGCAAAGGGTCAGTTTACTGTTCTTCAGATTTTAGGGGGGCTGGATTGTGGACAATGGGAGTAGAAAATGCCTAAGACTTACATAACACCTGTCGGCAGTAGGAGGAGGAATAGTGCCTCATCATTGGTATTAGTCAAAACAATAATTTTCCAATTTTTTTGGGTGGCAGTGGGTGGAATAGGGCCTCATCATTGGTATTAGTAGGGGGAATGGTGCCCCATAACTGGTTTCAGTGGAAAGAATAATGCCCCATCATTGGTATCTCTGGGAGGAATAGTGCCCCCATCATTGGTATTAATCTGAGGAATAGTGTCCCATCATTAGTATCAGTGGGAGGAATAGTGTCCCATCATTAGTATCAGTGGGAGGAATAGTGCCCCATAATTGATATTAGTGGGAAATATATTATCATGTTTATGCAGTAATGTTTGTCTGTTAGCTTACCTCTCCTCCATGTGTTCTGCTTTAGAGGCCAGCCACTCTCACCTGGCTGCTTAAGTAATCTCCTCTAAGCATGGCTCCACCCCAGGCCCTATCAGGGAACTCTATATTAACCTTTGCACTGCAAGCCAGCCGTGCTGATCAACATGGTTAGCTATTGTGTGTCTGGTTTCCTGCTTGCCGTGTGCTCTACGCCTGTCTCTGTTTTACCGATCTTGGCTTGTTCTCGACTATCCCTGCCTGCTTGTGACCTTGACCTTTGGCGTGTTCTATGTTTATCCTTGTCTGCTAGTCGCCCCGACCTTTGGCTTATCCCCTTACTATCTCTCGTTATCCTGGTCAGCTGCTTACTCTCTATCCTCCTGTAGCATACTGTGAGCGGGAGCTGGGAGACTCTGGGGGCCGCGACCTGGAGCAAGTTGCAGCCCAGTCCATCCTCACCACTAGAGGCTCTGGTGAACACCTGCTGGCTCATAGACTCTGCGCCCTGGGGAATCTTTTGCTATAGCTCCCTGTGGGATCCGTGTTGGTTCTCCTGTAGACCTGCCTTCCTTAACCACCCAGAGTTCCATCCGCAGCAGTCAGCCGTAGGGTCCACTACCTTAGTGGTGCACTCCTGACCCCAACGGTGTGCATCTGTCACCTGGCCTCAGGTGACCTGACATATATTCCCCATTATTGGTGTCACTTGGAGGAATAGTGCCCCATCTATGATGTCAGTGGGAGGAATAGTGCCCCCAGCATTGGTATCAGTGGGAGGAACAGTGCCCCCATCATTGGTATTAATCTGAGGAATAGTGTCCCATCATTGGTATCAGTGGGAGGAATAGTGCCCCCATCATTGGTATTAATCTGAGGAATAGTGTCCCATCATTGGTATCAGTGGAAGGAATAGTGCCCATGTATGATGTCAGTGGGAGGAATAGTACCCCCAACACTGGTATCAGTGGGAAGAATAGTGTCCCATCATTGGTATCAGTGGGAAGAATAGTGCCCCATTATTGGTATCAGTGGGAGGAATAATGCCCTATCTTTGGTGTCAGTGGGGGGAATAGTGCCCTAAGGGCCGGATAAAGGCAAGCAAAGGGCTACATCTGGCCCATGGGCTTCAGTTTGGGGACCACTGCTATACAGTTTCTTGCCATCACTTGATTATGAACTTTCTGTCGAATTAATGTGGTCCACAAAACCAAGTCCTTAAAATTTCCGTTCATCCACTTCATGTTATTTAAAGAATCATTTCTTATTGCTTGCTCTAAACTCCATACTGGTATGTTTGTTGAAAAGGTTATTTAAGCTCACCATTTTATTCTGAGGATTTGACGCATTCAAGCATAATATTTGCACACATTAAATCTGTTGAAATTTTATGTTTAAACATTCCGAGAGGCTCAGTAATATACACTTAATTCTTTCATTTCAGAACAATTCAACAGTGGCTGGCTCGAGTACAATCACTTCTTTACTGCAACGAGAACGGATTTTGGGGCACGTTTCTGGAGAGCCAACGGAATTGTGTGTGCCACGGTGGCAGCATGCTTTGTCAACGACCAATCCCATGCATAATAGGAGGCAACCAAAGCTGTGCAATGTGCAGCATGGCCAACATCTCGCTCTGCGGCTCCTGTAACAAAGGATACAAATTATACCGTGGCCGTTGCGAGGCGCAGAACGTGGATTCGGAACGCAGCGAGCAGTTCATGAGCCTGGAGACCGAATTGGACTTCCAGGATCAGGAGCTCCGCTATCTCTTGCAAAAAATGGACTCCCGTCTTCATGTGCACACTACGTTCATTAGCAACGAAATCCGGTTAGACACCTACTTTGATCCACGTTGGAGAAAAAGAATGTCGCTCACCCTAAAAAGTAACAAAAATAGGGTTGAATTTATCCACATGGTGATCGGGATGTCCATGCGCATTTGCCAGGCTCGGAACACGACCTTGGATCCCAGCTTCTTTGTGTATGTCAACCCGTTTAGCGGGAGCCACTCGGAAGGATGGAGCATGCCGTTTGGGGAACATGGTTACCCAAGATGGGAGAAGACACGGCTTCAAAACAGCCAGTGTTATAACTGGACTCTCCTACTAGGCAACCGCTGGAAAACATTTTTCGAAACTGTACATATTTACCTACGCAGCCGTTCGCGCCTACCTTCTCTTCTGCGCAACGATACAGGCCAAGGTCCAGTTGACCTGTCAGATCCTACAAAACGACAGTTCTACGTGAAAATATCAGAAATCCAGTTGTACGGGTATAGCTTGCGGTTCAACCCAGATCTCCTACGTAGTGCAGTCCAGCAAGTCAACCAGTCCTACTCCCAAGTAGGGCAGTTTTATTCCTCGTCATCAGTCATGTTGCTTATGTTGGACATCCGGGAGCGCATCAACCGCCTAGCTCCGCCGACGGCTCCGGGAAAGCCGCAGCTAGACCTCTTCTCCTGTATGCTGAAGCATCGATTGAAGTTGACCAATAGCGAAATCATACGAGTCAATCATGCCCTAGACTTGTACAATACTGAGATACTGAAGCAACCTGATCACATGACAGTCAAACTTTGTTAACCTTCCCATGCCTTCCTCGGAGTAAGATCATGGAAAAATTCAGAGCTTGGAGCTCTGACGAATTTAGGTGGACTTTAGTTATTTTAGAAATCTACCTTATGACCTGATTATGATTATGCTGCAAAGTATAAAATGGAGTATATTTACATACTTCCTTTTATGTATTTTTTTATTATTTTGGGGGCGGGGTGGGAGGAGGAGGAGGGGTCAGTAATCATAGACAAGAACCAGTCAGGGTATTTGGAATATAAAAACCTTCAAACATAACATTTTTAGGTGCTATAAATAGCTAGACATCCTTAAAATGTATTGACTGGGTTCCCCCCCACCCCCCTAAAATGCCTACAGGTCAGTCCTATTATATTGCTTCTCATTTACATTAAGATATGCAGCTCCCTTGTTTATTGAGTGTTATGGTCTTTTAACTGAAAAGTTAACAGTTTTAAGTGTTATATGTACAGTTAAATGTGAACTATGCCAGAAAAAATACATTACACATACAGTGTTCGTCATCAAAAAATAGCCTAAACTACTGCTTCTCGCTTTATTTTATTAGGATTATTTTTTTTTATGGCTGGGCATATTTGAAGCCCAACTGAACTCTTCTGATCACAGTCTTTTACTGAGTGGAAGCAGTGGTCTGACACAAGCCCCCCCCCCCCCCCCCCCGTGAGTCACACACTATATTGTCAAAAGTATTAGGACACCTGCCTTTACACGCACATGAACTTTATTGGCAACCCAGTCTTAGTCCGTAGGGTTCAACAATATTGAGTTGGCCCACCCTTTGCAGCTATAACCGCTTCAACTCTTCTGGGAAGGCTGTCCACAAGGTTTAGGAGGATGTCTATGGGAATGTTTGACCATTCTTCCAGAAGCCTATTTGTGAGGTCAGGAACTGATGTTGGAAGTGAAGACCTGGCTCGCAGTCTCCCCTCTAATTCATCCCAAAGGTGTTCTATTGGGTTGAGGTCAGGACTCTGTGAAGGTCAGTCAAGTTCCTCCACCCCAAACTCGCTCATCCATGTCTTTATGGACCTTGCTTTGTGCACTGGTGCGCAGTCATGTTGGAACAGGAAGGGGCCGTCCCCCAACTGTTCCCACAAAGTTGGGGGCATGAAATTGTCCAAAATGTCTTGGTATGCTGACGTCTTAAGAGTTCCCTTCACTGGACCTAAGGGGCAAGACCCGACCCCAAACTCGCTCATCCATATCTTTATGGACCTTGCTTTGTGCACTGGTCCAAATCATTTGGTGGAGGGGGGGGGGGGGGCTTATGGTGTGGGGGGTTGTTTTTCAGGGGTTGGGCTTGGCCCCTTAGTTTCAGTGAAGGGAACTCTTAAGGCGTCAGCATACCAAGACATTTTGTACAATTTTATGCTCCCAACTTTGTGGGAACAGTTTGGGGACGGCCCTTTCCTGTTCCAACATGACTGCGCACCAGTGCACAAAGCAAGGTCCAAAAAGACATGGATGAGCCAGTTTGGGGTGGAGGAACTTGACTGGCCTGCACAGAGTCCGGACCTCAACTTGATAGAACACCTTTGGGATGAATTAGAGTAGAGGCTGCAAGCCAGGCCTTCTGTCCAACATCAGTGCCTGACCTCTCAAAATGCGCTTCTGGAAGAATGGTAAAACGTTACCATAGACACACTCCTAAACCTTGTGGACAGCCTTCCCAGAAGAGTTGAAGCTGTTATAGCTGCAAAGGGTGGGCCAACTCAATATTGAACCCTACGGACTAAGACTGGGATGCCATTAAAGTTCATGTGTGTGTGTAGGCAGGCGTCCCAATACTTTTGACAATATAGTGTAGCTTGAGCTCTCCACTCAGAAAACCATATGCCCCCTGCTGATTGGAGATTTCTAACTCTGAATCACAGGGGTGTGCCTGATCACTGCAGAGAGGCCACTGCTTCCACACAGCCAGGAGAATACATACTTACAATAAACATTTACTTTTCAAATAATTTGCACTTTATATATTAGTACATATTTATATTCATACATTCCTAGATGCACTTTCTGGCAACATGTCCTCTCCTCTAATTTCTAGTACTAAAAATCAACGTCCTCTTAATACAACAGGAACACTCCATAATAAATTGTCATATTAAAAAGGTAAAAAACAAAAACAAAAAAAAAATGTGGAATAAAGTAAATATAATGAAATTACCCCCACAACGCTTGGGAGAGGGTCATGTTCTGATCCTTCCATTGAGATCCCAGGAAATACTAGCATGAAGATGCTCTGTAGCAGGGGTCTCTAAACTTTCTAAGCAAAGGGCCAGTGTACTGTCCTTCAGGCTTTAGGGGGGTCAGAAAATCCCCCCGTCATCAGTGCCCCATCATTGGTGTTAATGGGAAGAATAGTGACCCATTGATGTCAGTAGGGGGAATGGTGCTCCAACCTTGGGGGCAGTTAGTGCACGTTTTCTACACAAGCACACAGGTATTTATGCATTCCCTTCCAATGTTCCATGGTCGACTGCAGTGGCGGCTGGTGCTCAAAATTTTTGGGGGGGCGCAAACAAACTGAAAAAATAAAATAAAATCATCAATTGCCGCCACTGTGCCCATTAAAACGCAGCCACTGTGCCCAAACGCCCCAGGTTTGCCCCCTCAAATGCAGCCACTTTCCCCCCAAATGCAGCCAGTTTCCCCACAAACGCAGCCAGTTTCCCCCCAAATACAGCCAGTTCGTCCCCAAATGCAGCCAGTTCGTCCCCAAATACAGCTAGTTTCCCCACAAATGCAGCCAGTTTCCCCCCAAATGCAGCCAGTTTCCCCCCAAATGCAGCCAGTTCGTCCCCAAATGCAGCCAGTTCGTCCCCAAATGCAGCCAGTTCGTCCCCAAATACAGCTAGTTTCCCCCCAAATGCAGCCAGTTTCCCCCCAAATGCAGCCAGTTTCCCCCCCAATGCAGCCAGTTTGTCCCCCAATGCAGCCAGTTTGTCCCCAAATACAGCCAGTTTGTCCCCAAATACAGCCAGTTTCCCCCCAGCCCTGCACTTACCTTCCTCGGGTCAGCGCCATCCTTCTTCTGTCCTCGATGTCTTCTCCTGCCCTCGATGTCGCTTCAGCCAATCAGGTTCCCGGCAACCAGACCTGGTGAACCTGATTGGCTGAGACGCCTGTCAGTGTTAACCAAGGAACGCACCCCCCGTGCGTCCCCTGGTTAACTATTTGGAAGCCGATAGGCACTTCCAAAAACCAACCAGCCGCTGTTATTCAGATGGCCGGCGCTCACCAGGGGGCCAGCCATCTGAATGGTGGGCGACAGCGGCGGCGACAATACATAGGTTCATGCAATGCATGAACCTATGTATTGTTGTTGTGAGTGACGGGCGCAGGAGAGAGAGGGGGCGGCGCTCCTGTGCCCACTATGGACGCACCGCCACTGGTCGACTGTCCTTCCTCTCTTTCCTCCATCCAGTGCTATGATCAACTTATACTTTCCCTCTTTATACCCCCTTGAACAAATATCCATGGTCAGTTTCTGCTCTTCTTCTTCAGACAGTGGAAGGAACAGTGCCCCAAGTGCTGGAAAAGGGCATGCAAAGGGCCACATCCACCCCCTGGACCACGGTTTGGAGACCCCTGCTCTGGAGCATCATTTGTAAGATCTGGGGTACTCAGCATTCCCTGGGATCTCGCCGAAGGGTGGTGACATCACACTTTGATGGTGACCTCAAGCTTTTCTTCAACTGATAATTACCTATTGGAGAGGGGATCCGGATGTAATAAGCGGACCTTGTTTTTTTGCTGCAAGATTTTTCAACATATATTAAAACCTCTGTAAGTGATACCAAGATTTGGTGTCAGCACATCACTTTCTTGGTAACACAGGGCCCCATTATCCCAAGCAATATGTTGCATCTTTGTGACATGTTTTATGCCTTGCATTGGCCACTTTAAAAAAAAAAATTGAAGCTAGCTGCCATTTGGTTGCCTTTTTGGATACCATTTTAGCCCTTGCCCCAATGTTCTAAATCAATACAAGTAAAAAATATAAAAGTGGAAAATTGTAATATTAAAATATTGACATATTCTGAGCAAGAAGTTAAAGCTATTTAAAACAAGCCCTCATTCGCCTCTGTAGATATAGGCATTGTGGAGAAATTAATCTTCAAAGTTCACAACAAAAGCTCTTTCAAGAGTTCAAAAAATAGGACAAGAGGTCAATAGCTCTATTTCTATTACACCAGAACCCTGGCAAACTGTCTGCCATATAATGTAAATGCACAAGTAATTTTAAGCTGTTGTTAGGTCGTTCAAATGTACGGCAACCCTTGCCGTCTCTCTAAGAAGTGATCCTCATGGACAGGTGGCTGGGAGCCAATAGGTTGCCTACTCATCACCTGTTTTAACCCTCAAAAGGATGACCCACCTCACCACAACCACATGCATTGCAACCAATTCGCACCACAGCTCCATTAACTTGAATAGGTTGTGTTAGAAGGGTGTACTGCCCTCCGAATGCAATATGGGGTCTTATTTTTTTGGCATGGATGCAAGGAAAGTCCTTGTTTAGGTGGGCAGTTGAAGGGCCGTAAAGCAGGTGGGTGAGCAGCAGTTTTACTGCTCCCAACTGCGCATCTAAACAAGGATAGGCAGCCACTCAGAGCTGTGCACATGCTGTAGCCACGATTTCTTGCTTCAAAATTGCTGCAAAAATTTAAACTCCCTGTTGCGTTTGGCTGCCCATGTAAATGAGCGTTTAGAAACCAATTGAAACTGTCTGTGGAATCTTTGAGAATTAATTACTTCACAGTACAAGCAGCTACAGAGGTCAAGGAGAGCTTAATTTAAAGTGAGTTTTTGCTTGGATCTTTGAGAATGAATTACTTCACAGTACAAATAGCTAGAGAGGTCAAGGAAAGCTTATTTTAAAGTGGGTCTTTGTTTAGATGTTTGAGAATGAATTACTTCACAGTACAAGTAGCTACAGAGGTCAGTGAGAGATTATTTTAAAGTGGGCCTTTGTTTGTATCTTTGAGAATGAATTACTTCACAGTACAAAGACTCACTTTTAAATAAGCTCCCCCTGACCTCTCAAAGATCCAAACAAAGACTCTTTTAAATAAGTTCTCCCTGACCTCTGTAGCTTCTTGTACTGTGAAGTAATTAACTCTCAAAAGGTCCAAACAAAGACACTCTTTAAAATAAAAGGGTCTTTGTTTGGATCTTTTAAAATGAATTACTTCACAGTATATGTAGCCCCAGAGGTCAGGGAGAGCTTATTTTAAAGTGAGTCTTTGTTTGGAACACTGAGAATTAATAACTTCACAGTACAAGCAGCTACAGAGGTTAGGGAGAACTTATTTTAAAGAGAGTATTTGTTTGGATTTTTGAGAATAAATTAGAGAGGTCAGGGGGGGGGGGCTTATTTAAAAGTGGGTCTTTGTACTGTGAAGTAATTCATTCTCAAAGATCCAAACAAAGACCACTTTAAAATAAGCTCTCCCTGACCTCTGTAGCTGCTTGTACTGTGAAGTAATTAATTATCAAAGATCCAAACAAAGACCCACTTTAAAATAAGCTCTCCCTGACCTCTGTAGCTGCTTGTACTGTGAAGTAATTCATTCTCAAAGATCCAAACAAAGACCCCCTTTAAAATAAGCTCTCCCTGATATCTGTAGCTGTTTTTACTGTGAAGTAATTCATTCTCAAAGATCCAAACAGCTGCAGAGATCAGGGAGAGCTTATTTTAAAGCGGGTCTTTGTTTAGATATTTGAGAATGAATTACTTCACAGTACAAGCAGCTACAGAGGTCAGAAAGAACTTATTCTAAGGGTCTTTTAAGGCTTGTTAAAATATGTCCAAAGTCAGGGCTCAGGTACACTTGTAAAGTAATTCATTCTCAAAGATCCAAACAGCTGCAGAGATCAGGGAGAGCTTATTTTAAAGCGAGTCTTGTTTGGATCTTTGAGAATGAATTACTTCACAGTACAAGTAGCTACAGAGGTCAGGGAAAGCTTATTTTAAAATTAGTCTTTATTTGGATCTTTGAGAATGAATTACTTCACAGTACAAGCAGCTACAGAGGTCAGAAAGAACATATTGTAAGGCTCTTTTAAGGCTTGTTAAAATATGTCCAAAGTCAGGGCTCAGGTACACTTTAAAAAAATCAGATTTCTTCTTTTGAATTCGGCTGTGTCAAAGCAAATTTGCCCTCTGAGCTACAGCAGGACATTTATTATATGTTATTATATTATGGCAAAAAAATCAGAGCGCTTATATGGCAGAATATATATTTTTGAAACCTTATTTTAGGTATATGTTCTTTTCATAATCAAATATGTTTTATGTTAATAGAGATAATCTTTTTAACCCCCAAAGAGTTCTTATTGTAGCAGAATGCCCATCCCTTAAATAGCTATAACTGTCTTTCATCAAATATGTTCGACTATACACCCTGTTTTGACTGAAATAACTTTTATATCAAGTAAAATATAATTATTAAATCTTCCTCACGCCCTTTAGTGTAACCCAACCGTTCAGTGTAACTCAGAGATCTTCACTGTGTGGCCCTGCCTGGTGCTAAGTAGCTTTTTCACGCCCTGATGGGTCCTTTGCAACTGCGCATGCGTAATGCTTGTCCCATTCATTCCTAGGATAGGCCAAGTGAAAATCCTTAGTCCAAATTCTTTATATTTCAACTGGATACAGCAAACAAAGACTACCAATGCATTTCTACCAGCCAACGCGTTTCTAGTCAAATCTTTGCCACTTCTACTGTGAACACCAGCACTGACTTGTTTATCAGATCCTCAGCCTACAAATCAGTCTGCTTGGGAGTACTTTTGAGTCCATTTAACATCCTGCCATTTCACCCAGCCCTGAGGAAGGGGGATTGTGTGGCCCCTGAAATGCTTTGTTTGTTTTTTGCCCTGCTTGCTGTAACCAGTTGATCAATGAAGACTTTGGTCTTTTTGCTGGAGAATATCATTAAACAGACTGTGAAGGTGACCAAGCTAAGTGGCTTAGCTCCATCTGAGAAATATCAAGTCACTAGGCTGATGGCATTGTCTCTCAGGACTGTGATATCCGATAGGTTCCCGATTGTCACCGTTGACTCAAGCTGTCAATGACAGCTGGGGATTGAGAGCCAACAACAGCCTTGTTTAAACTTTTACACTTGGATTTCTCAACCCAGACAAATGTCCTCTCCTGGGTGAGACCACATCTTTGTGGTGAGCTGCCAAATACAGGCCAGTTGGGCTCAAGCAATGACTCTGTCGGAATTCGATGAGCTGTAAAAAATCCATGCCAAGCGCCCCTCTACCACTACCTCTTGGACCATTCATTCTTATTGCAGGCCTGCACTTATTTCTTACAAAGGTTTCCATAGGTGTACAAACCCAGACTTAGGAATAAAAGGATAAGCAGATGGCACTGGATCCTTAGAGAAGGTCTACTTGCATTCAATTGATGAATGCATGAGGTTGGCAGCTCTCATGCATTGGCTCTCACTTTGCATTGGAAACTTGAAGTAAATATGGAGCACCACATGCCAAGATTGCTACAACCAGCTGCTGAGAAGTGTGCCTTCTAGCAATTATCCCTTTATTTGACAATCTCCCAACAACAATAAGAGTCAGTTTTCCACTCCAAAAACTAATATAGCAAGCCTAGATGAAGTGTGCAGCTTTGAGTCTCCAAAATACGAGACCTTTACTTGACTGTTTTAGTGGACATAGATTCTCTTGACCCTAGTCTTTCCTTGTGGTGTGTCCAGTAGGCGCAGTGCCAAGCCTGGACTTTGCTTCACGCATAGGTAGTGCGGTGCCCTCTTGACTGCGCAAGCGCTGACGAACAGCTGTTAAAGATTGGAGATTTCCATCGGCTCGGATTGCGCCTGCGCAGTCAAGAGGGAACCATATCGATAGGAGGAACCATATTTTCGGCAGCTGTAGACGTGCTCACTCCCGATGCTTACTTACACACGCCGCTTTATTCTTCACGCCGCTCTATACAGCAAGGGGCGGATCACATGTGATATTAAGCAGTGCATTTTGTTTGTTTATACACGCCGCTCTATACAGCAAGGGGCAGCAAGGGATGCATTTAAACATATTAGTAATGGATCTGTTAAACAGCGGATATCAGCCCCTTGCTGTATAGAGCGGCGTGCAGGGCTTTTTTTCAGCAGGAACGCGGGGGAACGCAGTTCCGGCCCCTCCAGCAATGAATGTATGTAATGGCAAGGGTGCTGGGGTGTGCCGGAGGGTCTATTGATGTTTAATGCTGGGAGATCTATTGTCACTGGTGGGGATCTATTTTTGTGTGGGGGTCTCTTGTTGCTAGGTAGATCTATTGTTGCTAGTGGGGGGGTCTTATGTTTCTAGGGGGGAGCAAGTGTTGCTGGGGGGGATCTACTGTTGAGGGAAAGGTCTATTGTTTTCTGCCTCCTGGAGGGTCTATTGATGCAGTCTGCTGGGACATCTGTTGTTGCTTCCGGGGTTCTATTGTTGCTGCGGTGGTATTTTGTTGCGGGGGGGTCTTCTATTGTTGTGTGGGGGCTCAGTTTTTGCTGGGGTAAGGTCTAATATTGCTGGGGGGGTCTATTGTTGCTCACTGCAGGGGATCTATTTTACGGTCTTTTTATTATCATTAAAGCGGAGCTCCGCCCTAAAGTGGAACTTCCGCTCATCGGAACCCTCCCCCCCTCCGGTGTCACAATTGACACCTTTCAGGGGGGAGGGGGGTTCAGATACCTGTCTAAGACAGGTATTTGCACCCGCTTCCGGGAGTCCTCTCTGCGGGAAATCTGCGGGAAGCACGTCACTTCCCGCAGAATACCCGTAGTGTTCTGGGAGACACTCGGCTCCCAGAACACAGGAGGACCAGTCAGAACGGCGCAGAGCGACTCGCGCATGCGCCGAAGGGAACCGGGCAGTGAAGCCGCAGGGCTTCACTTCCTGGTTCCCTCCCCGAGGATGGCGGTGGGGGCAGCAGAGTGATGAGCGATTGCTCGTCCTCTGCTGCGGACGTCGCTGGACTCCAGGACAGGTAAGTGTCCTAATATTAAAAGTCAGCAGCTGCAGTATTTGTAGCTGCTGGCTTTTAATATTTTTTTTTCGGCGGAGCTCCACTTTAACAAATTCCGTGCAAATCACTTAGTAGCAAAAATGATACTTGGTTCTGTATTCTCTAAAATGGGTGGAGGTTGGTAGGAGGTGGAGCCAAGGAACGATGCTCGGGGGTGGGTAGGGAGCAGAAACAAAGGGTTAAGGTCGGAGTTCCTGCACCTATTCTCGGAGGAAAAAAAAGCCCTGGCGGCGTGTATAAACAAACAAAATGCACTGCGCAATATCACATCTGATCCGCCCTTTTCTGCCCCTTGCTGTATAGAGCGGTGTGAAGAATAAAGCGGCTTGTGTAACTAAGCATCGGGAGTGAGCGCGTCTACAGCTGACGAGCAGCTGTTAAAGCTCGGAGGTTTACGTCGCTTCGGATTGCACCTGCGCAGTCAAGAGGGAACCATATCGATCGGAGGAACCATATTTTCGGCAGCTGTAGACGCGCTCACTCCCGATGCTTACTTACACACGCCGCTTTATTCTTCACGCCACTCTATACAGCAAGGGGCGGATCACATGTGATATTAAGCAGTGCATTTTGTTTGTTTATACACACCCTCTATACAGCAAGGGGCAGCAAAGGATGCATTTAAACATATTAGTAATGGATCTGTTAAACAGCGGATATCAGCCCCTTGCTGTATAGAGCGGCGTGTATAAACAAACAAAATGCACTGCGCAATATCACATCTGATCCGCCCTTTGCTGCCCCTTGCTGTATAGAGCGGCGTGAAGAATAAAGCGGCTTGTGTAACTAAGCATCAGGAGCGAGCGCGTCTACAGCTGACGAACAGCTGTTAAAGCTCTGAGATTTACGTTGCCTCGGATTGCGCCTGCGCAGTCAAGAGGGAACCATATCGGCATAACACCGGGCAGGGCAGCATAGTGACGATCTCCGGGACTGAAGGTGTTTTGCGATGTGACTCACAGTGAAGGGGGTCACTTTAAAGGACTTCGTCAAAAGCCACATTTTCCTTTCATGCCACAAGACTTTTTTGGAATATTTGCATATATAGCTTGAAGATCCCCTTTCATAAAGCCAAAAAAAAAAGTTCCATTAGTTTGATGTTGATGTTGATGACGGGTATCAAGAAATAATGGTCCTCTTTGCTTTGGGACCAGCATGAAGATCATGGGATGTTTAGCTATCACTGAAACCTCGTCATTTTTTTGGGCAAAGATTTCAAATAAATTTGAGTGAAGTTGATATCCCATCATGTGTATTATTCAAAGCTGAACTCCAGACAAATGTAAAGTGAATACATTTGTGTATTTATTTAGAAAGCATTTAAAGTTTTGTTTTGTTTTCTTTACATGCAACACATGTAATTACCTGAATTTGAATTTATTGCAACCTAATAATCCTGTGTACAGCAGCTCCCACACTGGGAGAAGGAAGGGGCCAATTAGATTTACACCGATACAAAAGCATTTGATGACAAAGAGCAGAGTGCTATAACAGATAGACCTCATCCGTCTGTAGCTGCCCCTTCACAGTCCAATCGCAGGCAGGGGGGAGAGGGGTTCTACTGTCACAGCTGACAGAGTGATTTAATTATTCGGAAACCACCGATAGGTTCCTGAATGTCAATGTTGACCCAGGCCGTCATTGGCAGCCGGGACTGAGAGACAAATTTTTCAGCTGCTAGCTCTCATTGGGGAGAACATTTATTAACATGTTCTTAGCATAGGCCATCATGCTGGAGAATGTCATTAAAAAAGACTATGAAGGTGACCAAACTGAGTGGCCTAGTTGCAGTTGAGAAAAGTTAAGTCACCAGGCTGGTTGTGTTGCCTCTCAGGACTGTGGAAATTTGATAGGTACCTGATTGTCAGTGTTAGCCCAGGCTAGGGTGACCAGACATCCCAGGTTTCTGGGGACAGTCCCCGGCCCAAGTCTGTCCCCGGTTTTGTCCCTGGATTAAATTTGAACAGGGGCTGGGGCAATTTCAAAGACAGTCAGTGCAGAATTAAAGAAAAAAAAATCTGAATTACACACCCCCCCCCGCTCTGCCACTCCTACTAGCTTAGGGGGGTGCATTTTTTTCATTATCTGTGCTCCTTTATGATGATCATGTGCTGGTTGGAGCAGAGGGAATATTTCTTCAGTTTCGGGTGCATGCCCATTCAGCTCCGCTCGCATGTTCTTCTGCCTTGACTCAAGTCCCGGCCAGCCGCCTGCCTATCTCCTTACCTTCCCCTGGCGGAGTGATCTTCCTCCACTCCCCACCCAGTAGTAGCCGGGGCCTGGAGAGTAATACTTGACAGGCTGTGAGGCGAGCGGCGACGGGAAGAGAGTTGCTTATTGCCACCATTACTAGTAAAAAAAAAAAAAATATGTCCCTGGATTTTATTTTAAAATTCTGGTCACCTTAGCCCAGGCTGTCATTAGCACTTGGGATTGGGAGCCAGCAGCCGTGCAAATTTTCAGCTGCTAACTCTCATGGGGGAGAATATTTATTAATATGCCCTCAGCATAGGACATCCTGTCGAAGAAGAAAGTGAAGGTGACCAAACTGAGTGGCTAGGCTGCAATTGAGAACAGTCAAGTCATCAGGCTGGTGGAGTTGTCTCTCTGGACTGTGGAAATCTTATAGGTTCACGGTTGTCAGTGTTGACCCAGGCTGTCAATGGCAGCTGGAATTGAGAGCCAGCAACCTTGCAAATTGTCAGCTGCTAGCTCTCATAATGGAGAATATTTATTAACACGCCCTTGGTGTTGGACATCATGCTGGAGAATGTCATTAAAAAGTCTATGAAGGTGACCAAGTTGAGTAGCTTATCTGCAGTCGAGAAAAGTCAAGTCACCAGGCTGGTGGTGTTGTCTCTCAGGACTTTGGACAACTGAAAGGTTTTCCCAGGCCGTCAACGGCAGCCGGGATTGAAAGCCAGCAGCTCGGAAATTCTCAGCTGCTAGCTCTCATAATGGAGAACATTTATTAACATGCCCTCCACATAGGACATCATGCTAGAGAAGACTGTGAAGGTGACCAAGCTGAGTAGCTTAGCTGCAGTCGAGAAAAGTCACGTCATCAGGCTGGTGGTGTTGTCTCTCAGGACTTTGGAAAACTGAAAGGTACCTGATTGCCAATGTTGACCCAGGCCGTCAACGGCAGCCGGGATTGAAAGCCAGCAGCCGCGCAAATTGTCAACTGCTAGCTCTCCTGATTGAGAACATATATTAACATGCCTTCCACATAGGACATGATGCTGGAGAAGACTGTGAAGGTGACCAAGCTGAGTAGCTTAGCTGTAGTTGAGAAAAGTCCAGTCATCAGGCTGGTGGTGGTGTTTTCTGGAAATTTGATAGGTTCTTAATTGTTCAATGTTGACCCAGGCTGTCAATGGCGGCCAGGATTGAGAGCCAGCAGCCGCACAAAATTTTAGGTACTAGCTCTCATAGGGGAGAATATTTACTAACATTGTTCAACATGCTCTCAGCCTGGAGTTTAGCTTTAAATAATGAAGACAATGGTTCACCCAGAGCAACCTTAAAGACAATGGAAGTATGTAGCCATACTCTGTGTTAGCATGCTCATTTTCAGGCGCTGCCAAATACGTACAGCTTTTCTAAAAAGGAGAGGCGCAGTACCCACAGTATTATAGACGTTTACAAAATGCACAAGCCTTTTCGTGACATAAGTGTTATGCATTGTGTGTCTTTGTCGTCCTTTATTTATCTTAGACTTATTCCAATTAAGGACATCTTAAAAAATTCTACAAAGCACTCCTCCAGCCAATCGTCATGGCAGATTTCCATCAGTTCGGTTCACTAACCAAGCCTTGAAAAAAAAAAAAAAAAAAGTCTGCCGACCCCATATCTGTTTATTCATGAAGAGGGTTCACCCATACCAGAGTCAGACAATCACTGCCCTAGGAGGGGGAAGACACGAAAGAAGCACACCGCCGTGTTCAGGACGCGGCAATAAGGACTGAGGAGAGATGCTTCAGAAAATTAAGTGACCTCCTGCATGAGCCTTGAAAATACCAGCAGTAAAAGGGAGTCAACTGCCATAAAAAAAATGAAAGGAAACAAAAAAACAAAAACATTTACCCCCCTATAAAGGGAGCGAATCTTTTTTTTCCCTTCTGTATAATACAATGTGTAAAGTGTGTAATATAAAATGATAACGATGGTAATTAGAAACCAAAAAGGAGGATGACAAGCTACCGATCCTGCAGATGCCAGCATGTTCCTCCTCGGTTATAGAAAACATATTGACACACCAAGCTGAAATTGAACTATGCATGGGATATCAAATGGAATGGTGGCCGGGGGAGTTTCATTTGGATAAAAGGGCTCAGAAATGTGGAAAAACAAAATAAAAACATTTACATACACTATAAAAACTTGACAAAATGATGCAAATACAGATTTAAATGCTATTACTTTATTTTAAGCTTTTTTTTCTTTTCATTTAACATAGACGGGTCCCTCGACTTCAAAACTTTTTGTGTACTGGTGCAGAACTTGGGTCATTGGTGTATTTTGGTTTTGTGATGCCCCAGGCAAGACTAATATCTGGCGTTCCACTGCCATCTACAATTGCCCCACCCCATCCTGTTTAAGATCCACCCCTTCATCTGTAAACTCCACCCTCTTCCTCTGTAGGCCCCACCTCTTCAGAGAGAGAGGGGTGTGTGAGAGAGAGAGGAGAGAAGGGGAAAGAGAGAGGAGAGAGGGGTGAGAGAGAGAGGGGGTGAGAGAGAGGAGAGAGGGGTGAGAGAGAGAGGGGGGTGAGAGAGAGGAGAGGGGGGGTGCGAGAGAGGAGAGGGGGGGTGCGAGAGAGGGGGTGCGAGAGAGGAGGTGCGTGAGAGGAGAGGGGGGTACGAGAGAGGGGGTGCAAGAGAGAGAATGAGAGGATAAAGGGGGTGAGAGAGAGGGGGGTGCGAGAGAGGGGTTTGAGAGAGAGAGGGCTGAGAGAGAGGGGGGGCTGAGATAGAGAGGTGCAAGAGGGGAGAGAGAGATAGAGGGGGGGTGAGGGGAGGGGGTAAGAGAGAGAGGGGGTAAGAGAGAGAGGGGGTGAGAGAGAGAGGGGGTGAGAGAGATAGGGGGGGTGAGAGAGAGATAGGGGGTGAGAGAGAGGGGGGTGAGAGAGAGGGGGGTGAGAGAGAGAGAGGGGGGTGAGAGAGAGAGAGGGGGGAGAGAGAGAGGGGGGTGAGAGAGAGAGAGGGGGGTAAGAGAGAGAGAGGGGGTAAGAGAGAGAGAGGGGGTAAGAGAGAGAGGGGGTAAGAGAGAGGGGTGGGAGAGAGAGAGAGAGAGAGATGGGGCTGAGATAGAGAGGTGCAAGAGAGAGAGAGAGGGTGAGAGAGAGAGAGGGGGGTGAGGGGGTAAGAGAGAGAGGGGGGTGAGGGGGTAAGAGAGAGGGGGGGGTGAGAGAGAGAGATAGAGGGGGTAAGAGAGAGAGAGAGATAGAGGGGGGTGAGGGATAGAGAGAGATAGGGGGAGAGAGAGAAAGGAGATAGGGGGTGAGAGAAAGGGGGTGAGAGAGAGGGGGTGAGAGAGAGGGGGTCAGAGAGAGGGGGAGAGAGAGAGGGGGTGAGAGAGAGAGGGGGGTGAAAGAGAGAGAGGGTCCATAGTAAATTGGAACCAACCAGTGACTAACCAGTATATATAGCAATAGTTTGGCATAGTCAACTAGGCATATTATGTAAAGTTGAAGATCGTTTTGCTACTCATCTTCAGCTTTAAAGAGCATCTCTACTTTTGTTTAAAAAAATATATACATTCCCCTCTGGGTGATCAATGCACATAGCAGGGATTGTAACAAATTTTGTTGCATATTTCTATCTTTTGTTGCTCTGAAGAAATATCTGTTTGTATCACCATGTCCTTTGCAGACTGATTCTGAATGAGAGGGTCTTAGTTTTGGGGAATATCTCACCAAAACTAACATTCCAATTGCAGGGGAGAGGCCTAAAATCTGACCCGTATCTTAGTGCAGACTGATTCCGAATGGGAAAGAGTGGCTTCTCTATGATCACCTGGTGCATTCTCAGTGTTCATGAATAAAACCATTGCAGTGTCTGCATCCATTTAAAAGTAATTACCCTTAGGGTCCATTTACACTTGCGATGCCCTTTGGAGAGTGAGCCACGGTGGCGATATTATTGTTGCTACCGATTCCTCACCATTTGTTTTAACCTGTTGAACTAATATGGTCACATGGCCATATTAGTTCAGTGATGTCATCAGCCCCCCTGCCCCATTGTGTACATACAGCTGTGGGCGGAAATGCTCATGACATCAATATGGTCACATGGTCACTAACAGCTCATCCTTAGTGGTCACCCTAGGACAGGAAGTGTGTTACTGATAGAATAATCAGGAAAAAATAAAGGGAAAAAAAGACAGAAAAAAATAAAAACAAATACAATCACCACATCTACAGACTTGTAAACTGCAATAGATTATATTTGTGTTCTTGGGTTTAGATACACTTTAATAAACAATTGAAAAAAACAAACAGAAGTAAAAAATGCGTATTAACCATTTTGAATCTTTATAAAGTCCAGCTCCAGCCAAAAATATTTCATATTAATTTATTTACAATTTATATTAATAAGTAATATATAATGTATAATATGTATAATATAAATTATAATATATTAATATTTATCATAATATTTTTAATAATATTATATAATTTATTATTATTTTTTATTTTTGGAGGAACGGGTTAGCCATTTTTATTTCTGTCTGCAATGGTCTGTCTTAACCCTTCTCAAAATTAAAAAAGAAAGAGGCTGGAATTTGACTTATATAGTAAATTATATGTTACATACATAATATAATTTTTTTGTTTTACTATATATTATATTATTATTATTGTAATGTTATATATATATATATATATATATATATATATATATATATATAATTTATTTCTTGTTCATACATCACGGGACACAGAGCGGCATAGTCATTACTATGTGGGTTATATAGAATTACCTTCAGGTGCTGGCACTGGCAACTTCCAAAACAGGAAGTACCCTCCCCTATATAAGCCCCTCCCATCCGGGAGTACCTCAGTTTTTTGCCAGTGTCTAAGGTGTTGGCCAAGGTTAACATGTATTCATCTGGGCTTGTGTACAGGTTCTCTGGGCCTTAGCAAGCTATTCCGGATCCGACCAAAAAAGCTTCATAGCTAAACGGTCGGTACCCGGGCCTTGCAGAGAAGAGCAAGGTTTTGCCTGTAATGCTTCTCTTAGGAGGGCTGGACCCTGGGATCCAGAGCTCTGGTCATACCCAAAACCAAGAGGCTATCTGTGCAGGGTGCTATACAGGTCCAGGGGAGTGGAATCCTTGGGAACCCGGTCCCTGAAGGTCTAGTACAATGCCTGCCGTGAGAGGTGAAGTTTGGGCTTCTGTGGACCAAACAAAGTCCTGCGGTGGGGAAAAGGTAAGTGGGGGCCCCTCAGGAACTTGGTTCTATTGAGGGGACCCCCAAGCATAATATGTCTTTCTGCCTGTTACCTAAAGGTATTCCCGCTAATAGCTGTATATGCCTAAGAAATCCTAGAAATGTCTTTTCATAAAGGAAGTTTTAAAACTGTAAACCTAGAAATGTTTTTTCATAAAGGAGGTTTTAAAAAAAAAAAAAAAAAAAAAGACAAAAGTGCGGTACCTGTGTTTGTGTCCACTAGAGGCCGCTGTGGAACGTCTTTTTTTTTCTTGGGACTATTCCTTCCATGGTGAAAGTCCAGGCAGATGAGTGAGCTCTCTATCAGGGAAGCTGCATTCCTCTGTCATGCTGCCAAGTAGTTTCCTTCCATCCCCGAGTCCTGGTGAAACAGGGACCCTGGCTCCTCTCCCTACATGGCGCCAAGAGCGCACACGTGCACGCGCGCGCGCGCACACACGCTTTCTTTTTATAAGATTTAGCTTCAAAAAAGGGGGCGGAGCCTGGCGGATGACGCGCTCTGTGCGCCCAGCGCTTCTGCGCATGTGCGGGCGTCCCAGCAAGATAAAAGGACTCAGTCCACGCTGCTTGCTATGGACACAGAGCATGAAAAGGAGCTGGTAGCATGGTATAGGGGCTTACAGCGGGCGGTTGATACAGGCATCCCCAGAAAGACGCATTAGTAGACACCCACTGATGTACATAGCAGCAAATTGCATTAGACTATTTCAGTAAAGGGGTGTATTGCGGCTGGAATACCTCAGCTTTGAACTAAGGAATATGCCGCCTAAAAAACTCCGAGATATACCTCTCAGGAAGTGTAGGGGGTCTCCATCGGGCTCTGAGGATCTGGAGCAGTCATCTGCACCTTCCTCCCCTGAGAAATCAGAGGTTAATACCCATAAGGAACCCCCGGGAGTGCCAGGTACTGCGTCTGACCTCATGTCCACCTGCTCCTGCATATATAACAGAGGAGGTTTTTGCCTCAACTCTGGAGGGATTGGAGCAGAGATTGGCAGCATTTGATCGCTTCTTCTCTACAGGAAAGAAAGCGCGCCAGATCTCCATCCCCTCCATTAGAGTGCCTGTTGGCAGAGCAACAGTCCCAGGAAGGGACTGACCTTCCTGAAGGGGATCAGGAGGAGGTTAACTCTGTTTTTGAGGAATCGACAGTAGATGAACCATTTTCAGCATCACAGACTGAAAGATTGTGGGTCCAGACCCTAACTGACATGGTTCGATCTGCATTTAAAATGCCTCTTGTTGAACCATCAACTACTGCTGTCTCCTCGTTGGGGTCGCTAAAAGCTCCCCAGATTAATTGCTCCTTTCCAATTCATCCATTATTGGAAGGACTTAGTTTATCAGGATGTTCCCAGTCCTGGTATATATTTGTTCCACCTAAGAAATTTCAGGTGATCTATCCCATGGAGGAAAAATTCACCCAGAGATGGAATGTTCCTACGGTGGACGCAGCCATTTCTTCTGTGAACAAATCACTGACATGTCCAGTAGATAATGTTCAAATGTTCAAAGATCCAGTAGATAAAAAATTGGAATCTTTATTAAAATCTGCTTTTTCCACAGCAGGGGCTGTTACACAGCCAGCAGTGGCAGCTATTGGGGTCTGCCAAGCTTTAAAGGATCAAATGAAAATGGTCCTGAGGGATTTGCCAGACCAGCAGGCCCAGGCTCTGGCTGATCTGCCTAGAGCATTATGCTTTGCGGTTGACGCCATCAAGGATTCTATCCATCAGGCCTCCCGCCTCACGCTGTCTTTGGTACATATGCGTAGGCTTCTGTGGCTCAAGAACTGGTCTGCTGAAGCTCCCTGTAAGAAGCTCTTAGTTAGCTTCCCATTTCATGGAGAACGCCTTTTTTGGCGAAGACCTGGATAAATATATCCAGAAGATTTCCAGTGGTAAAAGTACACTCTTACCAATTAAAAAGAGGTCTAGGGGTCCGTCTTTTAAGAGGACTACCTCTCCTATCCCTGGGACGTCTGCTACTAAGCAGTTCCGACGGCCTCCTCGGTCAAACTCAGGAGGTAAAAATCAGGGACAGTCACAGGGTAATAAAAAGCCCTGGATCCGAAGAGGTACTAAACCAGCCTCCAAGTCAAGCCTATGAAGGGCTGCCCCCACTCAAACGGGTGGGGGGAAGACTTCAGTTGTTCACAGAGACCTGGCGGGAGACGATCAAAGACAGATGGGTGCTCTCCGCAGTAACTCGGGGATACAAGTTGGAGTTAAAAGAGTCTCCTCCTTCCCATTTTATGTGGTCAGGCATGCCAAAAGACCCTCTGAAAAGAAGGTGTCTCCTAGTGGCGTTAGAACAACTATTGCTCCAAGGAGTAATTATGGAGGTTCCTATGGAAGAGTGGGGGTTGAGTTTCTACTCAAACCTTTTCACAGTCCCGAAACCAAACGGGGACATAAGACCCATATTGGACCTAAAGAGTAAACAAATTTCTAAACGTCCGGTCCTTCCGGATGGAGTCGATCCGATCGGTCACCGCTGCCCTACAGGGGGAGGAATGGTTAGCCTCGATCGACATCAAAGATGCTTACTTGCATGTTCCCATCTTTCCAGGTCATCAAAAATGTCTACGCTTTGCAGTAGAAGGGCGCCATTTTCAGTTCAGAGCCTTACCATTCGGTCTGGCCACAGCACCACGAGTGTACACAAAAATTCTGGCCCCACTGTTGGCCGATCTAAGAACACGAGGTGTAACGATAATGGCATACCTACACGACCTGTTGTTGATGGACCACTCAGTTGCCAAGCTAGAAGTGGTAATTGTCGATACAATCAAGTATCTAGAATCTCACGGTTGGGTCATCAACCTGGACAAGTCAGCCCTACAGCCAGTGAAAAACCTGGTATATCTAGGGCTACGGCTGGATTCAGACCAGAGGAAGATTTTCTTACCTCTAGACAAGGTATCCTCTTTGAGGGGCTTGGTCCGTCTGCTTTGTGCAGAAAGACAGCCGTCCATACGCCTGTGCATGAGGCTGCTAGGAAAGATGGTAGCATCATTCGAAGCTGTGCCATACGCCCAATTCCACTCAAGGAATTTACAGAGGGCCATATTGTCAGCCTGGAACAGAAAAATTCAGGCTCTAGACTTCCCGATGGCTTTGTCCCCTTCCGTTCGGAAGAGTCTCTGCTGGTGGTTGATCCCCCAGAATCTCCAGAAGGGAAAACTCTTCAGTCCGATATCCTGGAAGGTGGTCACTACAGATGCCAGCCTTATAGGCTGGGGGGCAGTACTGGAGCAATGGTCTCTCCAGGGCAGATGGTCAAATGTAGTAAAAACCCTGCCCATCAATCTCTTAGAGATACGAGCAGCCCGGTATGCCCTAGTAGCCTGGGCATCCAGACTCCAAGGGTCCCCTGTCAGAATTCAATCAGACAATGCCACAGCAGTGGCATATATCAATCATCAGGGAGGCACCAGGAGTCGTGCAGTCCAGAGGGAAGTAAGTCACATCCTGGAATGGGCAGAAAAGCATGTCCCATGTATGTCAGCTGTCTTCATTCCAGGGGTGGAGAATTGGAAGGCGGACTTTCTAGGTCGCCAACAGTTATGCCCAGGGGAATGGTCCCTTCATCCCGAGGTCTTCCGAGCAATATGTCAGCGGTGGGGAACACCGGATGTAGATCTGCTAGCATCCAGATTCAACGCAAAGGTGGACAGATTTGTCTCCCGGACAAGGGATCCCCTCGCTTGCGGCTCGGATGCTCTGGTGTTCCCTTGGGATCAGTTCAGACTGATATATGCATTCCCTCCGCTACAATTGTTGCCTCGACTCCTTCGCAGAGTCAGGTTGGAAAAGAAGCCGGTGATCCTGGTGGCTCCAGCGTGGCCCCGAAGGGCCTGGTACGCGGAGATCATCAAAATGTCTGTGGGGAGTCCTTGGACCCTTCCACGTCGTCCGGACCTGCTTTCGCAAGGACCGATATACCACCCTTCCTTACTAACTCTAAGTTTAACGGCCTGGCTATTGAATCCCACATCCTAAAGAAGAGAGGTCTCTCTAACTCTGTGGTATCAACTATAATCAATGCCAGGAAGCCTGTATCCAGGCAGATCTACTATAGAGTTTGGAAGGTGTACATCACTTGGTGCGAGGCCAGAAAATGGCATCCACGTAAGTACGTTATAGGCAGAATTCTGGACTTCCTGCAGTGGGCTGTAGACAGGAAGTTTGCCTTAAGTACTATCAAGGGCCAGGTTTCGGCCTTATCAGTACTATTTCAAAGGCCCCTGGCTATGCATTCACTTGTCAAATCCTTTATGCAAGGTGTGACTCGTATTATTCCACCGATTAAAGCTCCCATATGCCCATGGGATCTAAATTTGGTTCTGTCGGTTCTGCAGAAGCAGCCATTTGAACCTTTGCGGCACATTTCCTTGGTTCTACTCACCAGAAAATTGATATTTTTAGTAGCCATATGCTCGGCTAGAAGAGTGTCGGAATTAGCCGCCATGTCCTGTAAAGAGCCATATCTGGTTATTCATGAGGACAGAGTAGTATTACGTCCTCACCCAGCCTTTCTTCCTAAGGTGGTATCGACGTTTCACTTGAACCAGGATGTGGTTCTTCCTTCTTTTTCCCCAAACCGAGCTCGGTAGAGGAAAAGTTATTGCATTCTTTGAATGTAGTAAGAGCAGTTAAAACTTATCTAAAAGCCACTGCTCAGATTCGTAGAACGGATTCTTTGTTTGTTCTGCCGGAAGGCCCCAGAAAGGGTCAGGCAGCATCAAAATCTACTTTAGCCAAGTGGATTCGACAGGTCATAATACAAGCCTATGGCTTGAGAAGTAGACCGCCTCCGTTCAAAGTTAGGGCGCACTCCACGAGAGCAGTTGGAACTTCATGGGCAGTGCATCACCAGGCCTCCCTGGCTCAAATCTGTAAGGCCGCAATATGGTCTTCAGTACACACGTTTACTAGGTTCTACCAGGTGGACGTTAGAAGTCAGGAGGATGTCGCCTTTGGGCGCAGTGTGTTGCAGGCCGCAAAAGATCCTCATGCCTGATGGCGCCCAGCTTATGTATGGTATATCCCCTCCTCATTTGGCATTGCTTTGGGACGTCCCACATAGTAATGACTATGCCGCTCTGTGTCCCGTGATGTATGAACAAGAAAGTAGGATTTTTAAAACAGCTTACCTGTAAAATCCTTTTCTTGGAGTACATCACGGGACACAGAGCTCCCACCCCTCTTTTGGGGACACGTATTGCTTTGCTACAAAACTGAGGTGCTCCCGGATGGGAGGGGCTTATATAGGGGAGGGTACTTCCTGTTTTGGAAGTTGCCAGTGCCAGCACCTGAAGGTAATTCTATATAACCCACATAGTAATGACTATGCCGCTCTGTGTCCCGTGATGTACTCCAAGAAAAGGATTTTACAGGTAAGCTGTTTTAAAAATCCTACTATATATATATATATATATATATATATATATATATATATATATATACATAAACACACACACACACACACATAACAATAATAATATATAGTAAAAACAAGAAATTATAGTTATATATATATATATATATATATATAATTATTGTAATGTTACATTATATTATATATAAAAATAATATATCATTTATATTTATTTTTTATTTTTGTAGGTACATACAATAATATATAGTAAAACAAAGAATTATATTATAATATATATATATATATATATATAAAATAGAATATAATATCATTTTTTATTTTACTATATACTATTGTATGTACCTACAAAAATAAATATAAATATTATATATATATATATATATATATATATATATATAAAATGTAACATTACAATAATAATAATAATAATAATAATAATATTATTATATATATATAAAATAATATAATTTCTTGTTTTACTATATATATATATCATATTTATAAAAATAATATATAATTTATTATATTTATTATTACTATATATTATTATTGTATTGTTACATTTTATATATATATATATATATTTATAAAAATAATATATGATTTATATATTTTTTTTATTCTTGTAGGTACATACAATAATATATAGTAAAACAAAAAATTATATTATATTTTATATATATATCTATTATTTTATTATTGGAATGTTACATTTTATATATATATATATATATATATATATATATATATACACACACATATATACACATATATATATATATATATATATATATTATTATATTTAGTAAAACAAAAAATAGGATTTTTGTACTCACCGTAAAATCCATTTCTCTGACATCTATGGACCGACACGGCGGCTCTTAATCACTGAACGTGTGGGTAAATGTCCCTGCTTGCAGGAGAAGACCTAGGCAGAATGTTAAATGTTAAAACATTCTAGAACAAGCCAGAGCTGAACAGCCCCGCCCAGGGGGCGGTCCCTCCGGACATTACCCTCCCACCTGCAGCTAGCAGACCTCAGTTCGTAACAAAGCAGCACAAACTTAAAGGAAGGGTGGGTGCCGTGTCGGTCCATGGATGTCAGAGAAATGGATTTTACGGTGAGTACAAAAATCCTATTTTCTCTTATCATCCATGGACCGACACGGCGTCTCTTATCACTGAACGTATGGGACTTCCCAAAGCAGTGTCAAGAGGGATGGGAGCAGTATAAAAGGAAAAAAACAAGGCAGAGCTCCTCAACGGAGGAGTTGCCACTTTAAACAGCGGCCTGCAACACCTTGCGGCCGAAGGAAGCATCCGAAGATGCAGCCACATCAACCCTATAAAACTCAGAAAAGGTATGAACAGACGACCAGGTCGCCGCCTTGCACACTTGTGCAACCGACGCTTGATGTCGGAAAACCCAGAAAGCACCAATTGCCCTGGTGGAATGCGCCCTAACCGGGAAGGGAGGCACCCGCCCCATGAGAGCATAGGCTTGAAAGACGGTTTGTCCGATCCACCTAGAAAATGGTGGCAGACGAAGCCGCTTGGCCCTGTTTCTGACCAGAGACAGTCAAACAGAGAGTCAGACTTCCGAATAGAAGCAGCAGACAGGCACACCCGCAAGGCACATTCAAAGTGTGCCGCAAACACTCTGGGATGCGATGGGCGAGGACAAAAGGACGGGAGGACAATGTCCTCATTTAGGTGAAAGGTCGAGATCACCCTTGACAAAAGAGAAAGTCGCAGATGCAATACCGCCTTATCCTTATGGATGACTAAATATGGCGACTTGCAGTACAAGGTCGCCAACTCAGATACTCGTCTAACAGAAGTGATTGCCACTAAAAAGGCCACCTTCTGAGACAAGTGAAGAGGGGATTATCCCTGATATTCTCAAAAGGAGGTTCCTGGAGAACCGAGAGTACCAATTCCGATCCCACGGGGGGAGAGGAGACTTGACAGAAGGGAGCCCATGGCGAACCCCCTGCACAAGGGTGCCAACCAAGGAATGACCCGCTAGTGGTCACCGAAAGAAGACGGCCAAGGCCGAAATCTGACCCTTAATGATACTCAAAGCGAGCCTTTGGGCCACTCCATGCTGTAGGAAACGCAGGATTCTAGGGACGGAATACGTCCGAGGATGTCAGTCCAGCTCTTCGCACATGGCGATGTAAGCTTTCCAGGTACAGAGATAGTTCTGGAGGAAGACTTCCGTGTCCTTAATATGGACGAAATGACCGAGTCCGAGAGACCTCGGTCTCTCAACACCTGGCTTTCAACAGCCATGCCGTTAAGGCCAGAGACTGTAAAGGCAGGATGAAATATATGACATTGAGACAGAAAGTCCTCCCTTATTGGCAACTGTCAGGGAACGGCCACGACGAGACGTACCAGATCGGCGTACCAGTGAAGCCGAGGTCAATCCGGAGCAATGAGGGTCACCGGAATTCCCTCGGTCGCCACCCTGCGCAGCAGGCGAAGGAGCAACTGCAGCGGAGGATAAACGTATATCAGGTGATAATAATGACCCCATGGGCCACTAACGCCTCTGAGGCATCAGCCCAAGGATCCCTGGATCTGGCCACAAATCTCGACAACTTGCGATTGAGTCGAGAGGCCATCGGGTCCACCTCCGGCGTGCCCCACCGTTTGTGTGGCAAAGGAGTTGAAATACCTCCGGGTGCAAGGACCACTCTCCCTGGTCCAACGTCTGGCGACTCAAATAGACAGAGCCGGCACGCTTCTATTAGCCCACTTCAGGGTACGGGGGACCTTGGAAGCCGCAGCTGAGCTCCGAGTCCCCCCTTGATGGTCGACATACGCCACTGCCGTGACGTTGTCCGACTGGATCCTAATGGAGCGATCCTGCAATCTCTCAGACCACGAGGAGAGGCACAGTCTGATGGCCCGTATTTCCAGAACATTAATCGGCAAACAGGCTTCGTCCGGAGTCCAAGCCCTTGGGCCAACAGGACTCCCCAGACTACACCCCAGCCCTTCAGGCTGGCGTCCGTAGTGAACACCGTCCATTGGACGGGGAGGAACGACTTCCCGGACCGAAGAGCCGGGGACCCAAACCACCATGTCAGGGACGCCCTGACCAGGTGGCTCACCTGGATCGGAAAATCCAAAGACAACGGGGATTTGTCCCAAGGGAACAAGATCTCCTTCTGCAATGCCCTGGTGTGTGATTGGGCATACGGAACAGCCTCGAAAGAGGTCACCATGAGTCCCAGGACTCCCATGCAAAAAACGGATTGACGACCATTTTTTGGGGATGTCAGCATCCGCACTGCAGACTGAAGTGTCAGTAGCTTCCCCGGAGGTAGGAATACCTTTGCCTCCAAGGAGTCCAGAATCAGACCAAGATACTCCAGATCTTGAGTCGGGACCCGGACTGACTCCTGAATGTTTAGGAGCCCCCGAAGTCCCTGAGGGTCTGACTGACGATAGTCACACTGTCTAATTCTGAGCCATTTCCTGCTCTGAGAAGAAGATCGTCCAGATAGCCCACGACAGCAATGCCTCGCTGTCTCGGCAAGCTTAGAACCGGCACAAGCACCTTGGTGAACACCCTCGGTGCCGAGGCTAGGCCGAAAGGAAGAGCCACAAATTGATAGTGGACTTCGCCGATCGCAAGCGCAGATCGGAACATGCAAGTAGGCGTCCTTGATGTCCAAGGTCGCTAGAAAATCCCCTTAAATGGAGTGTACTGACCACCGTGCGAATGGATTCCATGCGGAACTTTTGCACCTTCACGAAGGCATTCAGGACCTGGAGGTCCAAGATAGGCCGAACCCCGTCCCTTTTTTGGAACGACAAACTAATTCGAGTAGAATCCCTGAAACCTCTCCTGTGACGGAACCGGCACAATCACTACGGACCACAAACCTGAATAGGCCCCATAGAGCCGCCCGACGGGCAGGAAGGAGAGGAAGATTTGAGGGAAGAATCTGTCTGGTATTAGGAACGGAACCTATCCTGTAACCTGAGGTGATCACCTCGCACACCCACCGGTAGGAGATCCGGGAGGTCCATTGATCCGTGGACCTGCAAAGTCGTCCCCCCTACCCCAGAGTCGGGTGGGGGCAAGATTTCACGCGGAGGCGGGCTTGGGAGCCGGCTTCTTCGGCATACGCACCCAGGGGCGCTTGTGTCCACCAGCCGTACCACTGTCAGTCTGGGAGGGCCTCCCCGTTGACTGACGAAAAAAAACCTTTTTGCTGGAAAGGAAGGACCCTGCTTACAGCCGCCTCCTTACCCTTGCTAGCCTGACGAAGAACAGTGTTTTTCCCAACCGTGACATCCTTGATGATGTCATCCAGCGCAGCACCGAAAAGCCTACCACCTTTAAATGGTAAATCCGTCAGAGGCATTTTAGAAGCTAGGTCAGCAGACCAGCATTTCAACCAGATCAGACAACGCAATACCACCGCCAAGACATAACTCAGGGCCTCTAAGGGGCCGCGTCAAATGTGGCGTCGCCACATAAACCAGGCCCTGCCCCATTTGTGGGCCAGAGAAATAGTGTCTGGAGGAAGATTATGCTCCTGTACAGTTTGGTGCAAATTTTTTTGCCCATCCCGTAAGTGTTGGAGACACAAGGGTCGCCGCTACCACAAGCCATAGGGCGGACCCCAACAAGGCAAACATGGCTCTACTCAACACTTCTGACCTCCTGTGAGTGGGGTCCTTAAATGCAGGAGTCCCCTCCACCGGGAGAGTGGAGGCCTTGTTCAACCGGGCGACTGGAGGGTCGACCACTGGGGGAGAAGCCCACGTTTTAAGTAGGGTATCCTCAAAAGGGGTATCTGATAGACAAACGCCGCGGGATCATAAAAGTCTTTTGCGGCTTTTTCCCCAGACCTTATCAATGAGCTGGTCAAAGAAAGGTACATATGGAAAAAACCCTTTTTAGAAGGCCCGGCCCTAAGGAACCAGAGGAGACTGTCCGCCTGAGGTTCTGCATCCACAGCATTTAGCTTGCGAGTGTCCCTCACCGCAGCAATGAGTTCACTAACAAGCGCCCTGTCATTTACTGACTCAGAACTGGAGTCTTCCTTGCAAGGAATGTCCTGTTCAAAACCATCAAATATATTCAGAGCTAGGGTTATAAGCGGTAGTGGCTAGGCCCATATCCGAAGCAGCGCACACCCCCCCCTTTTTTTTTTTTTCGTGGAGAAAAAGTGGGGAGAGGGGCTTTTTTGCTCCCTTGCGCTCACACACTGCTTCCTCCTGATCAGATTAATGATTCCAGGACTGCCGACAACTGGTCCCTAAGGACCGCAGGTGCAGGAGCACTGCCAGTTGTCTCTAACAATGTGAAGAAACAGGTGAACCAGACTCCAATATTGCCACTCTGAGACCTTATTCACCATTACAGTGAATAATACAGCCCACCCACAGGCCGTGCTGGGGCTGAGGAGGGGATACCTGGAGTACTCACCACCCCTAGGGACCGCTCGGTACCGCTGTATGAGCCGCGCTGTAGTGCGGGTGCAGCCTGAGGAGAGTCAAGAATCTGTGAGGATGTGTGTATTTCGCGCCGTTCAGCAGCGCTGCTAGAGGCCAAAAACGCAACTGAAAGCGCCGCGGCTACAAGAAAATGGCCGCCGGGCACCAGTATAACTATGTATTGAGCCTCAGCAAAATGGCCACCAATGGCGCACTTTTTAAAAATAAAACACTGCGCCAACGGCGCACAGAAAAAAACACAGCCAGTCCCCCAGAACACTTCCCAAGCAAAATAGCAGTCATGGAGCGGCCCCCCCCCCAGGGCAGAGTGACCCCCCAAGCATCCCCACACAGCACAACAGCACAACAGGGTGCAGAGAGCAGCATAACAGGGGGGAGACAGGGAGAACCCCCCCCACACAAAAACAGCCAGCATGTACTCACCTTGCAGCAGGAGAGACTACTTACCCGTCCCGCAAGCACCTTGGAGAACACCCCCGGTGCCAATAGAGGGATCCACTGGCTTGTTTCAGACAGACCTATCACAGAGTCGTACTGCGTAGCTGTCAGCCCGGTCCACCGCGAAAGATACAGTAGGTACTGTTCAATCTTGAGAGGACCGCGGGAGCATAAAAAGCAACCCGGCCACCCCTGGAGCCATGGGGTATGTCGCGAACGAGTCTCACGCACACAAGGCGAGGATCAGCACGCTCGATGGTCAGACAGGGAAGACTACGAGGATACTAGTGTACCCAACCTGTTGCCCAGCCGACAGTTGATTGAAGGTCTCAAAAATAAAATAATAAAATTCCCAAAGGAATAACATTTTTAAGTAAAATCTTCCAGGAGACTGGCTCCTGAGAGAGCCACGTCTTCTCCTTCTGCTAGGCAGAAAAAAACTGAGGCTGCTAGCTGCAGGTGGGAGGGTAATGTCCGGAGGGACCGCCCCCCTGGGTGGGGCTGTTCAGCTCTGGCTTGTTCTAGAATGTTTTAACATTTAACATTCTGCCTAGGTCTTCTCCTGCAAAGCAGGGACATATACCATACGTTCAGTGATAAGAGCCGCCGTGTCGGTCCATGGATGATAAGAGAAAATTATTTTACATATGTAACATATAATTTACTATACAAGTCAAATTGCAGCCCGATTTTTTATTTTTTCATTTTAAAAAGGGTTAAGACAGACCGTTAAAAATGACCAACCCCGTTCCTACAAAAATAAAAAATAAATATAAATGATATATTATTATTATAAAAATACTATGAATAAATATAATGATATGATAAATATTATTATATTATAATTTATATTAATTTATATTACAAATATTATATTATACATTATTTATTATTACAAATTATATATAAATTAATATAAAATATTTTTGGCTGGAGCTGGACTTTATAGAGATTCAAAATGCTAGAGGCACTCAAGGCTAGTGCAAATTAATATTATTTATTGCATCAGTATTTTGACATGTGAATGAAGATGATCAACACACCATTGAAGTATTGATACAATAAGCATTGAAGATTTGCACTAGCTCCTGTTTCAAGCCCTGCAAGTACCTCCAACACCCCCAAATTGAAATGAATGCCCCAGAAGTGCACCCGGGCCTTTGTTCCATATAAAGTGTGCAGTGGCTACATTAGATTTATATAATTTATTGCTTTATATAATAAATACAATAATAAAACACGTCCTTTTGAAAAGAAAAAAAAAAAAAAAATAGAACACAATATTCATGCACATCTTTTGCACTGCTTGGTCACTAAGCCCTTTTTTTTTCTTTTTTTTTTTTAATTAGTCTAATATAACAGAGATCATCTTTTTTTTTTTTTTTTTATTATTATTATTATTATTATTATTATATTGGCATGATATTTACAGATGCCCATTTGGAGCAATATGAAATTCACACTTGAGCGATTTTTCTCAATGTTTTTACAGATTTTTTGAGTGGCACCATTTATTTTGGAACGGTCTTATGCCGCGTACACACGATCGATTTTTTAGACGGTGAAAACACCGTTGAGAAAATCAACGTGAAAAACGAGGAACAGCTTGTTCCCCCCACACACGGCCGTTTTAAATGACATTTTTTTTCTTGGTCGAAAAAAACGACTGTGTGTAGGCTCCCCGGCAGTGTTTCCCTATGGGAAAACTGCCGCGGAAAAAAATTACGGGAATCACAACGAGAAAAATTAGAGCATGTTCTAATTTTTCTCGTCGTGATTAATGCCGTTTTTCCCGTCGGGAAAAATTACAAAAACCCACAGACGATCGTTTTTCTCGTCCAAAAGAAAAAATGTAATTTTTCCAGACGGGAAAATGATCGCGTGTACGCGGCATTAGGGTTGCCACCTCATCCTCTTAAAACCGAACACATGTTAATTACAAAGATTCTTTGGCTGATTAAGGTAATTAAACTGACTTACCGTATATACTCGAGTATAAGCTGAGTTTTTCAGCACATTTTTTTGTGCTGAAAATGCCCCCCTCGGCTTATACTCGAGTCACCTTTTTGTGCCTGATCTCCCGGAGTTTGGGGACCCAGTAGGTCCCCTGGACCCCAAAGCTGGCACACATGTAGCCCCACTCTTCCTATACAAGTGTGCAAAGTTTTTTGTCCGGGGGACCTACGGCCGGGGAGCACAGATTTTTCAAACCCGGGTACCCCTTCTATAGACTCCCATGTTAAACGGTCATTTCTCCAGAGATTTTTGGGACCCGGTACCGGCCGGTCGTAGGTCTCCTGGACCCGAAACTTTGCACACATGTAGCCCCATTTCTCCTCTACAAGTGTGCAGAGCTTGTTGTCTGGTAAACCTACGGCCAGGGAGCACTGATTTCTCAAATCCGGGCACCCCTTCCATAGACTCCCATGTTAAATGTCAGTCGAGGCATGGGAACAGTGAGGCATGGGCACAGTGAGGCATGGGCACAGTGAGGCATGGGCACAGTGAGGCATGGGCAAAGTGAGGCATGGGCAAAGTGAGGCATGGGCAAAGTGAGGCAAAGTGAGGCATGGTCACAGTGAGGCAAAGTGAGGCACAGCGAGGCATGCAGATGGACACCCTAGGCTTATACTCAAGTCAATACGTTTTCCCAGTTTTTTGTGGTAAAATTAGGTGCCTCGGCTTATATTCGGGCCGGCTTATACTCGAGTATATACGGGTAGTGCCTTATCTGCATTAAATTAGCCACATAACTTGTGTATTTAATATGTGCTCGGGTTTAAAGGGATGAGGTGGCAACCCTAATGGGCCTCCCTCCACTCCAATGTGCCACGGAAGCTCATGTACTACATTTTGGCACCGAGCCAGGCGAGTTTGGTTTTCACGTGTTTTGTTGCGTGACAATTGCAACAAAATTGTACACAGCGTTTGGGGTGCCATGAAGAAATGATGGCACCGCAAGCATGTCACACGTTTAGCTGTGATTTTCGGAATGTTAACGAGATCTTAGGGACTGTGTCAATGGGGATTTTGTTTGCTTCCCAATCAAGTCTGTATAAAGCCAAAACCTGCTTGAAGCAGGTCAAATTTGAGTCAGAAGGAAGTCAACTGGAGGTCAGATTCAACCGTTGGTGAATTTGGAAGATGTCAAACTGATGCCATCGGCACAAGCCCAAAGCCCATCGACACCGGCCCTTATGGAGATGTGTACTTTGTATGATGGTAAGTGGTACAAACTGCTCTGTTCCAAAGGAAGGTTCACTCTTATGCCTTGTACACACGGTCGGAATTTCCGATGAAAAAAGTCAGACAGAATTTTTTCATCGGATATTCCGACCGTGTGTGCCCCTTCGGACTTTTTGCGTCGGAAATTCCAACGGAGTTAGAAAGAGAACATGTTTCCGTTTGTCTGTATGGAACTCCCGTGGAGAAAACAAACACGTATGCTCAGAATCAAGTCGACGCATGCTCGGAAGCATTGAACTTAATTTTTCTCGGTTCGTCGTAGTGTTGTACGTCACCGCGTTCTTGACGGTCGGAATTTGGTGTGACAGTGTGTATGCAAGACAGCTTGAACAGAATTCCGTCTGAAAAATCAGACGGAGTTTATACCGATCGTGTGTACAAGGCATTAGGTTGTGGTGGAAAACCCTTTATTGAATGACCAAAGTGTTGATGGTTTTTTAGTACGTTGAAGCTAAATGAAAAATGTGGATTTTAGAGATGAATAAAAAAAAATTTAAGTTCTCTTTCGCAAGCAAAGGATCAGAGCAAACGTAAGCAAACCCCCAATCGTTCATGATTTGTTTGCTTATCTCTTTCCATCAAATATCTTTGGTGGACTGGAGATGAGCCAACCTTGAAATAATGTCCATATGCCAGCCCTTAGGCATTTAAATTGGGACAGTTTGAGCCAAGTCTTGATTGCTAATCCCTAAAGATGTTTCAAGTTTCATCATTTTACTAATCAGAATATGTCTGACCTTTTAAATGGTATCCAGTGTTTATAAACCCTGCATAGGTGCAGCAATCCTTACGCAACAAGGAAGCTTCCCATATATGTAGATCAGGAGTCTCCAAACTTTCTGAAAAAAAAGGACAGATTACTGTCCTTCAGGCTTTAGGGAGGCTAGACTGTGGGCAATGGGAGTAAGAAAATTACATCAAGTCTGTGGTTAGTGGGAGGAGGATTAGTGCCCCATCATTTGTATCAGTGGGAGGAATAGTGCCCCATCACTGGTATCAGTGGGAGGAATAGTGCCCCATCACTGGTATCAGTGGGAGGAATAGTGCCCCATCATTGGTATCAGTGGGAGGAATAGTGCCCCATCATTGGTATCAGTGGGAGGAATAGTGCCCCATCATTGGTATCAGTGGGAGGAATAGTGCCCCATCATTGGTATCAGTGGGAGGAGTAATGCCCCATCATGGGTCTCCGTGTGGGGAATAATGCCCCATACTTGGTATCAGTGGAAAGAATAGTGCCCCATCATTGGTATCAGTGGGGGGAATAGTGCTCTGTCATTGGTATCAGTGGGAGGAATAGTGTCCCATAATTGGTATCAGTGGGATGAATAGTGCCCCATCATTGGTATCAGTTGGAGAAATAGTACCCCACCATTGGTATCAGTGGGAGAAATAGTTTCCCATCATTGGTTTTAGTGGGAGGAATAGTGCCCCATCATTGGTATCAGTGGGAGGAATAGTGCTCTATCATTGGTATCAGTGGTGGGAATCGTGCCCCATCATTGGTATCAGTGGGAGGAATAGTGTCCCATCATTAGTATCAGTGGGAGGAATGGAGCCACATCATTGGTTTCAGTGGGAGGAATAGTGTCCCATCATTGGTATCAGTGGGGGAAATAGTGCCCCGTCATTGGTGTCAGTGGGAGAAGGATTAGTGCCCCATCATTGGTAACAGTGGGAGGAATAGTACCCAATAATTGGTACCAGTGGGATGAATAAGGCCCCATCATTTGTATCAATAGGAGAAATAGTGCCCCATCATTGGCTTCAATGGTTCAGAATTTTACCCCATCATTGGTATCAGTGCACCTTTGTAGTTGTCAGTGGGAGGAATAGTGTTATATCCCATATTCGGTCCACTATTTTGGCTTGGATCGAAAGCTAAAATTGAATAATTATATGCATAAAGATGAACTGTAGTTAAAGGCACAGTTTTCCACAAGAATTGTCCTTAAGAATTTGTGCCAAATTAGCCAAAATAGAATTTGTGAGGTCAGATACTGATGTTGAATGAGAAGACCTGGCTTACAGTTGGCATTCCAATTCATCTCACATGTGTTCAGTAGGGTTGAGTTCAGGGCTCTGTGTTGGACACTGAGGTTCCTCCACACCAAACTGGTCAAACCATGTCTTTATAGAGCCGGCTTACAAATGGGGGCACAGACATGCTAGGGGTCTTCACCAACTGTTACCATTCACTCTTTTGGAAGGCTTTCCACTAGGTTTTGAAGGGTGTCAAATACTAATGTTAAAGGAGAAGACAAGTCTCACAATCAATGTTCCAATTCACCCCAAAAGGTGTTCAGCAGGGTTGAGGTCAGGTCTCTGTGCAGGACACCTGAGTTCCTACACACCAGACTGGTCAAACCACGTCTTTATGGCACAGACATTCTGAAACAAAAATGGGTCTTCCCCAACTGTTACCATTCCAAAAAAAAAATGGGTATGAATACGTAGTTGGTCCACTGCAGCTATAATGGCCTTCACTCTTTTGAAATGCTTTCCAGTAGATTTTGAAGATTGTCTGGTGGAATTTGCACCTAAAGGACATTTTGAGGTCATATACTAATGCTGAGGGAGAAGAAAAGGCTCACAATCAGCGTTCCAATTCATATCAAAAGGTGTTCAATAGCTCTGAGGTCAGGGCTCTGTGCATGACACTCGAGCTTCTCCACACCAGACTGGCCAAACCATGTCTTTATAAAGCAGGCTTTGTACACAGGGGCACAGTCACCAGAAAGAGGTGTTTAGTAGGGCTGATTTCCAAAGGTGTTCAGTAGGGTTGAGGTCTCCAAAAGGTGTTCAGTAGGGTTGAGGTCTCCAAAAGGTGTTCAGTAGGGTGGAGGTCTCCAAAGGTGTTCAGTAGGGTGGAGGTCCAAAATTGTTCAGTAGGGTGGAGGTTAGGGCTCTGCACAGGACACTCGAGTTCCTCCACACCAAAATGGTCAAACCATATCTTTATGGAGCTGGCTTTGTACACAGGGGCACAGTCATGCTGGAACAGAAAAGGGTCTTCACCAACCTGTTACCACAAGGTTGGAAGAGCACAATTGTCTACAATGTCTTTTTATGCTATAGTATTAACATAACTCTTCAGTAGACTTGAGGTCAGGGCTCTGTGAGTGCCACCATACTGGTACCAGTTCCTCCAGTTTCTCAATACTACCATACTACTACCAATATCTCCATACCGGTACCAGTTCCTCCATACTAAAATGGTAAAATCATGTCTTCATGGAGCTGACTTTGTACACATGTATGTATACATGCCGAAACAGCAAAGGGTTCTCCCCAAACTGTTACCACAAGGTTGGAAGAGCACAATCTACAATGCCTTTGAATGCTGCAGTATTAACATAACTTCAGTGGGGTTGAAGTCAGGGCTCTGTGAATGCCACTCGAATTCCTCCACATCAAGTTGGTCCTCATGGAGCTGGTTTTCATTAAATAACTGTTACCACTAGGTTGGAAGAGCACAATTGTCCACAATATCTTTGTATGCCATAGCAATAACATAATTCTTCAGTAGGGTTGAGGTCAGGGCTCTGTGTAGGCCATTAGAGTTCCTCCACACCAAACTGGTCAAACCATGTCTCCATGAAGCTGGCTTTGTACACAGGGGCGCAATCATGCCGAAACAGAAAAGGGTCTTCCCCCAAATGGTTGCCACAAGACTGGAAGAGCACAATTGTCCACAATATCTTTGTATGCCATAGTATTACCATAACTCTTCAGTAGGGTTGAGGTCAGGGCTCTGTGTAGGCCATTTGAGTTCCTCCACACCAAACTGGTCAAACCATGTCTCCATGGAGCTGGCTTTGTACACAGGGGCACAATCATGCCGAAACAAAAAAAGGGTCTTCCCCAAATGGTTGCCACAAGACTGGAAGAGCTTTATGAAGCTGACGTTGTACAGGGCACAGTCATTCTGGATTTGAAGAGGACCTACTTGATAATGTTAACATAAGATTAGAAGAACACAATGGTCTACAATGTCTTTGTACGATATAGCATTAACAGTACCCTTCAATGGAGACGCCTGAACTCCATAATTTGGAGGGCTGTCCTCATACTTTCAGTGTGTGCTACAGCATAGGAGAGAGGCTGCTCAGTGTTCTCTCTCTCCCCCCATTATTTCTATCTTGCCAGAGTGATTTTGCATCACTGAGACTTACAATAGTCCCTACAGTGCCCGTGCATTTACCAAATTGCAATCAGAGACAATTTGCCAGCCTGCCTGTCTTGGTATTTGCATGCAGAAGCTGGCGCGTTAAAAAAAAAAAAAACGGTTGACCTTTTTTTTTTCCCACTCCGAGAAAGAAAAGAACACCACCAGCCTTCTGTACAGCACGGGGCTATGCTGCCAGTGCACTTCCCAAACTGCGAACACAGCACTCTGCCAGCCTGGATTTTTTTTCTTTAACTTTCCGGCAAAAGCTAATGCTTGCTAATATTTGTTTTCCGTTTTCACTCTGAGAGAAATGCCTGTGGCATTCTGTAATGGTATCCGACAGCCACACTGGGGCCATGCTGCCAGTCCACTTGTCAAACTGCCAATAGAAGAGACTGTGCCAGCCACCGGGCTATTCCGCAATCCCAACTGCTGCAACAACACTGCTGTTATTTATTTTTTCTGTGTCTTCTATAGTAAAGCATCTCACAAAACGTTCTGCACCTTCCACATTTATGCCAGACTCTCAAAACACATTAGGCACGATAAACCAGGGCTTTCTTTCAGCGGGAACGCACCTCCAGCACTGGATGTATATAATGCCAATTAGTGCTGGGGATCTATTGTTGCTGGGGAGATCTATTGTTGCTGGTGAGGTCCAAGGCTACCAGTGAGGGAAATCTATTGTAGTTCGGAGGGATTTTATGTTGCTGGGGGGGGGGGGGTGGGCAGTTGATGGGTGAGATCTACTGTTGACGGAAGGGTCTATTATTGCTGGCTTCTGGTAGATCTATTGTTGCCGTTGGGATCTATTGTTGCTGGGGTGGATAAACTGTATTATATCTATGAGGGTATTTTCTTGTGGAGGGTCTATTGTTACTGGGAGTTTCTATTGTTGCTGGATAATCTACTGTTGCTGGGGAGATCTACTGTTGCTGGGGAGATCTACTGTTGCTGGGGAGATCTACTGTTGCTGGGGAGATCTACTGTTGCTGGGGAGATCTATTGTTGCTGGGGAGATCTATTGTTGCTGGGGAGATCTATTGTTGCTGGGATTGGTATACTGTTGCTGGGGGGATCAATTGTTGCTTGGGGGGGCAGTTGTTGATGGGTGAGATCTACTGTTGAAGGAAGGGTCTATTATTGCTGGCTTCCGGTAGTTCTATTCTTGCTGGGGTGGCTCTACTGTATTATTTCTATGGGGGTATTTTATTGTGGACGGTCTATTGTTACTGGGAGTTTCTATTGTAGCTGGGAGTTTGTTCTTGCTGAGGGATCTGTTGTTGCTGGGGGGGTCTTTTGTTGCTGGGGGATCTATTGTTGCTGAGGAATCTATTGTTACTGGATGATCTATTGTTGCTGGGGGGTATATTGTTACTGGGATTGGTATATTGTTGCTGGGGGGTCTATTTTTGCTGGGGGAGATCTATTATTGTTTTGGGGGGGGGGGTTATTGTTGCTGGTGCTGCAGAGGATCTATTTTACTGCCTTTCATTAGCAAATTCCATACAAACTACTTAGTACCAAAAAATCATACTTTGTTCTGTATTCTTTAAAGGGACAGTACTGGGAGGTGGGTAGGGGGAGGAACCAAGAGACATTGATAGGAGCTGGGCAGGGGGCGGAGAGACAAAAAGTGACCCAGAAGCAGGTCCATCTTTAATATTAAACAAAGGAAAAACTGCGCCACTTTTAAACAAAGTCTATTAGGAATTCGGAACTTATTTAGATGTGTATGGAAATCTATCAGGCATCACACCAGACTAGTCCAGTGGCATTTAACCAATCATCTACATTAGTCCATAGGTCATTAGGGTGACCCCAAGTTTCACACCACCGTGATTACTCAAAGCAAGCCGTGAAAAATCCACCACCAAAGAGAGGGGGAGCAGCTTACCAGAAGCCAAACGGTTAATGGCATTGAACTTTTGACCCAGCTGCAGCCTTTGGTGATGCAAAACGTCCCTTCCACAGCCAGTATTCTCACTCGGATGGTCCGTACACACAGTATCCAAATCATACACCCAGCATGGAATAAAAAAGGGCAGGCCAATAGCGTAATTCCGTATGGTAATTTATTAAAAGAATATATAGATCATACTCACAAAGTAAAATCAGCATGTAAACAATAAAATGCCGGCCGGCATGTCGGAAGCCTCACTCCTCGAACGTGGTGACGTCACTGAGCGTCCTCCGGTCTTTAATATTAATTGGACCCTGGGCAAACATTTTCTTGGGCCCTCCTGAATCCACTTATCTATTTTTGGGCAATGTGGGCTCAAGGGACAGCTGCTTTGGGCCCAACAACAATGACTGGCCCAGGACAGCCTCCCCTTTTGCCCTGTGTTGCACAATCATGGCTGCAGCTGGCAATTGGCCAGTGGCGGTGCGTCCATAGAGGGCGCCAGAGCGCCGCCCCCTCTCGCTCCCGCACCGCCACTGAAAAACAATACATAGGTTCATGCATTGCATGAACCTATGTATTGTCACCGGTGCCGCGACCGCCTACTATTCAGATGGCTGGCCCCCTGGCGAGCGCCGGCCATCTGAATAACGGCAGCTGGTTGGCTGTGGAAGTGTCTATCAGAGCCAGCGGCTCTCATAGGCTTTCCGATTACAGCCTGAGGGCTCTAATCGGCTTCCGAATAGCTAATTAAGAGGCGCACGGGGGGTGCGATCCTTTGTTTGGACTGACACGCATCTCAGCCAATCAGGTTCACCGGATCTGATTACCGGTAACCTAATTGGCTGAAGCGACATCGAGGGCGGGAGAAGACATCGAGGACAGAAGAAGACATGAGGGAGCGTGGAGGAGGACGGCGCTGACCCGAGGAAGGGAAGTGCGGGCTGGGGGACAAACTGGCTGTATTTGGGGACAAACTGGCTGCATTGGGGGACAAACTGGCTGCATTTTGGGGGACAAACTGGCTGCATTTTGGGGGACAAACTGGCTGCATTTTGGGGGACAAACTGGCTGCATTATAGGGGACAAACTGGCTGCATTATAGGGGACAAACTGGCTGCATTATAGGGGACAAACTGGCTGCATTATGGGGGACAAACTGGCTGCATTATGGGGGACAAACTGGCTGCATTATGGGGGACAAACTGGCTGCATTATGGGGGACAAACTGGCTGCATTATGGGGGACAAACTGGCTGCATTATGGGGGACAAACTGGCTGCATTGGGGGACAAACTGGCTGCATTGGGGGACAAACTGGCTGTATTTTGGGGGAAACTGGCTGCATTTGGGGACAAACTGCCTGTATTTGGGCGTTTAATAGGCAGAGTGGCGGCAATTGATGTTTTTTTTTTTGAATTTTTCAATTTGTTTGCGCCCCCCCAAAAATTTTGAGCACCAGCCGCCACTGCAATTGGCTATTTTGAAAAACTGACCCAGGTGGCTTTACAGCCACCCAATCATATATAGAGCTGTGAAGGGGCAGCCCGGCCGAGCTGGAGAAACATCTATCCCCTATCTCCTCTATGACAAATGAACCCGGAAGTGACAAAGATTTCATCACTCCCGCTTTCAGAGCTGTCATTCTATAGCTGTTACAGCCATGGAAGCAGCTAACCAAGCACAATCTATGCATGGTTAGCCACTTTGAAGGACAGTGGAGACATTGGGAGGCCAAATAGACACCTGATGTTTCCATAAAGAGGACCTGTCACATGCCCATGTTCTCACATAGCATTCTGTCCCCTTTCAATATCAGTTGTGGTGGTTCCCGGGGTCTCCTGTTCCTCTGGAGAGCCATGGCAAAATGCCTCAACCTGTAATTCAGGAGGAAATTGAGGAACATCCATTGCCCGATCCCCTCTACAATGAATAAACCCGGAAGCAATCTGTGCTTGATTAGCTGCAGTAGAGGGACAAGGGAGACCTTAGAGATCTAACAGGCCCTTGATATCCCCCATAAAGAGGGCCCATGCTATCACATAGTTGTCTTGTTAGCCTTCTTGTTATGGCAATAAAGCTATTTTTTTTTTAAACGCCACAAAAAGTCATTTGTAATAAAATAAATAAAAATTATAAAAAAATGAAAATCATCCCTACCACACCCCACAGATGTCTATCCTGTTCTCCACTGCAGCTAATCAAACACTCAGGTCATGCTTGTATAGCAGCTTCTCTGGCTATGGTAACAACATCCAACAGCCAATATGGTAGAAACATCCAACATGTTTCGGGGGCAGCAAAACACTCCCTTCATCAGGGCTTAGAAAAATAGAATAATTACTTGAATGGACTCAAAAGAAAACTAAAACCAAATGAAATTACTGTATATTTAAAAGGCATAGTCCACCTTATGAGTTTCTGATCTCTTTACATGTTTTGGCGTCAGTACTGAAAGTATAACTAAAGGCAAAACTTTTTTTTTTTTTTTGGTGTGAAGGAACTCGTGTCCTGCACAGAGCCCTGACCTCAAAACTACCTAACTTCTATGGGATGAATTGGAATGCCAATTGTAAGCCAGCTTCATATTAACAGTTTTGCCAGTTTGGTTCAGAGGAACTCAAGTGTCTTGCACAGAGCCCTGTCCTCAACCGTATTGAACACGTTCATGTTGATTGTAAACCAGCTCCATAAAGACACAGTCGACCAGTTTGGCATGGGGGAAACTTGACTAGCCTGCACACAGCTCTGACCTCAACGCTACTGAACATCTTTGGGGTGAATTGGAATGCCAATTTTAAGCCAGCTTTATATAGACATTGTTTTACCAGTTTGGTTGGGAGGAACTCGAGTATCCTGCACAGAGCCCTAACTTTAATCCTACTGAACACCTTTGGGGTGAATTGGAATGTTGATTGTAAGCCAGTTCCATAAAGACATGGTTTGACCAGTTTGGCATTAGGGAAACTTGACTAACCTGCACAGAGCCCTAACCTCAACCCTACTGAACACCTTTGGGGTGAATTGGAATGTTGATTGGAAGCAAGTTCCATAAAGACATGGTTTGACCAGTTTGGCATGGGGGAAACTTGACTAGACTGCAGATAGCCCTAACCTCAACCCTACTGAACACCTTTGGGGTGAATTGGAATGCTGATTGTAAGCCAGATCCATAAAGAGATGGTTTGACCAGTTTGGTTTGGAGGAACTCGAGTTTCCTGCACAGAGCCATGACCTCAAACCTACTGAATACCTATGGGATGAATTGGAATGCCAATTGTAAGTTGGCTTCATATAGACATAGTTTAACCAGTATGGTTCGGAGGAACTCAAGTGTCCTGTACAGAGCCCTAACTTCAACCCTACTTAACACCGTTGGGGGTGAATTGGAAAGTTGATTGTAAGCCAGTTCCATAAAGACATGGTTTGACCAGTTTGGCATTAGGGAAACTTGACTAACCTGCACAGAGCCCTAACCTCAACCCTATTGAACATCTTTGGGGTGAATTGGAATGCTGATTGTAAGCCAGATCCATAAAGAGATGGTTTGACCAGTTTGGTGCGGAGGAACTTGAGTGTCTTGCACACAGCCCTTTCCTCAATTCTACTGGACACCTTTTGGTATGAATTGAAAAGCCCATTGTGTGCCACATCTTCTTTTCCAACATCAGTATCTGTCCTCGCAAATGATCTTAATACACACATTTCTAGAGACACAAGCCTCATACACACAAACGGTTGTCTCGGCAATAAAACTGCTGGGAGAGCTTTTTGCCGAGAAAACCGTTCGTGTGTATGGTTTCTCGTCGGAAAAACTGCCGGGAATCTCGACGAGAAAAAAATAGAGAACCTGCTCTCTATTTTTCTCGTCGGGATTCTCTGCAGAGTTTTCCTGCCGAGAAACCCGGTCGTCTATATGCTTACCTGTCCAGGGAAACCCGCACATTTTCGATGAGACTTTGACGCATGCGCGGTAGCATACAAGGGTAGTGTAGGGTGTAGCAAGATGGCGGCGACGGCATCGAATGTGACAAGCGCAGGCTCGTCGTAGTCGATGACGTCACCGCGTTCTTGCTATTCAAAAGAACGGCGGTTCTTTTGAATGGCGCGTGTGTACACAGGGCAGGGCTTGGCAAGACAAGCTTGCCAGGAATCTCATCAAGAAAACCAATGTTTGTTTTTTGACGGGATTCCCACCCGTGTGTACGAGGCTACACTCCAAAGTCTTGTGGAAAGCCTTCCCAGAGCAGTGGAGACTGTTAAAAGCTGCAAAGGGGGACCAACTGTATATTAATTGTCCATGGTTTTGGAACAGGATGTCCAACAAGGTAATATAGATGTGATGATTAGGTGTCCACAGGCCTTTGGCCACAGAGTGTATTGAGTCCCTACCTACCATCATCGCCAACTCCATATTAATGTCTATGGTTTCCACAAATTGTTGACCACATGGACCACATGGACAAGCAAGAAAAAAAAAATACTTCAAGTATCAGATCAACTATGAACCAAAACATATTGCACATGCCATTCCATCCCAACAGCATTAGCCTTTAATGGTCTGTGTGCGTTAGTGATGAGCCGAACACCCCCGGGTTCGGTTCGCACCAGAACCCGCGAACGGACCGAAAGTTCGCACGAACATTAGAACCCTATTAAATACAATGGGTGCGAACGTTCGGATTCTAAAGTGCTAATTATAACGACTATTATCCATGTTATTGTCCGAAACAGAGTTTGGGAACCCGGGTTCTGCACCAGGGGACATGTATCAATGCAAAAAGAAGTTTTAAAAACGGACGTTTTCTGGGAGCAGTCATTTTAATGATGCATAAAGTGAAAAAAAAAAAGTCAAATATTCCTTTAAATATTGTACCTGGGGGGTGTCTAAAGTATGCCTGTGAAGTGCCACGTGTTTCCCGTGTTTAGAACTGTCCCTGCACAAAATAACACTTCTAAAGGAAAAAAAGCCATTTAAAACTGCTTGCGGCTTTAATGTAATGTCTGGTCCCGGTAATATGGATGAAAATCTTTAAGAAAAATGGCATAGCTACCCCATCAACCCCCCCCCCCCTACCCCAGCCCATTACCAGCCCCTTTGGGTCTTGTATGGATATTAAGGGGAACCCCGCACACAAAATAAAAAAGGACCTATATACTCTGAACAGCCGTATACAGGCGGTGCATACAAGACAGGGACTGTAGGTTTGTTCTTATGTAGAATCTGTTTGTAATTTTGAACAGCTGCATTGTTTAAGTGTAGCTCCATGCCAAATTCCTTTTTTTTAGTGTAGCGCTACCCCCAGTTAAGAGAGCCGCTGATATTGATTTGGGCCCTGTAGTGCACTGCTGTCAACCCCTGGCAATCGGCTCTAACCTCCCGTGGCACAGCTGGTGATAGAGGGATAGGACCGCGTGACCGCAACTGTTGGTGACGCAGTCCTATAACAAACATACACAGAATATACTTTAAAACTCCTATTAAAGTAAGCAGAACTGACACCAAATGTACTTTACCCAGATATTTTACTGAGGCTAATGGGCAAGTAATAAACAACAGTATAACAAGTTGCAGATCCCTGCAATAAACAGTAATAAAGATAAACAGAGTAATCAGAATAATAAAGTATTGCTATGCAACTCTAGCGCTGCCCTTTTACAGCTACTTCCCCTCATGGGTAGACTAACACCCAGCAATGTCTACCTATGCAGTCAGGCCTGACTGATCTAAATGGAAGTTCAGTGAAACAATATTCGCTAGCAATCTTTTCGGTGGTGCACTTGAAGAACAACTTTGTAATCCCAACGAATAGTAAAGATAAAGGATCTGTCTTTAAACAGCTCTCACCACCTGGACAAGTCCAAGTCCGTTTCCTCCATCGATTCGTCTGGGAACAGGAATCCACCGACATCCAAGTCTTCAATCCTTCTGGTGTACTGCAGCAAGGAGGATTAGATGTCTCTAAGGCTCTGCTAGGCTGGCAGAGGGCTCTTTGGAAAGGAGCACACGGCCCAGGCTTCAGGCCTTGTGCACACAGCAGTTCAGCACAGAGATCCTCTTGCTAGGAGAGGGGTGTCCAAAGAGGCCGACCAAAACTCCGCCTCCCCTTTATAAAGTCTGCCCCAGCAGTCTCTGTTCTGGAGCAATGCACCCTGGGTGCTGCAAGATGTACTGGGAGATGTAGTCTCTCTCTCCTCTGCTTTCACTTCCATAATGTCTCTTTACTTCCTCCCGACTCACCTCTCACCTGGAACTTCTTGTCTCTCTGCATTAAAGGGGAACACCCCGCTACACACTCCCCCCACTTGAACTCTTTGGTCCCCAAAGATAAACTTCAACAAATACTGTTTACCATTTTGGACAATGTCGAGCATGATGTTGGCATAGGGAATTCCCACCAAAACTTTGGGATGGAACTCTCTTGCCCACAGGTCACACTACCATGAGTTGGCTGCCTAACTGTGCCAGAGAGTGAGCTGGGGTTGCCCTCCACCAAATGGACGGTGGAAGGATCAGGTTGTTCAACACTTCTCCTAGCCGTTACAACAGAGTCCTCTGAGCTCGTCCCCATTTGGGGGTAAGTTAGTTTCTTGGGAGGCCTGATGACTCTGCGAGCCCTCTGCTCTCTTGGTGCTTCTGACTCTGGCACCACAGGCTCTTCTTCAGGAGTAAGTTCAGGTAACATTGCTGGTTCTGGAACCTCTGATTCAGAAGTCGACTGACGTATGGAATCTCTAGAGTCCTCCTCTGCGCAAGTGTCAGGAACATCTTCCCAGTAATCAGCTGAGGGACTGAAGGGTATGAATTCAGTAGCCTCCGGATTCAGCGTTGCATCTGGGGTATCCCCTCCATTTGGGAGATCTATGGCGGACGTTCCCAGAGGCGAGGGAGGCCACAGCCAGTCCAGTTCTCCACCTTCTTCTGTACTCAATTGGGAGGCCTCCCCATCTTTGGCTCGAGAGGTCTGGGACCGAGTGTTCGGCCTAGGAATATCCAGGATAGAGGTCGGTTCAGGGGAGTCTCTCACGGGAGGTATTCTGACTGCCTCAGCAAGTGGGAGCAGGTGGTTCCGATGCCACGTCTTCAGTGGACCCACCTTTCCTTCTGGCTTTAGTTTGTAGACAGGCAAACCGGGCAACTTCCTACAGACAACATAGGGCTCAGATCTCCACCTGTCGGCAAGCTTGTGTTTTCCAGGGACCCCCAGATTGCGTAGCAGTACTCGGTCCCCGGGCTGCAGATCTTGCACTCGAACCTTCAGATCAAAATTTCTCTTGTTGCGGGCCCCCCTTTGATCCGAAGCCGCCTGGGCTTGTTCATAGGCCACCTGCAAGCTACGTCCAAGTCTGTCCACGTATCCCTTGTGGGATGTAGCTGAGGTATTGTCTATAGAAGTGCCAAAGGCCAGGTCCACAGGTAGCCTTGCTTCTCTCCCAAACATAAGTCGATAAGGGGAGTAGCCAGTGGCGTCACTTGTGGTACAGTTATAGGCATGTACTAGGGCTGATATGTGCTGACTCCAGTGTTGCTTCTTCTCTGTTTCTAAGGTTCCCAACATGTTGAGCAGGGTCCGGTTAAATCTCTCCGGCTGAGCATCTCCTTGTGGGTGGTAAGGCGTGGTTCTGGTCTTCTTTATTCCTAATGAATCCAAAAGTCTTCGGATCAACCGACTCTCAAAGTCCCTTCCTTGATCTGAGTGGAGTCTCTGTGGTAGTCCGTAATGGACAAAATACTTCTCCATAAGTATCTTGGCCACGGTGGATGCCTTCTGGTCTTTGGTTGGGAAAGCTTGAGCATAGCGGGTGAAATGGTCGGTTATTACCAGAACATTCCCCAATCCACTCAGGTCGGGTTCGAGGCAGAGAAAGTCAATGCATACCAGATCCATTGGGCCTTGACTCTGTAAGTGGCCCATTGGGGCAGCTTGATGGGGTAGGGTCTTTCTCTGAATGCATCGTGCACAGGAATGGCAATACTCCTCTACTTCTGCCCTCATGCAGGGCCAATAGAACCAATTTCTGACAAGCTGGAAGGTCCTTTCTGCCCCTAGGTGACCATGATGGTCATGCAGGGCAATTAGTACAGTCTCTCGGTGCTTCTCTGGAAGAAATAACTGCCACTTATCTTCTGAGTCATCAGAGGGGCCCCTTCGGTAGACCACTCCCTGATGTACCTGTAGCCTGTCCAATTCCTTCCTCAACAGGCGAGCCTCCTTTGAGGGGTGATGTAGGAATTTGTTGGGATCCTGATTCTCCAGGGCTTCGAGGACCAATCTCCCCATGGGGTCTTCCAATTGGTCACACCTCAACTCCTTCTTGGACAGTCTCGGTAGGTTGTCTTCCTCCAGTTGAGTTACCCCACAATAGTGTTTGGGGACTCCTACCATGGTAACCCCTATTTCTTCTGCTCTGGAGCCTCCTCTGGCTTGGAATTCAGCCCCTTGACAAAGGGCCCGCACCCCGTCCGGTGCCACTTGGGTCCAATCTTCCCAGTCATTTGTCGTGGCATGAGACCTCCGGGACAGGGCATCTGCATCCCTATTTCCGGCTCCTGGTCTGTACTTCAGACTGAAGTTGAATCCAGACAATGCGGCCAACCACCTGTGTCCGGTGGCATCTAGTTTCGCGGTGGTGAAGAGGTAGGTCAGGGGGTTGTTGTCTGTCTTCACAGTAAACTCTGCCCCATACAAGTAGTCTTTTAGCTTGTCTACTACCGCCCATTTGAGGGACAGGAATTCCAGCTTATGAGTGGGGTAATTCTTTTCTGAGGGGGTCAGGCTCCTGCTCACATAGGCCACTGGTCGCAGTTGTCCTTCATGTTCTTGGTAGAGTACACCACCTAGACCCTCATGGCTGGCATCCACATGTAATTCATAAGGTCTGGTAGGGTCGGCGTAGGCCAGGACTGGGGCAGTGGTTAAGCTCCTCTTCAGAGCATGAAAGGCCTCTTCACACCTTGGGTTCCACTGATCTTGAACTGACTCACCAGGCCTCCTGGGCCCTGAGTCATCCTCTTCCCCTTCTGCCTTTAGCAATTCATTCAACGGGCGGGCAATCCGAGCAAACCCCTCCACAAACCTCCTATAATAGGAGCAGAACCCCAGGAAGGATCTGAGCTCTGTTACTGTGGTGGGTCGTGGCCAGGAAGTGACTGCTTCCAACTTCTCAGGATCTGTGGCCACCCCTTCTTCAGACACTATGTGCCCCAGATAGTTCACAGAAGACTGGTAGAACTGACACTTCTCGGGGGAAAGCTTAAGTCCCTCTTCGCTGAGTCTTCTCAATACTTTCTCCAACCTGGCTTCATGTTCTTCCAAAGACAATGACATCGTCCAAGTACACAAGGACTTCTATAAGATTCATGTCTCCAACAGTCTTCTCCATAAGGCGTTGAAAGGTAGCAGGAGCTCCAGACAGACCCTGAGGCATCCTATTGAATTCGAAGAATCCCACCGGGGTTATGAAGGCTGTCTTCTCCCTGTCTTCTGGGTGCATAGGGATTTGATAGTACCCACTCTTGAGGTCCATCACACTGAACCATTTGGCTCCAGACAAACTTTGTAGGGCATCTTCTATCCTTGGCGTGGTGTATTGGTCAGGGATGGTTCTCCTGTTGAGAGTCCTGTAATCGATACAAAGCCTCAACGACCCATTCTTCTTTCTGACCACCACGATTGGGGAGGCATAGGGACTTCTAGACTCCCGGATCACACCAGTCTTCTTTAGTTCTACAAGTTGTTCCCTCAGATCCTCCAGATCTGCCAGGGGGACCCGCCTGACCCTTTCTCGGAAGGGCTTATCTTCTTGGAGGCGGATCCGATGGGTGGCACTTCTTGCACACCCCACATCGAATTCATCTTCGGAAAAGATCTTCTCCCACCTGGTCAGCTGGGCCTTGGCTCTTTCTTTCCAAGCCCTGGGTAGGTTCGGGTTTTCCACGGACAGTTTCTCCCAAACATCTCCTCCGTCACCCGTCCCCTTGACTTCGGACCAAGTGACCGGGGCAGCAGGGCTCACCTGACCAAGCAACACTCTGGCAGGGATCTCCATGGGTCCTCCCGTAGTGTTCCTAACACTCACCGGAACTCTGCCATGGGCCTTCTTCAGGGCCTTGAACGGAATCACTTCTGGTATCACTTCCAGGCCTGAGGACTCTTCCCTTGGGTCTGATTCCAGCATGACAAAGGGGCCAGGTTGTTCCCACGAAAGCTTCACAGTGGCCCTAAGACAGGTTACTTCTCCGGGCTGTAGCACTACTCCTTCTCTGCCAAGTCTCCACACCTTCCCTCTTTCCCCCGGGAGTACAATGACTACCGCCGCGGTTGGATCGGCGCCAATCGCTGCACACCACTGTGACATTGCCAGCGGGTCCATGCTGGTACTTCTGACCGGCTTGATTGCAGCGTGCAACGTACAAGGATCCCGGACTCGAGCCCCCACGTGTAGCGCTACCCCCAGTTAAGAGAGCCGCTGATATTGATTTGGGCCCTGTAGTGCACTGCTGTCAACCCCTGGCAATCGGCTCTAACCTCCCGTGGCACAGCTGGTGATAGAGGGATAGGACCGCGTGACCGCAACTGTTGGTGACGCAGTCCTATAACAAACATACACAGAATATACTTTAAAACTCCTATTAAAGTAAGCGGAACTGACACCAAATGTACTTTACCCAGATATTTTACTGAGGCTAATGGGCAAGTAATAAACAACAGTATAACAAGTTGCAGATCCCTGCAATAAACAGTAATAAAGATAAACAGAGTAATCAGAATAATAAAGTATTGCTATGCAACTCTAGCGCTGCCCTTTTACAGCTACTTCCCCTCATGGGTAGACTAACACCCAGCAATGTCTACCTATGCAGTCAGGCCTGACTGATCTAAATGGAAGTTCAGTGAAACAATATTCGCTAGCAATCTTTTCGGTGGTGCACTTGAAGAACAACTTTGTAATCCCAACGAATAGTAAAGATAAAGGATCTGTCTTTAAACAGCTCTCACCACCTGGACAAGTCCAAGTCCGTTTCCTCCATCGATTCGTCTGGGAACAGGAATCCACCGACATCCAAGTCTTCAATCCTTCTGGTGTACTGCAGCAAGGAGGATTAGATGTCTCTAAGGCTCTGCTAGGCTGGCAGAGGGCTCTTTGGAAAGGAGCACACGGCCCAGGCTTCAGGCCTTGTGCACACAGCAGTTCAGCACAGAGATCCTCTTGCTAGGAGAGGGGTGTCCAAAGAGGCCGACCAAAACTCCGCCTCCCCTTTATAAAGTCTGCCCCAGCAGTCTCTGTTCTGGAGCAATGCACCCTGGGTGCTGCAAGATGTACTGGGAGATGTAGTCTCTCTCTCCTCTGCTTTCACTTCCATAATGTCTCTTTACTTCCTCCCGACTCACCTCTCACCTGGAACTTCTTGTCTCTCTGCATTAAAGGGGAACACCCCGCTGCATTAGCTTTTTGTAAAACATAGGGAACGGTTATCACCCCTGTCACATTTTTTTTGCTGTCTGTGCCCCTGTTCAGAACATTTTACCTCACTTTGCGTCCCAATGACAACTGTTTTTGAAATGTGGTGTTTTTATTGAAACAAGGATTGGTGATAAAGCATCAGTAGAGAGGAGACACCTTTCTCCCATATTAATTCTTACAGGAGAGAATTTTCCTTCCAAGGGGTAGATTTCCTCTCACTTCCTGTTGTCTTCTTCCATTTGCAAGTAGTAGTCGTTTGTAAGTTGGATGTTTGAAAGTAGGGACCTGCCGTATATACTCTGCAGAAATTGGCCCCTTAGGTGTTGGTGTTGGCACAACACTGAAAGCACTCACAGTTATTCTTGGTGGGTGCTGGAACGCCCTGCTGTCAACTATTATATCAGGAATTGTAATAACATATAATTGTTGATCAGTGGTAGTAAAAATTGGGCCTTTGATGGTGGTGCTGGTGACACAACACTGTAAGGCATGACAGTTACTCTTGGTGGGCGCAGCAATGGGCCCTGCTGTGAATTATTAGATCAATAATTATAATTGCATGCCCCTGTTGAACAGGGGCTGAAAAATTGGGCCTTAGGCACTGGTGGCACAACACTGCAACCCCTCACAGATACTGTACTTGGAGCACAGCAATGAGGCCTGTTGCAAAGTATTGCATCAAAAATTTTAATTACACGCCCCTGTTAAACAGGGGCTGAAAAATTGGGCCTTAGCCACTGGTGGCGTCACCCATAAACCAAAATGATCTTCCAAGCTATCATCATTAATCGTATCATTGAGGAGGAGGAGGATAGCCAGTCAACATAACAGCACAGGCACTCAGCATCAGCATCAGTCTTGAAGGGATGTGACATTTTAAAATCAATTAGTCTGTTATATCAGCATCAGGTGTGTGGTAGCTGGTGGTGATCCAAGACTGGTTCATCTTGATGAAAGTCAGTCGATCAACTGAGTCAGTGGACAGGCGCACCCTGTGATCCGTGACAAATCCTCCAGCAGCACTGAATGTGCGTTCTGAAAGAACGCTGGATGCAGGACAGGCCAGTAGCTCAATTGCATACTGTGCAAGCTCTGGCCAGTGATCCATCCTCAAGACCCAGTAAGCCAGAGGATTTTCGGTGGGGAAGGTGTCCAAGTCTGACCTTGCCCCTAGGTATTCCTGCACCATGTATATCAGACGCTGGATCCTCCTCCTCCTCCTCCTCCTCCTCCTCCTCCATTATTCCACGCAGCGTGTGCTCCAACAGGTGGACAAGAGGTACAGTGTCACTGATGCATGCACTGTCACTGCTCACCATCCTCGTGGCCTCCTCAAATGGAGACAGGACAGTGCATGCATCCCTGATCATGCCCCACTGGCGTGGTGAAAAAAAACCAAGCTCCCCTGACCCTGTCCTGGTGCCGTAGTCGCACAGGTACTCATTGATGGCCCTCTGCTGCGTGTGCAGCCGCTGCAGCATGGCCAACGTTGAGTTCCACCTGGTGGGCATGTCACATATAAGGCGGTTCTTGGGCAGGTTCAACTCCTTTTGCAGCTCAGCCAGGCGAGCACTGGCATTATAAGATCTGCGGAAATGCACACAGACTTTCCTGGCCTGCCTCAGGACATCCTGTAAGCCCGGGTACCTGCTCAAGAACCGCTGCACCACCAGGTTAAGGACGTGAGCCATACAGGGCACATGGGTCAGTTGTCCCTGTCGGAGGGCGGAGAGGAGGTTGGTGCCATTGTCGCAAACCACCATTCCTGGCTTAAGCTGGCGTGGCGTCAACCACCTCTCGGCCTGCCCCTGCAGAGCAGACAGGACCTCTGCCCCAGTGTGGCTCCTGTCCCCCAAACACACCAGCGCAAGCACGGCATGGCATCTTTTTGCCTGCGTACTTGCGTAGCCCCTTGAACGCCTACGGAGCACCGCTGGTTCCGAGGACAAACCACAGGAAGAGGCCATGAAGGAAGAAGAAGAGGAGGGGGTGGAGGAGAGAGGTGTGTCACAACCAGTAGTAGCATTTTGGAGGCGTGGCGGTGGAACAACCTCCAACACTACTGCACCTTGTCCTGCATCCTTCCCAGCTGCCAAAAGAGTGACCCAATGGGCCGTGAAAGAAAGGTAACGTCCCTGTCCATGCCTGCTGGACCATGAGTCAGCGGTAATATGCACCTTACCGCTGACCGCCCTGTCCAGCGAGGCCAAGACATTGCCTTCCACATGCCTGTAGAGAGCCGGAATCGCCTTCCGTGCGAAAAAGTGGCGTTTGGGAACCTGCCACTGAGGAACCGCACATTGCACAAACTCACGGAAGGGGGCCGAGTCTACCAACTGAAAAGGCAGCAGCTGAAGCGCTAGCAATTTAGCCAAGCTAGCATTCAACCGCTGGGCATGTGGATGGCTGGGAGTGAACTTCTTTTGACGGTCCAGCAGCTGGGGCAGGGAAATTTGCCTGCTAGAATCGGACGTCGGTGTACTGCTTGCAGAGTGCCCGCAAGTACTTGGCTGTGACACACCTAATTCTACACCTTCATTCCTCTCAGAGCAGGTTTCAGAGAGGACTGAAGGTATACTGGGGTTGGAGATCCCAGCTGATGCGGTGCAAGAAGAGGTCAGCTTTGTTCTTTGGTGTGGGTCTTTAAGGTAGGCTTGCCAACGAGCTGCATGGCAGGTCAACATATGTCTGATCAAGCATGTGGTGCCCAAGCGGCTGATGTTTTGGCCACGCGATATACGCTTGAGACATATGTTGCAAACAGCAGCTGTGTGATCTGATGCACTCGCCTCAAAAAAGGCCCACACCAAATAACTTTTTGAATGACGGGCAGAGGCAGCGCCCTGCACAGGCGGAGCTCTGCGGTGTGATTCCGTCAGTGTGCTGCCCATACGCTGGCCACTCAAGGGCATCCTGCCTCATTGGAGATGTGCCTCCTCCTCATCCTCATCCTCCTCCTCCTCCTCTCTCCTATTAGGCACCCACGTGGAGTCAGTGACCTCATCATCCCCTCCCTCCTCATCACTGGAGCCAATCTGGCAGTATGCTGCAGCTCCTGGAGCATGACTGCCAGATTGGTGTCCTTCTTGAGCATCCCCTCTCTCTGCTCTCACGCTACTGCCTTCCTCTAGCTGGGTATCATCATCAGAACCTTCGAAACGCTGGGCATCCTCCTGGAGCATGTACCCAACACTGTGCTCAAACAGTTCGGGGGAACTTGGTTTAGAACAGAATAGCACACTGTCAGTTTCACTCACTGTACCTCTCTGTCCCTAAACTCAAGGATTTCAAATATGGTTCAGCAAAATTGGTTTAGAACAGAATAGCACACTGACACTTTCCCTCACTGTCCTACTCTGTCCCTCCCTACAAACAAGATTTAGCACAGAATAGCACACTGAAAGTTTCCACGAGTGTCCTTCTCTGTCCCTAAACTCAAGGATTTCAAATATGGAACAGCAAAATTGGTTTAGAACAGAATAGCACACTGTCAGTTTCACTCACTGTACCTCTCTGTCCCTAAACTCAAGGATTTCAAATATGGTTCAGCAAAATTGGTTTAGAACAGAATAGCACACTGACACTTTCCCTCACTGTCCTACTCTGTCCCTACAAACAAGATTTAGCACAGAATAGCACACTGACACTTTCCCTCACTGTACCTCTCTGTCCCTAAACTCAAGGATTTCAAATATGGTTCAGCAAGATTGGTTTAGAACAGAATAGCACACTGTCAGTTTCACTCACTGTCCTGCTCTGTCCCTACAAACAAGATTTAGCACAGAATAGCACACTGACACTTTCCCTCACTGTACCTCTGTCCCTAAACTCAAGGATTGAAAATATGGTTCAGCAAGATTGGTTTAGAACAGAATAGCACACTGACACTTTCCCTCACTGTACCTCTCTGTCCCTACAAACAAGGTTTAGCACAGAATAACACACTGACACTCTCCCTACCTATCCTTATTTGTCCCTAAACACAAGGAATCCAGGATTAGTAAAGGAAAAAAAATGACACTGTCCCTGCCTATGCTTCTCTTTACCTGCTCCGGAACACACTACACAAGGCCGCCGCGCTGGCGGCCTTTTATAGTGTGGGGCGTGTACTAAACCCCCTCAGCAATAATTGGCCACAGGCATCCTGCCTGTGGCCAATCATTGCTCTCCTCGCTGCCGGCGCTGTGATTGACCAAGCATGCGGGGTCACAGTGCATGCTTGGCCAATCACAGCGCCTGGATGACACTGCGATGGCGTAGTGCATTGTGGGCCATTCGCGTCACTCGAATTTGGCGCGAACGGCCCAAATCGTTCGATCTTCGTCGAACGATCGAACAGCCGATGTTCGAGTCGAACGTATGTTCGACTCGAACACGAAGCTCATCCCTAGTGTGCGTAGTCAAACTCCAATCATCTAGACCCCATATAACAAAAGTAATACCAGTGGCCTCTTAAAATTCGTCACAGGTGGATAAATTACAATCCTATCCTGTCACTTGGTGCGAACGACGAATGATTGAGTCTGTCTATATGCAGTATATGAAGCTACGCACTGGGGATGTGCACAGCTGTATTATAAATCTGGAAAGTGACCTTATGGCATTGTATGAATATGTATAAGGACTTCTCAAATCATAGATGCATGGTAAAACTGTAATTTTCATTGCGGTTGTCAGGCTTTTGGTCCTAGTAAGGATTTTTAATACTGGTACAATGAGCACCTGGAGAAGCTGCAAAGAGGTGTACTGGCGGGAGAAGTGGAGCACCGTCCTTTCATTACGTCGGCAAATACAATTATATGTTCTCCTTGAAAATGAATTAAAGAATGAGATTATGACACATTCTCTAAGTTAGCCTTTTTAATAGACCAGTAAGGAATATCATTTGTCTTGCATTTCAAGGATTGTTTGCACTTTTGATTCTAATGCTTTAAAGAAGACCAATTGGCTAATAATAACCCCAACCTATTCTCTCTGCTATCTTTCTCTCGACTGTTGTAGAGCCAACAGAAGTTTGTCCTAAAGAAGTCACTTGGCATTCTTTTGGATAAAAGCCCTAGAATTAAGGCTCAGGCAATGGCTTCATGGTATCTCTACTGAACGAGGGGGAAAGTTGGCTCAATGCCGGAATGACACCCCAGCCGAAACCATGAGATCAAGCACTAAAAGGAGCCAAGAGAACCACTGTCTTTAAGATAAGTATTAACCACCTGCTGTCCGGGGGCAGTTTTCAAAATTTTTTCACACATGTTAACATCAGCATTTTTGCTAAAAAGGGCAGGTGCCCAGCCTGGAACCCCCAAACGTGATATATTTTCTGAAAGGTTTAAACATCAAGATTGAAATCTGCACATTTCTGTGAAATGGCCACAAACTTTGGTGCATACAATTGTCCATAGCTGATGCTTTAAAAGGCTTTACAGGTTACCAGTAAATCACAAATTATGACCCTAGAATATGGAATTTATCCCCACCAGTCATAAGGAAGCAAAGCCCTGCTCCTCTACCAAGATGGCTGCCCCCATACAGGGGAGAACAAGGCATGGTAAGCCAGTAATGAGCAAAAAAAACTATTGAAGTATGACCATAGTAAACATTATTGACAAGTAGAGATGAGCTTGGGCATCATTTATACCAATCTCTAACTTGCACTTCAAACTTCTGATTTTTTTTGGACTTCATTAAGCTGTAGGCAGGGTCATTCTTAGTCCTGCAGCTCACAGGGAATTACAGCCCATTGGAGTACAAAAAGCTAGAGTAGAGTACAGAGTTTGGGTTAGAGAGAAGTTTGGAAGATGCCAAAGCTCATCTCTACTAATCAACAGTATTGCCTGTGGGCATCCTGCAATTGATCTTTCGCTCACTGTTCTCCTTGCTGGAGAGGAAACTGCACTAGAGGACCTGCAGTGCAAGGATATCCCTGTCTGTTTCATTCATTCTGTGGATCGGTGTTTCCCTGTCTGCTTCATTGAAGACTACTGATGACCTCTCCTGCCTGGCGTGGATACCAGCTCTGCTGCTGACAAGACCTACAGGCACTTGTGCCACTGTGCACTCCTGCGCCTTCTGTTCACACTACCAGGGGCCCCAAGTCGGAGATGTAAGAGAGGCCTTCCTCACCATTTTAGGCTCTACTACCAGGTACGTGATAGGTGCCTTCCAAACTCATAGACTTGGGCGCCTTCCAAACTCATAGACTTGGGCGCCTTCCAAACTCATAGACTTGGGCGCCTTCCAAACTCATAGACTTGGGCGCCTTCCAAACTCATAGACTTGGGCGCCTTCCAAACTCATAGACTTGGGCGCCTTCCAAATTCATAGACTTGGGCGCCTTCCAAACTCATAGACTTGGGCGCCTTCCAAACTCAGACTTGGGCGCCTCCCAAGCTCAGACCTGACGGCTTCTCCTGCCTGGCGTGGATACCCGCTCTGCTGCTGGAAAGACCTCCAGGCACTTGTGCCACTCCGCACTCCTGCGCCTTCTGTCCACACTACCAGGGGCCCAGAGTCGGAGATGTAAGAGAGGCCTTTCTCATTTCAGGCTCTGCTATCAGGAACATGACAGGTGCCTTCCAAACTCATAGACTTGGGCGCCTTCCAAACTCATAGACTTGGGCGCCTTCCAAACTCATAGACTTGGGCGCCTTCCAAACTCATAGACTTGGGCGCCTTCCAAACTCAGACTCAAACTCCTGATTTTTTGTACTCCAATGAGCTGCAGACCAGGTCATTCCCAGTCCCACAGCTCACAGGGATTGCACTGACCTGCAGCTCATTGGAGTGCAAAATAGTGGGAGTTAAAGGGGTTGTAAAGGTTCATTTTTTTATTTTCCAAATAGGTTCCTTTAAGCTAGTGCATTGTTGGTTCACTTACCTTTTCCTTCTATTTACCTTCTAAATGTTTTTTTTCTTTGTTTGAATTTCTCACTTCCTGTTTCTCCTCAGTAAACTTCACACCATCATCCGAGTGGTGTTGAGTCAGCCAGAACAGCTTACTGAGGAGGAACAGGAAGTGAGAAATTCAGTCAAAGTAAACAAAGAATAAAAACATTTAGAAGGGAAATATAAGGAAAGGGTAAGTGAACCAACAATGCACTAGCTTAAATTAACCTATTTAGAAAACAAAAAACAAACCTTTACAACCCCTTTAAGCGTTTGGGTTAGATGTAAGTTCAAGGGATTCCCAAGCTCACCTCTAGTAACTAGTCTACTCAGCAAGCCTGTACTAGAAAAAATGCTCAGCTTTTGGGATGTATTCAAAACACCTAGTCCTACTTCTTGTTCTCAGTTATTACGACACAGTGTAGTTTACATCAGCATTTTTTTTTTTGCAAAATGTAATCAAACACATGGCATCTTGAGCGTAGCTGAAGAGAGAACACACCAACAAAAGGTAAATATGTTTAATGACAGTCTTTTAAGCATGTATCACAAAGTAAATCATAGTATTAAACCATAATTTTGCTTGATTGCAGAACTTGGCACGTTAATTTCTTAATTGCAACCATTTCAGCTGGAATTTGATGCTTCTTTGTATATTTCATTATACCGCCACTTGCAGCTTGCAGTAAATGTCAATAGATAGTTAAGTTCTGCCATACACTCCCTAAAGTGGAACCTTAATGCAAAAAACTAAAATTTGCCGACGGGAAAGCTTTTATTACAGAAGAGACTCTGTGCGTCTATTCTGCATTAACAGGTTCTTCCTGCTAGCAGGTCTCGAAAGATTGCGTGCTGAACTCAGCACACACAGCGGGGGCAAGGGAGCTTGTAGATGTCGCTTGTGAGAAGAAATTGCCTACAGGAGTTTAAATCTGTCTTAAAGCGGAATTAAAAATGGGGCCCCAAGAGCTTTTAGTCAAAATATGCTAGTAGGATTTGCATATTAGCACTTTATGGCAGACTTTCCTTAAAAAAGAGCCCTCCAGCTCGGAGCGGTCACCACTGCTGGTGCTTCCATCTTCACCCCAGCCTTCCTTCTTGGTTTGCGTTCTCCAACCATCTGAATGGCCAGGCCACCATGGCATCACTCTAGTGGCACGGCGCTCTGAATTCATGCCTTTCGTTCCATTCTATCCTGGCCCGTGCCATGAATGTTTATTGAGCTGCGCATATCAGTGTAGCACTACCCCCAATAGGAGCCGCTGCAGTTTTGGATCATCCCTTCTCATGCACAGCCAGGCAACAGAAATTTTTCCAGCATCCACACAGTAGACAAGAACCAATCCATAAAAGTTGGTTTTGTTTTTGGTTTATTAGGGGATGAACTTGGGTAGGTAGGGGGAAAATATGGGATGCCTAGAACAGTAACTTGAGTGCAAAACTGAGGACTTGGTCATTTTCTGGCTGCTGAAAGTCATTATGCTGTCCTCCTATGGGATAAAAGGACCAGCTGAACTGATAGCACAAATAGTCCACACACAGAATGCAGATGCTCCCTCTCCATAGAAAATTCTGGGGCACCTGGCTGCTCTTTAGATTCCCCAAGCAAGAGGTGTAGAACAGCTTTCCTGGCTTTAAGTGGCTCTAAGCTGTCCCTTGGTAGTAAGCAAGCCGGGTAGTGCACCTGGCTTCTTCGCCTCTATTAGGCTCTGGGGTGTAGTGGTTGAAGTTACTCACTCAGTCTCTAAAGCCTCGGACGTACACACAACCCATTTTCCTGGCAGGAAAACTGCCATGAGAGCGTTTTGCTGGGAAAACCGGCTGTGTGTATGCTCCATCACAGTTTTCCCAACAGAAAAACTGCCATGAAACGCGGCGGGAAAAAAGAGAGACGGTTGTCTATTTTCCCGCCGGGATTCCCAGCGTTTTTTCCCCGCCAGATTTACTATGGGAAACACTGCGAGGCAGTGCCGATGGAGCATACACACGGCCGGGATTCCCGGCCAAAGCTCTCATGGGAGTTTTCCTGTTGGGAAACCCGGCCGTGTGTAGGGGGGAAAAAGCTACTGAGCAGGTTCTCGGTTTTCCCGGCGAACTTTTTACCACTGGAAAAACCGGTCGTGTGTACAGGGCTTTAGATGAATCCTAATGCCTCGTACACACAACCGGTTTTCCTGACATGCCAAAAACCAAAGTTTTTCCCAACGTGATTCCTCTCAAGCCTGTCTTGCATGCACACGTTCAGGCAAAAAAACGCTCGACCAAAGCGCGGTGACGTACGGCTGCACTATAAAGGGGAAGTTCCATTCAAATGGCGCTACCCTTTGGGCTGCTTTTGCTGATCTCGTGTTAGTAAAAGTTTGGTGAGAGACGATTCGCGCTTTTCAGCCTTATGCTTTTCAGTCAGTTACAGCGTGACGAATGTGCTATCTCCATTACGAACGCTAGTTTTACCATAACGAGCGCTCCCGTCTCATAACTTGATTCTGAGCATGCACGTTTTTTTCCCCTCAGAAAAGCGTTTTGCGACGAGAAAGAGACGACGGGAAACACGATGGGAAAAAATAGAGCAGGTTCCAATTTTTTTGCGGGCAGTTTTCTCGTCGGGAAAACTGCTATGGAGCATACACACGACCGGTTTTCCCGACCAATCCAGTTTTCTCGTTGGGAAAACGGTCGTGTGTACGAGGCATGAGGCTCAAACGACTTCTGCACAGACCTCCTGCTGAACAGGTCCTGGCCTTGGCTTTCAGAATGGCTTCAGCTAAGCCTAGCTGAGGCTAAAAAGGGATGTGAGTGTAGCAGTACCCCCGTAGGGGCTGCTGGTAATTTTGGTCCGTCTCTCATCCTGCACAGCCAGGCACACGAATTCCCAGACTTCCAACAGTCAAGAAACAGTCCTTGTACTTGTTTTTATTTAGGGGATTTAACTTGGATGGTGATAGGGTAATTATGGGATGCCCACTTGATTGCAGATAGGAAATTGACTGAAACGACACCACCAGTATATACACACTTCTCCTCTTCTACCTCCAGCTTGTAGAACTACAAAGCCCAGGGCCAGTTAGCACTGAATTGCAGGCCTGACACTGGCTCAGCCAGTTCCAAAGCAAAATGCCCTTTGCAGGTAGAGACCGCGGGCCCCTATGGTATAGCAAAAAAAAATGGTAGTCCTAGTGCTAGCTGTCCTATGTGGCTACTGATCCCAGTACCACCTCTTCAGGCCCTTCCAGCCCTCCTGGCTGCAGCTGCCTCATTCCACTGCCTGTGCCACCACAGTCCTCCTTGCTGGCTCTGGGCCCATCCCAGACTGCTTGCTCCCAGTCCTCTCAGGTGTGCCTCCCAGTCCTCCTGACTGTGTGTCACTCACCAGCCCTCTTGACAGCACCCTTTTGTTCCTCCTGGAGACTTGCCTGCCAGTGTTCTCCTTCTGTCATCCCCTTGCTCCCGTGCCTCTTGTCCAGGACACCTCTATTGGCTGTAGGAAGGTCCCGTCCGCACCCGAGCCCAGACCCAAGGTCGGCCCCCCCCCCAGACTGGGGGGCTCCCTTAAAGGCCACAACAGCCTAACACTCCATCTCCAGCTTTCACCCGAAAAACTCCCCAGATGTTAGGTGGGCACACGCTATACAATCTAAGGTGTACCACGATCCACAACAAATATGCTGTATATATTAAGGAAAAGTGTCAAAAACATCGCCAATGTGTAGAAGCCATGAGGGGAGTGCTATTGAGACAAGACAAAAGTGAAATGTGTACTGTGATGTTTGTGCTGGAGCACTGTGTGACCCTTCACCTTTTTCTCCTGATGCATGCTGGGGAAGGGGCTGTACCAGGAAGTAGTGAGAGTGGTGTGTGGAACTGGGAAGCAGCAGCATGATGCACAGAAGGGATTACATCTGGTAATGACAGATTCCTGTTGTATTAGGACTCCATGTAACAAAGTTATCATGTTCTGAGTGAGTAATAAACCCTTCCATAGTTAAGAAGTTCATCTGGCCTGTGTGTAACTTGCTGAGCAGATACTGGCAGCATTGCTAGCAACACTCTGAGAGACCCCGTGTCTAAGGGACATAACATGTACGAACTTCCAGCCCCTCCCAAGGAGGGTCAAAACATAGGCTGAAGCACAGCCAAATTCACAATAACTGGCCAATCTGGCCAATCCAATATAAAAAAAGATCTGTCATAGACAAAGAAAGAGGGACAAACAGATCCTCCCAGTAAAGACTTCCAGACATAATGCGTCGATCCATAAAACCTTCTGGGATCCATCCCTATGTGGATTCATGTACTGTATGTGGTGGGGGTGATGGTTCTGGTGATGGTGATGGTATTGGTGGTGGGGGAAGGAATTATCAGAATCTGAAAGTCTGATTTAGAATAAGGAGCCCCAGATTTCCCCCCCCCCCCCCCACTTAGTTGTAGGAGTACAGAGCAGCCCTTGTAACCAATTCACATAAAAAAAGTAATTTAAATAGTAAATAGGGAACACCAACACCGTGAAAAAATTCCTTAAAAAAAAAATAATAAAAAAAAAATTAATAAAAAAAAAAATTAAAACAATATGCCTGATGTTAATGCACCGTCAAATGCATCATCCAGCAAAATACATCCATATTAATTACTATGACCAACCAACACTACGACCCGCCACGCTGCCACCCCTGTCACAAATGACAGATCCCTGGCCGGTTAATGTACAATATGTAAACAAATGAGCTGGAGACGGTGGATGATATCGTGACCATATTTGGTTAACCACTTGCCGATCGCCTAACGACGATATACGTCGGCAGAATGGCACGGCTGCGCAAAGCAACGTACCTGTACGTTGCTTTAAAATTGCTGCTGTGCGTGCGCGCCACGTGCTCCGTGACTGTGCCTGCAGGACCCGCGGACTCTATGTCTGCCGGTGTCCCGCGATCGTGTCACGGAGCTGCAGAACAGGGAGATGCCTATGTAAACAAGGCATTTCCCTGTTCTGCCTAGTGATAGGACAGTGATCTACTGCTCCCTGTGATCGGGAGCGGTGATCGTGTCATGTCACTTGTAGCCCAGCCCCCCCACAGTTAGAATCACTCCCTAGGACACACTTAACCGCCTTCATCGCCCCCTAGTGTTTAACCCCTTTCCTGCCAGTGTCATTTACACAGTAATCAGTGCATTTTTATAGCACTGATTGCTGTATAAATGACAATGGTCCCAAAATAGTGTCAAAAGTGTCCGATGTGTCCGCCATAATGTCGCAGTCCCGATAAAAATCGCTGATCGCCGCCATTACTAATAAAGAAAAATTTATAATAAAAATGCCATAAAACTATCCCCTATTTTGTAGATGCTATAACTTTTGCGCAAACCAAACGCTTATATGCGATTTTTTTTTACCAAAAATATGTAGAAGAATACGTATCGGCCTAAACTGAGGAAAAACATTTTTTTTTTTTTATATGTAGCGGGGTCTCCTTTAAGGCCCCGGGACTACGTTACCCAGAACCCCATCCGGCCTCAGGGTGAAAGTTTCCACCGCAGAGACTCATGGGAGGGGCTATTTAAGGAAGAGGGGAGGCGGAGCTCGGCCTCTTTGGGACACCGCGCTGCAAGCAACCAGTCTTCCTGTGCGGATCTGCTGCGGTGCAAGGCCCGAAGCCTGGGGCCTTGCATGACTTCCGAAGAGCCTTCCACCCCACTGCAGAGCCTGGGTGGATCCTGTCTTGTCGAGTGAGGACATCAGTTGGATCGGGGACCCGATCGTGGCAGACGCTGTGTGCGGATACACAGCCGGTGGAGGTCCCGGACTGGGATCGCGTCCGGAGTGGTGAGCGGGCACCTGCCCAGACCAATAGACTGTGTCGTGTTCAGGCCTATAGAACTGCATAGGCCCACAGTTCGTTTAACTGCTGTTCCACAGGGGGGGACCGGTAGCAGGACAGAGTTGAAGTGTCCCCTCCCACTATAGTTGTTCCAAGTTACTGCCGTTGTGGATTACAAACTATAATTTCATCAAGTGCACCACCGAAAGCTGGCATGTGAAGAAATCCTTATAGGAAGTGACTGAGATTTACTCCATGTCAGGCCTGACTCGGGTGGGGAGATAGTATATTGTTCAATGCGCCATAGGGCGCGCACACCATAATAGCTACGCGTAGTGTAGTACCGCGCAGCGCCATTATAGTGTGCTGAATTGATGGCTGCAGGGCTCTGCAAGCCAGTTGCATGTGTGATGTTATATCTATGCTATTTACTATAAGAGTAAGAGTAAAACCGTTATAATCAATCTCTCGCCTTAGTTTGTTGTCTTACTGCTTAGAGATTAATTCATGCAATACAATTGAATGTGGTATAAGTATAGCCCTAGAGTAACTGTGCCAGCGGGGGTCGAGTAAGATTGCCGGGGGTTGGCGGTACTGCACACAGGGCCAGAAAACAAACCAGCGGCTCTCTTAACTGGGGGTAGCGCTACACGTGGGGGCTCTCGAGTCCGGGATTCTGGTGCAGCAAGTAACGCGCCAAAAAGTACCAGCATGGACCCATCGGAAGTATTCAAGTGGTGCAAGGTGGTCAGCACAGATCCAGGAGGGGTAGTAGTTATAAAACTCCCAGGGATCTGGCAAGAAGAAGCGGTGGAACAGCTAGTGACGTCGCTGTCCCCGCACCAAAAGGCATGGATAGTGGATGTCAGGTCGAATTCTTCGCTGACGCACGCACTGATAGAGTAGAAGGATGGAGTCCCGGAGGACTTCAAGAATCCAAGTATAAAAGTGACAGATGATCAAACCTATAGCCTAATACACGCATTACCACTCACCCCAAAAACAGTAAAAAGGGAGAAGAAAGAGAGTCCCGGGTCGCCGCAGGGCACCCTCAGCACCGAACTATGCGCGGTCCTAGAGGAAATTATAGCCCAGTGTAAGAAAGACCCTCCAGATTACCAAATGTCAGGATACCGAAAACTCAGAATGTTTTCAGGGAGGAAACCTGTACCTTCGGGTGAAGAGGGGTTTGAGGAGTGGCTAGACGGTGCCACTCAGGCCTTAGAAGAATGGGAAGTCCCAGACCACAGAAAGAAGCAGAGAATTGCTGAGAGCTTAAAGGGACCTGCTCTGGAGGCCATACGCAACCTTAAGATGAGCAAGACAGACTGTGATGCGCAGGACTATCTGGACATTCTGCAGAATGTGTTTGGTGGAACAGAGAAAATCACTGAACTCACTTACCAGCTGGAGCACTGCTACCAAAAGGCAGGAGAAAAGCTGTCAGATTTCATGAAGCGCCTGGATAAGATACTGCACAAGATGATCCTTAAGAAGGGGATTGATCCGCGGAAGGTGGATGAGGCCCATGTTCAAACAGGTGATGAGAGGATCTCAGCCCCTGGACCCCATCGCACTGGCGCTACGTACAAGACAGGACGGGAAGAGCCTGGAGTACCCTGACTTGATCCGAATAGTCAGAGAAGAAGAAGCTATGCTGGAGGAGAAGAAGAGGAGCCAACCAGTTGAGACGGTGAATCCTCCTCCAGTGATGGTCAGGACGGCCATGACCCTGGAAAGAGACTCAGAGGTGGATACCTTGAAGTCACAGATGTCCCAAGTGTTGGGGATACTGACCTCCCTGATGGAAAAGAAGTCAAGGGAACCAGAGAGGGAAAGTCCGAGGAAGGAGCTGTTTCCATACACCTCAGCGCCAGCATCCCTGGAAGATTGGGGGGATGTGATTTGTTTCAATTGTGGAGGAGCTGGCCATTACGCCAAAGTGTGTGCCAGCCCGAAGAAAAAAAAGATGAATAACCGCAAGCCGCCGGAAAACTTCAGCGGCCCTGGTGAAGGAGTCAACCGGGTGCCCATCATCTCCAGTGAGCTCCAAACTGAATGAGAAGCACATGAAAAGGGTGGAGAAGACCCCTCAGAAAAAACGCAAAGTTCCTCAGAAGGGACGCACCCCAAAGAAAGAGAGTAGTGTCCCTCAGCGGGTAGTTACACCCACCAAAAGGAGGGAGATCAATGCATACCAGGCCCAAGAGAGACTTAAGTCCAAAGAGAAATGGAGGAAAGAAAGCCAAAAGGGACAATGCAAAGATCAAAAGAAAGAGACCCCTACGAAGCGATATCCAGAGAAGCTGGTGGGTCCCTCCACGATAGTACCAGTTCAAGTGGAGGGGTGTCTACACAAGAGCCATATTGGATACTGGGGCGCAAGTGACCCTGTTGTACTGGGACTTTTATGACAAGCATTTAAGTCACCTACCCATCCAGAAGATTTAAGAGTTGTAGATATGGGGGATTGGGACAGAGAGTTTCCCTTATGATGGCTATCTGCCTATAAAACTGACTTTTGACCCGTCCATAGCCGGAAAGGCTGAAGTGTTCGACACCTTGGCTGTGGTGTGCCCCGACCGCCTGGAGCTAGCAAGAGTTCCCTGATAATAGGGACGAACACGGATCTGGTCCGAAGACTTCTGGCCCCTCTGACAAGAAGGAAAGACCCCACAGCCACTGAGATCCATCCAATGTTAAAGACAGCCTACCAACGGCTGATCCTGGAACAGAAGACCCCGGAAGAGGGGGTAGGGAAGGTCTGGAGGCTGGGAAGAAGGGGAATAGTGCTACAGCCCGGTGAAGTAACCTGCTTGAAAGCCACAGTGAAACTCACTTGGGAGCAGCCTGGTCCTTTTGTCATGTTGGAACCCGACCCAAGGGAAGAACATTCGGGCCTAGAAGTAGTCCCAGAAGTGGTCCCAGTGAGGGCCCTGAAGAAGGCGCATTGTAAAGTGCCTGTGAGCGTCAGAAATACCACGGATGGTCCCATGGAAATCCCAGCTAGGCTGTTACTGGGCCGAGTGAGCCCAGCTACCCAGTTACTTCGCCAGAAGTGGAGAAGACAGATGGAGAAAGTAATGTATGGGAGACAATTTCAATGGAGAATCCAAATCTGCCCAGGGCTTGGAAGGAGAGAGCCAAGGCCCAGTTGGCCAGGTGGGAAAGGATCTTTTCCCAAGACGAATTTGATGTGGGGTGTGCTAGGATTGCCACCCATCGGGTCCGCCTCCAGGAAGACTAACCTTTCAGGGAAAGGGTTAGGCGGGTTCTGTTAGACCTCAAAGACTTGAGGGAACAGCTCGCCGAGCTCAAGCGAACAGGGGTGATTCAAGAATCTAGAAGTCCCTATGCCTCCCCTATAGTGGTGGTCCGGAAGAAGAATGGATCACTGAGGCTGTGCATAGACTATAGGACCCTCAACAGGAGAACCATACCGGACCAGTATACCACTCCAAGGATAGAGGATGCCCTACAGAGCTTGTCTGGAGCCAAGTGGTTCAGTGTTATGGACCTCAAGAGCGGGTACTATCAGATCCCTATGCACCCAGAAGACAAAGAGAAGACGGCTTTCATAACCCCAGTGGGGTTCTTTGAAATTAACCGGATGCCTCAAGGTCTGTCTGGAGCTCCAGCCACCTTCCAACGCCTCATGGAGAAGACTGTGGGAAACATGAACCTCATAGAAGTCCTTGTATACTTGGATGACATCATTGTCTTCGGAAGAACCTTGGAAGAGCATGAGGAGAGACTGGAGAAAGTTTTGAAGAGACTGAGTGAGGAAGGACTCAAGCTCTCACCTGAAAAGTGCCAATTCTATCAGTCATCAGTCAACTATCTGGGGCATATAGTGTCTGAAGATGGGGTAGCCACAGACCCCGAAAAATTGGAGGCAGTCACCTCCTGGCCCAGGCCCACCACGGTAACGGAGCTCAGATCCTTTCTGGGGTTCTGTTCCTATTACAGGAGGTTTGTGGAGGGGTTTGCTCGGATAGCCAGGCCTCTGAATGAGCTGCTAAAGACGGAGGGGGAAGAGGATGACACAGGCCCCAGAAACCCAGGGGAGTCAGTCAAGGACCAGTGGAACGAGAAGTGTGAGAATGCCTTTCAGATGTTGAAGAAGACATTAACCACTGCCCCTGTCCTGGCCTACGCAGACCCTAAGAAGCCTTATGAACTTCATGTAGATGCCAGTCATGATGGTAGGGAGGAGTGCTGTACCAGGAGCATGAAGAGCAACTGAGGCCTGTTGCGTATGTGAGCAGAAGTCTGGCTCCCTCCGAAAAGAACTATCCTACCCATAAGTTGGAGTTCCTGGCCCTTAAGTGGGCGGTAGTTGACAAACTCAGAGACTATTTATATGGGGCGGAATTCACAGTGAAAACAGACAATAACCCCCTCACCTATCTCTTCACCACAGCAAAGTTGGATGCCACAGGACATAGGTGGCTGGCGGCGCTGTCCGCATTCGACTTCGGCCTAAAGTACAGACCTGGGGCTGGAAACTGAGATGCAGACGCTTTGTCTAGAAGATCTCACGTCCCCACTTGCAGTACAGAAGACTGGGCCCAAGTGGCACCTGACGGGGTGCGGGCCCTCTGTCAAGGGGCTGAACTTCAAGCCAGTGGTGGCCCAAGAGCAGAAGAGATAGGGGTTACCATAGTAGGAGTTCCCAAGCAATACTGTGGAGTAACCCAACTGGGGGAAGATAACTTACCAAGACTGTCTAAGAAGAAGCTGAGATCCGACCAGTTGGAAGACCCTATGGGGAGATTGGTCCTAGAGGCCCTGGAGAGTCAGGACCCGAATAGGCTCTCATGCCACCCTTCAAAGGAAGCTTGCCTGTTGAGGAGGGAGTGGGACAAGTTACAGGTGCATCAGGGAGTGGTCTACCGAAGGGGCCCCTCTGATGACCTAGAAGACAAATGGCAGCTGTTCTTGCCGGAGAAGTACAGAGAGACAGTCCTGGTTGCCCTGCACGACAACCATGGCCACCTAGGGGTGGAAAGGACTTTCCAACTCGTTAGGGACCGTTTCTATTGGCCCTGCATGAGGGCAGAAGTTGAAGAATACTGCCACTCATGTGCACGATGCATCCAGAGGAAGACGTTACCTCATCAAGCTGCCCCAATGGGCCATCTGCAAAGCCAAGGCCCACTTGACCTGGTATGCATTGATTTCCTCTGCCTCAAACCCGACCTGAGTGGACTAGGAAATGTTCTGGTAGTAACCGACCATTTCACCCGGTATGCCCAGGCCTTTCCAACCAAGGACCAGAAGGCTTCCACCGTGGCCAAAGTGCTGATGGAGAAATACTTTGTACATTATGGGCTACCACAACGGCTCCATTCAGATCAGGGAAGGGATTTTGAAAGTCGATTGATCCGGAAACTCCTGGATTCTTTGGGGATCAAGAAGACAAGGACTACCCCCTATCATCCCCAAGGTGATGCTCAGCCGGAGAGGTTCAACCAAACCCTGCTCAACATGCTGGGGACCCCAAGTAGTGAAAAGAAGCAGCATTGGAGCAACCACATAGCGGCAGTTGTGCATGCATACAATAGCACCACCAGTGATGCTACAGGATACTCATCCTATTGACTCATGTTCGGGAGAGAAGCAAGACTACCCGTAGATCTGGCCTTTGGCACTTCCATAGACCATTGTTCTGCTGCTTTCCACAAGGGATATGTCGATAGGCTTAGACGCAATTTGAAATTGGCCTATGAACAGGCCCAGGCGGCCTCCGAGCAAAGGGGGGCCCGCAACAAGAAACATTTTTGACTTAAAGGTTAGGATCCAAGATCTACAACCTTGAGATAGAGTGTTGTTGCGAAATTTGGGGATCCCTGGAAAACACAAGCTTGCAGACAGATGGAGACCTGAACCTTATGTTGTTTGCAAAAGACTGCCGGGCCTACCCGTCTACAGACTTAAACCAGAAGGAAAGGTGGGGCCACTGAAGACCTGGCACCGGAACCACCTACTCCCACTAGCTGAGGCGGTTCGGGTACCCCCTATGATGGATTCCCCTGAACCAACGTCCATTACGGACACTCCTAGACCAAACACTCGGTCTCAGACCCCTCGAACCGAGGATACAGAATACTCGGAGATAAGTGAAGATGAGGGAGAAGAACTTGGTTGGCTTTGGCCTTCCCAGGCCCCGGCAACTTCAGCTATTGATCTTCCACCTGACGAAGATACCGAAGATCAAACACTGAATGCAGAAGCTACGGAGTTCATCCCGTCCAGTCCTTGGTCAGATGCTTGGGAGAGTGCCTGTGAGTTACTCCCAGAGGAAGATCCAAGGGAAGCCATGTACCTCCCTGCTCGGGAATCCAGGGCTCCCGAACCAGAGGAAATTCCTAAGTCAGTTACAGAAGAAAGACCTGTTTCAACAGAAAGTCCCAGAGGACAGAGGAAGCGAAGAGCCATAAAACCTCCCAGGAGATTAACCTACCCACAAATGGGGAGAAGTGCTGAAGACACTGTGGTCACTGCCAGAAGGAGTATGGAAGATTCTGACCCTCCCACTGTTCATTTGGTGGGAGGCAACCCCAAATCACTCTCTGGCACAGTTAGACAGGATACTGATGATAGTGTGTCCTGTGGGCAGGGGAGTTCACTACCTTGGTTTTGGTGAGAATTTCCTCTGCCAACATCATATGAAACTTTGATTGATGTTGTACGTTCTGTAATTTAAGGTTATGTTATCTTTGGGGACCAAAGAGTTTAAGTGGGGGGAGTGTGTAGCGGGGTCTCCTTTAAAGCCCCGGAACTACGTTACCCAGAACCCCATCCGGCCTCAGGGTGAAAGTTTCCACCGCAGAGACTCATGGGAGGGGCTATTTAAGGAAGAGGGGAGGCGGAGCTCGGCCTCTTTGGGACACCGTGCTGCAAGCAACCAGTCTTCCTGTGCGGATCTGCTGCGGTGCAAGGCCCGAAGCCTGGGGCCTTGCGTGACTTCCGAAGAGCCTTCCACCCCACTGCGGAGCCTGGGTGGATCCTGTCTTGTCGAGTGAGGACATCAGTTGGATCGGGGACTCGATCGTGGCAGACGCTGTGTGCGGATACACAGCGGGTGGAGGTCCCGGACTGGGATCGCGTCCGGAGTGGTGAGCGGGGCACCTGCCCAGACCAATAGACTGTGTCGTGTTCAGGCCTATAGAACTGCATAGGCCCACAGTTCGTTTATCTGCTGTTCCACGGGGGGGGGGGGGGACCGGTAGCAGGACAGAGTTGAAGTGTCCCCCTCCCAGTATAGTTGTTCCAAGTTACTGCCGTTGTGGATTACAAACTATAATTTCATCAAGTGCACCACCGAAAGCTGGCATGCGAAGAAATCCTTATAGGAAGTGACTGAGATTTACTCCATGTCAGGCCTGACTCAGGTGGGGAGATAGTATATTGTTTAATGCGCCATAGGGCGCGCACACCATAATAGCTACGCGTGGTGTAGTACTGCGCAGTGCCATTATAGTGTGCTGAATTGATGGCTGCAGGGCTCTGCAAGCCAGTTGCATGTGTGATGTTATACCTATGCTATTTACTATAAGAGTAAAACTGTTATAATCAATCTCTCGCCTTAGTGTGTTGTCTTACTGCTTAGAGATTAATTCATGCAATACAATTGAATGTGGTATAAGTATAGCCCTAGACTAACTGTGCCAGCGGGGGTCGAGTAAGATTGCCAGGGGTTGGCGGTACTGCACACAGGGCCCGAAAACAAACCAGCGGCTCTCTTAACTGGGGGTAGGTAGCGCTACATATATATTTTTTGGGGATATTTATTATAGCAAAAAGTAAAAAATATTGCTTCTTTTTCAAAATTGTCGCTCTTTTTTTGTTTATAGCGCAAAAAATAAAAACCGCAGAGGTGATCAAATACCACCAAAAGAAATCTCCATTTGTGGAGAAAAAAGGACATCAATTTTGTTTGGGTGCCATGTCGCACGACCACGCAATTGTCAGTTAAAGCGACGCAGTGCGGAATCGCCAAAAAGTGCTCTGGTCAGGAAGGGGATAAATTCTTCCGGGGGCCGAAGTGGTTAATGACATCACCCAGGATTCCCAGCTGGTTTGCTTACAGTAGTGTAACTGCCGCTTAATGACAGGTCCCCTGTGGTTGGGTCACAAGCATAAGCTGGTTTACCAACACTTTAGCCAATCATAAAAAAAAAAAAAGAATAAATATACATTATATTGTGCAGTTAGACAGTACTGAAAACCAGAGACATTTCCCAGAATACAGTCACTGAAATCATTGACTTCTGGAAACCGCAAACTCCCTCTGTGATTTACTAATTGAACCGTGTCATTCCCTCTGCGGCACATATGGGCCAACATACCTAAAACAAATCACTTAGTCAGGTTGAAAAATGACACATGTCTATCGAGATAAAAAGGAACAAAAAAAAGACGGTGCATTAACCGTGATGACAGATGTTACAGGAGGTTGTGTTCTAGAGCGCGCTTCGCTTGGGGCTTTGGACGGGGGGAGCCAAAGAAAAGAAAGAAAGAAAGAAAGAAAGAAAGAAAAAAGAAGGAAAAAAGAAGGAAAAAAGAAGGAAAGGAAAGAAAGAAAAGAAAGAAAGAAAAGAAAGAAAGAAAAATAACAAAAATAAATAAAAATAAAATTACTTTGATGGAGTTAGTATAATAGAGTTCTTCAGGTCTCAGCAGGACATCTGGGGTCTTCTAGAGCAGTTGTTCTCAACCTCAGTCCTCAAGTACCCCCAAACAGGTCATGTTATGGGAATTTTTCTTAGATAAAATAGCTGTCCAAAATACCAAGCCATTGACTCTGATTTAAAGCACCTGTGCAAGATAAAAGGAAAACCTGCAAAACATGGCCTGTTGGGTAAGGTGACCAGATTTTTAAAATGAAATCCGGGGACATATAATTTTCTTTTTACTAGTAATGGCGGCAATCAGCGACTCTCTGTCCATCGCCGCTGCCGCCCGCCTCACAGCCTATCAAATATTACTCTCCGGGCCCCAGCTACTACTGGGTGGGGAGCGGAGGAAGATCACTCCACCAGGGAAGGCAAGGAGATAAGCAGGCAGGCGGCTGACCGGGACTTGAGCCAAGGCAGAAGAACATGCGAGCGGAGCTAAATGGGCATGCACCCAAAACTGAAGAAATATTCCCTCCGCTCCGACCAGCACATGATCATCAGAAATGAGCACAGATAATGGAAAAATATAGACCCCCCTAAGCTAGTAGGAGTGGCGGAGCGGTGTGTGTAATTCAGAATTTTTTTTCTTTTAATCCTGCACTGACTGTCTTTGAAATTGCCCCAGCCCCTGTTCATATCCAATCCGGGGACAAAACCGGGGACAGACTTGGTCCGGGGACAGTGTCCTCAATCCGGGGACTGTCCCCGGAAACCGGGGATGTCTGGTCAACCTACTGTTGGGGGTACTTGAGGACTGAGGTTGAGAACCACTGTTCTGGAGAACAACTTAAGCGAAGTTCAGCCGCCTTGGCCCGCACTGAGCCAGTAATCCCCCCTTCCATTCCCAGGTAGGGTGACCACGTGTCCCAGATTGCCCGGGACAGTCCCGCATTTTGCAGGTCTGTCCCGGGCACCTTTATTCCAGGATAATACAGTGTCCAGGAATGAAACTGACACAGCCACCCCCCGGGCCAATCTGATGCCCCCAAAAAAGTCCACCACATCACTGCTTTACTCACTGACAGTACTTGTCCTGGCCGGGAATGCCTGGAGGAGCACAATCCCCGCCCCCTGTTTGTGATTGGAGAAATCATAAATCCCGCCACTTGAGTCTAATCACTGTGCTGTGATTCGTTACACTGTGCTGTGATTCGTTATATAACAAGCTGATTTTTGGGAAGGGGGGTGTCCCTGAATTGTAGTTTGGAAATGTGGTCACCCTATTCCCAGGCCATTTTTCAGTTCTTAATGCAGTGATGGTTTGACCGACAATTACTTTAACCACTTAACGACTGCCCACTGTAAATATACGTCGGCAGAATGGCACCAACAGGCAGAATCACGTACATATACGTGATTGCCTTTGTATAGTTGGGGGGTCCGATCGGACCCCCCTTCTTTACAGTGGGTGGTCGTTTTACCTTCGGGAGCGATCAGGCATGAGGGGACGGCCGTTCGATTCCGGCCCCCCCCCTCTCGATCGCTCCCGGCGAATGAGAGAGCTTCCCCTGCCTGTGTACTGTTTACACAGGCAGGAGGAAGTGATGTCATCTCTCCTGCGGCGCTCACATATACCGAGCGCCGTACAGGAGAAGATGCAGGTTAGTGCACAAAACAGCACACTGACACCAGGACACATAGGCACATAAATCGCCCCCCCCCAGGCCCCCCCAGATCACCCCCCAGCCCCTAGTCACAGTGTCACTGATTGCAGTGACCATTTATTTAGTGATCACTGCAATCAGTGACATTTGTGACTGTAAAAGTGTCACTACATTTAGTTTTAGGTCCAGTGTAGCCCCCTAACCCCCCCTAATAAAGGTTTAACCCCCTGATCACCCCCCAGATAACCCTTTCACCCCCTATCACCACTGTCGCTAAGCGATCATTTTTCTGATCGCTGTCTTAGCGTCGGTGATGCAGATCGGTAGCCAGTAATTTTTTTTAGGTTCGCCGCAGGTTTTTATAGCGTCAGGTACCCCGATATAATACCTAATAAAGGTTTTAACCCCCTGATTGCCCCTAGTTAACCCTTTCACCAGTGATCATCATATAAGTGTTACGGGTGACGCTGGTTAGTTAGTTTGCTTTTTATAGTGTCAGGGCACCCGCCGTATATAACCCAATAAAGGTTTAACCCCCTGATCGCCCGGCGGGTGATATCAATTAGGTTTTAGCATCAGAGAGGGTCTGCGTCACACCCCAGGCAGCGTCAGGTTAGTGCCAGTAGCGCTAACACCCACGCGTTAAGCATACACCCCCCTTAGTGGTATAGTATCTGAACAGATCAATATCTGATCTGATCAGATCTATACTAGCGTCCCAAGCAGTTTAGGGTTCCCAAAAACGCAGTGTTAGCGGGATCAGCCCAGATACCTGCTGGCACCTGCGTTTTGCCCCTCCGTCCAGCCCAGGCCACCCAAGTGCAGTATTGATCGATCACTGTCACTTGCAAAACACAACACACATAACTGCAGCGTTCGCAGAGACAGGCCTGATCCCTGCGACTCCAGTGCTGTAGGTGGTGATTTCACCACCACAGTTAAAAAAAAAGAAGCATATATGCCGAAGCATGGGGGCAGCAGGGGCGGAGGAGTGATTTTGCTCCTAATGCCGCGTACATACAGTCGAAATTCCGACGGAGGCTTGCCCGTGGAAAAGTCCGACCATGTGTGTGTGGCATAACTTTTTTGCGGGAGGATGCCCGCATGCTTCGGCATATATAAATGGTGCATGTATGCCCATCATTAGAAGTGGGTGGATGAAGGGCGGTATTCTAATGGTGGGCATACCCACCGATCAATCTTTTTTTTTCGTTCAGCCAACAGGCTGCATGAAAAAAAAGATTACAATACATGTCCAACAAGGACCAGCAACGTACTGGTATGTTGCTGGACTTTGAATGTTTATACCAGAATGATGCCTGTGGGTTTAGGTATCATCTTGGTATCATTCTTTTCAGCCTGTGGCCGGCTTTCATGTAAAAGCAATCCTAGTGGCTAATTAGCCTCTGGACTGCTTTTACAAGCAGTGCGAGGGAATGTCCCCCCCCGGATATAAAAAGCGCCTTTGGGAAATTGGGAAAGCATTTTATCACACCGATCTTGGTGTGGTCAGATGCTTTGAGGGCAGAGGAAAGATCTAGGGTCTAGAAGACCCCAGTTTTTTCAAAAAAGAGTACCTGTCATTACCTATTGCTATCATAGGGGATATTTGCATTCCCTGAGATAACAATAAAAATGATAAAAAAAAAAAAAATATGGAAGAAACAGTTTAAAAATAAAATAAAAAAGCAAAATTAATAATAAAAAAAAAAAAAAAAAAAAAAGCACCCCTGTCCTGCCCTGCTTATGCCCAATGGCGAACGCAAGCATCGGTCTGGCGTCATATGTAAACAGAAATTGCACCATGCATGTGAGGTATCACAGCGAAGGTCAGATCAAGGGCAGTAATTTTAGCAGTAGACCTCCTCTGTAAATCTAACGGCGTAACCTGTAAAGGCTTTTAAAGGCTTTTAAAAATGTATGTAGTTTGTCGCCAATGCGCGTTTGTGCGAAATTTTAAAGCTTGTCGTGTTTGGTATCTATGTACTCGGCCTAAGATCATCTTTTTTATTTCATCAAACATTTGGGCAATATAGTGTGTTTTAGTGCATTAAAATTAAAAAAAGTGTATTTTTTCCCCAAAAAATGCGTTTGAAAAATCGCTGCGCAAATACTGTGTAGAAAAAAAAATTGCAACACCCACCATTTTAATCTGTAGGGCCTTTGCTTTAAAAATATATATAATGTTTGGGGGTTCAACATAATTTTCTTGCAAAAAAAATAAATGTTTTCATGTAAACAAAAAGTGTGAAAAAGGGCTTTGCCTTCAAGTGGTTAGAAGAGTGGATGTAAGCTTCCTAATGTTGTGTATAAAATGCCAGAACAGTTCAAAACCCCCCCAAATGACCTCCATTTTGGAAAGTAGACACCCCAAGCTATATACTGAGAGGCATGTCGAGTCCATGGAATATTTTATATGTTGACACAAGTTGCGGAAAATAGACAATTTATTTTTTTATTTAATTTTTTTTGCACAAAGTTGTCACTAAATGATATATTGCTCAAACATGCCATGGGCATATGTGGAATTACACCCCAAAATACATTCTGCTGCTTCTCCTGAGTACGGGAATACCACATGTGTGAGACTTTTTGGGAGCCTAGCCGCGTACGGGATCCCAAAAACCAATCACCGCCTTCAGGCTTTCTAAGGGTGTAAATTTTTGATTTCACTTCTCACTGCCTATCACGGTTTCGGAGGCCATGCAATGCCCAGATGGCACAAAACCCCCCCAAATGACCCCATTTTGGAAAGTAGACACCCCAAGCTATTTGCTGAGAGGTATGGTGAGTATTTTGCAGATCTCGCTTTTTGTCACAAAGTTTTGAAAATTAAAAAAAATAAAAAATATTTTTTTCTTCATTTTCAAAAACAAATGAGAGCTGTAAAATACTCACCATGCCTCTCAGCAATTTCCTTGGGGTGTCTACTTTCCAAAATGGGGTAATTTGGGGGGGTTTTGTGCTATTTTGGCATTTTATGGCCTTCGAAACTGGGATAGGTAGTGAGGAGTGAAATCAAAAATTTGTGCCTAGAAATCCTGAAGGCGGTGCTTGGTTTTCGGGGTCCCGTACGCGGCTAGGCTCCCAAAAAGTCCCACACATGTGGTATCCCCGTACTCAGGAGAAGCAGCAAAATTTATTTTGGGGTGTAATTCCATATATAACCATGGCATGTGTGAGCAATATATCATTTAGTGACAACTTTTTGTAATTTTCATTTTTTTGTCATTATTCAATCACTTGGGACAAAAAAAATAAAAATTCAATGGGCTCAACAGGCCTCTCAGGAATTTCCTTGGGGTGTCTACTTTCTAAAATGGGGTCATTTGGGGGGGTTTTGTGCTATTTTGGCATTTTATGGCCTTCAAAACTGTGATAGGTAGTGAGGAGTGAAATCAAAAATTTGCGCCCTTAGAAATCCTGAAGGCGGTGCTTGGTTTTCGGGGGCCCGCGTACCCAACTTTTTGTAATTTTTTTTTTTTTTTTTTAGTTATTATTCAGTCACTTGCGACAAAAAAAAAATAATATTCAATGGGCTCAACATGCCTCTCAGCAATTTCCTTGGGGTGTCTACTTTCCAAAATTGGGTAATTTGGGGGGGTTTTGTACTGCCCTGCCATTTTAGAACCTCAAGAAATGAGATAGGCAGTCATAAATTAAAAGCTGTGTAAATTCCAGAAAATGTACCCTAGTTTGTAGACGCTATAACTTTTGCGCAAACCAATAAATATACGCTTATTGACATTTTTTTTACTAAAGACATGTGGCTGAATACATTTTGGCCTAAATGTATGACTAAAAATAGGATTTTTGTACTCACCGTAAAATCCGTTTCTCTGGCATCCATGGACTGACACAGCGTGTCTTATACACCTTTACACGTAGGTTATGTCCCTGCTTGCAGGAGAAGACCTAGGCAGAAAGTGAGATGTTATACATACATTCTAAACAGCCAGAGCTGAACAGCCCCGCCCAGGGGGGCGGTCCCTCCGGACATAACCCTCCCACTGCAGTCAGCAGACCTCAGTTCGTAACAAAGCAGTACAAACTTAAAAAGAAGGGTGGGTGCTGTGTCAGTCCATGGATGCCAGAGAAACGGATTTTACGGTGAGTACAAAAATCCTATTTTCTCTTGTCATCCATGGACTGACACAGCGTGTCTTATACACCTTTACACGTGGGATGTCCCAAAGCAGTGTCAAGAGGGATGGGAGCAGTATAAATGGAAAACCAAAAACTTCACTCCAAACAAGGCAGAGCTCCTCAACGGAGGAGTTGCAACATCAAACAGCGGCCTGCAACACCTTGCGGCCGAAGGAAGCATCCGAAGATGCAGCCACATCAACCTTATAAAACTTAGAAAAGGTATGAACAGACGACCAGGTCGCCGCCTTGCACACTTGTGCAACCGACGCTTGATGTTGGAAAGCCCAGGAAGCACCAATTGCCCTGGTGGAATGTGCCGTAACCGGAAAGGGAGGCGCCCGCCCCTTGAGAGCATAAGCTTGAATGACGGTTTGTCTGATCCACCTAGAAATGGTGGCAGACGAAACCGCTTGGCCCTGTTTTGGACCAGAGACAGCCACAAATAGTGAGTCAGACTTCCGAATAGAAGCAGTAGCAGACAGGTACACCCGCAAGGCTCGTACCACATCCAAAGTGTGTAGCGCAAACTCTCTGGGATGCGATGGGTGAGGACACAAGGACGGGAGGACAATGTCCTTGTTTAAGTGGAAGGCCGAGACCACCTTTGGCAGAAAGGAAGGTCGCGGACGTAACACCGCCCTATCCTTATGGATGATCAAAAAGGGCGACTTGCAGGACAAGGCCGCCAATTCAGACACTTGTCTAATGGAAGTAATGGCCACCAAGAAGGCCACCTTCTGAGACAAAGTCAAGAGGGGAATATCTCTAATATTTTCAAAGGGAGGTTCCTGGAGGACCGAGAGCACCAAATTCAGATCCCACGGGGGGAGAGGAGGCTTGACAGGGGGGAGCACATGGCGAACCCCCTGCACAAAGGTGCTAACCAAGGGATGACCCACCAGCGGTCGCTGAAAGAAGATGGCCAAGGCCGAAATCTGACCCTTAATGGTACTCAAAGCAAGCTTTTGGGTCACGCCACGCTGCAGAAAATGCAGGATTCTGGGAACGGAATACGTTCGTGGGCGCCAGTCCAGCTCTTCGCACATGGCGATGTAAGCTCTCCAAGTACGGTGATAGATCCTTCTGGAGGAAGACTTCCGTGCCCTTAACATGGTCGAAATGACCGAATCCGAGAGACCTCGGTCTCTCAACATCTGGCTTTCAATAACCATGCCGTTAAAACCAGAGACTGTAAAGCAGGATGAAATATAGGACCATGAGACAGAAGGTCCCCCCGTATCGGTAACCGCCAGGGAACGTCTGCGACGAGACGTACCAGATCGGCGTACCAGTGACGCCGAGGCCAATCCGGAGCAATGAGGATCACCGGAATTCCCTCGGTCGCTACCCTGTGGAGCAGGCGAGGGAGCAACTGCAGCGGAGGATAAACGTATATCAGGCGATACTGACCCCATGGGGCCACCAACGCATCCGAGGCATCCGCCCAGGGATCCCTGGATCTGGCCACAACCTCGACACCTTGCGATTGAGTCGAGAAGCCATCAGGTCCACATCCGGCGTGCCCCACCGTCTGCAAAGGAGTTGAAAGACCTCCGGGTGCAAGGACCACTCCCCCTGGTCCAGCGTCTGGCGACTTAGATAGTCCGCCTGCCAATTGTCTACGCCCGGAATGTAGACGGCCGACAGAGCCGGCACGCTTCTTTTGGCCCACCTCAGGATGCGGGCCCTGTAGTTTCTCCGACCATGAGGAGAGGCACAGTCTGATTGCCCGTATCTCCAGCACATTGATCGGTAAGAGGGCTTCGTCCGGAGTCCAAAGCCCTTGGGCCGACAGGACTCCCCAGACTCCCCCCCAGCCCGTCAGGCTGGCGTCCGTCGTGATCACCGTCCATTGGATGGGGAGGAACGACTTCCCGGACCGAAGAGCTGGGGACCTCAACCACCACGTCAGGGACGCCCTGACCAGGTGACTCACCTGGATCTGAAGATCCAAGGACAACTGGGATTTGTCCCAAGTGGACAAGATCTCTTTCTGTAAAGCCCTGGTGTGCGCTTGGGCATAAGGAACGGCCTCGAAGGAGGCCACCATGAGTCCCAGGACTATCATGCAAAAGCGGATTGACGACCATTTTCGGGACGTCAGCACCCGTACTGCAGACTGAAGTGTCAGTAGTTTGTCTGGAGGTAGGAAGACTCTTGCCTCCAAGGAGTCCAGAATCAGACCTAGATACTCCAGACGCTGAGTCGGGACTAGAACCGACTTCTGAACATTCAGGAGCCACCCAAACTCCCTGAGGGTCTGACTGACGATAGTCACACTTTCTTCCAATTCTGAGCCACTGTCTGCTCTTAGAAGGAAATCGTCCAGATAGCCCACGATAGCAATGCCTCGCTGTCTCAGCAAAGCTAGGACCGGAGCAAGCACCTTGGTGAACACCCTCTAGGACCGGAGCAAGCACCTTGGTGAACACCCTCGGTGCCGAGGCCAGGCCGAAGGGAAGAGCCACAAATTGATAGTGGACTTCGCCGACCGCAAAGCGCAGAAACTTCTGGTGGCTTGCGCAGATCGGAACATGCAAGTAGGCGTCCTTGATGTCCAAGGATGCCAGAAAATCCCCTTGACGGAGTGTAGCGACCACCGTGCGAATGGATTCCATGCGGAACTTTTGCACCTTCACGAAGGCATTCAGGGCCTTGAGGTCCAGGATCGGCCGAACCCTGTCCTTTTTTGGAACAACAAACAGATTTGAGTAGAACCCCTGAAACCTCTCCTGGGACGGAACCGGCACAATTACTCCGGACCCGATCAAATCCTGTACAGCCCCCAAGAGGGCTGCCCGACAGGCAGGAAGGAGAGGGAGATTTGAGGGAAAGAATCTGTCTGGGGGCCAGGAGCGGAACTCTATTCTGTATCCTGAGGTGACCACCTCGCACACCCACCGGTCGGAGATCCAGGAGGTCCACCGATCCGTGAACCTGCGAAGTCGTCCCCCCACCCCAGAGACGGGCGGGGGCAAGACTTCACGCGGAGGCGGGCTTGGGAGCCGGCTTGTTCGGCTTACGCACCCAGGGGCGCTTGTGCCCGCCAGCCGCACTGTTGTCAGTCTGGGATGGCTTACCCGTGGACTCTGACGGACGAAAAAAAAACCTTTTTTGCTGGAAAGGAAGGACCCGGTTTACGTCGGGCCTCCTTACCCTTGATAGTTTGAGGAAGGGGAGTGCTTTTACCTCCCGTGACATCCTTGATGATGTCATCCAGAGCAGCACCAAAAGGTCTACCACCCTTAAAAGGTAGATCCGTCAGGAGCTTCTTAGAGGCTAGGTCAGCAGACCAGCATTTCAACCAGATGAGACGACACAATACCACCGCCGAGACAGAGGCCCTGGATATTAAAGGGGCCGCGTCCAACGTGGCGTCGCACACATATATCAGACCCTGCACCATCTGGTGGGCCAGAGCAATAGTGTCTGGAGGAAGGTTATACTTCTGCAGTTTGGTGCAAAATTTTTGCCCATTCCGTGAGTGTCTGAGACACAAGGGTCGCCGCTACTACGGGCCGTAGGGCGGATCCCAACAAGGCGAACATGGCTCTACTCACCACTTCTGACCTCCTGTCAGTGGGGTCCTGAAACGCAGGAGTCCCCTCCATCGGGAGAGTGGTGGCCTTGTTTAAACGGGCGACTGGAGGGTCGACCACCGGGGGAGAAGCCCACTTTTTAAGCAGGGCGTCTTCAAAGGGGTATCTAATAGACAAAACGCCGCGGGACCATAAAAGTCTTCTGCGGCTTTTCCCAGACCTGGTCAATGAGCTGGTCAAAGAAAGGTACATATGGAAAAACCTTTTTAGAAGGCTTGGTCTTAAAAGAACCAAAGGAGACTGTATCCGCCTGAGGTTCTGCGGTCGCAGCATCTAGCTTGAGAGTGTCCCTCACAGCATCAATGAGTTCACTAACAAGCGCCCTGTCATTTACAGACTCAGAACTGGAGTCTTCCTCACAAGGAATGTCCTGTTCAAAACCATCCAAATATTCAGAGCTAGGGTCCTGAGCAGCAATAACTAGGCCCATATCTGAAGCAGAGCACTCCCCTTGTGGAGATAAAGTGGGGAGAGGGCGCTTTTTTGCTCCCTTGTGCTCACACACAGCTTCCATCCTGGTCAGAAATGATTCCAGGACTGCCGACAACTGGTCCATAGGGACCGCAGGTGCTGGAGCACTGGCTGCTGCCTCTGGCATGTTAGGGGAAGCTGGTGACTCTGACTCCATAATGTCCCTCTCAGACCACCCACAGGCCGTGCCGACTGAAGTAGGGGAATGCCCAGGGAACCCACCAACCTGACCAGGACCGCTCGGTTCCGCCGCTCTGTCTCACTGCGCCGCGCTGTTCAGCGTGAGTGAGCTGAGAGGAGAGAGTGTGAGGAGATTCGCGCCGTTCCCAGCGGCGCTAGAGGCCAAACTAGTGTCAGAAAAGACGTGCGGCTACAAGAAAATGGCCGCCGCTATGTGCTCCGGCGGGCCCCGCAAGATGGCCGCCAATGTAAAAATCAGCACACACACAAAACATGGCGCCGAACGGCGCCCAGGCCCCTCACCTCCAAAAACAAAACAGCCCCAGCGAATGCAGAGCAGCATGAGCCCCCCCCCCAGGACAGTATGGCCCCCAGGCACCCCCCATAGTACAGCGCCAGCACTAGTGAACAGAGAGTGACATTAAAAACACAGGGGGAGACAGGGAAATCCCCCCACACAAGAAACACACAGCATGTACTCACCTGCAGCCAGGAGAGACTACTTACCCGTCCCCTGAGGGACCCGCTGGTGTGTTTCTGACAGAACTATCACAGTGCGGTACTGAGTAGCTGTCGGCCCGGTCCACCGCGAAAGATACAGCCGGACTGTTCTATCTTGAGAGGACCGCGGAGCTGGAAGCCCACCGGCCACCCCTGGAGTCGTGGGGCATGTCGTGAACTGAGTCTCACGCACACAAGGCGAGGATCAGCACGCTCGATGGTCGGACAGGGAAGACTACGAGGATATCTTGTACCCAACCTGTTGCCCAGCCGACAGTTGATAGAAGATCTCAAAAAAAAAAAAAATAGGAAAAAAATTCCCAAATGAATAAAAATAGGTCAGGAGACTGGCTCCTGAAAGAGCCACGTCTTCTCCTTCTGCTAGGCAGAAAAAAACTGAGGTCTGCTGACTGCAGTGGGAGGGTTATGTCCGGAGGGACCGCCCCCCTGGGCGGGGCTGTTCAGCTCTGGCTGTTTAGAATGTATGTATAACATCTCACATTCTGCCTAGGTCTTCTCCTGCAAGCAGGGACATAACCCACGTGTAAAGGTGTATAAGACACACTGTGTCAGTCCATGGATGACAAGAGAAATTGAGTTTATTCGATTTTTCTTATAACAAAAAGAAAATATCATTTTTTTTCAAAATTTTTGGTCTTTTTCCGTTTATATCGCAAAAAATAAAAATCGCAGAGGCAATCAAATACCATTAAAAGAAAGCTCTATTTGTGGGAAGAAAAGGACGCAAATTTTGTTTCGGTACAACATTGCATGTCCGCACAATTTCCAGATAAAGCAGCGCAGTGCAAAATTCTGAAAACAGCTCTGGTCCTTTAGCTACAAAATGGTCCGGGGCTTAAGTGGTTAAAGCGGAGGTTCCGTGTCCAATCGTTTTTTTTTTATATTTTGTCATTCATTTATTTTTTCTATTCTAAAAGAATACTCACTGTTCTGTTGTCTTTAACCATCCGCTGTCCGATTTTATATATAAGAATAACTTATATAAAACGAAGAAGGACGTTTCCATTTTGCTTGTGGGCACTATGAAGCCCACAAGCACTAATTTCCTTGATGCGGTGAATGCTGGGAGCAGCATTCACCGCTCGATCCCGCGCATGCTCGGTCTTTACTGCGAGCAGCGCCGTAAACATCAGGGTTGCCATCACAACGGGCGGCAACGTTGAAAGTTACTGCCCCGTTGTGATGTCAACCAAACCACGATCTTGCGAGATTTCACGGCGGCGTTCCGCACAGACTCCTGGGAAGCCTGACACTTGGCTCCCAGGAGACAGTGCGGCGCCGGGGAAAGGCAATAGACACGCCTACTCCCGCAGGAGTAGAAGACAGGAAGTGCCACAATATACAGCTATAATACGGTTATTAGAGCACTAACATTTTTTTTTTGCTCATTTGAACATCAGTACAATGCACTGATGGGGATAACATTAGGTTAAGAATGTGTGTGAACCTCCGATTTAACCTATAGGTAAGCCTACATTAAGGCTTACCTGTAGGTGCTTGAAATATCTCTTAAACCTACACGGTCTAGGAGATATTTGCAATGTCCCCTAACGATGCCTGCTACTGCGCATGCGCCGTCTTGAAAGGGCACGCTGTGCCGTTTCAAGCTGGGGTCACGCCGTGACTGGCGGCTCCCACGCGCAAGCACGGGAGTGACGTCACGCGACTCCGGCCAGTCACAGAGCCGGAGTTCGCGGCCCTGGAAGGAAGAGGGGTGAAGAATGGACGCTCGCTGCCAGCGAGGAAGACGGGGACATCGCGGGCTTCTCCTGCAGGCAAGTGTCACATAATGGGCTACTATGCGATGCATAGTAGCCCATTATGCTTTACCTTTGCAGAGAAACAAAGAGGAAGTAAAACCCATCAGGGTTTACTTCCTCTTTATTGCAGGGATGGTTTGACCGACAATTACCGTATATACTCGAGTATAAGTCAAGTTTTTCAGCCCATTTTTTAGGGCTGAAAGTACACCCCTCGGTTTATACTCGAGTCAGTACCTGAAAATATTCTTATACTGCGGCCGGCGTCCATTGTTTAAATATCGCGCCTTTCTCCTGGTCCCTTGTGTTTGCCGGAAACGCCTATCACAGAAGGGACCAGGAGAAAGGCGCGATATTTAAACAATGGACGCCGGCCGCAGTATAAGAAGATTTTCAGGTACACTCGGGCACAGGGAGGCTGCAATGGACACAGTGAGGTTGGGCACAGTAAGCTGGCAATGGGCACAGTAAGGTTGGGCAATGGGCACATTTCCCTCCCTAGGCTTATACTCGAGTCAATACGTTTTCCCAGTTTATTGGGGTAATATTATTAGGTACCTCTGCTTATACTCGGGTCGGCTTATACTCTAGTATATATATATATATATATATATATATATATATATATATATATATATATATATATATACACGGTACTCCGTTCTTAATGCAGTGATGGTTTGACCGACAATTAGTCCGCCATGTAACGCTACACCCAAATAGAGATTTATTTTGGTGGTATTTAATAATTGCTGTTTTTTTTTTTTTTTTTACTATAATAAAGAGAAAAAAAGACCAAAAATTTGGAAAAAAAAAAAACTGCTCCTCTTAAAATTACCCTTTTGTTGGAAAGTGGACACCCCAAGGTGATCTAATTTTTCCCCCACATTTTTTTGGAAATGAAGAAACATGCCGGTACTGAGGGGGTCATTCATGGAGCTTGAGAATGGGGAACTGGATACATTTAAGTTGATCTTTACCCTCCCACCCCCCTCACTTTTATTTTAACCCCCCCATTTTTTAAACCCCTGCTCACCCTCCCCCCCTTTTTTTTTAAATCCCTGCTTACTAGGGGATGTGTTCTGTAAAGTTCAGATACTCACCATATCCAGCGCTGTCCTGCAGAATCCTCTTGTCAGGGAACCAACAGCAGAAGAAGGGCTCTAGGACCCAGCATCTTTACCAGCACTTAAGACAGAAGAAAGACTTTAGGACCCAGCATCGCTGGTAGGGGAAGGACTTTAGGACCCAGCATCTCTACGAGCAGGCCACATGGGCTTATATAAGGAAGTCTGCTAGTGTCTGCATTTGCTGGTTGATCTTTGGCTCCTCCAGTGTGTTATCTCCAGTGTTGTAACTAACGCCGCCGTTTAAATAAACGGCGTTAGGTAACGTAGCCACTTTTTGGGGTAACGAGTAATCTAACCGATTACTCATCCCCTCATGGCACCGCCGTTCCCATTACTTGGGCGGCGTTACCCTAATTACATCTACTCGCCGCAGCGAGTAGATGTAATGTAACATTAACTAACTGCAAGCCGCCGTCTGCCTACCTGATCAGCGTGTCATGCAGACAGACGGCGGCCATTGCAGTGTTCAAAAGCCGCGCCTCCCGAGTCCTCGTTGTCTGTGATAGGCGGAACACTCAATTTCACAGCAGGCAGTGTTCCGCCTATAATGGACATCCTCATCCTCTTCTGTGTTATGAGGATGAGCGGATGTCTGATAGGCGGAACACTGAATGCTGGGAAATTGAGTGTTCCACCTATCACAGACAAGGAGGACTGGAGGAGGCGCGGCTTTTGAATAATGGAATGGCTGCCGGGAGTCGGGACGCCGCCGATCTGAGGTACTGTACACGGGCACAGTGAAGCACGGGCACAGTGAGGCATTGGGCACAGTGAAGCACGGATTGGCCAAGCATGCACTGTGACCCCGCATGCTTGGCCAATCACAGCGCCGGCAGCTAGGAGAGCCATAATTGGCCACAGGCAGGTTGCCTGTGGCCAATTATAGCTCAGGGGGTTTAGCACACACCCCACACTATAAAAGGCCGCCAGCGCGGCGGCCTTGTGTAGTGTGTTCCGGCGCAGGGAAAGAGTTACATAGGCAGGGACAGTGTCAGTGCTATTTGTACCTCAAACTTGTGTGTAGGGAGAGAGAAGGATAGGCAGGGAGAGTGTCAGTGTCATATACTTTGATAAACCTTGTGTGCAGGGAGAGAGAAGGATAGGCAGGGGACAGTGTCAGTGTCACATTCTTTGCTAAACCTTGTGTGCAGGGAGAGAGAAGGATAGACAGGGAGAGTGTCAGTGTCATATACTTTGATAAACCTTGTGTGCAGGGAGAGAGAAGGATAGGCAGGGGACAGTGTCAGTGTCATTGTTGCTAAGCCTCCTGCACATTATACACCTGAAGTTAGCCTGTATTGCTGCTTTTTCCTGGTGTGTTACACCAACAGGCATTTGCAGCACTTACAGCGGGCGGAGTGTGCCTCCTGATCATATTACACCTGAAGTTAGCCTGTATTGCTGCTTTTTCCTGGTGTGTTACACCAACAGCCATTTGCAGCACTTACAGCGGGCGGAGTGTGCCTCCTGATCATATTACACCTGAAGTTAGCCTGTATTGCTGCTTTTTCCTGGTGTGTTACACCAACAGGCATTTGCAGCACTTACAGCGGGCGGAGTGTGCCTCCTGATCATATTACACCTGAAGTTAGCCTGTATTGCTGCTTTTTCCTGGTGTGTTACACCAACAGGCATTTGCAGCACTTACAGCGGGCGGAGTGTGCCTCCTGATCATATTACACCTGAAGTTAGCCTGTATTGCTGCTTTTTCCTGGTGTGTTACACCAACAGGCATTTGCAGCACTTACAGCGGGCGGAGTGTGCCTCCTGATCATATTACACCTGAAGTTAGCCTGTATTGCTGCTTTTTCCTGGTGTGTTACACCAACAGGCATTTGCAGCACTTACAGCGGGCAGAGTGTGCCTCCTGATCATATTACACCTGAAGTTAGCCTGTATTGCTGCTTTTTCCTGGTGTGTTACACCAACAGGCATTTGCAGCACTTACAGCGGGCAGAGTGTGCCTCCTGATCATATTACACCTGAAGTTAGCCTGTATTGCTGCGTTTTCCTGGTGTGTTACGCCAACAGGCATTTGCAGCACCTACAGCAGGCATAGTGTGATTCCTGCAAAATATACTCCTGAAGCTAGGTCTTATTGCTGGTTTTCCCATTTCCCTGCAGGCCATTAGAATGTCTGGAAGGCAAACAAGGAGAGGCAGTAAAAGAGGGCAAGCAGGCTCTGTGTCTAGAGACAACAGTGCTGGTCGTGGACGCGGTGCATCGCCATCAGCACGTGGCCATGGGACACGCTTTTTGGCAGCTGGACGTGTTGAGCCGCATCATGCCGAAGACTTGGTAGAGTGGATGACCAAGCCCTCCTCATCCTCTCTCACCCAGGCTCAGGGTACTGGCAAAGCAGCTGCCAAAGCGTCCTCTTCCCTGGTATCAATGTCATCATCAGTCACTCCTTCCCTAGGCCAACCATGTCCTCCTGAGGAGTCCCCCGAACTGTTTGAGCACAGTGTTGGGTACATGCTCCAGGAGGATGCCCAGCGTTTTGAAGGGTCTGATGATGATACCCAGCTAGAGGAAGGCAGTAGCGTGAGAGCAGAGAGAGGGGATGCTCAAGAAGGACACCAATCTGGCAGTCATGTTCCAGCAGCTGCAGCATACTGCCAGATTGGCTCCAGTGATGAGGAGGGAGGGGATGATGAGGTCACTGACTCCACGTGGGTGCCTAATAGGAGAGAGGAGGAGGAGGAGGAGGCACATCTCCAATGAGGCAGGATGCCCTCGGGGGCCAGCGTAAGGGCAGCACACCGACGGAATCACACCGCAGAGCTCCACCTGTGCAGGGCGCTGCCTCTGCCCGTTATTCAAAAAGTTCTTTGTTGTGGGCCTTTTTTGAGTTGAGTGCATCAGATCGCACAGCTGCTGTTTGCAACATATGTCTCAAGCGTATATCGCGTGGCCAAAACATCAGCCGCTTGGGCACCACATGCTTGACCAGACATATGTTGACCTGCCATGCAGCTCGTTGGCAAGCCTACCTTAAAGACCCACACCAAAGAACAAAGCAGACCTCTCTTTGCACCGCATCAGCTGGGATCTCCAACCCCACTATACCTTCAGTCCTCTCTGAAACCTGCACTGAGAGGAATGAAGGTGTAGAATTAGGTGTGTCACAGCCAAGTACTTGCGGGCACTCTGCTAGCAGTACACCGACGTCCGATTCTAGCAGGCAAATTTCCCTGCCCCAGCTGCTGGACCGTCAAAAGAAGTTCACTCCCAGCCATCCACATGCCTAGCGGTTGAATGCTAGCTTGGCTAAATTGCTAGCGCTTCAACTGCTGCCTTTTCAGTTGGTAGACTCGGCCCCCTTCCGTGAGTTTGTGCAATGTGCGGTTCCTCAGTGGCAGGTTCCCAAACGCCACTTTTTCTCACGGAAGGAGATTCCGGCTCTCTACCGGCATGTGGAAGGCAATGTCTTGGCCTCGCTGGACAGGGCGGTCAGCTGCATATTACCGCTGACTCATGGTCCAGCAGGCATGGACAGGGACGTTACCTTTCTTTCACGGCCCATTGGGTCACTCTTTTGGCAGCTGGGAAGGATGCAGGACAAGGTGCAGTAGTGTTGGAGGTTGTTCCGCCGCGACGCCTCCAAAATGCTACTACTGGTTGTGACACACCTCTCTCCTCCACCCCCTCCTCTTCCTCCATGGCCTCTTCCTGTGCTTTGTCCTCGGAACCATCGGTGCTCTGTAGGCGTTCAAGGGGCTACGCAAGTACGCAGGCAAAAAGATGCCATGCCGTGCTTGCGCTGGTGTTTGGGGGACAGGAGCCACACTGGGGCAGAGGTTCTGTCTGCTCTGCAGGGGCAGGCCGAGAGGTGGTTGACGCCACGCCAGCTTAAGCCAGGAATGGTGGTTTGCGACAATGGCACCAACCTCCTCTCCGCTCTCCGACAGGGACAACTGACCCATGTGCCCTGTGTGGCTCACGTCCTTAACCTGGTGGTGCAGCGGTTCTTGGGCAGGTACCCGGGCATGCCCACCAGGTGGAACTCAACGTTGGCCATGCTGCAGCGGCTGCACACGCAACAGAGGGCCATCAATGAGTACCTGTGCGACTACGGCACCAGGACAAGGTCAGGGGAGCTCGGGATTTTTTCACCACGCCAGTGGGGCATGATCAGGGATGCATGCACTGTCCTGGCACCATTTGAGGAGGCCACAAGGATGGTGAGCAGTGACAGTGCATGCATCAGTGACACTGTACCTCTTGTCCACCTGTTGGAACATACACTGCGTGGAATAATGGACAGGGCACTTGAGGCAGAACAGAGGCAGGAAGAGGAGGACTTCCTTGCCTCTCAAGGCCCCCTTTACCCAGACAGTGTTCCTTCTGTCCCACCCATCGCACAGGAAGAGGAGGAGAAGAAGGAGGAGGAGGAGGAGGAGGGAGGAGGATTGTGTCAGCATGGAGGTGGAGCCTGGCACTCAGCATCATCAGCAGCAGTCTTTTAGGGATGATTTACAGTCCCAAGAAACCAGTGGACTTGTACGTGGCTGGGAGGAGGTGGCTGCGGATCATGTCGTCCTTAGTGACCCAGAGGACTCCGGACCGAATGCCTCAGCTAACCTACGCTGCATGGCCTCCCTGATCCTGCAAAGTCTGCGGAAGGATCCTCGTATTCCAGCACCAGTGGCTAAGGCCCAATTTTTCAGCCCCTGTTTAACAGGGGCGTGTAATTACAATAGTTGATGCAATACTTTGCAACAGGGCTCATTGCTGTGCTCCAAGTACAGTATCTGTGAGGGGTTGCAGTGTTGTGGCACCAGTGCCTAAGGCCCAATTTTTCTGCCCCTGTTTAACAGGGGCATTTAATTACAATTCTTGATCTAATAATTCACAGCAGGGCCCATTCCTGCGCCCACCAAGAGTAACTGTGAGGCCTTACAGTGTTGTGTCAACACCACCACCACCAAAGGCCCGATTTTTCAGCCCCTGTTCAACAGGGGCATGCAATTACAATTCTTGATCTAATAATTCACAGCAGGGCCCATTCATGCGCCCACCAAGAGTAACTGTGAGGGCTCACAGTGTTGTGGCAACACCAACATGTAAGGGGCAAATTTCAGCTGAGTATATACGGCAGGCCCCTACTTTCAAACATCCAACTTACAAACGACCCCTCCTTGCAAACGGAAGGATACAACAGGAAGTGAGAGGAAATCTACCCCTAGGAAGGCAAATTCTCTCCTGTAAGAGTTAATATGGGGGAAAAAAAAAGAAGTGTCTCCTCTCCACTGATGCTTTATCACCAATTCTTGTTTCAATAAAAACCCCAAATTTTCAAAAAACATTTGTCATTAGGACGGAAAGTGAGGTGAACTGTTCTGAACAGGTGCACACTGCACAGACAGCAAAACAAATGTTACAGGGGTGATAACCCTTCCCTATGTTTTCCAAAAAGCTTAAAAATAGATTTTTTGGCTGGAGCTACACTTAAACAATGTACCTGTTCAAAATGACAAACAGATTCTACATAAGAACAAACCTACAGTCCCTGTCTTGTATGCACCGCCTGTATACGGCTGTTCAGAGTATATAGGGCCTTTTTTATTTTGTGTGCGGGGTTCCCCTTAATATCCATACAAGACCCAAAGGGGCTGGTAATGGGCCGAGGTAGGGGGGGGGGTGATGGGGTAGCTATGCCATTTTTCTTAAAGATTTTCATCCATATTACCGGGACCAGACATTACATTAAAGCCGCAAGCAGTTTTAAATTGTAATTTTGTGCAGGGACAGTTCTAAACACGGGAAACACGTGGCACTTCACAGGCATACTTTAGACACCCCCCAGGTACGATATTTAAAGGAATATTTGACTTTTTATTTTCACTTTATGCATCATTAAAATGACTGCTCCTGAAAAACGGCCGTTTTTAAAACTTTTTTTTGGATTGATACATGTCCCCTGGTGCAGAACCCGGGTTCCCAAACCCTTTTTAGGACAATAAACATGCATAATAGTCGTTATAATTAGCACTTTAGATTTCGAACGTTCGCATCCATTGTATTTAATAGGGTTCTAAAGTTCGTGCGAACTTTCGGTCCGTTCGCGGGTTCTGGTGCGAACCGAACCCGGTGGTGTTCGGCTCATCACTAACCAGGAGACAGTCCAAGAAGAATACAAGAACAAGCCGGGTCATAAACAGTGGGCAGTGGATCGAAGAGTAGTCAGCCAAGCCAAGGTCAGAGCGAGGAGATAAACAGGATCACAGGTCAAGCCAAAAGCAGAGGTCAGGCCAGGGGTTTCAAGGTATAAAAGGCACAGGAACACAGGAAGCTGACGATAATCCAGCAAACTTGAAGTGTCAGGTTTAAATAGACCGGGGGATGGGCTTACAATTGTCACGGTGTGCGTGCGCAGCAGCGCACAAGGACAGGCGTGTGCATGCGCACGGGAACACGTCTGGTGCAACCATGACAGTTACCAGCGGAATTGCCCACACCACGGCCATTTCCCTGACACTCCTGTTACCGATCCAGCTTGTTCTTGACCTGTCTCCTGTTTGCCTCCTGTGTTCGACCTCGGCTATCCACCTGACCATGTCTGCTCTGATACCAACCCAGCTCATGACATAGGCTTCCTTCTGACCACGCTCCAGTCGCAGCATTATCCGAATCCTGCAACACCTCATGGGTGCCACCTGTCTGCTGATTCTACGCCAGCACACCAGCTGTACTCTGGAACCTCCTGCATACAGTCCAGCAGGTGACCCATGCCACTTTGGGCCTGACCTCTCCTGTTTTTACCCTCAGGGGGGTCTGGAACTTAGCCGCAAGGGAAGCTCTCTCTCTCTCCATTGGCCTCCAGTACCAGGTACATGTTCCCTTTTCTCTTCTGCCACCAATCAGGTCCCCGCACCGCCATATTTTTTGTGATGTCATCGGGAGGCTCCTGGCTCTTCTGGGCTCAGCCAGAGGGCCTCCCAATGACCTAGCCCTAGGCCCATTCTCCCCTCCTCTTTTGTGAATTAAAGACTAAGCCTCCTGGGATATGTAGCATACATGGCACATATCCCAGGAGGCTTAGTTTTCATTCACCAAGGAGGAGGGGAGGGTGGGCTTAGCGCCCCATCATTGGGGGGCCCTCTGGCTGAGCCCAGAAGAGCCAGGAGCCTCCCGATGATGTCATAAAAAAACATGGTGGCACGGGGACCCAATTGGTGGCAGAAGAGAAGAGGATTCTTCTCTTCTGAATGTCATTAGACCAGGCTAGTGATGTGAAAGGCCGGGACAAGGGGTGGGCAGAAGGGACGGCTGCCTTGGGCACAGCGTGCAGGGATGGGGGCACCGCAAGTTACTTCTACTATAAGGCTGACAGTAGCAGTGACAGCGGCATCACTACTTCTGGCAGCTCAGGGCTGGAAGTGGCAAGGAGAGGAGGAGAGAGTCGGGAGGAGGTGCGGCCTGTGCTCTCTCCTTGCACCACACGTTAGGTATCGCAAACGTTAGAGCGAGAGCAATAATTCTAGCGTTAGACCTCCTCTGTAACTCTAAATTGGTAACCTGTAAAGACGTTTAAAGCCCCGCCTAAAGATCCCCAAAATTTTTGACCCAAGATCTCCCCATAAAGAGGACCTGTCATCCTTATTTCTATTACAAGGGATGTTTACATTCCTTGTAATAGGAAAAAAAGTGATAAAAAAATAAGTAAAAGGTACAGTGTAAAAATAAAAAATAAAATGAAGAAATAAATGAAAAAAAAATAAAAAAAAATTAAAGAACCCCTATTCGTCTGTGCTCACGCGCAAAAAGGAACGCATACATAAGTCGCACACACATAAGTAAATGATATTCAAACCACACATGTGAGGTATCACCGCGATTGTTAGGGCGGGAGCAATAATTCTAGCACTAGACCTACTCTAACTCAAAACTGGTAACCTGTAGAAATTTTTTAAACGTCACCAATGGAGATTTTTAAGGGCCAAAGTTTGTCGCCATTCCACGAGCGGGCGCAATTTTGAAGCGTGACATGTTGGGTATCAATTTACTCGACGTAAAATCATCTTTCACAATATACAAAAAAATTGGGCTAACTTTACGGTTTTATTTTTTTATTCAAAACAGTGTATTTTTTTCCCTAAAAATTGCGCTTTTAAGAACATTGCGCAAATACGGTGTGACAAAGTATTGCAACGACCACCATTTTATTCTCTAAGGTGTCTGAAAAATATATACAATGTTTGGGGGGTTCTAATTTTCTAGAAAAAAAATATTATTTTAACTTGTAAACAACAAATCTCAAAAAGAGTCTCGGTTCACAAGTTGGTAAAGCGTGACATGTTAGGTATCAATTTACTTGGCGTAACATCATCTTTCACATTATACAAAACAATTGGGGTAACTATTACGTTTTTTTTTTTGTTTTTTTTTATTAAAGTATATTTTTTCCAGGAAAATTGCATTTGCAAACCTGCTGCGCAAATATCATACAACATAAAAAAATTGCAACAATCGCCATTTTATTCCCTAGGGTCTCTGTTTAAAAAAGATAATGTTTGGGGGGTTAATAAGTAATTTTCTAGCAAAATATACGGATTTAAACTTTTAAACAAAAAAGTGCCCGAAATTTTGTGTTAATTCCAAGCCTGGGTATGCCCAATAGACTTTGTTTTGTATTTCACTTTATATTCTTACATTAAAAAAATAAAATAAAAAGTGGTTAATACCGCTTTTCTTTTTTTTTCTTGATACTATATTTTAGAGCATCCTCAGTTTGTCTTCCTCCTTTCCTATCGTCGGCTATATTATTTATCTCTCTCCTCTATTTTATTTGTCATAATTTTTTTATTTTTATTTTTTAGTAATTTCTTCTATTGCAAATAGTCATTATAAAGGAAAAGCAGAAAAGCGGCTTTATGGTGTCAGATGTGGCAGATAACCTTTCACCGTGCACTTTACCGTGTTTAATTAGCTGCTCCTCCATGCCGGTACAATCTCCTCCAACCAATTACATGGAGGGGACATGTTGATGTGTCAACCTGGAAGGTCAAGTCCGTAACCGGCGATGAAAACAAAAAAAAAACAAAAAAACGTATGGTTCGGTTAGAATATAAAAAAAATATATATAAAAAAAAAAAAGGGAAAGCTATTTTAATCGTGTTTTGATGTGAACAACTTGTCTCTTAGTTACGAAAATAGTTTTATTTACATCGCTCAGCGCCAGAGATGTCACGAAACGCACAGAATTTTTTTGAATCAAATAAATAATAGAAAAAAAAAAAAATCACAAATTTATTCAGCTATTGATGAATTGATCTTTAACTACTTGAGCTCTGGAAGATTTTACTCCCTTTTGGATTTATTCATCACAGAGGAGATTGGCAAACTGATGTTCTTTGATCTCCTCCTTCTGCCCAGGGAAGGATGGGCGGACCTTCTCTCTATTAACCACTTGCCAACCACCCAACTGAGAAAATTTACGTCATAACGTTGGCATTAAATAATGGCTGCAGCTAGATGCCATAACCCTGGTATTTTCTTTTTCCGGTCTTTCAGATAAAAGTGCTCCCTGCGGTGGTTTCGCCGCAGGATCACTTTTAGAAGCGGCGGAAGAGGTGCACCCCCCTCCCCTTGCGCTTACATTACTGATTGCTGAGCCCGGGAATCATTCAGCGCCGGCGGTGGCTTGCCATATAGATAAGCGATGGCAAGATGGCATCTCTATGCCCTTGGAGGAGCGGAGCGACGTCACTTCCGGGTTTTCGGGGCCATGTAAACATGTTTTTTGTTGTTTTCTTAAAGCAATATATATATATATATATATATATATATATATATATATATATTTTTTAGTTTTTTTTAATGCCTTTTTGTTTTTAAGGGTAGAGGAGAGATTTGGGGTCTTTTATTGTTTTCAATTTATTTTTATTGTTTTTTTTTCTTAAGTACAAAAAGTTTACATTTAAACAAGATTCTGTCACATTATGTATCTGTTCCTACTCATTATTCAATATACAGAATCTTGATCAATATCCATAAATCACATTATCTTCAAAACAGATTTGGGGTCTTTTAGACTCTGTAAAGAGGACCTGTTATGCTGTATTGTTTTTCTTAAATTTATTTTATTACATGTTTTACAATTTTTTACACTCAAATTCTGATCACTTTTATTGCTATTGAATGTAAACATTCCTTGCAATAGCAATAAAAGTGATCTAAAAGTGATTACATTTTTTTTTTACATTTTATTAAAAAAACAACCATCCCCTTTTTTTGAACTCCCTGCCTGTGGTATTAGTATGAGAACACCAGAAATTGTATTGAGGTAAGCATTAGGTGCACACTGTGCAAAGGACACTAAATCAAAAGACTGCAGCTCCCTGCCTGTATTTGTATCAGAACACCAGCAATTATATTGAGGTAACCTTTAGGTGCACACTGTGCAAAGGACACTAAATCAAAATACTGCAGCTCCCTGCCTGTATTTGTATCAGAACACCAGCAATTGTATTCAGGCAAGCGTTAGGTGAACGCTATGCAAAGGACACAGTACACCAAGTGAAACACTGCAGCTAGCACAATCACCTGCCTGCCTGTCACAGTATAGAGAATAACAGGAACAAATCTAGCTAAACTGAATACAGTGTATAAATATATATACACAACACCTAGGATGCATATATATCCTCTACACGCTGTAACTGCAGCTAACTGACTCGCCTGCCTGCTCTAACTCAAATCAAAATACACTGTCTCTCTCTCTCTCTGTCTGTATTTTAACCAACACTGCAACACACTACACAAGGCCGACTTCCAGGCCGCCTTATATAGTGTGGGGCGTGTACTAAATCCCCTGAGGCATAATTGGCCAAAGCCCGGCTCTCCGTTTTTTCCGCGCTGTGATTGGCCAAAGCATGCGGATCATAGTGCATGCTTGACCAATCATCAGCCAGCAATGCACTGCGATGCCGCAGTGAATTATGGGCCGTGACGCGCCACTCGAATTTGGCGGGAACGGCCCATAATGTTCGCAATTCGGTGAACAACTGAACAGGCGATGTTCGAGTCGAACATGGGTTCGACTCGAACTCGAAGCTCATCCCTAGTTGAGAGCACAACCAATGTGTCAGTTAGCATTTCCGGCATGCCGGGAATGTAACTGTTTTTTGAAATTGTTAAATTGATGGGTTTACTTCCACTTTAAAGTGTATTTTTACCAAAAACAAAATTGCAAAACCGCTGCGCAAAAATGGAAAAATGGTAAGACATAAAAAAATTGCAATGACTGCAATTTTATTTTTGAGGGTTATATATATATATATATATATATATATATATATATATGTATGTGTGTATGTGTGTATGTGTGTATGTGTGTATGTGTGTATGTGTGTATATATATATATATATATATATAAAAAACACTATACCCCCCCGAACATCATATATATATATATATATATATATATATATATATATAGATAGATAGATAGATAGATAGATAGATAGATAGATAGATAGATAGATACAGTATATCTATATATAGTATATGTTTGGGGGTTCTAAGAAATTTTCTAGCCAAAAAATACTGATTTTTACTTGTAAACAACAAATGTTGTTCAGGATCACTTTTACCGAAAAGCCGATCGCCGGCTGAAAAAACTGACCACACTTTAAGTCCAGAAAAAAAAAGTAAAACTGCCTAAGGAAATTAAGTGTTTATAGTACTTTTTTTTTTTTTTTTTTCCTTTAAGTACTTGAATTTCCAATAGCTTTTATTAAAGTTTTGTTTTTGTTTTGTTTTTTTAAACAATTAAGCCCCGGACCAATACGCAGCATAAAGACCAGGCCCCTTTTTGCGATTCGGCACTGCGTCGCTTTAACTGACAATTGCGCGGTCGTGCGACGTGGCTCCCAAACAAAATTGGCGTCCTTTTTTCCCCCCACAAATAGAGCTTTCTTTTGGTGGTATTTGATCACCACTGCGGTTTTTATTTTTTGCGCTATAAACAAAAATAGAGCGCCAATTTTGAAAATATATATTTTTTACTTTTTGCTATAATAAATATCCCCAAAAAAATATATAAAAACATTTTTTTTCCTCAGTTTAGTCCGACACATATTCTTCTACATATTTTTGGTAAAAAAAAAAAAAGAAAAAAATCGCAATCGCCGTTTATCGATTGGTTTGCGCAAAAATTATAGCGTTTACAAAATAGGGGATAGTTTTAAGGCGTTTTTATTAATTTTTTTTTTTTTTTTTACTAGTAATGGCGGCGATCAGCGATTTTTTCGTGACTGCGACATTATGGCGGACACATCGGACACTTTTGACACATTTTTGGGACCATTGTAATTTTTACAGCGAACAGTGCAATAAAAATGCACTGTCACTGTAAAAATGACACTGGCAGTGAAGGGGTTAACCACTAGGGGCACTGGAGGGGTTAAGTGTGCCTAGGGGCGTGTTTCTAACTGAGGGGGGGGGGGTGTGGCTATGAGTGTCACGTCACAGATCTTTGCTCTGATTACACAGAGCGGAGATCGGTGACAGTATCAGTAGGCGAGCGGGGAGATGTGTTTACACTAACATCTCCCCGCTCTATGTGACGATTGCGGGGATCCCCGCAGCGATCGAGTCCACGGGACCTGCAGTCCGTCTCACGGGGAAGGCAGGGGGGTCGCAAGCGCGCCGCCGGCGGTGCGCGCGTGACCCCGACGTCGGCAGTTAAAGGGCCACGTACAGGTACGTGATTGTGCCTGTACGAGCCATTCTGCCGACGTATATATACAGTGAGCGGTCGGCAAGTGGTTAAGTACTTTAATTTCCAATAGCTTTTATTAAAGTTTTTTTTTCCTTTAACTAATTTCCAATAGCTTTTATTAAAGTAAAGTACTTAAAAGACATTTTTTTTTCCATAAAAGCTATTGGAAATAAAAGTACTTAAAGAAAAAAAAAAAAAAAAAAAACCTTTAATAAAAGCAATTGGAAATTAAAGTTTTTCTTTTTTTAGCACTTTAATTTCCGAAAACTTTTATTAAAGGTTTTTTTTTTTTTCTTTAAGTACTTTAAAAAACTGACCACACTTTAAGTCCAGGATTTAAAAAAAATAAAAAATTTTCTTTAAGTACTTTAATTTCCAATAGTTTTTATAAAAAATTTTTTTTTTTTTTTTTTCCTTTAAGTACTTTAATTTCCAATAGCTTTTATTAAAGTTTTTTTTTTTTCTTTTTATAGAGAAAGACAGTATAAGTTGGAGTTACAGGTTTAGAGTCAAATTGTACAATGTCGTAAGTAGAAGCATACAATAAAGTTGTCATCTATTAAAATATACATTAATTTATTAAATCATTAGACTCTACAGTACAGGTATAGGATTCCGAACAATGCACCAATCAGCCCTGGGGAGGACAAGGCAAGAAAGGAATTTCCGCAGATCACCTCTTCTGGTGTTTCAAAGTACTTTTCAAACAAAAGATATTAATAATGTCCATAAATTTAATACTCCCACAGCGTCACACCAACTTATTATTACTATTCCGGCATGCATTGTTTTATTGTTATGCAAGTTTCTGCTAATGATAGGTCTCCAAATTATTATTTTCTCCACCGGGAAGCAATGTTTCGACTACGAATAGGGAAATCAGTGTTCAGCATTAGATAAAGGAGTTCATACATACATTTTATATACTGTACATTATGTCCCCTTCCCTCCCCTGGAGGAGAGCTATTTGAACCCTGAGATTTAGGGTTAATCTGAAAACCTTCTATTACTTTGTATATAGTAAATACGTAATTGGTCCATATAGTAAACTTGGAGCAGAGCACGGCCATTGCAAAAGACGGCATTATTTTTGTCCATCTGAAAAAAAAAAAAGGTTAAACCGTCGCATGTTGAAAGATTGCCTACAGTTTTTCTAGATTGTGGCTGACCCAGGCTGGGAAAGGGTTAACATTGAGTGCTGCCATTCCTGGGCTTTTTGGTTCCAGTCTATTGGTCTGTAAAATAAATAAGGTGGAAGGCTGGGTTTTCCGCAGCTTAAGCCTGCATGGGAAAAAGAATGATGTGATTGCTGCAAAGGGGGACTGCAGTCCGGCGGAATCTGGAGATCGACCGGCTTCTAGACAGCGTCAAGCATGGACTACTACAGTACCCTGTGGAGGTATGCCTGGGCAGCCTGCTAGCCCTGGTTAATGACATTCTAAGGTCTCCATTCATGTGGGACTGTACTATTCTGATAATTCAAGTTAAAGTTGCATCAACTGTCCTAAGCCTGGTCTGAAGTTCTTTAAAGGGGTGCATGATTGGTTGATGGTCCATGGCGTATAAAAAGAACTAGGGTCAATAAAACACATTTGGGGTATGAAGTAGAGCCCCTAATACAAGGTTAACTCAGCAAGACAAGTTAGAAGAGGAATGCAGCTGCTGTGGGTAACTAGTGCAAGGTACATTCAACAATTTCCCAAATTCCCTTGGGATTAATAACGTTTTCTGTAATCTGTATTGCAACCAGTCGTGAAGCGTGGTACCTGGTGTAGGTTCCCCATGGCAACTGGTGCCAAACCTGCACCTACATGCTTCTTTTCGAGGGGGGGGGGCTTCAGCTAGAAACGCATTGGTTATATTTCATGCTCCTGTAAAACCCTCCTAGTGTAAGATGCTAGGTACATTTTGGTTCCTTCTGTAATCTATGGAGCAGTGTCCTGGTCAGTTCAGGGTTTCACAGGTTGGAAGTTTGATTGCTTCCATCTGTCTCTGGAAGAAGTTTCCAGACTTTAGGGTGGGAGATTCAAATAACCAACCTGAATATTTATTATGCTCCAGCCAATGCCTGGAGAAAAGTGTCCAGTGGGGGGCTAGAGAGCTGATAAATCATCTGAAGCACTGGAGAGCTGGGTTCTCCCAGAGCCTGAGGGGCTGCTGCCCTTGGGCAGCCCATGGACTGTGTAGCTGTTCTAGAGGCCTTAGTGGTGCTAGGGCTGAGAGCCTGGATAGATGTTTTTAGAAAGTGTGTCCTAGGGAGTGATTCTAACTGTGGGGGGGCATGGCTACGAGTGACACGACATTCATCACTGCTCCCAATGACAGGGAGCAGTAGATCACTGTCCTGTCACTAGGCAGAACAGGGAAATGCCTTGTTTACACTGGTATCTCCCCATTCTGCAGCTCCGTGACACGATCGCGGGACACCGGCGGACATAGAGTCCACGGGTCCCGCGGCATATACGCAGGGGCGGACTGACAACTCATGGGGCCCCCGGGCAATAGGAGATTATGGAGGCCCCCGGGCAATAGATTATGGGGCCACACACAGTATACACATATATATGTAGCGGGGTGTTACATTTAGGGGAAGTGTCTGAGTGGTAATTAGGCTCAGACACACTGATTGCTAGGGTTAATGGACCATTTCTATTCATGGGAGATGGTGTTGGTGTGTAGTTCCCTGTGGCCTACAGGTGGCACTGTTGCCGTTGGCCAGGGTTGAACCACTGATACAAGGCCGTGCCTTTTTTGTCCCCTCTCGGCAGTAGTATGGCGGGGCGGGGAACCTGCTGTGCCTGTCGGGAGAGGGTATAAAAGGGGCGGCCATCTTCCATTGGGGTTGGTCGTCCGTCCATGCCCAGGCGCCTTCGGCCTGGGTGTGTGTGTGTTTTCGTCCGTCCACGCCCAGGCGCCTTCGGCCTCGGTGTGTGAGTTTGTCCGTCCGCGCCCAGGCACCTTCAGCCTGGGTGTGCGTGTGTCATCTCCGGGTGCCCTAGGCCCGGAGGCCTGGTTCCTGTTCCATCCCAGACACCTTCAGTCTGGGGTGAGATACTATTTTGAAGGCCCGGGGCCCAGCAACCTTCGGCTGGGGTCCGCTAGGTATCGAGAGCTCCCAGGGTGCCGCCTCGCGAGGGGACCAGTATCTGAGATGAGGAGGCCAGGGAGGTAACCCTTTCCAAAGACCCAGCGCAGAGTCGTGCTGACGGTGAGGGCCTCTGGTAACTCTCTGGAGGGATGTTTTTTCCTTGACATGGGCCAATACTTCAGGAAGGTAGTTCATCAGGTCAGTGGCAGTGACCCTACTCGCTCTAAGTCAGTGGCAGTGACTTCATAGGGCAAGGCCCTATTCACCAGGTCAGTGGCAGTGACCCGTTCTCCAAGTCAGTGGCAGTGACTTTTATTCACCAGGTCTGTGGCAGAGACCAACCTCACGGTCTGTGGCAGAGATCGTGCGCCAAAACTGTTTGTGAAACCTAAACAGTCTGAAGAAATCATTTAAGTTTGTGCCTGGACCTCCTCCCACCTAAGCTGTCCTGTGTCTTGTTCCAACCTGTCTGCTGTTAAAGAGACTATTTATTATCCGTGCGAAATAAATATAGAAGTTGGACTTTCAGTTGGTGTGGACAGTTACATTACTGGGGAAAAATAAAGACTTGCATCTAGTCAAGGTAGAGGTGAGAATCATCCTCGGGAGGATCATAACACCAGCCGCAGGCAGGCCTGAAAAACTAACACCGCTCAACCTCCCCACACAGGAGGGTACGGGCTTGTGGTGCGGTGTGCCTCTCCCTCCCTGCGAGGAGCCAGAAATTAAAGGCAGGTAAAGGGGAGAGGTGGGTGCGCTACATATATATACATTATATATATATATATATATATATATATATATATATATATATATATATACACACACACACACACACACAGAAGGTACTGGAGAGGCAGGGCAGCTATAATCTTGGGATATTTAGACCAAAAGGATGTCGGTAAGGGACATTTCAGGGACAGATGTAAAAAAAAACAGATTTTCACATACTATCCCTGGTTTTACTGAGGCTGGCAACCCTGATGGGGCCCCCTAGTGGCATGGGGCCTTCGGGCAGTGCCCGAGTGCCCGAATGGCCAGTCTGCCCCTGCATATACGTTACTTTGCGCAGCCGTGCCATTGTGCCGACGTATAAGTGCGTGAACCGGTCGGCAAGCGGTTAATCAGGTTTGGAGAAGACACGTGTCAGAGTTGTAAATTAAATGTTCCGCTTTGACCTGCCAAGGTCAAAACCTTCAATCCTGTGTCTAGGTTTTCCTGGAGTTCTACAGGTTGTGTGTTTGTATCCAGCATCTCTGGACCAGAGCCCTCCTAGTCAATCAGATATTGAACGGCTACATGAGTCTTCCAGAGTCAAAGGCCCCTTTCACACGGAGGTCCGTTCAGGTCCGCCTGTCAGTTTTTTAGGCGGACCTGAAACGGATCCTCCATGCACCCCTATGGAGGCACGGATGTCAGCGGAGACATGTCTGCTGACATCCGCTCCGCCAAAGTGTGACGGAGGAAAACCCTATTTTTCCTTCCGTCGGCGGAGCGGATCGGATGACAACGGACTCTACGGTCTGTCGTCATCCGATTCCCCATAGGGGAGAGCGGCGCTCTGACAGGGCGGTCCCTGCACAGTGTGCGGGGACCGCCCAGTCATCCGTCGGCTCAGCGGGGATCAACGGAGCGATCCCCGCTGAGCAAGCGGAGCTTCACGGGGCTTATCTGCACGGATCCGCCCCGTGTGAAAGGACCCATAGACTGTTAACCTTAACTCAAGGTTGCTGGCACTAAACAGGGGAGGCACTAGAATGGAAAAGGAAGCAAGATGAGTCAGCTCCCCTCCTGCCCAGTCTGAGCTCTGAAGTCAAATTCAGGTACTTGCACCACTTGCATTTAAAAAATAAATTATAGGATGAATAATTAAATACAGAGCTGCACAAGTTGTCTCTTTTATATTTGCCTAGCGACCATATTTAACCACCCCACCTTTCTTCGCCTGATGTGGCCAGGGTAACAAACTAATTCTATCCCAGTCTAAAGCCTCGTACACATGGCCCGTTTTTTCGGCAAGAAAACTGCTGGGAGAGCTTTTTGCCGAGAAAACCGGTCGTGTGTATGGTTTCTCGTCAGGAAAACTGCTGGGAATCTCGACGAGAAAAATAGAGAACCTGCTCTCTATTTTCTCGTCGGGATTCTCGATGGGCCGGTTTCCCGACGAGAAAACTATGCGTGTGTATGCTTACCTGTCTCCAGGTAAACCCCGCACATGCTCGAAAAGACTTTGACGCATGCACGGTAGCATACAAGGGTAGTGTAGGGTGTAGCAAGATGGCGGCGACGGCATCGAATGTGACGAGCGCAGGCTCATCGTAGTCAATGACGTCACCGCGTTCTTGCCATTCAAAAGAACGGTGGTTCTTTTGAATGTGCCGTGTGTACACTCGGCAAGCAAGAAAAGCTTGCCAGGAATCCCGTCGGGAAAAACAATTTTTTTTTTCCCCTGACGAGATTCCCACCCGTGTGTACAGGGCTTTAGTCCGCAGGGTTCAAGGTTGAGTTGGCCCACCCTTTACAGCTTCAACTCTTCTGGGAAGGCCGTCCACAAGGTTTAGGAGTGTGTCTATGGGAATGTTTGACCGTTCTTCCAGAAGCGCATTTATGAGGTCAGGCACTGATGTTGGACGAGAAGGCCTGGCCTGCAGTCTCCGCTCTAATTCACCCCAAAGGTGTTCTATCGGGTTGCAGCTATAACAGCTTCAACTCTTCTGGGAAGGCTGTCCAGAAGGTTTAGGAGTGTGTCTATGGGAATGTTTGACTATTCTTCCAGAAGTTTATTTGTGAGGTCAGACACTGATGTGGATGAGAAGGCCTGGCTCGCAGTCTCGGCTCTAATTCATCCCAAAGGTGTTCCATTGGGTTGAGGTCAGGACTCTGTGCAGGCCAGTCAAGTTCCTCCACCCCAAACCCGATCAACCATGTATTTATGGACCTTGCTTTGTGCACTGGTCCAAATCATTTGGTGGAGGGGGGATTATGGTGTGAGGTTGTTTTTCAGATGTTGGGCTTGGCCCCTTAGTTCCAGGGGACTCTTAAGGCGTCAGCATACCAAGAGATTTTGGACAATTTCATGTTCCCAACTTTGTGAGAGCAGTTTGGGGACGGCCCCTTCCTGTACCAACATGACAAAGCAAGGTCCATAAAGACAGATGAGCGAGTTTGGGGTGGAGGAACTTGACTGGCCTTCACAGTCCTGAGCTCAACCCGATTGTTCTTATTCATCCCAAAGGTGTTCTATTAGGTTGAGGTCAGGACTATGTGCAGGCCAGTCAAGTTCCCCCAACCCAAACTCGCTCATCCATGTCTTTATAGACCTTGCTCTGTGCACTGGTGGGCAGTCATCTTGGAACAGGAAGGGTCCGTCCCCAAATTGTTCCCACAAAGTTGGGAGCATGAAATTGTCCAAAATGTCTTGGTATGCTGACGCCTTAAAGCCTTGTACACTCGGCCGGTTTTCTCATCAAGAAACGACAAGAAAACTGCTGGTAGAGCTTTCTTGCTGAGAAAACCAGCCGTGTGTATGCGGCTTTCAGGTTTCTTGTCAAGAAAACTGGCCAGAATCTCGACGAGAAAAATAGAGAACCTGCTCTCTATTTTCTCGTCGAGATTCTCGTCGGCCTGTTTCCTGACGAGAAACCCGAGAGTGTGTACACTTACCTGTCTCCGTGGAAACCTGCGCATGCTCGAAATGACTTTGACGCATGCGCGTTAGCTTTCTAGGCATAGGTAGGGTGTAGCAAGATGGCGGCATCGAATGTGACGAACGCACGCTCGTCGTAGTCGATGACGTCACCGCGTTCGTGCCATTCAAAAGAACGGCGGTTCTTTAGAATGGAGCATGTGTACACTCGGCCGGGACAAGATTCTTGTCAAGAATCTCGTCAGGAAAAAACGACGTGTTTTTTCCTGATGAGATTCTCGGCCGTGTGTACGAGGTTTTAAGAGTTCCCTTCACTGGAACTAAGGGGCCAAGCCCAACCCCTGAAAAATAACCCCCCCACACCATAATCCCCCCTCCATCAAATGATTTGGACCAGTGCACAAAGCAAGGACATAGATGAGCAAGTTTGGGGTGGAGGAACTTGACTGGCCTGCGCAGAATCCTGACCTCAACCCAATGGAACAACTTTGGGAGGAATTAGAGCGGAGACTGCGGAGCCAGGACCTTCTCGTCCAACATCAGTGCCTGACCTCACAAATGTCCTTCTGGAAGAATGGTGAAACATTCCCATAGACACTCCTAAACCTTGTGGACGGCCTTCCCAGAAGAGTTGAAGCTGTTATAGCTGCAAAGGGTGGGGCCAACTCAATATTGAACTACGACTGGGATGCCATTAAAGTTCATGTGCGTGTAAAGGCAGGCGTCCCAATACTTTTGGTAATATAGTGTATGTGTCAGCATAGGCCCGGTGTTGGAGTGGTTAAAGCATCGCCTATTGATAATTTTCGTTACAATAATTCTTCAGCATGTGTGAAAAAAATGAAAAACATTGTATTAGAGGAGAACCAGTTAAGGGTTTTTTTTTTTTTTCTTCTTCTTCAATTTTGTAGGCATGCCTCTTTTTCCAACCTGATAATGTAGTAACAAGTTATTTTGTATGGAATTACATGAATTCTTACTGCTTTACCCAGAAGAGGGAGATAAAATTTTCTGAGCATGCAAGAATTGTTCTCAGCCTTGTCTTCTTGCGACGGTCTACACTCTGTGTGCTGACTAAGCCACCCACCCACTTCCAAACCAGGGATAACCGACTCCCTGCAGTCAACATCCAGTGCAGATACTCTACGGAAGATTACAACACCCCCCCTAACTTGAAAAAACAAAAAATAAGTGTCATGGATATGCAGTAGTGTTTGTCTGTCAGCTTACCTTCCTTCCCATGTGTTCATCTTAGAGGCCTGAGCCCTTTCACCTGGCTTCCTTTATAATCTCCTCCCAGCCTGACTCCACCCCAGGCCCTATCACAGAACACTATATTAACCTGTGCACTGCTTGTCTGCTTGTGGCCCCTGACCTTCAGCTTGTTATTCGGTTCTCTCATATCTTGTGCTGCTGCTTCCCCTCTTTTTCCCCTTATCCTACGGGGCGTGAGCTAGGAAACTCCAGGGGCCGCGACCTGGTCCCAGCCTGCAGCATAACATCCTCACCACTAGAGGCCCTGGAGAAGACCTGCTGGGTCTTAGACTCCTCGCCCTGGGGAATCTTGGCTCTAGCTTCCGTTAGGATCCCGGTTGTGCTCCTCTGGGCCCGCTTTCCACAACCACCCAGTTTCCTATCCGCAGAAGCCAGCCATAGGGTTCACTACCTCGCGGTGCACTCCTGTCCCCCTACGGTGTGCATCTGTCACCTGGCCACAGGTGACCTTGACAATAAGTTAGTGTTGAGAAACTTCAAAAGGGTTGTAAAGGCAAAAAAATTTTTTATTTTTTTTTAAACAACAAACATGTTATACTTACCTCTAGACATGGCACTGCCAAAATTTTTAGAATTTCTGAAAAAAAGCAAAAAAAAACGAATTTCCGATTTTCGGAAATTCGAAAATTGTAAAAATTCGGAATTCGGAAATTTAAACTTTACAAATTTCCCATTTTTGAATTTTCGAAAATTCGAAAATCTAAAATTCGAAAATCTAAAATTCTAAAATGGGAAATTTGGAAAGTAAAATTTCCGAATTCCGAATTTTTTGAATTTTCGAATTTTGGAATTTCCGAATTTCCAAGAAAACGAAAACAAATTTATCGAATTTCCAAAAAAAGCAAAAACGAAAAAACAAAAATTTCCAATTTTCAGAAATTCAAAAATTCGAAAATCTAAAATGCAAAAATCTAAAATTCGAAAATCTAAAATTCGAAAATCTAAAATTTGAAAATCTAAAATTTGAAAATCTAAAATTTGAAAATCTAAAATTCGAAAATCTAAAATTCGAAAATCTAAAATTCGAAAATGGGAAATTTGGAAAGTTCAATTTCCAAATTTTTCAATTTACGAATTTACGAAATAAGAAAATCTAATTTCGGAAATCTAATTTCAGAAATTTGGAAATCCGAAAATTTGTAAATTGAAAAATTCGTAAATTTCAGAATTAACGAATTTCTCTAAATTCGTGAAAAACGAATTAGAAACTAAACGAATTGCACATGTCTACTTACCTCCACTGTGCAGCTCGTTTTGCACAGAGTGGCACCGAACCTGGTCTTCTGAGGTCCCTGTCTCAGCTCCCCCCCCCCACAAGAACTCCTCACCTTCATGCAAGCTCGCATGGTGAGGAGTTCTTGTGGGCGCGCTCCCGTGATACAGCCGGCGGCCATAGTCGCTCACTGTATCACTCGGCCCCGTCCCCCCGGCGCGCCGCATCATTGGATGTGATTGAGAGCAGCGCGAGCCAATTACTGCACTGCTTTCAATCAACCAATGAATGCGCTGAGAATCCTGGCCGAGAAGCAAGCACGTTCATGGCGCAGGACTTTCGAGGGGTCAAGTAAACGAAGGGGGGGGCTGGGGGGCCGCTAATCCGCAGATGTTTTTTCACCTTAATGCATAGTTGCAGCCCTACCTTAATGCATTCTAACGATTATTTTCATAATCGATTAGTTGGCCGATTATTGTTTCGATTAATCGGCCAATTTGTTGTTGGACAGATTAAAAAAACACAAATTGCAGCAAAAACACATTATTACATGTATAGCGGGTATGTGCTTTTCTGTTTGAATCTGGTGGGGAAACTGTGAGGTATGGTTCCCTGGGGCCTACCGGGTGGTGCTGTCACTTTGGGCCCGGGGTTGAGCCATCGTTGCAGTGTCATACGTCTTTTGGCCTCTCTCGGCGGGTGTATGGTGGGGCGGGGAACCCGCCGTGCTTGCTGGGAGAGGGTATAAAGGGGGCGGCCATTTTTGGTGGCGGGAGTCGAGTCCCGGGCACCTTCAGCCTGAGGGCGGTGGTTCGTGTCGGGAGTCTAGGCGGCCTAGGCCTAGAAGACGTTCGAAGGTCGTGTTCCATCCCAGGCACCTTTAGCCTGGGGTGAGGTACTTGGACGGAGATCTGGGACTGAGTGTCACGGACTAAGGCTCCGCGAGGGATGGACTTCCCAGGGGACCCCGGGAGTGGGTACCCGAATCCAGGGGTGTAAGGGACTGGAGGGGGTACTTACCTAAAGACCTGCTGCAGCAAATTGCCAGTGACGGGTGAGCCTCCGGAGACCGCCCGGAGGGGTGTCTTCCTCGATTGGGAGCAGGAATCTACTTCTAGGAAGGATGTAAGAGAGTTCATTGTGCCTGGGCCTACTCGCATCCACACCCCCTTGTCTGTTCTGTTCGTTGAGGGAGTCCAACTGATTGTGTTCACTTTTACATTGAGAAGAATAAAAGGGAGTGTTGGACTTTATTGGTGTGGGGCTCATTTACTGGCAGACACTGTTCAAGAAACCAGGAGGAGGCTCCAGATGCAGAACACCGACCCAAAGGTAAAAGAGGATTGTCTCCCACTACATACACATCTGCAGTTGGAACATTGGCGTGGTGACCCTGCACTCTCTCCTCCAAGGTACCCCTAGACAAAAGCCAGAGACGGAAGAATTGATACTAGAGGGAGAGAGTGGAGGCCGCTATACGTGGGGGCTCGGGTCCGGGATGGTGTTCGTGCTATTACGGAGTGTGAGGGGGTTAGCTCGGCAGCGGGTGTGTGTGACCCCCGGGATGGGCTCCCCACCCAAAAACAGGCCCAGCAGACGGAGGTTGTGGTTTTCAAAATCAAAAAGGTGCGGTTTATTTTCTATTTACAGTGACAAAAACACAGCAAGGCAAAAAAAAACATAAACAAAATAAATCCTGGTCAACTTGACCTCTGACTAAACATACAGGTTTCCTAACTAACAACTGGGATCAGCCTAGTGCTGTCCTAGTCCCTAAGTCCCTGGTTTTAAATGTCCAAGCAAATATATAGCCACACAGGCTTTCTCTCACCGCACAGGGGTTCACTCTCCCTAGACAGTCCACACAGGTCTGCTTCCAGGCATGAGCTAACATCTAATGAATCTGGGAGTTTTTTATAGAGGCCTAAATGAGCTGACAAGCTTCAGCTGGCCTCATCAACTCCCTGTCTGCACGACGCCCAGCCCTCTCCCTAGAGGTATGAGTCATCAATGAGCCCACTAGTCTCAGCTGGGCTTATACAACTCTCCACCTAGCTGTATAAGTCGGCGTAAAGCCTGAATCTGGGCGAAATATATCTACCCCCCTGGATGCAACCAGGTGACTTTACCTTCCTGCTGTCACATACCCCCCCCTCTTGTTTTAACCTCGGGGTTGGAACACCAGCAATCAGGCATTCATGTACTCGAGACAAAGCATCCACATTCCCCATTTGAACGCCAGGGCGATGCTTTACTGTGAAGTTGAATTCCTGGAGGGCCAGGAACCACCTATTCACTCTTCTATTTGTTTCCTTGTTTTGAGCCATCCACTTTAACGGAGCGTGATCCGTAACCATGTCAAAGTGCCTACCTAGCAGGTAGTACCGAAGGGAATCTAGAGCCCACTTCACCGCTAAACACTCCTTTTCAACGGTGGCGTAATTTACCTCATGGGACTTCAACTTCCTGCTGAGGTAAATGACTGGGTGCTCTTCCCCGTTCCAGACCTGGGACAATACTGCTCCTAACCCCACATCTGACGCATCACTTTGTACGACAAAGTCTCTAGAGAAGTCGGGTGAGTACAACACTGGCTGGCTACATAAGGCTTGTTTCAAGAATTGGAATGCTGCCTCAGCCTCGGGGGTCCATTTAATCATGACCGACCCTTTCCCCTTCGTCAGGTTGGTTAGGGGCACAGCCTTAGAAGCAAAGTGGGGAATGAATCGCCGATAATACCCAGCGATTCCCAGAAAGGCTCGTACCTGCTTCTTGCTGTTGGGACGTGGCCAACTCTGGATGGCCTCGACTTTGTTGAGTTGGGGTTTTATTACTCCCCTCCCAATGGTGTACCCAAGATATTTGGCCTCCTCCTGCCCAATGGTACACTTCTTGGGGTTAGCCGTAAACCCTGCTTCCCGAACAGAGTCCAGGACTGCTTGCACTTTTGGCAGATGTGAGGCCCAATCTGTGCTATGGACAATTATGTCATCCAGGTAAGCCGCAGCATACTTCCGATGGGGCCTCAGCATCTGGTCCATTTTCCGCTGGAATGTGGCCGGCGCATTCTGTAACCCGAACGGCATTCTTTTATATTGGAACGCCCCGTCTGGGGTTACAAATGCGGTTTTCTCTTTGGCCGACTTGGCCAGGGGGATTTGCCAATACCCTTTTGTGAGGTCAAGAGTCGTCATGTATCGGGCTGTTCCCAGCCGGTCGATCAACTCATCTATACGTGGCATGGGGTAGGTGTCAAATTTTGTAACTTTGTTCAACTGACGAAAATCGTTACAAAATCGCCAGCTCCCATCCGGTTTAGGCACCAACACAATGGGACTAGACCAATCACTTTGGGACTCCTCTATCACCCCTAAGTTCAGCATTTTCTGTACTTCCTCCCGTATTGCCTCCCGTCGGGCCTCTGGGATCCGATAGGGTTTTAACTTCACCCTTTCACCGGGCGGGGTAATAATGTCATGCTCTACCCCAGATGTTTGTCCCGGCAGCTCAGAGAATACCTCCTTGTTGCGAAGCACAAACTCCTTAACCTCCTGTTGTTGGGGTTGTGACAAGGTGGCTGCGATTCCAACCTCAGGAATCACGCAACCAGTTTGAGCTGGTGACCAAGTGTCTGCGACTAGGGACTCTCTATCCCTCCAGGCTTTCAACAGATTAACGTGATAGATCTGTTCGGGCTTTCGCCTTCCTGGTTGTCTGACCTTGTAATTCACTTCGCTCACTTTTTCCATTATCTCGTAGGGGCCTTGCCATTTGGCAAGGAATTTACTTTCAACCGTAGGGACAAGTACCAATATCCTATCCCCCGGGGAAAAGGTACGGGTCTTGGCTCCACGGTTGTACACTCTCTGCTGTGCCAACTGCGCTTGGGCCAAATGTTCCTTCACGATGGGCATTACCTGTGCAATTCGATCTTGCATCAGGGCGACATGCTCAATCACACTCCTGTGGGGAGAACTCTCACTTTCCCAAGTTTCCTTGGCAATATCCAACAGCCCTCTTGGGTGTCTCCCATACAGTAACTCAAAGGGGGAGAATCCCGTAGAGGATTGGGGCACCTCCCTAATAGCAAACATCAAATAAGGAAGTAGACAGTCCCAATCCCTTCCATCTCTATCCACCACTTTCTTCAACATTTGTTTTAGGGTTTTGTTGAATCTTTCAACCAGCCCATCGGTTTGGGGGTGATACACAGATGTACGCAATTGCGTCACTTTGAACAATTTACACAGCTCTTTCATAACCCGGGACATAAAGGGTGTACCTTGGTCCGTAAGCAGTTCTTTACAAATACCCACCCGGCTAAAAACAAGAGATAGCTCTTTGGCTATGGTTTTGGCCGAGGTATTTCTGAGAGGGATCGCTTCTGGATAACGGGTGGCATAGTCCATTATAACCAATATGTACTGGTGCCCCCTAGCGGACTTGATTATAGGACCTACCAAATCCATTGCGATTCTCTCAAACGGGACCTCAATGATGGGTAGAGGGACCAGCGGGCTACGGAAATGTGGCATCGGGGCCGACCTCTGACACACAGGGCAGGAGGAACAATAATTTTCTATGTCCTTCATCACCCCAGGCCAATAGAATCTCTGTAATACCCTCTCTCGGGTTTTCTCTGTCCCCAGATGACCTCCAAGAATGTGCCCATGGGCCAACTCCAACACCAACTTCCTGTAAGGTTTGGGCACCACAAGCTGCTCAACGGTTTCTTCTGCCCTTTTTGCCACCCGATACAGTAGGTCCTTCTCTACGCTGAAGTATGGGTAAGTGCCGGTATTATCTGGGTTCACTAACTCGCCATCTATTTTCACTACGTTTTCCCGTGCCTTTATTAGGGCGGGGTCTTTCAACTGTTCTGTGGCAAAGTTTTCCCTGTGAACCTCAAGATCAGAAAACTCCACAGACGGTAGGTTTTCGTCTGAGGAGGTGGGCTCCTCTCCAGTTTCTTGAGTCTCCCCTGCCAATACTGACAAGGGAAATTCCGGAGAGTCCTCACCACTCTCAGGGGAGTTCTGGCTATCACATTCCTGGTACATAGGGGCACCAGTGGGGGGCTCAGGATCATCCCACAGTTCCCAGAACTTCGGAAAATCCCTTCCCACAATGGCGTCATGCGGTAACTGAGATACTAAGCCCACTGGATGAGAGAGGGTACCTCTGGGGGTCTCGAAACACACTGTAGTCACTGGATACTCTCGGGTGTCCCCATGCACACAAATAACGGCTACCTTGCTATTCCCAGAGACCTCTGTTTTAACTAACTCAGCCTTTATCAGGGTCACAAGGCTACCTGAATCCAGCAATACCACAACATTTCTACCATTAATACACATTTTGCATAAATGTTTCTCAGTTCCCCGAATGGCAGTGCATGCGACTGTCGCACACAGCGACTGACGTCTGCCCGTCAGAAAGTCACACTGCATGGGTTCCTCCACAACCGGGCAATTTGCTGCAATATGTCCCGCTTGCCGGCAGCGGTAGCAAATGATCCTTCTTGCCGCCTCTTGAGCCGCTGATTTCCCAGGCTGTTCTCGCCAAACTTGGGGTAGAGCTCCCACCCTCTCACTCTCTCCACCCTTACCCCTTGGAATCATCTTATCCGCCCCTGGGGATGGTCTGGTCTTAGGGTGGAAAGTCCGAGTGTCTCTGGAAGAGGCCGTCAGGTTCTCTGTAGCCAAGTATTTCTCCACACGATCCACAAGACCATCGGCCGTCTCTGGGTCTCCATGGCTTACCCACTTTTGGATGGCAGTAGGAAGAGCTCTCAAAAACCGATCCATTACAACACGTTCCACAATCTTTGGTGCGGACAAAGTCTCTGGCTGTAGCCACTTTCTGCTCAGGTGAATGAGATCATACATTTGAGACCTGGGGGGTTTTCCAAGCTGGAAAGTCCAGTTATGCACACGCTGAGCCCGGACAGCCAGGGTGACACCCAGCCTTGCCAATATTTCAGCTTTTAGCATCACATAGTCTTTTGCTTGGTTAGGCTCTAGGTCATAGTAAGCTTTCTGCGATTCACCAGTTAACAGAGGAGCCACTAGTCCAGCCCACTGCTCCTCAGGCCACTTTTCTCTTTCAGCGGTCCTTTCAAATGTGGTCAAAAATACCTCTGGATCATCCTCTCCAGTCATTTTTGTCAATAAACGACTCACCCCAAAGGACGCGGTATTAGTGGGACGGCTTTCCTCACTGGTCTGCGGACGTTGCTGCATTACTGCTTCCATCTGTTGTTGTAGTCTCTGCTCTTGCTTCTGCAACAGGTCTATGAAGCGGGCCTCAGATTGCTGTTGGGCTTGTTGCTGAGCCTCCAGACTCTGTTGTAAAGTTGCAAGGCTCTGTTGATGAGCTTGCTGCTGGGCTGCAAGGCTCCTTTGCAAACCTGCATTTGTCTGCTGTTGATTGGCATTTGCTAGAGCCAGCTGTTTCAGTATCTCCTCCATGCTGGCTTAAAAAAAAACTGCCACTGGTTCTCCACCAACTGTGAGGGGGTTAGCTCGGCAGCGGGTGTGTGTGACCCCCGGGATGGGCTCCCCACCCAAAAACAGGCCCAGCAGACGGAGGTTGTGGTTTTCAAAATCAAAAAGGTGCGGTTTATTTTCTATTTACAGTGACAAAAACACAGCAAGGCAAAAAAAAACATAAACAAAATAAATCCTGGTCAACTTGACCTCTGACTAAACATACAGGTTTCCTAACTAACAACTGGGATCAGCCTAGTGCTGTCCTAGTCCCTAAGTCCCTGGTTTTAAATGTCCAAGCAAATATATAGCCACACAGGCTTTCTCTCACCGCACAGGGGTTCACTCTCCCTAGACAGTCCACACAGGTCTGCTTCCAGGCATGAGCTAACATCTAATGAATCTGGGAGTTTTTTATAGAGGCCTAAATGAGCTGACAAGCTTCAGCTGGCCTCATCAACTCCCTGTCTGCACGACGCCCAGCCCTCTCCCTAGAGGTATGAGTCATCAATGAGCCCACTAGTCTCAGCTGGGCTTATACAACTCTCCACCTAGCTGTATAAGTCGGCGTAAAGCCTGAATCTGGGCGAAATATATCTACCCCCCTGGATGCAACCAGGTGACTTTACCTTCCTGCTGTCACAGGAGTTTGGACGTGTCTGCCCGGAGGAGTTCCGAGTAGGTCGGCCATATCATTGGCCAAAGTGTATCCCTGCTCGAAGTCGTGGACATGACCCAGTGAAGGGAAAGGCCCGCGCAGAAGAGCGAGAAGAGGGGGGAGCCCAGCCGTGTGGGGGACTACACGTGGGGGCTTCTATTTGCACTGCACCATCAGGCACACCCTCCCTGCTTAGTTCGTGGGCGTGACTCAGGAAAGAAGAAAAGCCTGCGAACTACAGTGCAGAGGGGAGGAGTCCAAGACGTGTGAAGGACTACACGTGGGGACTTTGGCGCAAAAACTTGCAGTGCGCCATGGACCAGCAGCAAGTCACCATGTTCGGACATACAGCGTGGGTTCCACTTCACCCTTCTACCACGTCTTTGACTGCTTCTGCTCCGGTGACCAATATGGGGATCCGGCTAAAGCCCCGGGGATGATTCGCCCTGTATTCATGCATGGACATTGAGGCCCTGGGTGTTATTTGTCCCAGCTGCTCGGGACTGGTGTGTCATCTGAAGCCATTCGGGCGATGTGAAGCCTGTGGGAAGTTCTTATTCGAGGTGGATTCAGTCATTGAGAAGCCAAGAACCATCTACCCCGGCCGTACCACAGGCAGCACCACTCAAGTTGGAGGAATCGCCGATTTGACAGCATCCCTGTGTGCACTGCAACGACCGCGGATGTCGTGAGTACTCAAATATGGGAGAAATCCGAGGATGCTGACTCGATCACCACTGTCTCACAGCGTCCACCGCCGAAGAGAAAGACCGGCATGGTAGCCCCGTCCAGCGGTTGCGGTGGACCATCTCGCCTGCCTACGCCCGGCCCGGATAGTGCTGGTGAGAAGGGTTCCGGACGTCCCGCCTCAAGAAAAGGGCGAGGTAAGCCAGGCGGAGGGACTTGGTGTGTGGGCGGAGGTGTCGGGGATTCACAGCCCTGTGTGTCCGTGGGGGGTGGTAGTCCCGTTTCCACTACAGGCTACATACCCGCGGAGGAGTGTGACACCTCCGACCTAGAGTCGCTCTCTGATATGGGAGACGATGTTGCCATTAACGAACTGTTTGCTCAAAAGGGCTGGGACAAAGTGCCTCTTGCCTCGTCCCGCAGAACCAGGGACTCACCCATGTCTACAGGGGATAGTACACCTCGGGTGGAGGCACTAGCGCCTGAGGAGGGGTCCCGTCCCCAGCTTACTCTTGCCTCCCCGATGCCATCCGCACCTAATGCTGTGGAGAAGAGACTGTTGTTGCGGGCACCTATGCCCAGAACGGAGGTGATCAGAGCACCTCGTCACACGGATGCCATAGTCTTGCCAGGTGAAGGGGACAAAGCCACCATGCCTCCACTGGCGAGACTACAACGCCTATTTTGTCAAGAGGTTGCTGCTGAATATGGGTGGGAGTACCCATACCTGTCCAAAGAGTTACTATATGAAGTAGAAGTTTGCCGGGAGCGGTGGTACAATGACTTTGTGTGGACCCACATTCAAGTCCCACACGCCCGCAGGTACCTTGCATGCTCCCCCAAGGCATCTCAGCGCTTTAAAGATTGCAAGGCAGAGTGGATGTTGGGGCGGCATATTCACGTGGACAAGGTGCCGATTCGACGCAAGGAAGGAGAAGATGTCGAATACCAAATAGAGACTCTGGATCAGCATCTGAAACCCCTTGTCCTGCCGCACCCTCGTTTCTATCTATAGGAGAAGAGAGACTCCGTTTTGTTCTTTACACTGCTGAACTTTCCGGGGTTCGTTGTTCTTGATACCCAAAAGAGTTGAAGGACTGTTCGTTTGTTCTTCAATTTTCCAGCAAGCAATCACAGACTCTGGGGTAGATAGGGCCCAAAGAAGAAACAATTCCACAAGTGCAGTTACCGCAGCGCTGTCACCAGGTGGCAGTGTCGTCCATCGGCATTCACTGCTCACACATACACTTTTTGAAGGAAAGGATTTCTCTGCGGAGAAGTTTTTTCGTTCTCACACGAACATATGTGTCAGGGATTTGTGCGTTTAACTTTTCTTTCCCCTCTGCAGGAGAGCATCCTATCAAGACCACTGAGAATGGGGTGGGTCTTAGCCAGGATGGGTGGGGAGAGATGTTATGTGAAGGTGTGATTTCAATGTTGTTGCTATGTGTTGTTGTTGTTTCCCTTTCCCTCCCTTTTTATGTGAGGCTCAGGCACAACTGCTCTAGTTAGTTTTAGTTTTCTAAAGTTTGTTTTTGTAATTTTTAGTCGGTTTCTGGATTGGACTATGTCAGCCGTTGAGGGCATGGTTTGTTCCAGACACTGGGGACCAGTGTCAAACCACCAGGGGGAGAGTGTAGCGGGTATGTGCTTTTCGGTTTGAATCTGGTGGGGAAACTGTGAGGTATGGTTCCCTGGGGCCCACCGGGTGGCGCTGTCACTTTGGGCCCAGGGTTGAGCCATCGTTGCAGTGTCATACCGCTTTTGGCCTCTCTCGGCGGGTGTATGGTGGGGCCGGGAACCCGCCGTGCTTGCTGGGAGAGAGGGTATAAAGGGGGCGGCCATTTTTGGTGGCGGGAGTCGAGTCCCAGGCACCTTCAGCCTGAGGGCGGTGGTTCGTGTCGGGAGTCTAGGCGGCCTAGGCCTAGAAGACGTTCGAAGGTCGTGTTCCATCCCAGGCACCTTTAGCCTGGGGTGAGGTACTTGGACGGAGATCTGGGACTGAGTGTCCCGGACTAAGGTTCCGCGAGGAATGGACTTCGCAGGGGACCCCGGGAGTGGGTGCCCGAATCCAGTGGCGTAAGGGACCGGAGGGGGTACTTACCTGAAGACCTGGTGCAGCAAATTGCCAGTGACGGGTAAGCCTCCGGAGACCGCCCGGAGGGGTGTCTTCCTTCGATTGGGAGCAGGAATCTACTTCTAGGAAGGAAGTAAGAGAGTTCATTGTGCCTGGGCCTACTCGCATCCACACCCCCCCTATCTGTTCTGTTCGTTGAGGGAGTCCAACTGATTGTGTTCACTTTTACATTGAGAAGAATAAAGGAGTGTTGGACTTTATTGGTGTGGGGCTCATTTGCTGGCAGACACTGTTCAAGAAACCAGGAGGAGGCTCCAGATGCAGAACACCGACCCGAAGGTAAAAGAGGATTGTCTCCCACTACATACACATCTGCAGTGGGAACATTGGCGTGGTGACCCTGCACTCTCTCCTCCAAGGTACCCCTAGACAAAAGCCAGAGACGGAAGAATTGATACTAGAGGGAGAGAGTTGGAGGCCGCTACACATGCTTTTCTGCTGCCTCTCGACGTATATTGAACCAAAAAACCAAAATAGCACCGTTTTGCATTAAAAAAAAGTCCTTGCCCTTTCCAAATACGCAGCAGCTGAAAAAAATCATGGATGTGAACTTGTCCCATAGGAAACCATGTAAACTGTATTGTGTTTCTGCATAAAGCACCAAAAAAACAGAGGTGACCCAGGCCTGAGATGTTTAGTAACATAATGGGGTTAAAAAAACAAAAATTAGTACAAAAAGAGCAAATAATCGCTGTAAGGGGTTAATTTTTTACTGTGCGACAGTGAAAGTAATATTTACAGTAGCGATTTGCTCTTTTTCTACTATAAAGAGCCAATTTTAGTTTAACCCCATTATGTTACTGGCCGATTAATCGATTATGAAAATAGTAATCGATTAATTTCATAATCGATTAGTTGTTTCGGCCCTACATTAAGGTGAAAAAAACGTTTACCTTTACAACCCCTTTAAGTGCCGGTTCACACTACCGTGACTTGGGATCCGACTTGTGTCGCCTCCAAGTAGCGCGACATGACAAAATTCCATTGAAGTGAATGAGAGCCGTCTTAATGTACATTACTGAAGTCGCTCCAACTTCAGAAAAGGTTCCTGTACTACTTCAATCCGACTTGTACCCATTGATTTCAATGGAAGTCGCCTCCAAAGTCGGCTGTCCATCTTAGTGCAAGCAACTTTACAGGAAGAGAGAATAGTTAACCTAGGATAAACCCCTCCCTCCCACAGAGCTGATTATTCTGTGATTGGCCACTGGCAAAGTCGCCTGTCCTGGAGGCATCTTAAAGTCGCGTTGTAAGTTGCTCCAAGTCGCGCTGAAGTTGGGTTGCCCCTGTGTGAACCGGCACTTCGTGGTAGAACAAAAAAAATAAAATAAGATGTTGAGTCAAAACTTCAAACTAGTTTAACAGCCAATTATAAAAAGCAAAAATGAAATGACCATTGGTTTTTAATGTCCAGAGTTCTTTAAAAAAGTCACGAGTGACTACTCCTACTAGTTGGTTATATATTTAGTAATTTATTTTAATTAGGTTGTTTTGTTAAGTACTATTTTTTTTTTTTTTTTAAGACTTATTTCTTACTTTCTGTAAAAAAAAAAAAAAAAAAAAAAAAAAAAAGAAGAAATCTCTTTACCCGGCTTGATTTTTGCAGTGACACTAAACAACCTATTCTTGATGGCTCAGTGACCCGACTCTCGCACCACCTGCTTTAGTTATGAACAGATTCCTTGGAGATTATCGCCTCCAGGATGGAGAGCCGAGTTGTATCTTTATAATATAAAAAGACGAATTCCAGGTACGGTATATTTTTACATAGTTACATTAGTTCAGCCAATTGCCTAAAAAAAAATAGGCAAAGAAAATTACCCAATTGATCTATTTTTTTCTTTGCCGGTTCTTTAGAGCTTATTATTATTTTACCAATTGAGTGTAACAGTAATATAAAGCATTTCAAGAAGAATTCCAGGCATGGTACATTTTTACATTTTTTTTTTTTTTAACAAACAGTGGTGCTTTATTGAAAGATAATACAGAGTACAAGTAATGCAGTACTAGAAAACAGAGTAACAACATTGTCAAATGCCTTAAAGTGGTTGTAAACCCTTACAGACCACTTTAACCTACAGGTAAGCCTAGATTAAAGCGGAGTTCCACAATAAAAATAAAAAAAATTTTGATCACCAGCTTCCTTTTAATTTAAAGAAAAACATAAAAAAAAAAAAATAATAATAATTTCTTGCCTGCAAATGGCTGTTACTAGGCAGATTTCCTAATCTGCCTAGTTCCAGGTCCACGGTGGATCTACTTCCTCTCCGAAGTCGCCTAGCCTCCTGGGAAATGAGTGTCATCATTTCCCAGGAGTCTGTGGGCATTACAGTGCCAAAATATTGCGTTATTTCCGCCCGTTGTCATGGCAACGGTACAAACCAACGGCGCTACGAGCACCGTTCAACTGCGCATGCGTGAGATCGAGAGGTGCATGCTGATTGCCCAGCATGCACCTCTCACATAACAACCAGGAAGGAAAATCAACTGGGCTTCACATGCCCTTAGGTATCATGGAAACTGGCACAAGAACGCTGAGCAGATATCTGATAAGTTTTTGGACTGATTTATTTACAAATCGGGAGATATTGATATGTTATAGAGGTTGTTTAACCACTTAACGACCGCCCACTGTAAATATAGGTCGGCAGAATGGCACGGACAGGCACAATCACGTACCTGTACGTGACTACCTTCGTATGGGTGGGGGGTCCGATCGGACCCCCCTCCGGTACAGTGGGCGGCCGGGATCGCTTCGGGAGCGATCGGTGATGAGGGGGCCGCCATTCAATTCTGGCCACCCCCTCGCGATCGCTCCCAGCGAATCGAATGCTTCCTCTGCCTGTGTGATGTTTACACAGGCAGGAGGAAGTGATGTCATCCCTCATGCGGCGCTCACATATACCAAGCGCCGCATGAGAGAAGATGTCAGGTTAGTGCACAAACACTACATTGACACCAGGACACATAGGTACATAAAACAGTGACATTTGTGACTGTAAAAGTGCCATGGCTGTTAGTTTTAGGTCCAGTGTAGCCCCCTAACTCCCCCCAATAAAGGTTTAACCCCCTGATCACCCCCCCAGATAACCCTTTCACCCCCTAGCACCGCCGTCACTAAGCGATCGTTTTTCTGATCGCCGTTTTAGTGTCGGTGATGCCGATAGGTAGCCAGTTATTTTTTTTAGGTTTGCCGCAGGTTTTTATAGCGTCGGGTACCCCCATATATTACCTAATAAAGGTTTAACCCCTTGATCGCCCCCCCAGGTAACCCTTTCACCAGTGATCACCATATAAGTGTTACGGGTGATGCTGGTTAGTTAGTTTGCTTTTTATAGTGTCAGGGCACCCGCCGTATATAACCCAATAAAGGTTTAACTCCGTGATCGCCCGGCGGGTGATATCAATTAGGTTTTAGCGTCATATAGGGTCTGCGTCACACCCCAGGCAGCGTCAGGTTAGTGCCAGTAACGCTAACACCCACGCGTGAAGCATACACCTCCCTTAGTGGTATAGTATCTGAACAGATCAATATCTGATCTGATCAGATCTATACTAGCGTCCCCAGCAGTTTAGGGTTCCCAAAAACGCAGTGTTAGCGGGATCAACCCAGATACCTGCTGGCACCTGCGTTTTGCCCCTCCGTCCAGCCCAGGCCACCCAAGTGCAGTATCGATCGATCACTGTCACTTACAAAACACAACACACATAACTGCAGCGTTCGCAGAGACAGGCCTGATCCCTGCGACTCCAGTGCTGTAGGAGGCGATTTCACCACCACAGTTAAAAAGCGATTTTGCTCCTGTGGAAAAGTCCGACCATGTGTGTGCGGCATAACTTTTGCGGGAAGATGCCCCCATGCTTCGGCATATATAAATGGTGCATGTATGCCCATCATTAGAAGTGGGTGGATGAAGGGCGGTATTCTAATGGTGGGCATACCCACCGATCAATCTCTTTTTTCGTTCAGCCAACAGGCTGCATGAAAAAAAAGATTACAATACATGTCCAACAAGGACCAGCATGTTGCTGGACTTTGAATGGTTATACCAGATTGATGCCTGCGGGTTTAGGTATCATCTTGGTATCATTCTTTTCAGCCAGCGGCCGGCTTTCATGTAAAAGCAATCCTAGTGGCTAATTAGCCTCTGGACTGATTTTACAAGCAGTGGGAGGGAATGTCCCCCCCCGGATATAAAAAGCGCCATTGGGAAATTGGGAAAGCATTTTATCACACCGATCTTGGTGTGGTTAGATGCTTTGAGGGCAGGGGAAAGACCCCAGTTTTTTCAAAAAAAAGGAGTACCTGTCACTACCTATTGCTATCATAGGGGATATTTACATTCCCTGAGATAATAAAAATAAAAAATCTATGGAAGGAACAGTTTAAAAATAAAATAGCAAAATTTATATAAAAGCACCCCTGTCCTGCCCTTGCGCAATGGCGAACGCAAGCGTCGGTCTGGCGTCATATGTAAACAGCAATTGCACCATGCATGTGAGGTATCACCGCGAAGGTCAGATCGAGGGCAGTAATTTTAGCAGTAGACCTCCTCTGTACATCTAACGTGGTAACCTTTAAAGGCTTTTAAAAATGTATGTAGTTTGTCGCCAATGCGCGTTTGTGCGAAATTTTAAAGCATGTCATGTTTGGTATCTATGGACTTGGCCTAAGATCATCTTTTTTATTTCATCAAACATTTGGGCAATATAGTGTGTTTTAGTGCATTAAAATGAAAAAAAGTGTGTTTTTTCCCCAAAAAATTCGTTTGAAAAATTGCTGCGCAAATACTGTGTGGAAAAAAAATGCAACACCCACCATTTTAATCTGTAGGGCCTTTGCTTTAAAAAAATATATATAATGTTTGGGGGTTCAACATAAATTTTCTTGCAAAAAAAAAAAATGTTTTCATGTAAACAAAAAGTGTCAGAAAGGGCTTTGTCTTCAAGTGGTTAGAAGAGTGGATGTAAGCTTCCTAATGCTGTGTATAAAATGCCAGAACAGTTCAAAACCCCCCCAAATGACCCCATTTTGGAAAGTAGATACCCCAAGCTATATACTGAGAGGCATGTCGAGTCCATGGAATATTTTATATGTTGACACAAGTTGCGGAAAAAAGACAATTTATTTATTTATTTATTTTTGCACAAAGTTGTCACTAAATGATATATTGCTCAAACATGTCATGGGCATATGTGGAATTACACCCCAAAATACATTCTGTTGCTTCTACTGAGTACGGGGATACCACATGTGTGAGACTTTTTGGGAGCCTAGCCGCGTACGGACCCCGGAAACCAAGCACCGCCTTCAGGCTTTCTAAGGGTGTAAATTTTTGATTTCACTCCTCACTGCCTATCACAGTTTCGGAGGCCATGGAATGCCCAGATGGCACAAAACCCCCCAAATGACCCCATTTTGGAAAGTAGACACCCCAAGCTATTTGCTGAGAGGTATGGTGAGTATTTTGCAGATCTCGCTTTTGGTCACAAAGTTTTGAAAATGTAAAAAAAAAAAAAAAAAAAAAATTATTTACTTTCTTCATTTTCAAAAACAAATGAGAGCTGTAAAATACTCACCATGCCTCTCAGCAAATAGCTTGGGGTGTCTACTTTCCAAAATGGGGTAATTTGGGGGGGTTTTGTGCTATTTTGGCATTTTATGGCCTTCGAAACTGTGATAGGTAGTGAGGAGTGAAATCAAAAATTTGCGCCCTTAGAAATCCTGAAGGCGGTGCTTGGTTTCCGGGGGCTCGTACGCGGCTAGGCTCCTAAAAAGTCCCACACATGTGGTATCCCCGTACTCCGGAGAAGCAGCAAAATGTATTTTGGGGTGCAATTCCACATATAACCATGGCATGTGTGAGCAATATATAATTTAGTGACAACTTTTTGTAATTTTTTTTTTTTTAGTCATTATTCAATCACTTGAGACAAAAAAAAAAAAAAAAATATTCAATGGGCTCAACATGCCTCTCAGCAATTTCCTTGGGGTGTCTACTTTCCAAAATGGGGTCATTTGGGGGGGGTTTTGTACTGCCCTGCCATTTTAGCACCTCAAGAAATGAGATAGGCAGTCATAAATTAAAAGCTGTGTAAATTCCAGAAAATGTACCCTAGTTTGTAGACGCTATAACTTTTGCGCAAACCAATAAATATACGCTTATTGACATTTTTTTTTACTAAAGACATGTGGCTGAATACATTTTGGCCTAAATGTATGACTAAAATTGAGTTTATTCGATTTTTCTTATAACAAAAAGTAGAAAATATATTTTTTCAAAATTTTCAGTCTTTTTCCGTTTATATCGCAGAAAATAAAAATCGCAGAGGCAATCAAATACCATTAAAAGAAAGCTATTTGTGGGAAGAAAATGACGCAAATTTCGTTTCGGTACAACATTGCATGTCCGCACAATTTACAGTTAAAGCAGCGCAGTGCAAAATTCTGAAAACACCTCTGGTCCTTTAGCTACAAAATGGTTCGGGGCTTAAGTGGTTAAAGTAATTAATTTTGGATTGCAAAAAAAATAAAATTATTTTGCCCAGAACCCCGCTTTAAGGCTTACCTGTAGGTGAAACAAAGATCTCCTAAACCTACACGGTTTAGGAGATATTTGCAGAAAAGACTACACCGATGTCTATGGCGCATGTACGCCGTAGACAACGGCGCAGGCGCACTGAGCGTGCCGTTAGTGAAGGCGATCGTGTACGTGCTGGAGTGACGTCATCGCGGCTCCGGCCAATCACAGTGCCGGAGCCACAATACCCAGAAGACACTCGGTATCATGGCGGCGGCGGAGGAGAGGAACGAGAGAGATCTCAGGTAAGTAATTCATAATGAGCTAGTATGCTATGCATACTAGCTCATTATGCCTTTCTCTTGCAGGTTTTTTTTTTTTTTTTAAAGAAATGTTTTAGAGGGTTTACTTCCTCTTTAAGTAATACACTGAGCTACATACATCTAGAGTGTTCAGAGTCCCGAAGGACTCGCTGCCCACCAATATTGTTATTATACAAGTTCAAGACATGGTCTATAGCAGGGGTCTCCAAACTTTCTGTGCAAAGGGACAGTTTTCTGTCCTTCGGCTTTACGGGGGCCGGAATGTGGCCAATGGGAGTAGAAAATGCCCTAGCATCAGTGCCTAAACATCAATGGTAGGGAGGAATAGTGCCCCATTGATGATATCAGCAGGGAAAATGGTGCACCATTGATGGTATTGCAGGGAAAATGGTGCCCCATCATTGGTGTCAGCTGGTGAAATATTGCCCCAAGGGCCGCAAGCAAGCAAAGGGCCACATCTGGCCCCCGGGCCGCAGTTTGGAGACCGTTGGTCTATAGTATGACAGTTTACTGGGATATCAGTGCTGTTGTAAGATCCTATAACTTCCCATCAATCAGGGCCCCAAGCAGAATGGAAAACAAAATTTTACAGTTGAGAAGGGGGGTGTGCTATCGCGGGACATGGACACCAAGTTGTTGAGCGGGGGGGGGGGGGGTTATGCGGGACATGGACACCAAGTTGTTGAGCGGGGGGATCGCACGCTAATATTACAGTACAGTATCACTACAGTGGATATGCGGGGGGGGGGAACGTCTTGCCTCCTCCTCCCGTGCTGCCTCCTCGAGTCCTCTGGCTCCTCTTTCTGCTGTGCTGCCCTCTGCTGGGGCCCCAGGACAGCTCGGGACGCCAAGCAGTTACTTGGTTTGCCTGTCCTGTTCCGACGTCCCTGCTTCCCATGATCAATCCCACACACTATGATATGCATGTTCAAGTTAGTGTCCACGGTGCCCAGACCTTCTCAAACTACCACGGACAACCCCTATTCGAGTAGGTCATTTTATATAGTGGGAGAGCTGCGTTGACCATCACCTGTCCAGCTCTCCTGGAACACCTGGCTCTCTAGCCTTCAGTCGCAGCGCCCTGCTACACGGCCCACCTCTGGCCTAAAGATTGGGGTTCTCCCGACACCTTTTCTTCAAGCCAAACCCGAACACTTTAGCAGCCTGGGAAACCTTTGGGTGCCCCAAGGAGAGTAAGTAATGCGGTGGGCATAGCTTGCAGCAGCGAGCATTAGGTGTAGCCAAATTGCTCCTGCTGACATCAACATCCTGCCCCCCCAGTGATGTGAAACCTTCCCCCAAACAGCCGTCTGCAGCTCCCGGATGGTAACAGATTGGTTACTTGGGGAGACACAGCCCAGTCTGAATAATGTGTCTGGGTTTCAGTCCACACAGGGTGAATCCCGGACAGGTGGCAACCCTACCTGACACCCCTGATAGGAGCCTGACTCCTTGACAAGACCTGCTGTCTCCTGGCTTCTGACTGGGTCCTCTGACCTCCTCTGTAAAACCTCTGCCTCGTGGCTTTGGGCTGGGCCCTTTGACCCCCTCGATGAGACCTTTGTCTTGTGGATTCTGGCTGGGGCCCCCTGACCCCGGGTGAGACCTTCCATCTCCCACACTGGGAGCAGTCTCCAAACTGGAAGCGGTCTCCAAAATGGGAGCTCTGAGCAATTCTCAGACCTGAGTATATAATGACTCTGCACACCTGTGTAGTCAGCTAGGTTGCAGGCATCTAGCAAAAACTGGACATGGGATTGAATGTTCTGATTCAGATCTACAGAATCTGCAGAAAGCCACAAACACAGCTTTCTCCATTCAGAAATGATAGTTCTGAACCTCGCATTAACCCTAAATGCATATCCTGTGCATGGGCGTCCGCTGAAATATTTTCAGGGGGGAGGGCGCTTCAGCAGCGGCGATACACAGTCGCATTTTACCCTTTCTTCGACCGCTAGCGGGGGTTAAAAGTGACCCCCCACTTTAAAATGTAAAAAACACCCCACTGTGCCCCCTGCATCTTTAAATATCTCTTTGTCACTACTGTGTACCCCCTCTCCACAACTGCACCTCTGGACCCCTTTACATTACACAGCACCCTGCATCACTGACCCCCTTTACATTACACAGCACCCTGCACCACTGAACTCTTTACATTACACAGCACCCTGCATCACTGGACCCTTTACATTACACAGTACCCTGCACCCCTTTACATTACACAGCACCCTGCATCACTGGACCCCTTTACCTTACACAGCAGCACCCTGCACCTCTGGACACTACACTACACACTGACTACTGACCACTACACTGCACACTGACCATATGTATGACGTATCCTATGATGTCATGTCTCTGCAGTCACACACACGTGTTGTAGGACATCTCCTCCTCCCACCATACCGCACACACAGCCCGGCTCTCCTTCCTTCGTACCTTCAGCAGGTCCAGCGGGGCTGGAAGTGGGTGTAAGGGCGGAGGGTGTAGAACACTGCCAATTTGGCCAACACCTTCTCGATTCCAGGGGGGGGGAAAGGACCCCCTTGCCCTATGGAGCGGACGCCCATGATCCTGTGTCACATTGTCCTATATTCTTACAGTGACAGAGCCTCCCTCTGTCACAATAGTTGCATAGGTCAAGCTTCGACGAATGCATCATTATACAGCGGTTGAACAAAAATATGAAAATACCAGGTAAAAGAGCAAAATTGTTATTGAAAATGGTGTTGGACCGCCTTTGGCATCCAAGATGGCCTGAATTCCCATGGGAATTGACAAATGTAAGTCTTGGATGGTGGATAATGGAACCTGATACCATCATTCAGAAATTGCTCCAGTTCTCGCAGAGATGCCAGAGGTGGAATACGAGCCCAAACCTTGCTCAATAAAACTATAGTGGCTCTATGATACTGGGGTCTGGTGGCTGTGGCACCCAGGGAAGTGGAAGGCTTCATCTGCATGCTTGCCAAACCATGATTTGACAAACGCCAGCTGTGTGAATCGGAGCATTATGGTCTTGGTCAAAGGCACTGTCCTTGGGAAACCATGTCTGCACTATGGGGTGCACATGGTTGGCCAAAATTTGTACATTGTCCCTGGCAGTAATGTGGAAACACCAGTTAAAAGAACACATTTTTTACCCAATATGGTGTTGGACCGCCTTTGGCATCCAAGACGGCCTGAATTCTCCTGGAAACTGACAAATGTAATTCTTGGATGGTGGATAATGGAACCTGAAACCACTCTTCATGGAAAAGTCATTGCAGTTCCTGCAGAGATTCCGGAGGCTGAAAACCAGCCTGAACCTTGTTCTCCAAAACTGACCATAGTGGCTCTAAGATATTGAGGTCCAGGGAGGTGCGAGACTTCGTCTGCATTGCTCGTCAAACCACAATTTGACAACACCAGCTGTGTGAATCGGAGCATTATGGTCTTGGTAAACGGTGCTGTCTTTGGGAAACAATGTCTGCACTATGGGGTGCACATGGTTGGCCACAATTTGTACATTGTCCCTGGCAGTAATGTGGATACACCAGTTACAAGAACAAAATTTTTACCCAATATGGTGTTGGACCACTTTTGGCATCCAAGACTTAATTCTCCTGGGAATTGACAAATGTAAATCTTGGATGGTGGATAATGGAACCTGATAACACTCGTCATACAAAAGTCATTCCAGTTCTCGCAGAGATGCCAGAGGTGGAATACGAGCCTGAACCTTGCTCTCCAAAACTGACCATAGTGGCTCTATGATACTGAGGTCCGGTGACTGTGGCGCCCATGGAAGTGCAAAGCTTCGTCTGCATGTTTGCCAAACTACGATTTAACAACACCAGCTGTGTGAATTGGAGCATTCTGGTCTTGGTAAATGGCATGGTCTTTGGGAAACAATGTTTGCACTATGGGGTGCACATGGTTGGCCAGTTAAATTAATTACATTTTTACCTAATATGGTGTTGGACCGTCTTTGGCATCCAAGACGGGTTGAATTCTCCTGGGAATTGACAAATGTTATTCTTGGATGGTGGATAATGGAACCTGATAGCACCTGAAAGCACTCTTCATGCAAAAGTCATTCCAGTTCTCGCAGAGATGCCGAAGGCGGAATATGAGCCCGAACCTTGCTCTCCAAAATTGACCATAGTGGCTCTAGGATATTGAGATCCAGTGACTGCGGCACCCAAGGAAAATGCAAATTTTGTCCAACGACGTGCACCCCATGGTACAGACATTGGATTGGAGTGCGGCTGTCCTCACTAATTTTCTTCATTTGCTACGTGCATTGCCGGCACCCTTGGTCCCTGAGAGAAGTACTTTCCTTATTTCATCTGCCTGAGCGGCAATTTCTGTTCTTCGTTGTCAAATCGTGGTTTGACAAGCATGCAGAGGAAGTTTCGCACCTTCCCTGGGCTCCACAGTCGCAGGACCACAGATATGTTTAGAGATTTTTATTGCTGATGTAATAAGTGTGTGCTAGGCTTATTACAATATTGATTTTTATTGTACAAGGTGTTCAGTAGGGTTGAGGTCTGAGCACCCTAAGCCCTGTACACACGGGAATCCCGTCTATTTGAAAACAGTCAGTTGTCCTGGCAAGCTTCCCTTGCCAAGCCCTGTGAACAGACGGCCATTCAAAAGAACCGCCGTTCTTTTGAAGGGCAAGAACGCGGTGACGTCATCGACTACGACGAGCCGGCGCTCGTCACCTTCAATGCCGTTGCCGCCATCTTGCTACACCCACACTAGCCTTGTATGCTACCGCGCATGCGTCGAAGTCTTATCGAGCATGCGCGGGTTTACCTCGGACAGGTAAGCATACAGACGACCGGTTTTCTCGGCGAGAAATAGTCCGACGGGAATCACAACTAGAAAAATAGAGAGCAGGTTCTCTATTTTTCTCCGAGATTCCCGGCAGTTTTCACAACGAGAAACCATACACACGAACGGTTTTCACGGCAAAAAGCTCTCCCAGCAGTTTTCTTGCCGAGAAAACCGGTCGTGTGTACGAGGCTTAAGAGGACACTCAGGTTCCTCCACACCAAACTCATCAAACCATGTCTTTTATAGAGCTGGCTTTGTACACAGGGGCATAGTCATGCCGGAACGAAAAAAGGCCTTCACCAAACTGTTATCACAAGGTTGGAAGACCTCAAATGTCTATAATGTCTTTGTATGATGTGGTAATAACAGGATCCTTCACTGTGAAAACACTTGAACAGGCTAAAAAAAAAAAAAAAAAAGGAATTATATTTGTGTAACTCTAGATAGACCTTGACATTCACATGCCAGTCTTTAACATATTATGAATAACTCAAATGTATGCTTGCTGTCTATTGTCCACCGCATCCTTTATATACTGCCGCTCTCTCTTATATTTATAGTATTGTGGATAATGTATATTTTTCCTCCTCCTATGCCATGTTACATGCTATGTGTTGCTGGATTTAGAACGTTCATTACCTGTCTTCTCATTGACAACTTGATGACAACTTTCGTAATTAATGGTAATGATGAACTGATGATGTGCTAATTTGCTGGTGAGCTTTGCTAGCAAGCAGTAGGTATTGAATTGAGACCCGAGAGAAAAAAATATAGGCGGTGAAAAAAAAAATAGTGTTTTCCTGTACTGCAAATTTGTTTAGGCGGATAACGTTGTGTCCTGATGCTCCGTACACACGACCAGTTTTCCCGTTGTAAAAAAAAACAAAACAATGGTTTTCCCGACGGGATTCCTCTCAAGCCTGCCTTGCATACACACGGTCACACAAAAGTCTGCCAAGGACGTGGTGACGTAAAAGACTACGACGAGCCGTCAAAATGAAGTTCAATTCTTCCGAGCATGCGTCAAATTGTTTCCGAGCATGCGTGGTTTTTTTCCCCGTCGGGAAAGCATAAAGCATACAGACGAACGGTTTTCCCACCAGGATTTTTTCCCAACGGGAAAAAAGATATCCTGCTCTCCTTTTTTTCCTGTCTGAAAAACTGCGATGGAGCATACACACAGCCGGGACTTCCGGCCAAAAGCTCTCATCGCAGTTTTCCCATCGGAAAAAACAGTCGTGTGTACTAGGCATGAGACTTAAAATGTATCTAATCCAAAAATGTTTTCTTGTCTTTGGCATCTGAGCCCCGCTGGGGAGTTTGCCCCGTTGCAATTTGATTGGTCAATGAACAATGGTCACCACCAGGACAGAAAATGGGTAATCCACATTTTACTTGTAGGAGGTAGAGGTTACTGCTCCTCCAGCGGGAAGTTAGGTGTTAACTATAATTCCCGGGTTTTCCTTGGCAGGTTTTCTTGGGGTTGACCCTCCAATCTTGTGTGCTATAAAAAAGGGATGAGGGGCCAGATCCTGGGTGGAAATCTCACAGAGAGAGAAGGAGGAGTTTGGTTTGGGCCTGGTCTACCCTCCTGGTACCGGAGTCTGGATGGCCTGTATTCTGCCGTAGTTAGCTTCCAGACATTGACTCATCCAGTAGTGGACTTTTGCTTGAACAGGTATGCTGGGGCAGTCACAAGCCTGTAGGTAGGGACTAGGGATGTTAGGAAATGTTTCCACTTTATCTTGGACTGTCGATTGTCTCTATCATCATGGTAACTGATTCTTCAAGTAAAATGTTTGAAACTTTTCCTGGTCTGAAGTTACTAAAGGTGTGCAATGCAAGTAACAGGCATATACAGTCTACAGCTTGGGTCACTAAACACATTTGGGGTATGAAGATAAAAAGGTACAAGAGTTTATACATTGTGAAGACGCAAGTAGTTAACAAGGGTAACAAAGGTTTCTCTAGCAACCTGTCATTAGGCGTGGACATATGGCAGGAGAGATAGCCTCTTGCAGCGAGAGAGAGGTTGTCAGCACTCCTTCCACAGTGATCAGTCTTCCAAAGCATAGGGAGCAGATCTGCACCACCGGGACCCTCATCCGGTACACAGGTACAGAATAGGAAGAGTTAATTGAAATGCACGCATGGAGTCCACGATGGGTGCCCGGCAGGGATCCATACTGTTACTGGGAGTTCGGTAGTGATGATACGCTAAACAGGTGGAGAGCACCTCTGCGTGTCCCTCCCAAATGTGCAAGTAACCGTGGTCATGTCTAATACCTCCTACAGTAAATGCACAAGTGACTGTGGTAGTCATCGGTCTGGGTCGTGAGCATGGCTCCAGTAAAGGTACCCCTATGTGTATTGCAGTGACCCTTTACAAAGTGCCCAGCATAGCCCAGAAGAACCCACCCAAGGGTAGGCCTCTCATGTGACCCTTGCTTGGCACCCAACCAGGAGGGAAAGATGGAGGACGTGATGACCACCCAGTCACCATGACCTGCCCCATATATTGTTGCCACTGCATCTTCCTATAGGAATACCTGTTCTAGGGATAACTGAATCCCTTTCGCTGCCAGGCCCTGTGCTCCATTTTGTACACTCAGGTGGCCAGAACCATTTTTTGCAATTTTTCCTTTGTCTTTTATTTTTCACTTATAGCTTTCAGAATTTGTGAAAGACCCCCAAAACCATATGACCTCTAGAATAAAAACAAGGTGCTACAGATTTTTTAGACCCTGCGGTATTTGCGCAAATGTTTATCAAACCAAAATATTTGCAAAAAATACACTAAAACCATTTTTAGCAGATAAAAACCACAGCAAATTTTACAAAATTCCTACTAAATATAAAAGCTTAACCTGTATTGAGTGAATAAATAATATTTGTAACTTTTTAAATTGCGCATTTTTGCGAAATGGTGAAAATTGAACAGACGCAAAAGTGTAAATATCCAAATTTCTCAAAAAATCTGAAGGTTTTAATTTTTCCCTTACAGCACATAAGTAGAATAAAAAGAAGGTGCGCTACTGATTTTTTAGACCCAGCGGTATTTGCGAAAATGTTTATCAAACCAATATATTTGCAAAAATATACACTAAAACCATTATTAGCAGATAAAAACCACAGCAAATTTTACAAAATTCCTACTAAATATAAAAGCTTAACCTGTTTTCAGTGAATAAATAACAAATATTTGTAACTTTTTTAAATTGTGCCTTATTGCGAAATGGTGAAAATTGAACAGACGCAAAAGTGTAAATATCCAAACTTCTCTAAAAATCTGAAAGTTTTATTTTTTCCCTTACAGCTTTCAGAATTTGTGAAAGACCCACAAAACCATATATTTTCTGAAAGCATAGGACCTCTAGAATAAAAAGAACGTGCTACTGATTTTTTAGACCCTGTGGTATTTGCGCAAATGTTTATCGAACCAATATATTCACAATGATGGTGGCTGCGGGGAGTGGGTTTGCAGGGGGGAATCGGTTCGGGTGGAGGGGGGGGAGTAATTAGTGCTGGGGGGGAGAAGGGGGGGTGAAGGGGATAGGAGAGGAGAGTGGGGGGCAGTTTTAGATGAAAGGGTGCGGCGGGGGTGAAGAGGCAGGGGACAGGGAAGTGGCGGCGTGGGGGGGCGGTCACATTAGGGGTTAATAACTCTGATCAGCGACTTGTAATCTGCTGATCAGTGTTTAGAATTGTTCAGCAGAGTCTGCTGAACAATTATGATATAAGCTTAACATCCCTAGTCCCTCATTGAAGTGACCATAAGCTTATAGGAGAGGGAGAAATTAGGTCAGAACGCCGTACTGACCTGGCCACCTGCGGGCACTTCTGTACATCAGTACGGAGTACTGACCTGGCAGTGAAAGGGTTTGTAAAAAAGGCATTTAAAGCGGTGTATCAATTTTTATAATAAGTAATAGCTTTCATGATGCAATCATATAGTAAATCAATGTTGACTCAGAGCCCATTCACACAGGGACGACTTTGGATCCGACTTCAAGTCGCCCCTGGTCGCCTCAAGTCGCGCTGCATGAGAAAATCAATGTAAGTGAATGGAGCCGTTAGATGTACACTACTGCAGTCGCTCCGACTTCAAAAAAGGTTCCTGTACTACTTAAATCCGACTTCTAGGAGACTTGTACCCATTGATTTCAATGGAAGTCGCCTCCAAGTCGGATCCCCCGTCTTAACTGAAGCAACTTTACAGGAAATAGTTTTCTCGGCAAACCCCTCCCTCACCCCTCCCACAGAGCTGATTACCCTTTGATTGGCCACTGGCAAAGTCCCCTGTCCTGGAGGCGACTTCAGTCATGTTGTTAGTCGCCCCAAGTCGCGCTGTGATTCAAACTCAAGTCGTGTCCAAGTTGCCTGCCAAAGTCACGCTGGAAGTCGTGTTGGCCCTGTGTGAATGGGGTCTTACTGTTTAAAAATCCGCCGCCGAACCCCCGAGTTTTTGTAGAAAGACACTTATAAAAAATCTTCTCCGAGGTTCTCATTTTGCTTGTGGGCATGTGAAGCCCACAAGCACTTACTTCCTGGATACTGTTCGATCTGTGAACAGCAAGCACCGCCCGTCCAGCCCCATTCTCACGCATGTGCATTGTAACGGCAGCGCAGCACCGTCAACCTCTCAGGTTGCCATCACAATGGGCGGCGTACTGTTTGGAAGTCCCGCGATTCTAGCCCTAGGGGAAGCGCACTGCATCCTCGGAAATGATGACACACATTTCCCAGGAGCAGTAGCGAGCAGAGGCGCCAAAGGAAATTACGACACAAACCGAGGTGATGAAGAAGGCAGATTTCGTGGGACCACAGAGCAACAGCTATTTCCAGGTAAGTAAAAAATAAATACTGTATATACTCAAGTATAAGCCGACCCGAATATAAGCCGGTGCACCTAATTTTACCACAAAAAAAAATGGGAAGACGTATTGACTCGAGTATAAGCCTAGGGTGTCCATCTGCATGCCTCACTGTGCCTCACTGTGTCCATGCCTCACTGTTCCCATGCCTCACTGTGCCCAATCTCCCTACCTGATCTCCGGCGCTGTGTGACTAGACTGACGTTTAACATGGGAGTCTATGGAAGGGGTGCCCGGCTTTGAAAAAAATCGGTGCTCCCCAGCCGTAGGTCCCCCGGACAACAATCTTTGCACACTTGTAGATGAAGAGTGGGGCTACATGTGTACCAAGTTTGGGGTCCAGGGGACCTACGGCTGGCCGGGATCAGGCGCACAAAAGTTGAAGATGGACACAGACTTTAGTATAAGCCGAGGGGGGCATTTTCAGCACAAAAAAAATGTGCTGAAAAACTCGTCTTATACTCGAGTATATACGGTAATTATCTAAATGTTTTTTGTTTTTTAAGTATTATATGCACATTAATGCCATATGTTTTTGATGGAAACTCCACTTTAAAAACTGGAGAACATTTGGTAAAAGTATAGAGGACTAGAATAAAAAAAATTGGTGCAAAAAGCGTAGATCAATCTTTGGAGGGGCTAGTGGCAGAGTTGAAGTAAACTGAGACAAGTTAATGAACTGTTCTAAATTTTCTGTTTTGCTGGATTGCTTGCTGACATAATGCGCGGCGGAACTAACAATGAACAGCTACACTGATGAACTGCAGAACTGCTATTACAATATCTTCTAGGACACTTCATGGATAATTTGGTGTGCTCGTGCTCCAAATGAGCTATGCACCCCGTTGGCTCTATAAGACAAAGCACTCACAAGTGCCTGAGAATCATGTGTTAAAGTTGTAGCACACGGATCTTTTTCCCCCTCTTACCTTCTCAAGCAGGGGGATAAGACACACCATGCCACATGCCCGTGTCCTCTAGATTATAAAAAGGTCAGGCGGTGTTACATACTTGGGTCCTGCAGCGAGTTGCTTCCTTCTTCTGGTTCTCCCCTCTATGTTTATAGAGGCGAGTCTTTATCTTTCCCAAATGAGGTCAATGTCCACACAACATATCAACTCCAACGTGAGTTTATTTTATCTTGCTTTCAGGAACCAGGAGAATTGAAGTGAGAAAAGGTTAGCAGATAGAAGTGGATTCAGGTACACTCTTGGCTTCGTCGTCACTAGGTCCCAAGTGGGTACAACTCACCCGGATAGTCACTCAATAGCACTAGCAGCTGGCGTGATGCTGGAACAATGACTCAGTCCCCTCCAAGACCAAGTCAAGGAGATCCCTCCTGAACTTTCAACACTTCGCAGAGGCAGTCTGCGAAATGAGGAATCCTTCCCTCCAACAGGTCACCCGGCCTTTCCCGAGTCAGCAATACTCTATTACTCGCCCTCTTGTTATGGGATCGATCCTCCCCTAGTTTCCTCTGTGTCAGAGCGGTTACCCTCCCGCGGGTTCCCTGGGACTCCTCTTCGGTTGTAGACCCAGTCAAAAGGTACTGGGCCCACCTGGAACTCCGTAGCCTCGGGCTAAAGGTGCCCGAGACTCCTCGATCAAGATAGGGCGCACCTCCCTGTGAGGGGTAATCTCCCTCCGGGCAGCGGGCCCTGGAATTGACTCTCCTCCGGGAATGGGCCCTGGGAATTGGCTTTCCGGGCATGGGCCCCGGGAACTGGCTCCTTGTGTAATGGCGTCTGCCCCTTATACATCCCCTCATGGCATGCACAGCAGGCCAGAACCGCCCACCAATGGCAGCCGAGAGAGGACATCCAATACCCACTCCATCACCTGTGGTTCAACCCCCGGGAATAGGTGACAACACCACCTATACTCCCAAAGGGGAACTGCACGCTAGGTGACACAGCAGTAAAGCAGAGTCCAAAACAATCAAAAGACCCGAGCCAACTATTGCCCTGGGCACCCCTAAATTTAGGTATAGCGGGGTTAAATTTGGGGACCCCGCTACAAAGTGAAAGAACATACCTGTTAAACCTTGCTTCCTCCATTGTTGTCTACATACATTTCTAAAAAAATAAAATATGAGGTCACATGACCACACAACTCCCCTTTCTCTAATGTTGTTGCAGCTGGTGGGCACAAACTCTTCCTACCAACAACACCCCGGAGCTATGGACACCAGTTCTTGATGTCATTGCTATATAGGATTCAATAGAGTTGTCTGTCGGCTGAGACGCACAGATCAACTGCTGCCTCTGGGTCAGATGACCACATGCAAAAATGTTTTATAACAGATATGTATATTGTTGTGAAAACGTATACCAAAAAAACTGGCGCCTTTTGGGGATAAGAACATATAAACCAACAGCTGCCCCCTGTACATGTTCATGTGGAAAACTGGCACAAAGAAAAAAAAACACTGCATCAAACTTAAATGTGCACATTAACCACTTCAGCCCCGGACCATTTGGCTGGCCAAAGACCAGGCCACTTTTTGCGATTCGGCACTGCGTTGCTTTAACTGACAATTGCGCGGTCGTGCAACGTGGCTCCCAAACAAAATTGACGTCCTTTTTTCCCCACAAATAGAGCTTTCTTTTGGTGGCATTTGATCACCTCTGCGGTTTTTATTTTTTGCGCTATAAACAAAAATAGTGCGACAATTTTGAAAAAAAATAAATATTTTTTACTTTTTGCTAGAATAAATATCCCCAAAAAATATATGAAAAAAAATGTATCCTCAGTTTAGGCCGATACGTATTCTTCTACATGTTTTTGGTAGAAAAAAAATATAAAAAAAATCGCAATAAGCGTATATTGATTGGTTTGCGCAAAAGTTATAGCGTCTACAAAATAGGGGATAGTTTTAGGTCATTTTTATTATGATTTTTCTTTTACTAGTAATGGCGGCGATCTGCAATTTTTATCATGACTGCGACATTATGGTGGACACATCGGACACTTTTGACACTATTTTGGGACCATTGTCATTTTTACAGCGATCAGTGCTATAAAAATGCACTGATTACTGTAAAGATGACACTGGCAGTGAATGGGTTAACCACTAGGGGGCGCTGAAAGGGGTCAAGTGTGTCCTAGGGAGTGATTCTAATTGTAGGGGGGATGGGCTACGTGTGACACGACACTGATCACAGCTCCCGATTACAGGGAGCTGTGATCGGTGTCCTGTCACTAGGAAGAATGGGGAGATGCTTGTTTACATCAGCATTTCCCTGTTCTTCCTCACCGTGAGACGATCGCGGGTATCCACGCGGACATCAAATTTGCGGGAACCGCGGTCGGACTCACGGAGCTCGCGCCCACAATGCAGCTCTCAAAGGGGCGAAGTATATACGTTAATCTGCCCAGCCGTGCCCTTCTGCCGACGTATAACGGCGTGACACGGTCTTTAAGCGGTTAATCAAAAAATAAGTGTAGCGGCCTCACCCCCTTCACATGTTTATCTGTTGTCTGAAAGCTCTTGTCTAGGGGTACCTGGGTTTCGAGAGTGAGGTGCGCTACGGCCCATGTCCTCCCCATGGCTGTGGGTGAGGTGAAGGCCAGTATCAACATCTTCCTCGGGCCAAATGTGCATTGGGTTGCGGAACTTAGCCCTGCATTGCTGGAATCTCCCTTTGCTCCCATCAACAGAGTCCATACACCGATCACAGTCCAACTGTTAGTTTTATTTCGTAGCTCCACAACAAACAATATATGGCAGGATACGGTGGGATGAGCAGGCCGAGGCACTATCCGGATTGTAGTCCCTACACCCCCTGTGCTATGACCAGGGGTTGCAGGAGTCTTGATTAGAACAACTTCGCTGCGCTGCGGCCCCTATCAGGGGAAGATGACCCTCCAAGGGAGTTACCGGAGGCCCGTCCGTCACCGGGTTGACGCTGCTCCGGAGTCTTCAGACGGGTGACCTCCCCAGCCTCCTCACCTCAGATGCGGGTCCCCTCGCAAGGGGCACACTGGAATCACTTCACCCTCGCGGGACCCGGTCGAAGTCACCAGGTCCCAGGCCTTCTACAAAGAAGCTCACCCCAGGCTGAAGGTGCCTGGGATGGACTCCAACTCCAGCTTCATTCCGGCCAGGCCTAGGGTGCCCAGGCCGGAACCTTGAACCGCCCGCACCCAGGCCGAGGGCGCCTGGGTACGTCAAGAGATGATCCCCCAAAAGACCTCGTGGCGAGGGCGTCTCCCCCTTTTATCTCCTCCCATCGACACCATGGCGGGTTCCCCGCCCCAGCCGTACCATCTCCAGGAAGGGACAAAAAGGGTAACACTGTGGTAGTGATTCTACCTCGAGCCTGTAGGTACCCCGCCACCCACAGGCCAAGGAGAATATTGCACCACCCAATCCTCCACGAATAACAAAAAGGGGTCTAATCCCTGACATAATTACACACCTGGGTCTCTCTACCCCCAGGTGTATCCCACTAACTTTGAAGACCCCGCTACACACTCCCCCTTGTGATTTGACGCTGGTCCCCAGCGTCAGGTGCACACCCATGTCTCCCAAGAAGTGGTGACATGAAGTGGGCCCCAGAGGCTATCCCTCAAATTTTGGATACTGTGTGTGCCAAGACCTGCTCCAGGGAAAGGGAACTATAAAACATTAAAACTTTTGTATAAAACATCTGTCATGTACACATATACAATCCCTCCCGTCACTGTCTAAGAACCACCCCATACTCAGTAGTCTTGACCGATGAATCTCCTGCAGAAGGGAAACAAAAAAAAAACACATCCTAACACTCTGTGTTAACTTGGCATGAGTGGGTCCGTCAGCCGAGAGACCCACTCACTCCAATAAGTAAGTAATGCATGTGGAACATTTCAAACAACCGTTGAACACTGCCACCTGGTGAGATCTTCATTCTTCCTGCTTTCCTACTCTGACTCTACCCCAAAAGTCTCTGCCTTTGGCACATGAAGAAAAAGGGAGAAAAAAAAACAACAGCTCCCAAGTCTCCAGTGAGTAAAAGAAAAGCCCAAATCAAAACAAAAGTAGGGCACAGTTCTAGGCGTCTGGGAATGTCTCTTCCATAAAGTTTCAACAGCAACAAGATCGGAGCTCACTTCTCCTATAAGTAGAACCTTGGATCCGGCAGAAACAGGGGCTTCAGGTGCCCGTCAAACACTTCCACCGAATACTCGACATCCTCTCCTTCTTTCCTGCAGATGAGCACCTTATCGGCATGAATATGGCGCCCAAGTCTCCAATCAGCTCTGCAGTCCTTGAACTTTTTAGACACAGGCGGCGAACATGACAGGTATCGCCTGGCATGGGGTACTTTAAGCTTTTCCCATACAAACTCGTCATACCACCTTGGTCGCAGGACCTCGACTTCATACAATAAGTCCCGAGGCAAGTAGGGGTACTCCCACCCATATTCACGGGCGACTCTCTGGGAGAAAAGTCTCTGCAACCTGGCTAGAGGCGGCATCACATCTCGCTCACCTTCTCCCGGCTGTACTATGGCCTCCGGGTGCCGAGGTACCTTCAGCATCTCGGGTTGCTTTGTCTTTGGTGCCCGCAACGAAGCACGCTGCATCCCCACCATCAGAGCGGGTGATGTAGTTGAATGAGGAAAGTTGGCCCGAGGACTAAATTTCCTCGGGAACTCCGGGGCCTGCGCCCGGAGCGTACTGTCTTCTATGGACATGGGGGAATCCTGCGGTTTACTCAGCACAGGTAGTGGGCGTCTGTCCCAGCCCTTCCGGTGAAACAGTTTGTCTATCTCTCCGTCATCCCCACAGTCTGACAATGACTCTAGGTCGGAGGTGTCATACATCTCAGCGGGAAGGTAGTCTCTAGTAGACGGAAGGCTACCCTCCCTTGCGGGCTCCACCGACTGTGGACCCCCGACACCTCCAACCAACACCACAGTCCCAGCCCCTGGCTCACCTGGACCTTCTGAAGAACTGGGATGTCCGGGACTCTCTTCTCTACCGGCGCCATCCAGGCCAGGCAAGCGGCGGGGTGAAGCTCAACCACGACCATAGGATGCCTGTACCAGGCCGACTTTCCTCTTCGGAGGTGGGAGCAGGGAGTCTGTAGTGACCGAAGCAGCGTCCTCGGATTTTCCTCTCTCAGTCTCTGATTGGGCAGTCCCATCGCCCTGGTCAGCACGCACGGGGACCTCCGCAAAGGCCTGGATCTCTCCCTCCGGAGTGGCGGTTCCTGTGATGCAGTTGAGGCGAGGGGCCCGGGGCCTTACTGTGGATGATTCGACCTCAAAAAGAAATTCTTTGCACGCTTCACATCGCCCGAACGGCTTCAGTTGGACCACCAGTCCCGAGCATCCGGGACAGATCACACCGAGGGCCTCCGTGTCTCTGCATGAATACAGAGCCAACTGTCCTTGGGGCCTGAGCCTTATCCCCGTGTCTGTAATGGGCGCAGCAAATGCAGTCATTTTCGTGGGGTAAGGTACCGTCATCCACGGGGAGCTTGAGGCCATCCCGACCACCTGCTGTTCCATCACGCGTTTACCTCGCGCCGGAGTCTCCACATGTATCTCCACACGTGGCCAGACTCCTCCCACGACTTGCACGTTTTCGCGGGCTTCCTTCAGTCTCCTCCCACGAATTGCGCAGTCATGGGGTGCCTCGTGGCGCAGTGCATTAACAGTCCCCACATGTAGTACTTCACACGGCTGGACCTCTCCCTTTTTACGCTCCTCCGCGTGGGCCTTTCCCGACTTAGGGTCATGTCCACAACTCCGAGCAGGGATGCACTTTGGCCAATCACATGGCCGACCTGCTCGGACCTCCTCCGGGCAGCAAAGTCCAGACACAGCCGTTCCAACCCTTAGGATCAATACACATTTCATCCCGGATGAGCCCCCACGTGTAGCGGCCTCACCCCCTTCACATGTTTATCGGTTGTCCGAAAGCTCTTGTCTAGGGGTACCTGGGTTTCGAGAGTGAGGTGCGCTACGGCCCATGTCCTCCCCATGGCTGTGGGTGAGGTGAAGGCCAGTATCAACATCTTCCTCGGGCCAAATGTGCATTGGGTTGCGGAACTTAGCCCTGCATTGCTGGAATCTCCCTTTGCTCCCATCAACAGAGTCCATACACCGATCACAGTCCAACTGTTAGTTTTATTTCGTAGCTCCACAACAAACAATATATGGCAGGATACGGTGGGATGAGCAGGCCAAAGCACTATCCGGATTGTAGTCCCTACACCCCCTGTGCTATGACCAGGGGTTGCAGGAGTCTTGATTAGAACAACTTCGCTGCGCTGCGGCCCCTATCAGGGGAAGATGACCCTCCAAGGGAGTTACCGGAGGCCCGTCCGTCACCGGGTTGACGCTGCTCCGGAGTCTTCAGACGGGTGACCTCCCCAGCCTCCTCACCTCAGATGCGGGTCCCCTCGCAAGGGGCACCCTGGAATCACTTCACCCTCGCGGGACCCGGTCGAAGTCACCAGGTCCCAGGCCTTCTACAAAGTAACTCACCCCAGGCTGAAGGTGCCTGGGATGGACTCCAACTCCAGCTTCATTCCGGCCAGGCCTAGGGTGCCCAGGCCGGAACCTTGAACCGCCCGCACCCAGGCCGAGGGCGCCTGGGTACGTCAAGAGATGATCCCCCAAAAGACCTCGTGGCGAGGGCGTCTCCCCCTTTTATCTCCTCCCATCGACACCACGGCGGGTTCCCCGCCCCAGCCGTACCATCTCCAGGAAGGGACAAAAAGGGTAACACTGTGGTAGTGATTCTACCTCGAGCCTGTAGGTACCCCGCCACCCACAGGCCAAGGAGAATATTGCACCACCCAATCCTCCACGAATAACAAAAAGGGGTCTAATCCCTGACATAATTACACACCTGGGTCTCTCTACCCCCAGGTGTATCCCACTAACTTTGAAGACCCCGCTACATAAGCAAGCATAAAGTCCATAAGTGAATAAATCCCAACACCAGAACGGAATGCTCTGAGATAAAACTTCTAGATCTTCCACCACGAGTGCTCAGTATGAAGATGACCACTCACCAGAGGCTGTTTGACCCCTTTTTACAGGATGGTCAAAAAACCCTTTGGAAATACCAGATTGGTTCCGCTAATGGTACAAATCCACTCCAATGGCCACTCAGGAAGGGGCTAGAATGCAAAAAATGACTCCACAGGTGACACGGATAAAAGTCCCATAGTGTAGCACTTTTTAATAAAGTAAAAACAACAGCAATGAAAGCAGTTACACTCGCATGTAATAGTGCCTGGCCTGGCACTAGGTGTAAACAGCGTGTGCGAGTCAGCCGATCCCTGGGGGTAGGGTGACCACATTTCCAAACTCCCATTCAGGGACACCCTCCCTTCCCAAAAATCAGCTTGTGCTGTAACGAATCACAGCACAGTGATTGGACACAAGAGGCGGGATTTATGATTTCTCCAATCACAAGCAGGGGGCGGGATTGTGCTCCTCCAGGCATTCCCGGCCAGGACAAGTACTGTCAGTGAGTAAAGTGGTGATGTGGTGGCCTTTTTTAGGGGCATCAGATTGGCCCGGGGGGGGGGGCTGTGTCAGTTTCATTCCGGGACACTGTATTGTCCTGGAATAAATGTGCCCGGGACAGACCTGCAAAATGCGTGACTGTCCCAGGCAATCCGGGCAGGGCCGCTGATAGAAATCATGGGGCCCCGTACAGCCTACCTGACGGGGCCCCCCCTTCAGCCCCACCCCTGGCTCCTCCCCAGACCCCACCTTGAAACTGTCTCTGCAGCACATTACGGCATTGGTGGCATGGGTGGCACTGTCTCTGCAGGCAGCACATGCGTTATGGGCCATAATGCTTGTGCTACCTGCAGACAGTGGCACCCATGCCGAAAATGCAATTTTGTGCTAGAGACAGTGCCACCCATGCCGCAATAACGCATGTGCTGCCTTACGACAGTGCCACCCATGCCGCCAATGCCATATTGTGCTGCAGACAGTGCCACCCATGCTGCCAAAGGCATAATGCCATTGGCAGCATGGGTGGCACTTTATTTGAAGGCAGCACATGCATTATGGCATTAGCGTCATGGGTGGCACTGTCTGCAGCACATTACGGCATAGGTGGCACTGTCTGCAGGCAGCACATGCGTTATGGCCCATAACACATGTACTACCTGCAGACAGTGCCACCCATGCCGCCAATGCCATAATGCATAGATGCTGCTGCAGCAGGAGTAGATCTTGAATCCCCCCCCAAGCAAGCACACACCTGTGTTAGCCGGCCGGGCCCCAGGAGTCACTTCCTCCCTGATCCTGCTGCCTGGACTGGAGTACGAGTGTCCACAAACTATTCCCTTCAGATGCCAGCTGCTTTTTTTGTTTCTTCTCCCGCCGGTGCCGCCGATCGCCTCACTGCCTCTTCTCGCAGGCCGAGTGAGGAACAGAGCAGAGGGGGAGGAATCACTCCGCGGCGCCAGGGAAGGCACTATATAGAGGATGCGCTGGCCGGGACTTGGGCCAGCATTTGGAGCGGGTGTGGAAGAATGTATTCTTACGCGCCCGAAATAGGAGAAATAGTCCCTCCCCCTGCCGCCACCTACATAATCACTATGCTATCGCAATAAAAAAAAAAACAAAGAGTACAGGGGGGGTGGATAGGTATGGACGATGTTCGGTCATGGTGGCTGGAGGATTTTTATTTTTTTATTTATTTTTTACATTAATTCGTTCTCTGTTCAGGTTGTCCGGGCCCCTCTGCTGTTCGGGCCCGGTACAACAGGGCCAGTTGTACTGGCCTATCAGCGGCCCTGAATTCGGGACACGTGGTCACCCTAGTTCAGGTGTTTCCAGTGAAGGGTACTGCCAGTGCTACAGCATACAAATAAATTTTAGACAATAGTGCACTTTCAACCTTGCGGTAATAGTTTTCCGAAGGTCCTCCAGCCAGCTTCATAAAAGACAAGGTTTGGTGTGGAGCAACTCGAGTAGCCCACACAGAGCTTTGACCTTATGCTAACAATGGGAAACACCTAGTGGTTGAGGAGGGCCAAAATGGGAAGTGATCAATGCCAGGAAGGAGGGAGGCAAAAGCAGGTCCTGATCATATTTCCTCTCAAACTTCATTGGATACAAGTATACAGTATCTACAGCTGTTTGTAGGTAGGTGCAGATAATTGTCCCACATTGTAGGTTTGCCTTGTGCGATCACTACATGGGGAGAGCAGTCTCATAAAGGAATTGATCCTTTGGGTATTCTGTCAGTGTATCTGGAAGGAAGCTGTCCGATTGGGTGCAGAACTCTTGAGAGACTTTGGTGGCCCTTTTGGAACCTTCCAAATAAGAAGTCCCACGTCATTTGGGCACGCATTGAGCAAGTGGTTGGCTAAGGACAGGACACCATAGATCTTCAAATAACATCCAAAAGGTTTATTTCCAGAGTGATTGCATCACAGCAAAAAAGTCAAGTTTCAGGGCCACGCAGAAACCTTTCATTGCACTTTTTTTTCGCTGTGATCATGTTGGAATAAAATATTTGGACATTATTTGAAGATCCATGAAGTGCTGGCAAATATGTACTGTACATTGTTCTGTGATGCTTCCAGTCTCCAGCTGTCTGTTCCTGCAGCACCCACAATGCTTAAGCCCAATCCAGAGCTTGTGCAATAGGAATATTGACATTGGCCAGGGACAGGAACCCGCTTTGTGAGGTACAGCGTTCAGCAGGGAAAGCTTAGGGAAGTCTCCTCTAGCACTTCACACATTTCTGTGCTCGGTACATGAGTAAAGGGGTCGGAGCAGACTATGGAGATAACACATCTAGCACTCAAAAGGGACACTACTCCCAGTAACGGAAGCTATAACACATCTGGTCAACCACAAAGGCTGGTTCCACCATTAAGGCAGGAAGGCAGAGGAGAAAATCACCGCTCCAAGTGAGCTGAGAAGATCCCACAGCAGGCAAAACCACAGGTGCTGGAGATCCGCTACAGTGTGTTTTGTTCTCTATTCCAAGTTTCCTGTTTCAACCTTTTAGGCTGGGCCAACCACAAAGGACCTAGTCAACCACAAAGGGCCTAGTCAACCACAAAGGGCCTAGTCAACCACAAAGGGCCTAGTCAACCACAAAGGGCCTAGTCAACCACAAAGGCCGCTCAACCACAAAGGCCGGCCAGTGAATTATTATAAAACATACTGTGAGGGGGGTTAGCTCGGCAGCGGGTATGTGTGACCCCCGGGATGGGCTCCCCACCCAAAAACAGGCCCAGCAGACGGAGGTTGTGGTTTTCAAAATCAAAAAGGTGCGGTTTATTTTCTATTTACAGTGACAAAAACACAGCAAGGCAAAAAAAACATAAACAAAATAAATCCTGGTCAACTTGACCTCTGACTAAACTTACAGGTTTCCTAACTAACGACTGGGATCAGCCTAGTGCTGTCCTAGTCCCTGGTTTTAAATGTCCAAGCAAAATATAGCCACACAGGCTTTCTCTCACCGCACAGGGGTTCACTCTCCCTAGACAGTCCACACAGGTCTGCTTCCAGGCATGAGCTAACATCTAATGAAGCTGGGATTTCTTATAGAGGCCTAAATGAGCTGACAAGGTTCAGCTGATCTCATCAACTCCCTGTCTGCACGACGCCCAGCCCTCTCCCTAGAGGTATGAGTCATCCATGAGCCCACTAGCCTTATACAACTCTCCACCTAGTCGTATAAATCGGCGTAAAGCCTGAATCTGGGCGAAATATATCTACCCCCCTGGATGCAACCAGGTGACTTTACCTTCCTGCTGTCACATACCCCCCCCTCTTGTTTTAACCTCGGGGTTGGAACACCAGCAATCAGGCATTCATGTACTCGAGACAAAGCATCCACATTCCCCATTTGAACGCCAGGGCGATGCTTTACTGTGAAGTTGAATTCCTGGAGGGCCAGGAACCACCTATTCACTCTTCTATTTGTTTCCTTGTTTTGAGCCATCCACTTTAACGGAGCGTGATCCGTAACCATGTCAAAGTGCCTACCTAGCAGGTAGTACCGAAGGGAATCTAGAGCCCACTTCACCGCTAAACACTCCTTTTCAACGGTGGCGTAATTTACCTCATGGGACTTCAACTTCCTGCTGAGGTAAATGACTGGGTGCTCTTCCCCGTTCCAGACCTGGGACAATACTGCTCCTAACCCCACATCTGACGCATCACTTTGTACGACAAAGTCTCTAGAGAAGTCGGGTGAGTACAACACTGGCTGGCTACATAAGGCTTGTTTCAAGAACTGGAATGCTGCCTCAGCCTCGGGGGTCCATTTAATCATGACCGACCCTTTCCCCTTCGTCAGGTTGGTTAGGGGCACAGCCTTAGAAGCAAAGTGGGGAATGAATCGCCGATAATACCCAGCGATTCCCAGAAAGGCTCGTACCTGCTTCTTGCTGTTGGGACGTGGCCAACTCTGGATGGCCTCGACTTTGTTGAGTTGGGGTTTTATTACTCCCCTCCCAATGGTGTACCCAAGATATTTGGCCTCCTCCTGCCCAATGGTACACTTCTTGGGGTTAGCCGTAAACCCTGCTTCCCGAACAGAGTCCAGGACTGCTTGCACTTTTGGCAGATGTGAGGCCCAATCTGTGCTATGGACAATTATGTCATCCAGGTAAGCCGCAGCATACTTCCGATGGGGCCTCAGCATCTGGTCCATTTTCCGCTGGAATGTGGCCGGCGCATTCTGTAACCCGAACGGCATTCTTTTATATTGGAACGCCCCGTCTGGGGTTACAAATGCGGTTTTCTCTTTGGCCGACTTGGCCAGGGGGATTTGCCAATACCCTTTTGTGAGGTCAAGAGTCGTCATGTATCGGGCTGTTCCCAGCCGGTCGATCAACTCATCTATACGTGGCATGGGGTAGGTGTCAAATTTTGTAACTTTGTTCAACTGACGAAAATCGTTACAAAATCGCCAGCTCCCATCCGGTTTAGGCACCAACACAATGGGACTAGACCAATCACTTTGGGACTCCTCTATCACCCCTAAGTTCAGCATTTTCTGTACTTCCTCCCGTATTGCCTCCCGTCGGGCCTCTGGGATCCGATAGGGTTTTAACTTCACCCTTTCACCGGGCGGGGTAATAATGTCATGCTCTACCCCAGATGTTTGTCCCGGCAGCTCAGAGAATACCTCCTTGTTGCGAAGCACAAACTCCTTAACCTCCTGTTGTTGGGGTTGTGACAAGGTGGCTGCGATTCCAACCTCAGGAATCACGCAACCAGTTTGAGCTGGTGACCAAGTGTCTGCGACTAGGGACTCTCTATCCCTCCAGGCTTTCAACAGATTAACGTGATAGATCTGTTCGGGCTTTCGCCTTCCTGGTTGTCTGACCTTGTAATTCACTTCGCTCACTTTTTCCATTATCTCGTAGGGGCCTTGCCATTTGGCAAGGAATTTACTTTCAACCGTAGGGACAAGTACCAATATCCTATCCCCCGGGGAAAAGGTACGGGTCTTGGCTCCACGGTTGTACACTCTCTGCTGTGCCAACTGCGCTTGGGCCAAATGTTCCTTCACGATGGGCATTACCTGTGCAATTCGATCTTGCATCAGGGCGACATGCTCAATCACACTCCTGTGGGGAGAACTCTCACTTTCCCAAGTTTCCTTGGCAATATCCAACAGCCCTCTTGGGTGTCTCCCATACAGTAACTCAAAGGGGGAGAATCCCGTAGAGGATTGGGGCACCTCCCTAATAGCAAACATCAAATAAGGAAGTAAACAGTCCCAATCCCTTCCATCTCTATCCACCACTTTCTTCAACATTTGTTTTAGGGTTTTGTTGAATCTTTCAACCAGCCCATCGGTTTGGGGGTGATACACAGATGTACGCAATTGCGTCACTTTGAACAATTTACACAGCTCTTTCATAACCCGGGACATAAAGGGTGTACCTTGGTCCGTAAGCAGTTCTTTACAAATACCCACCCGGCTAAAAACAAGAGATAGCTCTTTGGCTATGGTTTTGGCCGAGGTATTTCTGAGAGGGATCGCTTCTGGATAACGGGTGGCATAGTCCATTATAACCAATATGTACTGGTGCCCCCTAGCGGACTTGATTATAGGACCTACCAAATCCATTGCGATTCTCTCAAACGGGACCTCAATGATGGGTAGAGGGACCAGCGGGCTACGGAAATGTGGCATCGGGGCCGACCTCTGACACACAGGGCAGGAGGAACAATAATTTTCTATGTCCTTCATCACCCCAGGCCAATAGAATCTCTGTAATACCCTCTCTCGGGTTTTCTCTGTCCCCAGATGACCTCCAAGAATGTGCCCATGGGCCAACTCCAACACCAACTTCCTGTAAGGTTTGGGCACCACAAGCTGCTCAACGGTTTCTTCTGCCCTTTTTGCCACCCGATACAGTAGGTCCTTCTCTACGCTGAAGTATGGGTAAGTGCCGGTATTATCTGGGTTCACTAACTCGCCATCTATTTTCACTACGTTTTCCCGTGCCTTTATTAGGGCGGGGTCTTTCAACTGTTCTGTGGCAAAGTTTTCCCTGTGAACCTCAAGATCAGAAAACTCCACAGACGGTAGGTTTTCGTCTGAGGAGGTGGGCTCCTCTCCAGTTTCTTGAGTCTCCCCTGCCAATACTGACAAGGGAAATTCCGGAGAGTCCTCACCACTCTCAGGGGAGTTCTGGCTATCACATTCCTGGTACATAGGGGCACCAGTGGGGGGCTCAGGATCATCCCACAGTTCCCAGAACTTCGGAAAATCCCTTCCCACAATGGCGTCATGCGGTAACTGAGATACTAAGCCCACTGGATGAGAGAGGGTACCTTTGGGGGTCTCGAAACACACTGTAGTCACTGGATACTCTCGGGTGTCCCCATGCACACAAATAACGGCTACCTTGCTATTCCCAGAGACCTCTGTTTTAACTAACTCAGCCTTTATCAGGGTCACAAGGCTACCTGAATCCAGCAATACCACAACATTTCTACCATTAATACACATTTTGCATAAATGTTTCTCAGTTCCCCGAATGGCAGTGCATGCGACTGTCGCACACAGCGACTGACGTCTGCCCGTCAGAAAGTCACACTGCATGGGTTCCTCCAAAACCGGGCAATTTGCTGCAATATGTCCCGCTTGCCGGCAGCGGTAGCAAACGATCCTTCTTGCCGCCTCTTGAGCCGCTGATTTCCCAGGCTGTTCTCGCCAAACTTGGGGTAGAGCTCCCACCCTCTCACTCTCTCCACCCTTACCCCTTGGAATCATCTTATCCGCCCCTGGGGATGGTCTGGTCTTAGGGTGGAAAGTCCGAGTGTCTCTGGAAGAGGCCGTCAGGTTCTCTGTAGCCAAGTATTTCTCCACACGATCCACAAGACCATCGGCCGTCTCTGGGTCTCCATGGCTTACCCACTTTTGGATGGCAGTAGGAAGAGCTCTCAAAAACCGATCCATTACAACACGTTCCACAATCTTTGGTGCGGACAAAGTCTCTGGCTGTAGCCACTTTCTGCTCAGGTGAATGAGATCATACATTTGAGACCTGGGGGGTTTTCCAAGCTGGAAAGTCCAGTTATGCACACGCTGAGCCCGGACAGCCAGGGTGACACCCAGCCTTGCCAATATTTCAGCTTTTAGCATCACATAGTCTTTTGCTTGGTTAGGCTCTAGGTCATAGTAAGCTTTCTGCGATTCACCAGTTAACAGAGGAGCCACTAGTCCAGCCCACTGCTCCTCAGGCCACTTTTCTCTTTCAGCGGTCCTTTCAAATGTGGTCAAAAATACCTCTGGATCATCCTCTCCAGTCATTTTTGTCAATAAACGACTCACCCCAAAGGACGCGGTATTAGTGGGACGGCTTTCCTCACTGGTCTGCGGACGTTGCTGCATTACTGCTTCCATCTGTTGTTGTAGTCTCTGCTCTTGCTTCTGCAACAGGTCTATGAAGCGGGCCTCAGATTGCTGTTGGGCTTGTTGCTGAGCCTCCAGACTCTGTTGTAAAGTTGCAAGGCTCTGTTGATGAGCTTGCTGCTGGGCTGCAAGGCTCCTTTGCAAACCTGCATTTGTCTGCTGTTGATTGGCATTTGCTATAGCCAGCTGTTTCAGTATCTCCTCCATGCTGGCTTAAAAAAAAACTGCCACTGGTTCTCCACCAACTGTGAGGGGGGTTAGCTCGGCAGCGGGTATGTGTGACCCCCGGGATGGGCTCCCCACCCAAAAACAGGCCCAGCAGACGGAGGTTGTGGTTTTCAAAATCAAAAAGGTGCGGTTTATTTTCTATTTACAGTGACAAAAACACAGCAAGGCAAAAAAAACATAAACAAAATAAATCCTGGTCAACTTGACCTCTGACTAAACTTACAGGTTTCCTAACTAACGACTGGGATCAGCCTAGTGCTGTCCTAGTCCCTGGTTTTAAATGTCCAAGCAAAATATAGCCACACAGGCTTTCTCTCACCGCACAGGGGTTCACTCTCCCTAGACAGTCCACACAGGTCTGCTTCCAGGCATGAGCTAACATCTAATGAAGCTGGGATTTCTTATAGAGGCCTAAATGAGCTGACAAGGTTCAGCTGATCTCATCAACTCCCTGTCTGCACGACGCCCAGCCCTCTCCCTAGAGGTATGAGTCATCCATGAGCCCACTAGCCTTATACAACTCTCCACCTAGTCGTATAAATCGGCGTAAAGCCTGAATCTGGGCGAAATATATCTACCCCCCTGGATGCAACCAGGTGACTTTACCTTCCTGCTGTCACAATACTAAAAAATCAATACATGATATTGGTGCTCCATAAACTGTGTGTGCTTCCTCTTACGTACTTATCTTAGGCCCCATCTGCATATTTTTAGTGACACTTTTATAATTAGCACTACCATGGTTTGGGAAATTGGAAAATTTACTAGAATTCGCAAATACGACATTTCATAGACAGTAGAGAGGTCTCCACTCAACTGCATAAGGAAATAGCAACTTCTCCATTATGGCTAACTCAGTTCTAACAAATCCACACAGCCATAGACGTAGTTAGACATCTCCTGTAGATATACAAAGGGTTGAAAATGCAATGCAGCCCGTCACACATCACTGTCTAATTAAATGGATGAGCTGGAAATGGATATCCAGCTAATATGCAACAGCGCAGAGAGTGGAAGAGTTGTTCAAACAGATCAGACTATATCAATACCGGAAGATAATTATGAACCTGTTGCGTTAAATCACTACAGGAACAGATAGATGCGTTACAGATACAGATGAAAGACCAGAAAAACTGATCATGCCGAGCTAATATAAGATTACCGGGATCTCCTGAGGGTGCTGTAGAAGAACTGTTTATTAAAACCTATGGGAGAAGCCACCCACAGAGCTAGCCACGTGTTCCATTTCAGGTGCTGCCCCCCCCCCCCCCCCCAACAAGGCTCACGTCCAGCAGAACTCACTTAGAAGCAAGAAGTATAATACACACCAAGTAACGATGAAGCATAAAGTGAAACTTCACTCTCTCAATCAACATTGACCATTTTTTTCCCACTTCCACCTACAATGTACTGCAGACCACAACATACTTTGCCGGTTTCTGGGTTTAGGGCACGCACATGTGCGGCCCCTGCTAACACCCACTGCAATTGTACACAGCGGTAGTCTCTCAGCAGGTCCCGGCCAATGATTCATAGCCGGGACCTACTGATTGGCTATGTCCAATTACAGCCCAGAGCCCTGTGTTGACAATCAACACAGGGCTCTGTACAGAGGGAACGTTCTCTCTGTTTATCCTTGCAAAACAGGGTTAAGAAACAAAGATCTTTAGTAAAAATTAACACACGTTACACATGGTTAGGCGTACATTTAACCCCCTGATTAACAGAGATGTTAACCCCTTCCCAGCCAGTGCCATTAGTACAGTGACGGGGTATAGTATTCGTGCTAATCGCTGTATTATGCCTTGTACACACGGTCGGAATTTCCGATGAAAAAAGTCAGGACGGAATTTTTTCAATTGGAAATTCCGACCATGTGTGTGCCCCATCGGACTTAATTCCGTCTGAGTTTAGATAGAGAACATGTTCTATCTTACTCGATGGAATTCCGATGTGCTTTTGGACGGACAATAGTCCGACCGTGTGTACGGGGCATTAGTGTCACTGGTGACGTCAGTGGCAGTTAGTCAATTCCCACTCAGTGTCAGATTGTCCGCCGCATTATCACAGTCCCATTATAAGGCACTAATCACCGCCAATAGTAGTAGTTAAAAAAAAAAAAAAAAGAAGAGAAAACTCCTATATATATATATATATATATATATATATATATATATATATATATATATATACATACACATACATACACACACACACCGTAGTTTGTAGATGCTATAACTTTCATGCCCGGGTCTGTGACATCACATGGTAGTGGGGTCCCTGGGTTATGTCACTACATAGCCATGCCCCATAGCTATCCAAGAACTGTCAGACAGGGGGAGATGCCAGAACGGCAGAAGCATTAGTCGGGGTGGAGCAATTTTATTTTTTCTTTATCAGGCGGCAGAAGACATTGTGATCGACGTTGGATAAATTTAAGGGATATTATTCGTTTCTAATAAAGGACTTTTCAAAAACGGCCTCATGTTTTTTGTTACACTACACTGTTTTTTTGGGGTGAATAGGTAGGGGTATTATGTACCCCATATTCATTCACATGCTGAGGGGTCGGGATCTGGGGCCCCCCTTTCTTGAAGGGGGCTTCAAGACTCTAATAAGCCCAATGCCCCCAGACCTCCACAACCACAGCCCAGGGTTGTGGGGAAGAGGCCCTTGTCCCCATCAACATGGAGACAAGGTGCTTTGGGATGGGGGGGGGGGGCAGAGCCTCAAAGCACCCCCCATGTTGAGGGCATGTGGACTTGTATGGTTCTCACTCGTCCCCCCCCTTTTCCTGGACTGCTGGACTGCATGCTCGGATAAGGGTCTAGTATTGATTTGGGGGAAACCTCACTTTTTTTTGTAAATTTGGTATGTAGAGCACTCATCTCAAAGTCGGATCCGATCCTGGGCATTAAAGTTGCATGGAAGTCGGATAAAAAGTTGCAGGGCAAAGTCAGATCGGAAGTCGTGAGACTTTCGTGTCACACCAGTGTGAACAGGGTCTCATATTTACTTGTTTTAAAAATTTTAAAAACAAAAAATTCAGTTATTTCCTGGTTTACAGGCCTCTGCAAATGTCATACAACTCAGGAGTCTTCAGGAGTGGAGGAGGGGTTTTCTCAGCTAAGCACACCCTCCAGCCTGCATGCCTGAGCTGCGGGCAGATGGATTCCAGGAAGTATATGCCTGAGAAGCGGGCAGACCGACTCCAGGAAGTATGTGAATCATCTGCTCTTACCCCCCCCTAGCCGTGGCCATCTTGAGTGTTTTTCAAAGTGATTTCTCAACAAAATAACACATGGAGGCATGGATGGATGAGGGAGTGGAAGGATGGATGGAGACATGGATGGATGTGGAAGTGGAAGGATGGATGGAGATATGGATGGATGGGGGAGTGGAAGGATGGATGGAGGAGTGGAAGGATGGATGGAGACATGGATGGATGGGAGAGGGGGAAGGATGGATGGAGACATGGATGGATGAGGGAGTAAAGGGATAGATGGAGACATGGATGGACGGGGGAGCGGAAGGATGGATTGAGACATGGATGGATGGGGGAGTGGAAGGATGGATGGAGACATGGATGGAGAGGGGAGCAGAAGGTTGGATGGAGACATGGATGGATGGGGGAGTGGAAGGATGGGGGAGTGGAAGGACGGATGGAGACATGGATGGATGTGGGAGTGAAAGGATAGATGGAGACATGGATGGATGGGGGAGTGGGAGGATGGATGGAGACATGGATGCATGAGGGAGTGGAAGGACGGATGGAGACATGGGTGGATGAGGGAGTGGAAGGACGGATGGAGACATGGGTGGATGAGGGAGTGGAAGGACGGATGGAGACATGGATGGGGGAGTGGAAGGATGGATGGAGACATGGATGGATGGGGGGGTGGAAGGACAGATGGAGACATGGATGGATGGGGGGGTGGAAGGACAGATGGAGACATGGATGGATGGGGGGGTGGAAGGACAGATGGAGACATGGATGGATGAGGGAGTGGAAGGACAGATGGAGACATGGATGGATGGGGGAGTGGAAGGAGGATGGAGACATGGATGGATGGATGGAAACATTGATGGATTGGGGGGGGGGAGGATGAATGGAGACATGGATGGATGAGGGAGTGAAAGGATAGATGGAGACATGGATGGAGACCTGGATGGATGGGGGAGTGGAAGGATGGATGGAGACCTGGATGGATGAGGGAGTGGAAGGATGGATGGAGACATGGATGGATGGGGGAGTGGAAGGATGGATGGAGACATGGATGGATGGAGGAGTGGAAGGATGGAGGAGTGGAAGGATGGATGGAGACATGGATGGATGGGGGAGTGGAAGGATGGATGGAGACATGGATGGATGGGGGAGTGGAAGGATGGAGGAGTGGAAGGATGGATGGAGACATGGATGGATGGGGGAGTGGAAGGATGGATGGAGACATGGATAGATGGGGGAGTGGAAGGAGGATCGAGACATGGATGGATGGGGGAGTGGAAGGATGGAGGAGTGGAAGGATGGATGGAGACATGGATGGATGGGGAGTGGAAGGATGGATGGAGACATGGATGGATGGAGGAGTGGAAGGATGGAGGAGTGGAAGGATGGATTGAGACATGGATGGATGGGGAGTGGAAGGATGGATGGAGACATGGATGGATGGAGGAGTGGAAGGATGGAGGAGTGGAAGGATGGAGGAGTGGAAGGATGGATTGAGACATGGATGGATGGGGAGTGGAAGGATGGATGGAGACATGGATGGATGGGGGAGTGAAAGGACGGATGGAGACATGGATGGATGGGGGAGTGGAAGGATGGATGGAGACATGGATGGATGGAGGAGTGGAAGGATGGATGGAGACATGGATGGATGGGGGAGTGGAAGGACGGATGGAGACATGGATAGATGGGGGAGTGGAAGGAGGATCGAGACATGGATGGATGGGGGAGTGGAAGGACGGATGGAGACATGGATGGATGGGGAGTGGAAGGATGGATGGAGACATGGATGGATGGAGGAGTGGAAGGATGGAGGAGTGGAAGGATGGAGGAGTGGAAGGATGGATTGAGACATGGATGGATGGGGAGTGGAAGGATGGATGGAGACATGGATGGATGGGGGAGTGAAAGGACGGATGGAGACATGGATGGATGGGGGAGTGGAAGGATGGATGGAGACATGGATGGATGGAGGAGTGGAAGGATGGAGGAGTGGAAGGATGGATGGAGACATGGATGGATGGGGGAGTGGAAGGATGGATGGAGACATGGATAGATGGGGGAGTGGAAGGAGGATCGAGACATGGATGGATGGGGGAGTGGAAGGACGGATGGAGACATGGATGGATGGGGGAGTGGAAGGATGGATGGAGACATGGATAGATGGGGGAGTGGAAGGAGGATCGAGACATGGATGGATGGGGGAGTGGAAGGATAGATGGAGACATGGATGGATGAGGGAATGGAAAGAGACATGGATGGATAGGGGAGTGGAAGGATGGATGGATGAGGGAGTGGAAGGAGGATCGAGACATGGATGGATGGGGGAGTGGAAGGATGGAGGAGTGGAAGGATGGATGGAGACATGGATGGATGGGGGAGTGGAAGGATGGATGGAGACATGGATGGATGGAGGAGTGGAAGGATGGATTGAGACATGGATGGATGGGGAGTGGAAGGATGGATGGAGACATGGATGGATGGGGGAGTGGAAGGACTGGTGGAGACATGGATGGATGGGAGTGTGGAAGGATGGATGGAGACATGGATGGATGGAGGAGTGGAAGGATGGAGGAGTGGAAGGATGGATGGAGACATGGATGGATGGATGGGGGAGTGGAAGGATGGATGGAAACATTGATGGATGGGGGGGGGGAGTTAGCTTTGACTATTAGAAACAAATTAGTTTGTGGCGCTCAGATGCAGTGTTGTTCCGCTTTAACTTTATTAGTCGTGCACAGTCCACACAAGCTTTGAACGCCTTTTGTTTTGATGCACTTAGAATGCATTTAACGGGTTTAAACTCAAAGTTCATCGGCACTTAAACATTAAAGAACCACTACGGCGTTACCAGCCATCTCTCCCGACTTTTCTAAGACGATGGGAAATAAAAGACAAAATCTTTGATGCAAAAGCAGCAACGCTCAAAAGAAATTTTATGTTGTAGCCTTACAAATTGGAAATAATAGTAGATAATAAATTTTCCCCTTTATTCATCCAGGAGATGCTTATGAAAGAAAGGAAGGGGTTCGGCGTTATAATGGAATGTGAAATGAAAGTTGCTGTAATTATAAAAGGTTCTTATTTGTGGTTGGCCAAGCATGGCAAGCTTAGTAATATTACTGTTAGCCAAAGTGATGGAGATCGCTCGCCTTGGGGTGGGGAGACGAGGAATAATTTGAGGTCAATTATTTTGGGGGTGGGGGTAGGTGACTACTGTTTGTTTTGGAATGGGAAATATAATGAGAATGGAATAAATATCCTTCAGAAATGGCCATAAATGAGAAATAACACCAACGATATTATCTAGGCAATAGAAACAATTGTGTTGGACTTGTAAAGGTTTGGCTTGCTTATAAAGTTTGCTTTAAGACCCTGTTTACATCTGGGCATAGCAGAAATGAACATCTCTACCAACGCACAAAAAACATGCTAAAAAACACGTGACACGCGCAGTGCCATTATTTCATAATAACTGCGTCAGCAGTCACGCGTTTTGCCAGACGTCACGCGTTTTGCCAGACAACAAAATGCATGAAAATGCGCAAGACTCCCTTTTGCAAAAAAGTGCCTGGCTCTGTGCCAAAATTTGCCAACTGAGCTTCCTTGGCACGTTTCTGGAGCGGAGGGAGCCCCATTCAAAAATAAGTGGTTTGGCTCTAAAAACGTGCTATACAAGCACGCAGGGGGGAAAAAAAAGTGCTAAAAACGCGTTGATCCGGTGTGAACAGGTCCTAAAAGAATTCTCAGTATGGACATTTTTACATAGTTACATTGGTCCAACTTGGACCAACTATGTATATACCATACCTGTGGGATTCCCTGGAAGCTAAAAATCACTGAAGGTAGGATAGCCCGGCATAGGCAGGCTGATAAAGAAGACAACTGGTTTTGAAATGCGTCCCGTGTCTACAGTCACATTGGGGAATCCAGTTCTGGGTAGAACACTGATTGCAGCTGTAGTGACAGCTTTATCTCCAGCCAGTGGCCAAGGCTTGTGGTCCTCTGGCTGCCTTATGGACTTTCCTGGCTCCCAAGTCCCCCCTGTGTCCACAATGCAGTAGTGCAGCCACTTGGCATGGGACCCAGAAGCTAGTGGAGAACACTGTAGTAGTGGTGTAGTAGCGATGTCACCTTCAGTGATTTCCAGCAGCGTCATTCAGATATGTTATATACATACCGGTAGTTACAAAGTTACATTGGCCCAGCTTAAAAATAATGTCTGGAATTCATCTTTAAATAAGAACTTCAGTCCTCCACCTCCTCTACTCTCTGGTGCAGTCTTCCCTAAAATTATAGTGAGTTCATAGGGCTCTACCAATCCTGTGCACATCTGAGTTTTTTTTTGCAGGCAACCTTGACCACAAAGTCTCTTATGTGATGATTTTTTGGGGTGACAGGTTCTCTTTAATAAGAGACAACAGGGGTCTAAAAGACCCAGATGTCTCCCCTGTCCTCCAAAAGACCCCTGATGTCTCCCCTGTCCTCCAAAAGATCCCTGATGTCTCCCCTGTCCTCCAAAAGATCCCCGATGTCTCCCCTGTCCTCCAAAAGATCCCCAATGTCTCCCCTGTCCTCCAAAAGATCCCCGATGTCTCCCCTGTCCTCCAAAAGATCCCCGATGTCTCCCCTGTCCTCCAAAAGACCCCCGATGTCTCCCCTGTCCTCCAAAAGATCCCTGATGTCTCCCCTGTCCTCCAAAAGATCCCCGATGTCTCCCCTGTCCTCCAAAAGACCCCCGATGTCTCCCCTGTCCTCCAAAAGATCCCTGATGTCTCCCCTGTCCTCCAAAAGACCCCTGATGTCTCCCTTGTCCTCCAAAAGACCCCCGATGTCTCCCCTGTCCTCCAAAAGACCCTCTGATGTCTCCCCTGTCCTCCAAAAGACCCTCTGATGTCTCCCCTGTCCTCCAAATGACCCCCAATGTCTCCTCTGTCCTTCAAACGATCCCTAATGTTTCTTGCACTCCAAAAGACCCATAAAGTCTCCCTTGTCTTTCAAACGACCCCTAAAGTCTCCCTTGTCCTTCAAAAGATCCCGGATGTCTCCCCTGCCCTCCAAAAGACCCCTGATGTCTCCCCTGTCCTCCAATTAAACAACTGCAGTGTGTGGGAGGGGTGCCCCCGTTACCGGGCTCCATTTGCCAGCGGACAGTCGGCTTCTAAGATCTACACCCACTCCCAGTGGCTGCACCTGCCAGGAGTGTGTGTAAACCTCCCCCCACGGCCGCCGACGTACGTTGTGACAGTCAATTGGTTGAGTCAACGTGAACCACCTGGGTAGTATGATGCCACCCAGATGCTCTGATGATTGTGTGAAAAGATCGACCACTTTGTTAATCAGGGGTTGCTGAACTGGTATCCGCATTAACCATCCCTTAGAAGAAAAAAAAACACCCCAAAAAAAAAAAAAAAAAACACCACACCCATAGGGGTCCATTTATTTAAAAAAAAAAAAATGCTGTGCAAAGGTCTCAAGCATTCACACAACCGTCATAAATAAGCCCCGTTATTTGTAAAATCTGTTTATTTGCTATGATCAGCAGCTCCATCTAGTGGGGATAATGTGGTATTTTGACAAAAATAGCCCCAATCTGGAAAATACTGCATTGCGGCCACTAGAGGGAGCTGGCCATCAGAGGGAAAAAATAGGATTTTTGTACTCACCGTAAAATCCGTTTCTCTGGCATCCATGGACTGACACAGCGTGTCTAATACACCTTTACACGTGGGTTATGTCCCTGCTTGCAGGAGAAGACCTAGGCAGAATGTGAGATGTTATACATACATTCTAAACAGCCAGAGCTGAACAGCCCCGCCCAGGGGGGCGGTCCCTCCGGACATAGCCCTCCCACTGCAGTCAGCAGACCTCAGTTCGTAACAAAGCAGTACAAACTTAAAAAGAAGGGTGGGTGTTGTGTCAGTCCATGGATGCCAGAGAAACGGATTTTACGGTGAGTACAAAAATCCTATTTTCTCTTGTCATCCATGGACTGACACAGCGTGTCTTATACACCTTTACACGTGGGATGTCCCAAAGCAGTGTCAAGAGGCATGGGAGCAGTATAAATGGAAAACCAAAAACTTCACTCCAAACAAGGCAGAGCTCCTCAACGGAGGAGTTGCAACATCAAACAGCGGCCTGCAACACCTTGCGGCCGAAGGAAGCATCTGAAGATGCAGCCACATCAACCTTATAAAACTTAGAAAAGGTATGAACAGACGACCAGGTCGCCGCCTTGCACACTTGTGCAACCGACGCTTGATGTCGGAAAGCCCAGGAAGCACCAATTGCCCTGGTGGAATGTGCCGTAACCGGAAAGGGAGGCGCCCGCCCCTTGAGAGCATAAGCTTGAATGACGGTTTGTCTGATCCACCTAGAAATGGTGGCAGACGAAACCGCTTGGCCCTGTTTTGGACCAGAGACAGCCACAAATAGAGAGTCAGACTTGCGAATAGAAGCAGTAGCAGACAGGTACACCCGCAAGGCTCGTACCACATCCAAAGTGTGAAGCACAAACTCTCTGGGATGCGATGGGTGAGGACACAAGGACGGGAGGACAATGTCCTCGTTTAAGTGGAAGGCCGAGACCACCTTTGGCAGAAAAGAAGGTCGCGGACGTAACACCGCCTTATCCTTATGGATGATCAAAAAGGGCGACTTGCAGGACAAGGCCGCCAATTCAGACACTCGTCTAATGGAAGTAATGGCCACCAAGAAGGCCACCTTCTGAGACAAAGTCAAGAGGGGAATATCTCTAATATTTTCAAAGGGAGGTTCCTGGAGGACCGAGAGCACCAAATTCAGATCCCACGGGGGGAGAGGAGGCTTGACAGGGGGGAGCACATGGCGAACCCCCTGCACAAAGGTGCTAACCAAGGGATGACCCGCCAGCGGTCGCTGAAAGAAGATGGCCAAGGCCGAAATCTGACCCTTAATGGTACTCAAAGCGAGCTTTTGGGTCACGCCACGCTGCAGAAAATGCAGGATTCTGGGAACGGAATACGTTCGTGGGCGCCAGTCCAGCTCTTCGCACATGGCGATGTAAGCTCTCCAAGTACGGTGATAGATCTTTCTGGAGGAAGACTTCCGTGCCCTTAACATGGTCGAAATGACCGAATCCGAGAGACCTCGGTGTCTCAGCACCTGGCTTTCAATAACCATGCCGTTAAAACCAGAGACTGTAAAGCAGGATGAAATATAGGACCTTGAGACAGAAGGTCCCCCCGTATTGGTAACCGCCAGGGAACGTCTGCGACGAGACGTACCAGATCGGCGTACCAGTGACGCCGAGGCCAATCCGGAGCAATGAGGATCACCGGAATTCCCTCGGTCGCTACCCTGCGGAGCAGGTGAGGGAGCAACTGCAGCGGAGGATAAACGTATATCAGGTGATACTGACCCCATGGGGCCACCAACGCATCCGAGGCATCCGCCCAGGGATCCCTGGATCTGGCCACAAACCTCGACACCTTGCGATTGAGTCGAGAGGCCATCAGGTCCACATCCGGCGTGCCCCACCGGCTGCAAAGGAGTTGAAAGACCTCCGGGTGCAAGGTCCACTCTCCCTGGTCCAGCGTCTGGCGACTTAGATAGTCCGCCTGCCAATTGTCTACGCCCGGAATGTAGACGGCCGACAGAGCCGGCACGCTTCTTTCGGCCCACCTCAGGATGCGGGCGACCTCGGAAGCCGCAGCTGAGCTCCGAGTCCCCCCTTGATGGTTGACATACGCCACTGCTGTGGCGTTGTCCGATTGGATCCTGATGGAGTGACCCTGTAGTTTCTCCGACCATGAGGAGAGGCACAGTCTGATTGCCCGTATCTCCAGCACATTGATCGGTAAGAGGGCTTCGTCCGGAGTCCAAAGCCCTTGGGCCGACAGGACTCCCCAGACTCCCCCCCAGCCCGTCAGGCTGGCGTCCGTCGTGATCACCGTCCATTGGATGGGGAGGAACGACTTCCCGGACCGAAGAGCCGGGGACCTCAACCACCACGTCAGGGACGCCCTGATCAGGTGACTCACCTGGATCTGAAGATCCAAGGACAACGGGGATTTGTCCCAAGTGGACAAGATCTCTTTCTGTAAAGCCCTGGTGTGCGCTTGGGCATAAGGAACGGCCTCGAAGGAGGCCACCATGAGTCCCAGGACTCTCATGCAAAAGCGGATTGACGACCATTTTCGGGACGTCAGCACCCGTACTGCAGACTGAAGTGTCAGTAGTTTGTCTGGAGGTAGGAAGACTCTTGCCTCCAAGGAGTCCAGAATCAGACCTAGATACTCCAGACGCTGAGTCGGGACTAGAACCGACTTCTGAACGTTCAGGAGCCACCCAAACTCCCTGAGGGTCTGACTGACGATAGTCACACTTTCTTCCAATTCTGAGCCACTGTCTGCTCTTAGAAGAAAATCGTCCAGATAGCCCACGATAGCAATGCCTCGCTGTCTCAGCAAAGCTAGGACCGGAGCAAGCACCTTGGTGAACACCCTCGGTGCCGAGGCTAGGCCGAAGGGAAGAGCCACAAATTGATAGTGGACTTCGCCAACCGCAAAGCGCAGAAACTTCTGGTGGCTTGCGCAGATCGGAACATGCAAGTAGGCGTCCTTGATGTCCAAGGATGCCAGAAAATCCCCTTGATGGAGTGTAGCGATCACCGTGCGAATGGATTCCATGCGGAATTTTTGCACCTTCACGAAGGCATTCAGGGCCTTGAGGTCCAGGATTGGCCGAACCCCGTCCTTTTTTGGAACAACAAACAGATTCGAGTAGAACCCCTGAAACCTCTCCTGGGACGGAACCGGCACAATTACTCCGGACCCGATCAAATCCTGTACAGCCCCCAAGAGGGCTGCCCGACGGGCAGGAAGGAGAGGGAGATTTGAGGGAAAGAATCTGTCTGGGGGCCAGGAGCGGAACTCTATTCTGTATCCTGAGGTGACCACCTCGCACACCCACCGGTCGGAGATCCGGGAGGTCCACCGATCCGTGAACCTGCGAAGTCGTCCCCCGAACCCCAGAGACGGGCGGGGGCAAGACTTCACGCGGAGGCGGGCTTGGGAGCCGGCTTGTTCGGCTTACGCACCCAGGGGCGCTTGTGCCCGCCAGCCGCACTGTTGTCAGTCTGGGATGGCTTACCCGTGGACTCTGACGGACGAAATAAAACCTTTTTTGCTGGAAAGGAAGGACACGGTTTACGTCGGGCCTCCTTACCCTTGATAGTTTGAGGAAGGAGAGTGCTTTTACCTCCCGTGACATCCTTGATGATGTCATCCAGAGCAGCACCAAAAAGTCTACCACCCTTAAAAGGTAGATCCGTCAGGAGCTTCTTAGAGGCTAGGTCAGCAGACCAGCATTTCAACCAGATGAGACGACGCAATACCACCACCGAGACAGAGGCCCTGGATATTAAAGGGGCCGCGTCCAACGTGGCGTCGCACACATATATCAGACCCTGCACCATCTGGTGGGCCAGAGCAATAGTGTCTGGAGGAAGGTTATACTCCTGCACAGTTTGGTGCAAAATTTTTGCCCATTCCGTGAGTGTCTGAGACACAAGGGTCGCCGCTACTACGGGCCGTAGGGCGGATCCCAACAAGGCGAACATGGCTCTACTCACCACTTCTGACCTCCTGTCAGTGGGGTCCTTAAACGCAGGAGTCCCCTCCATCGGGAGAGTGGTGGCCTTGTTTAAACGGGCGACTGGAGGGTCGACCACCGGGGGAGAAGCCCACTTTTTAAGCAGGGCGTCTTCAAAGGGGTATCTAATAGACAAACGCCGCGGGACCATAAAAGTCTTCTGCGGCTTTTCCCAGACCTGGTCAATGAGCTGGTCAAAGAAAGGTACATATGGAAAAACCTTTTTAGAAGGCTTGGTCTTAAAACAACCAAAAGAGACTGCCTCCGCCTGAGGTTCTGCGGTCGCAGCATTTAGCTTGAGAGTGTCCCTCACAGCATCAATGAGTTCACTAACAAGCGCCCTGTCATTTACTGACTCAGAACTGGAGTCTTCCTCACAAGGAATGTCCTGTTCAAAACCATCCAAATATTCAGAGCTAGGGTCCTGAGCAGCAATAGCTAGGCCCATATCCGAAACAGAGCACTCCCCTTGTGGAGATAAAGTGGGAAGAGGGCGCTTTTTTGCTCCCTTGTGCTCACACACAGCTTCCATCCTGGTCAGAAATGATTCCAGGACTGCCGACAACTGGTCCATAGGGACCGCAGGTGCTGGAGCACTGGCTGCTGCCTCTGGCATGTGAGGGGAAGCTGGTGACTCTGACTCCATAATGTCCCTCTCAGACCACCCACAGGCTGTGCTGACTGAAGTAGGGGAATGCCCAGGGAACCCACCAACCTGACCAGGACCGCTCGGTTCCGCTGCTCTGTCTCACTGCGCCGCGCTGCTCAGCGTGAGTGAGCTGAGAGGAGAGAGTGTGAGGAGATTCGCGCCGTTCCCAGCGGCACTAGAGGCCAAACTAGTGCCAGAAAAACGTGCGGCTACAAGAAAATGGCCGCCGCAATGTGCTCCGGCGGGCCCCGGCAAGATGGCCGCCAATGTAAAAATCAGCACACACACAAAACATGGCGCCGAACGGCGCCCAGGCCCCTCACATCCAAAAACAAAACAGCCCCAGCGAATGCAGAGCAGCATGAGCCCCCCCCCCAGGACAGTATGGCCCCCAGGCACCCCACACAGTACAGCGCCAGCACTAGTGAACAGAGAGTGACATTAAAAAACACAGGGGGAGACAGGGAAATCCCCCACACAAGAAACACACAGCATGTACTCACCTGCAGCCAGGAGAGACTACTTACCCGTCCCCTGAGGGACCCACTGGTGTGTTTCTGACAGAACTATCACAGTGCGGTACTGAGTAGCTGTCGGCCCGGTCCACCGCGAAAGATACAGCCGGACTGTTCTATCTTGAGAGGACCGCGGAGCTGAAAGCCCACCGGCCACCACTGGAGTCGTGGGGCATGTCGTGAACTGAGTCTCACGCACACAAGGCGAGGATCAGCACGCTCGATGGTCGGACAGGGAAGACTACGAGGATATCTTGTACCCAACCTGTTGCCCAGCCGACAGTTGATAGAAGATCTCAAAAGAATAAAATAGGAAAAAAATTCCCAAAGGAATAAAAATAGGTCAGGAGACTGGCTCCTGAGAGAGCCACGTCTTCTCCTTCTGCTAGGCAGAAAAAAACTGAGGTCTGCTGACTGCAGTGGGAGGGTTATGTCCGGAGGGACCGCCCCCCTGGGCGGGGCTGTTCAGCTCTGGCTGTTTAGAATGTATGTATAACATCTCACATTCTGCCTAGGTCTTCTCCTGCAAGCAGGGACATAACCCACGTGTAAAGGTGTATAAGACACGCTGTGTCAGTCCATGTATGACAAGAGAAATACATATTAGACAAATTGTAGAGAATTTTTGGGATTAAAGATGGCTGTGTAAATACTTGAGACTTTCACAGAGCGTTTTTTTTTCCCCTTTACAAAATAGCTACTTCATAATTAAACCCTTCCCGTCCACGCTATAGCCGAATGACGGCTACAGCACAGGCTTACTTTGCCGGGAGGGCATCTATTAATGTCCTCCCGTGATCACGCTTTCCGCGGCACTCTGTGACTACCGAGTCCTTCAGACCCCACTGATCACAGATCTGGGTAAAGGGCCAATCACAGCGGCCCTTTACCGTGTGATCAGCTGTGTCCAATAACAGCTGATCATGGATGTCAACACAAGCTGGTTGACTCTTCAACATCTCCAATAACTGGCTTTTGTTAAAGAGAAATCGACACCGATAATCAGGGAGCTGATAATCAGTGCAGTCCCAACAGTGCCCACCAGTGCTGCCAATTAGTGCCCACCAGTGCCTCCTCATCAGTGTCACCTATCAGTGCTGCCTATCAGTGCCACCTATTAGAGCCCATCAGTGATGCCTATTAGACCCCATCAGTGCTACTTATCAGTGCTGCCTATCATTGCAGCCTCATCAGTGCCAACCAGTGCTGCCTCATCAGTGCCCATCAGTACCACCCATCAGTGCCACCTATCAGAGCCCATCAGTGTCGCCCATCAGTGCAGCCTCTTAGGATCTGATAGGCATCACTGATGGGCACTAAGAGGCTGCACTGATGAGGCTACACTGATAGGTGGCACTGATGAGGCTACAATGATGGGCAACACTGATGGGCTCTGATAGGCGGCACAGATGGGCACCGATGAGGAGGCACTGATAGATCCTATCAGTGCTGCCTATCAGTGCCTCCTCATCGGTGCCCATCTGTGCCACCTATCAGAGCCCATCAGTGCTGCCCATCATTGCAGCCTCATCAGTACCCACCAGTGCTGCCTAATCAGTGCCACCTATCAGTGTCTACTCATCAGTGCCTATCAGTGCCGCCTCATCAGTGCAGCCTCTCAATGCCCATCAGTGAAGGAGAAAAATTACCCGTTTTCAAAATTGTATAACAACCTATGAAAAATGTTTTGTTTTTTTAAAAAGTTTGGTCTTTTTTTTATTTGTTTAGCATAAAATAAAAAAAAGCCCCAGTGGTGATTCAATACCCCCAAAATAAAGCTCTATTTGTGTGAAAAAAAGTCATATGGGTAAAGTGTTGCATGACCGCGCAATTGTCATTCAAAGTGCGACAGCGCTGAAAGCTGAAAATTGTCCTGGGCAGGAAAGGGGGGAAAGTGCCCGGTATTGAGGTGGTTAAGCTAATTTTTAAATAATATCAAAAGCAGAAAGCATTGTGTTTTAATGAATGCAATAACAAACCTTACCAAAATTTCTTTAAAAGAATTAGTGAAGCATTTTTAAATATCACTTTTTACCGAAACTTTCATTATGGCCGATTGGGAACGTTCTCTTCCTCATTCTATTTGAACTTTTTCCTGTTCCTTATTACATTACTTCCAAAACACGCCGGGTTACCAGCACAAGTTTTTTTTTTGCTTCCTTTGCACAATCCCTAATGACAGTTGAAGTGACTACAACAGCAGATAAGTACGCTTTCTATCTATAGCCGGCTATTTATACCCGAGCCGAAGACAGCTGAATCTGCAATCTTGATAGGAAGAGGCAGAAATTTACTGTACAGATCCAGATGTTCGCTTTCTGGGAAAGAACAAAGAAGAATGATACTCCTTACAACACGCCTGGATATTATTTAACGCAAATGATTGGTGCAATAAAATGCGGCTTAATTGCTGTAATAGGGTGAAGGGTGTACATACGCTACGGAAAACAGTTGACATGTTTGAGTTATAGCGCAAGTAAAGAAAGGTTTGAAACGCGTATTCTGTAGGTTTGAGACGTATATTCTGTTAATACGACCTCCTTGACGCGTTTCACCACTCCTGGCTTGCTCACAAGGATAGGGGAGGGGATTAATTGTCAACAAAATGACTGCATAGAGCAATGTCTCCGTCCAGGAACCAACCTTCCTTGACACGTTCCACCACTCCTTGCTTGCAAGGCTGGAAGGATTATTTGTCAACAAAATGACTGCATACAGCAATGTCTCCACTGGGAAACCTACCTTGACGCGTTTCACCACACCTGGCTTGCTTACAAGGATAGGGGAGGGGATTAATTGTCAACAAAATGACTGCATAGAGCAAAGTTTCCACCGAGGCCCCCCAAAGCCTGAAGGACAGTAAAGTGGACCTTTGCTTAGAACATTTGAAGACCCCTGACTAAAAGCAATGTCTCCACCTGGGAACCAACCTTTCTTGACACGTTCCACCACTCCTTGCTTGCAAGGATGGAAGGATTATTTGGCAACAAAATGACTGCATACAGCAATGTCCCCACCTACCTTGACACCACACCCGGCTTGCTCACAAGGATAGGGGCAGGATTCGTTAACAAAAATGACTACATGAAAAGGAATTTAATTGTATCTTAGCACATAGTGGTACTGTGGATACATAATAAGCGTGTGCCGTGTCCTATAGTTATAGAGAAAGGAATTGTAGGGGACTTTATAGGCACAAATTAAACAGGATGCAAATTATGAAAAAATATAACAATTTTATTAATTTACAAAAAGTAACATTAAAAAGATTTTCTAAAAACCATTTAAGCAATTATATGTATGGGCCGACCAGGTACAATCACTGAGGGATACAAAGTATACAATAACAGTAAGGTCTATAGGAGAATAACTCTCCGAATACCGTAGGGTCCAAACGGTGAGCTAGATACCGACAGTGAAGGCTAGAATTGTAGTACCCAGTAGGTCCACAGCTTTAACAAGTTTCGCGTGAAAACACGCTTCTTCAGAAAGCAACAGCATACAAAGCTAATAAAATAGAAATACAATGTATTAGAAATATCATGGTTACCTGATGGATACTTGTATAGGTAACAGTACATAAAAATATACCGTATATACTCGAGTATAAGCCAAGATTTTCAGCCCTTTTTTGGGGGCTGAAAGTCACCCCCTCGGCTTATACTCGGGTCATCGAAATTTTTACATTGTAAATATTACCTGTAAAGAAGTTGCGGATGCAGCGTCCATCGTTCAAATTTCGCGGCGTCCATCGTTCAAATTCCACGGTCTCTTCCTGTTCCTTCCGTGATAGGCGAATCTCATCAGACACTCTCCGCCTATCACAAACGTTCTCTCATCCTCAGTTTTCCAGCAGACGTCTGTGATTGGCGGAACACCCAACACAGTGTCTGCTGGGAAAACTGAGGATGAGAGAATGATCGTGATAGGCGGAGAGTGTCTGCTGAGACTCGCCTATCAAGGAAGGAACAGGAAGAGACCGCGGAATTTGAACGATGGATGCCGCGGAATTTGAACGATGGACGCCGCAACTTCTTTACAGGTAATATTTACAACGTAAAATAGGGAACAGCAAGCTAGGGAACAGTGGGGCATCGGCTTATACTCGAGTCAGTAAGGTTTCCCAGTTTTTTTGGCAACATTAGGTACCTCAGCTTATACTCGAGTATATACGGTACATAAAAAAGAAAAAGAACTAGTCAGCCGGACAGCAGCTCACAGGACAGCAAGTGGACATGAAGGCACATAGTCCATAAAAACGCAAACCAATCATGGGGGCATGGTAAACAATAAAACAATTGATATGTACATATTATAAACAAAAGGAATTTGGTAAATATATAGTTTAATTGGGGTGCTCAATGGAGCATATAGTATAACCATAGAGATGGAAAAGTAGGAAAAGTATTGAAAAGATAACTGGACAACAACTACTTGGTAAGTAATACTCACACTCAGAAGTCTTTACATTTGAATGTCATTGGAGTAAAATCCAATATCATTACAGAAGCCCTACCAGGGTGGACTGAGGACTATTGGAATGGGAAGGCAAGGTAGGGGAAGGTAGGGAGGGAGGGGAGAGGGGGGAAAGGAACAAATCTAGGACAGAGGATAAGACAAGGGAAAAGGACGAGAGGGGAGGGGAGAGTGGGGGAAGGTAAGGTGTGGGAGGGAATGAAAATAAGGGAGTAGAATTGCCAGTTAGAACCGATGCCAGCCGAGCCGATGGTGAGGCACAAGCCAGATAGTTGTTAAGCTAAAACAAAAATAGTTTGAATGAGCTGATTGATATACGAAGTATGCCTGTAATAGCAGTGTGTATAATATGGTACTCACCCTAAATCGCTGGGGTGAGACTAGATTGGTAATGGACCAAAAACTCTGATGGTCTCCAACCGGTTGATAGTAAACTGATAAAGAGGGGGTATATACATCATATATGATTAGCAGGAATTATACGAGCCGCAATGTCCAGTTGTCAATGGATAAACCACACTGGTTGGGAGATATATATATATTCACTATTGAAAACAAAAAGATGATAAAAAGAAGGGAGACCGTCAATATATTAATAACAGTTAAATTCAAAAGGGTAATAATTGCAGCTAAGCAGGATGCATAAAACAAAAAAGTAAAAAAGTGTATCCTTACCATTGAATAAGTGGCTAGCAGTTAGCCTGAATGGTAGCAAGGAAATCACTACATAGAGCAATGTCTCCACCCAGAAACCAGCCTTCCTTGACACATTTCACCACTCTTGGCTTGCTCAAGGACTGGGAAAGGATTAGTCATCAACAAAATGACTGCATAGAGCAAAGGTCTCCAAACTGTGGCCCTGGGGCCAAATGTGGCCCTTTGCTTCCCCCTGGGGCACCATTCCACGAACTGACACCAATGATGGGGCAACATTCCCCCTACTGACACCATCAATAGGGCACTATTCTTCTCATTAATATTAACAATGGGGCACTAGTCCTACCATTTAAACCAATGGTGGAGCTCTTATATAAACCAATGATGGGGTTCTGATGTAAACCAATGATGGGGTTCTGATGTTCAGGATATTTTCTACTCCCACTGGCCACAGTCCGGCCCCCAAAGCCAGAAGGACAGTAAAGTGGACCTTTGCTTAGAAAGTTTGAAGACCCCTGGCATAGAGCAATGTCTCCACCTGGGAACCAACCTACCTTGACGCATTTCACCACTCCTTGCTTGCAAGGTTGGAAGGATTATTTGTCAACAAATTGATTGAATACAACAATGTCTCCACTGGGAAACCTACCTTGACATGTTTGTTTCACAACAACCGGCTTGCTCACAAGGCTAGGGGAAGGATTAGCTGTCAACAAAATGACTACATAGAACAATGTCTCCACCTGAGAACCAATCTTTCTTGATGCGTTTCACCACTCCTGGCTCGCTTATAGTTGCCAACAAAATGACTGCATACAGCAATGTCTCCACTGGGAAACCTACCGTGACGCGTTTCACCACACCTGGCTTGCTCACAAGGATAGGGGAGGGATTAATTGTCAACAAAATGACTGCATACAGCAAAGTTTCCACCCAGGAACCAACCTTCCTTGACGCGTTTCACCACTCCTGGTTTGCTCACAGGTATAGGGGAATGGATTCGTTGTCAACAAAATCAATGCCTAGAGCAGTGGTCTCCAAGCTGTGGCCCTGGGGACAAATGTGGCACTTTGCTTGCCCTTTGGGCACCATTCCACCAACCAACGTCAATAATGGGACACCATTGCCACTACTGACACCATCAATAGGACACAATTTTTCTCATTGATATAAAAAAAATGGGGCACTAGTCCTACCTTTGAAACCAATGATGGGGTTCTGATGTTCAGGATATTTTCTACTCCCACTAGACACAGTCCGGCCTCCCAAAGCCTGATAGATAAGTGGTGTCTAGTGTGTGTGTGTGAGATAGCGCTGGGCCAATAAAAAAGTGAGGCTTGGTTCTGATGGATATACAATGGAGTGCATCTTCCTTCAAAGGAGCTGATCCATAATGAAGGTACAGTTTTGGAGGACCTTGTTCTGGTCCTAGGCTACCACCTCTCTGATGGTGACAAAGAGTGTGCAGCAGATGATAAACCCCCGGTGTTGGTGTTTGAGGAGCACCTTGTAAGCAGGGCCCTGATTCGCCACCATTACTGGTCATGCTCGTCAAGGGCACTTCCCACCACCATCCAGAGGGCACTAGGATGTGTAAAAGAGTTTTTGCAGACCTATGATGATGGTCCAGCCATACAGTACATAAATGATCTGGCCATCAATGACCACTCTTGCAAATGTGAATGGTTTTTAGAACGATAGAATGCAGCAAGCTTAGATTTGAGGAGACGGGTGGGGGGGGGGGGGAAGGCGCTGCAGGCGATGCCTTTACTAAGGTGAAAAATCCATACCAGCTGATCAATTCTTCTCGCTCAGCCAGGGGACATTTTATAAAACGCTAACAAAGATAAGACTGTTCCCTGATCTGATGGTAAATGACCTGGATCAAAAAAAAACATTATCTATTGGTGGCTCTAGAAATAAGAAAAACAGAAGCATCCTTAAAATCTTTCTCAGAATAAAATAAAAAAATGAAAGCTTAGTTGAATCACAGAAATAGATATGTGGACGGAGAAACATTGTACTAACAACCCCCATTTTCATAATCCTGCCTACACCAATCAACCATAACGTTATGACCACCCACAAAATATCAAGTAGATGCCCCCCCTTTGCCACTAAAACAGCCTTGGCCAATTGATGCATGGATTCCATAGTAACATCCACATGAATTGCAGGAGGTGTCCCAAGCAGAAAATTGCCCAAAGCATCACACTGCCTCCGCCCACTTGCCTCCTACCCATAATGCATCCTGGTGCCACCTTTTCCCCAGGTAACTGACCCACACACGGAGCCAGCCATCCACATGATGTAAAGAAAATGTGATTCATCAGACCAGGCCCCGTTCTTCCATTGGTCCGTGGTGCAGTTCTAATGCTCACTTGACCAATGTAGGAGCTTTTGGCTGTGGACACGGGTCAGCATGGATACCCTGACTGGTCTGCGGCTACGCAGCCCCATGCAAAACAAACTGCTTTGCTCTGTGTGTTCTGAGCTCCAGTAACTCTTCTATTGGATCAGACTACACAGACCAACCTTCCCTCTTCACCTTCATCTATGAGCCTTCCCTCCCCACCTCCATCTATGAGCCTTCCCTCCCCACCTCCATCTATGAGCCTTCTCTCCCCACCCCCATCAATGAGCCTTCCCTCCTTACCCCCATCAATGAGCCCTTCTCTTCCCACCTCCATCAATGAGCCTTCCCTGCCTACCTCCATCAGTGAGCCTTTATTTCCCCACCTCCACCAATGAGCCTTCCCTCCCCACCCACCTCCATCAATGAGCCTTCCTTCCCCCCACCCCATCAATGAGCATTCTCTCCATACCCCCATCAATGAGCGTTAGCCGCCCATGACCCTGTGGCCAGTTGTGGGGGGGGGCTCATTGATGGAGGAGGGGGAGGAAAGGCTCATCATAAAATGAGCCTTCCCCCCTCGACCAATGAGTCTTCTCTCCCCCACCCCCCATCAATGAGTCTTCCCTCCCCCCCCCATTAATGAGCCTTCTCTCCCTACCCCCCATCAATGAGCCTTATCCACCCATGACCCTGTGGCCGGTTGGGGGGGTGGGCTCATTGATGGAGGTGGGGGGAGGGAAGGCTCAACGATGGAGGTTGGGAGGGAAGGTTCATTGATGGAGGAGGGTGGGGGGAGGCTCAGAGGCTCATTGATGGAGGAGGGGAGGCTTATTTATGGAGGTGGGGAGAGAAGGCTCATTGATGGAGGTGGGGAGAGAAGGCTCATTGATGGAGGTGGGATAGGAAAGGTTCATTGATGAAAGAGGGGGGGGGGCTCATTGATGGAGATGGGGAAAGATGGCTCATTGATGGATGTAGGGAGGGAAGGCTCATTGATGGAGGTGGGGGAAGGATCATTGACGGAGGTGGGGGGAAGGGAAAGCTTATTGATGAAGGTGGGGGGGAGGGAAGGGAAGGTTCATTGATGGAGGTGGGGGGAGGCTCATTGATGGAGGTGGGGAGTGAAGGCTCATTTATGGAGGTGGGGGGGGGAGAGATGGCTCATTGATGGATGTAGGGAGGGAAGGCTCATTGATGGAGGTGGGGGAAGGATCATTGATGGAGGTGGGGGGAAGGGAAAGCTTATTGATGGAGGTGGGGGGAAGGGAAGGTTCATTGATGGAGGTGGGGGGGAGGCTCATTGATGGAGGTGGGGAGTGAAGGCTCATTTATGGAGGTGGGGGGGAGGGAAGGCCCATTGATGGAGGTGGGGGGGAGGGAAGGCCCATTGATGGAGGTGGGGGGGAGGGAAGGCCCATTGATGGAGGTGGGGGGGAGGGAAGGCCCATTGATGGAGGTGGGGGGGAGGGAAGGCCAATTGATGGAGGTGGGGGGGAGGGAAGGCCAATTGATGGAGGTGGGGGGGGAGGGAAGGCCAATTGATGGAGGTGGGGGGAGGGAAGGCCAATTGATGGAGGTGGGGGGAGGGAAGGCCAATTGATGGAGGTGGGGGGAGGGAAGGCCAATTGATGGAGGTGGGGGGGAGGGAAGGCCAATTGATGGAGGTGGGGAGGGGAGGCTCATTGATGGAGGTGGGGAGGGGAGGCTCATTGATGGAGGTGGGGAGGGGAGGCTCATTGATGGAGGAGGTGGGGGGGTGGCTAATTGATGGAGGTGGGGAGAGAAGGCTCATTGATTGAGGAGAGGGAGGGAAGGTTCATTGATTGAGGAGAGGGAGGGAAGGTTCATTGATCGAGGTCGGTGGGGGAGGAAAGGCTCAATGATGGAGGTGGGGGAGGGAAGGCTCAATGATGGAGGTGGGGGAGGGAAGGCTCAATGATGGAGGTGGGGGAGGGAAGGTTGGCTTGTGTAGTCCGATCCAATTCAAGGGCTACTGGAGCTCAAATTGCTGAAAAAGTGAATGCCGGTTCTGATCGCAAAGGTGTCAGAACACAGAGAGTATCGCAGTTTGTTGTGTATAGGGCTATGTAGACACAGACCGGTCAGGGTGTCCATGCTGCCCCATGTCCACAGCCACAAGCTCCTACAATGGTCACGTGATCATCAGAACTGGACTACAGAGCCATATGGAAGAAGGTGGCCTGGTCTGATGAATCCCATTTTCTTTTACACCGTGTGGCAGTATGGGAAGAAGGCAAGCCGGTGGTGGTAGTGTGAAGCTTTGTCTACTGGAGTCCATGCCTCAATGGGACAGGGCTTTTATGGTGGCAAATAGGGACTACTCAATATTAGGTGGGTGAGATCATCATGTTAGGGCTGATTGTGTGTGTGTGTGTGTGTGTATGTATATAAAAAATATATATATGCAATTATTCTTATTTATTTTACAATTGCCTGTCTTGGGTCACATTCTGAAGCTAAAACACAATGTCTGGTTGCTAAGATATCTGCGGATAATATATTTCGCTCTGCAGGTTTCCTTTGCTCAGATTATGTTTAATGGAATAGAAAAAAAAAATACTTCATCTTGCCATACTTCATTTCATAAAAGGGATGGGTGATGGGTGACGAGTCCTCCAACAAAGTCTATTGGACCGCTTAAAAAAAAACAAAAAAAAAAAAAAAAGACTTACCCTAACAGCTGAATATCTTTAGTATTAAATGGTTTTAACCCATTCATGGCTGAGAATAACCCAATGAGGTCATCATTCTACCTACTATATTATAAAGGCTAGCCATGCTTTTGTGTATAATTATCGTTCAAGTCAGGAGTCTCCGAACTACGGCCTTCTGCAAGATTTTATCCAGTCCTCTGATGCAGGGGGGGGGGGGGGGGCTCTAATGGGGATTTTCATGTACGGTAAGTGGGGACTCTCATATAAAGGAAGACTATGATGTAAAGGAGACTTTGATGGGGACTCTGATGTAATTGGGTTCTGATGGGGACTCGTGTAAAGGAGGACTCAGATGTAAGGGAAACTTTGATGGGGCCCCTTATGTAAGGGATGACTCTCCTGTAAGGGGGTCTCTGGTGGGGACCCTTACAAGGGGGGGTTCTAATTGGTCTCATATAAAAAGGACCACTCTGATGTAAGAGAGGCTTTGATGAGAATAATAATATCATAAGACTCGGGTAAGGTCGGGTAAGGCGTTTGCCCGGGGGAGGGCGGGATTTATCCAGACCCTGGTCAATGTTTGAGTCTCCCCCAAATATAACTGTACCTTCCAGCATAGGAGCCAGGAGTAGTAGCATGGATTGGAAAAATTAAAAATTGCCCTTTTTTGTTTCATACTACGCTCCCAACAGAGTATATCTGATCATAAAGAAACCCTTTAATCAAAATTTAACTGCCCTCCGGGTCTCCAAGTCCTGATTTGAGGGAGAAATTACACTTGTGGGAGAATAGAACGGCGACCCCCATTGGTTTTGTCATTAGCGTTGGCCATATAAAAAGGTAGAGAATTTGGAAAGAATAAAAGTAGGAAAATACCGCTTAGACGTGGCCCTTTTACATTTTCCTATTTTCCGAGTGTGTAAATATTGGGTTTCTTGTAAGACTTTTCGCCTTTTGACCTTGGGGAGTTAAGACCTTGAACATTGTGAGAGACCACCCTTAAAGGATGACATACTGGAGGGGCATCAGCCATGGAGCAGAAGGGAGAACCAAACAGTCAACATAAGGGCACTTACCACCAGGTCCGCATAGGTCCAAGGGCAACGACCAAGAATGAGCGAGTCACTTGGCTCCACTGACATCCCCATCCCCTGAGGCTTCCCCCCCCCACCCCCGAGTCAGTCACTGCAAAATAACAGTTGAAAAAGCAAAAAGAAGAAAACAGAAGAGAAGATAGTCTCCCGTAGGGTGGAGGAGATATAGGGTCCCCCATCCTTACATGGAAACCAATTAGTCCCTTCTACGAGGAATCCTGTCAAGAGAGAAGGGTAAATACCTGTTCTCCGAGACAGGTATTGGAGGCATCCCCGAAAATAAAAAAAATTGTGTAACTGTGGCATAAAGTCAACTTATGAAACGAGCGCCCCAATGGTAATTGACTGAGGTAAAATAATTTTACAGGAGAAAGTACATGAAGCTCTGGTTCGTGAGTAGGTATGGGGAGGGGAAGGGAAGGGAGGGAAACTGTGGGAGAAAGGGAGGGGGAAGAAGTTGGGGTAGGGAAATTGGGCTGATGCTGGGTAAGAAAGGGTCTACATGAAGGGGGGGCGAACCTAAAAAAAAAAAAAACATACCGAGTAAAAACATTTGGAACTCCAGTCCTAGTTTTAACCCCTCGTAGATTTAGATTCACGGAAGTCATAAAAAAAAGGAAAATAAAACAAGGAGAAGGGGGGGGGGTGGCGAGAATAGGGGGATGGGTGGGAATGGAAACTGTCCCACCCCTTTACCTCGCCACAAGTAGCATTAGAGCAAACTAGCCCAAATATGAGGCAACCAACAAAGTGGTTCCATAAAAAGGAGAAAACCACTTAAATCAGCCTCAACTGAGGCGTACGGGGCTGAGAAAAACAAAGTTGGCTTCAACGAGCGAACCATATCTTCCCGGTAGTCAGTAAGGAAGTGAAGATCACCAATCCTGAACCCTTTGAGGGGGAGGGCTTCCTTGTACTTTATGGATTTGGTGTTCTCCCAAATCAGTGTCAGCGAACTTGAAGGAAGTTGTCGTTTCGAGGAGTTAGAAGCGGAGTCATCTGACAGGTGTTGTGGGTCATGCTGAATGAGGCCTAGATGTAGAAGAAGTCACCCCCCCCTCCGTAAAAGAAGCAAACATATAGGCTTTGTCTTTGAAGCCACCAAAACTTGATTTATTTTTCTGTCAAAATCTGAAGCAGAGGTTTGAGGGCTCTTGGTTTTTAAATGGTGGACGGGGACAAATCTGGAGATCATGGCCCTGGAATGAGAGCTTGGGTAGAGAGCGAGATTTATGCATCATTTTCTCCTTAACGGCACAGAAATGTGGTTTTACCACTATGTCCCTTGGGAGCCCGTCTAAACGTAGGGGCTTAAGGGCCCTATGAGCCCAGTCCAGCTTGAATCTGTGCTGTGGGCTATCTGGGATCAGTTTTCCTTAATGAAGGCACGGATAGTATCAGAGATATATATTTATAGGATTCCGGAAGCCCCTGGACCCTGAAGTTTTATCTCCTATTTCTGTTCTTGAGCAGGGATGAGCCGAACACCCCCCTGTTCGGTTCGCACCAGAACCTGCGAACAGACAAAATGTTTGTGTAAACTTTAGAACCCTATTAAATACAATGGACTCGAACGTTCGAAATCTAAAGTGCTAATTATAAAGGCTTATATGCAAGTTATTGTCCTAAAAAGTGTTTGGGGACCCGGGTCCTGCCCCAGGGGACATGTATCAATGCAAAAAGACGTTTTAAAAACGGCCGTTTTTTCGGGAGCAGTGATTTTAATAATGCTTAAAATGAAAAAATAAAAGTGAAATATTCCTTTAAATTTCGTACCTGGGGGGTGTGTATGATATGCATGTAAAGTGGCGCATGTTTCCCGTGCTTAGAACTGTCCCTGCAAAAAATGTCATTTTTGAAAGAAAAAAATGCATTTAAAACTGACTCGCGGCTATTAATGAATTGTCGGCTCCCGGCAATACATTCAAAAGTCATTGATAAAAAAAAAAAAAAAAAAAAAAAAAAAAAAAGCGTGGGGGTTCCCCAGAATTCAATTACCAGGCCCTTCAGGTCTGGAATGGATATTAAGGGGAACCCTGCCGCAAATTTAAAAAAAAATTGACGTGGGGTTCCCCCAAATATCCATTCCAGGCCCTTCAGATCTGGCATGGATTTTAAGGGGAACTCCACCCCAAATTAAAAAAAAAATGGCGTGGAGTCCCCCTAAAAATCCATACCAGACCCCTTACCCGAGCACGCAACCTGGCCGGCCGCAGGGAAAAAGGGGGGGGACGAGAGAGCGCCCCCCCTTCCTCCTGAACCGTACCAGGCCACATGCCCTCAACATGGGGAGGATGTCCCCATGTTGATGGGGACAAGGGCCTCATCCCCACAACCCTTGCCCGGTGGTTGTGGGGGTCTGCGGGCGGGGGGCTTATCGGAATCTGGAAGACCCCTTTAACAAAGGGGACCCCCAGATCCTGCCCCCCCCCTATGTGAATTGGTAAGGGGTACATTGTACCCCTACCATTTCACGAAGAAAGCGTAAAACAATGTTCAAAAAAAACACACAAACACCTTGAAAAAGTCCTTTATTAAAAAAAAAAAAAAAAAAACATTCCAGCGGTGAAATCCAGTGTCCCGCGGCGATCCCGATGTCCAGCGCTGTCCTTCATTGGTTGTGCCTGAGCGGACCTGATGGGGAACTCCCTCTCAGTATTTTAAATGTATAGACCCGCCCCTTCTAAAGTTCCCCATCAGGTCCGCTCAGCGGACCAGATGTGGAACATGAGAAGGGGCGGTCTATACATGTATTACCAAAGTGAGAGCAGTTCCCCATCAGGTCCGCCCCCTCGGTATGTCGGACCCGCCTACGTCATTGGCTTGAGCGGGGAACTTCCTTCACTATGTAAATTTAAATTACACAGTGAAGGAAGTTCCCCGCTCAAGCCAATGACGTAGGCGGGTCCGACATACCGAGGGGGCGGACCTGATGGGGAACTGCTCTCACTTTGGTAATACATGTATAGACCCGCCCCTTCTCATGTTCCGCATCTGGTCCGCTGAGCGGACCTGATGGGGAACTTTAGAAGGGGCGGGTCTATACATTTAAAATACTGAGAGGGAGTTCCCTATCAGGTCCGCTCAGGCACAACCAATGAAGGACAGCGCTGGACATCGGGATCGCCACGGGACACTGGATTTCACCGCTGGAATGTTTTTTTTTTTTTAAAATAAAAGGACTTTTTCAAGGCGTTTGTTTTTTTAAACATTTTTTTACGCTTTCTTCGTAAAATGGTAGGGGTACAATGTACCCCTTACCAATTCACATAGGGGGGCCGGGATCTGGGGGTCCCCTTTGTTAAAGGGGTCTTCCAGATTCCGATAAGCCCCCCGCCCGCAGACCCCCACAACCACCGGGCAAGGGTTGTGGGGATGAGGCCCTTGTCCCCATCAACATGGGGACATCCTCCCCATGTTGAGGGCATGTGGCTTGGTACGGTTCAGGAGGGATGGGGGGCCGCTCTCTCGTCCCCCCTTTTCCCCTGCGGCCGGCCAGGTTGCGTGCTCGGATAAGGGGTCTGGTATGGATTTTTAGGGGGACTCCACGCCATTTTTTTAAAAAATTTGCGGCGGGGTTCCCCTTAATATCCATTCCAGACCTGAAGGGCCTGGTAATTGAATTCTGGGGAACCCCCACGCTTTTTTTTTTTTTTTTATCAATGACTTTTGTATGTATTGCCGGGAGCCGACAATTCATTAATAGCCGCGAGTCAGTTTTAAATGCATTTTTTTCTTTCAAAAATGACATTTTTTGCAGGGACAGTTCTAAGCACGGGAAACATGCGCCACTTCACATGCATATCATACACACCCCCCAGGTATGAAATTTAAAGGAATATTTCACTTTTATTTTTTCATTTTAAGCATTATTAAAATGACTGCTCCCGAAAAAACGTCAGTTTTTAAAACTTTTTGCATTGATACATGTCCCCTGGGGCAGGACCCCGATCCCCAAACACTTTTTAGGACAATAACTTGCATATAAGCCTTTATAATTAGCACTTTAGATTTCTCCCATAGATTTTTCGAATTTGCCGCGAACACCCCAATTTGTTCGCTGTTCGGCGAACGGGCGAACAGGCAATGTTCGAGTCGAACACGAGTTCGACTCGAACTCGAAGCTCATCCCTATTCTTGAGGTTGTGCATTTTAGCCATAGCTGTCTCTAGTTGATCTTGCAGGACTTGGATGCAATCTGCATTTTAGTTTGTTCTGGAAATTGTGGAATCTAGGTTTATTTTCCATGACTTGAATTGATGTGCCGTTGCTTAGAAGCAAGTTATCATGAAAAGTAGAATTGCAGCACTTCCCTGTGTCAAACAGCAGGCACTGTCAACATGCGACACAAAAATAAACAGAATTTACCTCCGCGCAATCTTGTTTTTTGTCCTTATTTGCTCACCAAGACCGTTTTTTTATTACTGACTTATTAAATTGAAGTTAGACCATGAAAGCATCTCTAAACTCAAAAAAAAAAAAAAAAAACATATTTTACAGCATGCCAGTTGTACGACATGGTGCCTGAATTCATTTTTTTCTTTTCATGCTTTTTTTTTTCTAAGTGTCCTAAGTGGACAATGTACTTCCAGTTGTAGGGTGACAATGCTGCTCCATAGGGGGAGCAGTATTGTCACCCTACGACTGGAGGCAGCCCCTACAAATCATGGGGTCTCATGGGAAAATTGTCAGTATCAACTACTGAGGATGTCCATGTGGCAGACGTAACGTGTATAGGGGGTGGAGCCACACCAGTGACATCATTCCACATTCATCTTGGTTTGCAAGTGTGGGGAAGTTAGGATGTGATGGAAAGTAAAACAAAGTAAGGTGCGCAACACCATTAAATAGGATTGCAAATTCAAAATATGCAGGGGATTAAATAATTACTTTTGCCGCTGTAAGTTTGCCCACTTACAAAGAAATGAAGGGTCCATCATTTCTATCATAGGTGTATTTTAAATGGTAGAGACCGACTATCAACCAAAAATTCAGAAAACACCATGATACAAACGTTATAAATGGAGTTGCAGAAAGAAGAGCACACAAGGTATAAACATGGTCCTCCTCTGAACAGAAAGAACCCTGGCCCTGATCCTCAAGGGCACAAGGATCTTAACGGGAACTGGGGTAGTCATGGTCCACCCAGCCAAAACCAGATAGACCCCGGTCTTCAGGGCAAGGTCCATCCAAGTACTAAGTGGAGCTCCCTCAAAGGGTTAGACCCCCATGGGTGGGGGTGGGGAATCTGACCACAAAAGCAGACACAAGACTTTCAGGGCAAGTCCAAGGAATCTACTTACTCCTTATTAGTTGGGTGTAAAGTGCACACATGCTGTGCAAAAAAAAAGCACAAAATACGTGCTTGGAGGCACCAAAGGGAAGACAGTGGTTGGGCTTCTGACTGGTACACCACACCACAGCAGCTATATTGGATTTCACAGAGAAGGAGAAGGAGAAGGAAGGAAGGAGAAGAAGAAGGGAGGCGCAAGAAGGGAAGAGAAGGAGGAGGACTATATGTTGATACTTTGGGTTAACAGAAATGGACAGTTACGGAAAGGAGGAGCAGCCAGCTTGGGATGGGAGCAATGGTGGCCAGGTGATGAAGAGTCCTGATGGTGGGGAGGTCCAGATAGTAGGATGCACCACCCTGGTCGATCGGTCTGTTATATTATGGTCCTCAGCAATGGCTAATCCTAGGAACCTGGCCAGGAACTATGGCAGCAAGACCTTGCAAGTTTAATTATGTGGCTCCCTTCCTTGCCTTTGGATGGAAACTACCAAGAAGAGTAAGGTGAGCCAAGGAGGAGACCCCCCCAGTCTAGGTTACAACCCAATTCCTGGACTAACTATCAGGGGCGGACTGACAACTCATTGGGCCCCCGGGCAATAGGAGATTATGGGGCCCCCCAGTATACATACACACTAATATATATATATATATATATATATATATATATGTGTGTGTGTGTGTGTGTGTGTGTGTGTGTATGTATGTATGTATGTATGTATGTATGTATGTATGTATGTGTGTGTGTGTGTGTGTGTGTGTGTGTGTGTGTGTGTGTGTGTGTGTGTGTGTGTGTGTGTGTGTGTGTGTGTGTGTATATATATATAAAATACGAGAACAATCCCTAGACTAGCTGTGATACGAGAACAATCGCTAGACTAGCTGTGCCAGAGTGGGTCGAGTAGATTGCCGGGGGTTGGCGGTGCTGTATACAGGGCCCGAAACAAATCCAGCTGCTCTCTTAACTGGGGGTAGAGATATATATATAGCGCTACCCCCAGTTAAGAGAGCCGCTGGATTTGTTTCGGGCCCTGTGTGTACAGCACCGCCAACCCCCGGCAATCTACTCAACCCACTCTGGCACAGCTAGTCTAGGGATTGTTCTCGTATCACAATCTAACAGTGTATGCACACAATCTATCTGTATTGCAAGGATAACCTCTTTGCATGAAGATAACACACTGATAGCAAGTGATAAAATAGAACGTTTCTTTACTTTGGATAAAAGGCACAAGGTTAACACATAACAGATATATGTTGGCAGAGCCCTGCAGACAGGTTGTATAATATAGGCGATTACCCACCAAGTGCAGCTATCTCTATCTATGCGCCCTTATGGCACAGCAATAAAAGTTCTACCTACGGATCAGGCCTGACCCAGCTTTAGACTCAGTCTCTGGAAGATCAATTTCTTTGCATGCAACTTGACTGGTGGTGCACAACAGGAACAGTAATTTGTAATCCAAAAGGGTAGGAAAATTAAAAAGGGAGAATGAACCACTCACAGGAGACTACTCAACTCAGTTCCGCCACTAGTCTCCTGTGGGACAGTAAATAGAACCAGGAGGGCCAAGGCAGTCTCTAGGCCTAGTTAAAGTACAGTTTATTTGAATAAGCAGGTGCTCGCTCACCACTCCGGACGTGATCCCAGTCCGGGAATTCTATAATTATAATTATATATAACAACACACACACACACACACACACACACACACACACGGTACTGGAGAGACAGGGCAGCTATAATCTTGGGATTTTTAGACCAAAAAGATGTCGGTAAGGGACATTTCAGGGACAGATGTAAAAAAACAAAAAAACAGATTTTTACATACTGTCCCTGATTTTACTGAGGCTGGCAACCCTGATGGGGCCCCCTAGTGGCATGGGGCCCTCGGGCAGTGTCCGAGTGCCCAAATGGTCAGTCCGCCCCTGCTAACTATTCAGAAGAAGCATTTATAGACTTGTTTAAAAATTTTATTAATTAATCAGCTTCATTCTCTTTATCTCGCTTGAGCATAAGGTTATGGTGAAGATGCCCCGGACACGCGCAGGTAAACAGACACCAAAGAAGAAACCTTGACAGGTTTTAGCACAAAGAGCCAACATATGGGCTTGTTATTTAAAAGGTTGTGTGTGTGTGTTCCTACGTAACTTCTTGACAAATCTAATAGAAAGAATAAATACGTTTTTCTACATGAATTGACTTTAATTTCACATTTCCACGCAGAGCTTTTACCCACAAAAAAAGGAAACACAGTCATTTTAATTTCTCTGAAAAGCTCTTGGGCCATTTAACATGCACAAAGTACCATCTGCAGCAGACAATTGCCTTGCCTAGTCTTCTCTATCTTTTCTAAATAAGCCCAAGTAAAATAATCTATCAAGGTTATGCAGCAAATGAATGATGTTTCTTATAAATGTCCTAAATGCATCAGCGTTGCTTGAAAAAAAAAAAAAAAACTAGATGCCATGCTAGCTCAGAAAAAGACAGGCACGTGCTGGAAAGGGACAAGGCAAAGGAGAGGTCTGCCTAGCTGAAGCTCGCAATGCTGTTGTTGATGACTCATTGTGCAACGCTGGAAAGACGGTGGAATCTTAAAGTGGTCGTAACCCTCTGAAATGAAAACTGAACAAAGCATGTCCTTCCATGGGCGTCCGCTGAACTTTTTTCAGGGGGGGGGGCATCATTAGGTCATACATGCTCGGTCCCTTTTTGACAATGTCATGAAGGGGAGGGGCTTGTGGCCATATTTTGATCTTTATGTAAACAGCCTATACTGTATAAGTTGTTTTCATCAAGATCAAAATATGGTCGCCCACAACACAGATGTATTGCAATACAAAAAGATGTACACAGTGGTGTCGTGGCACAGGCACTGCTGTTACCTGTAGTTCTTCAGCGATAGGCCCAGGGCAGGCACTGGCAGCGTATTCTCTCTTGTCTCGGCCACTGCACGCCACGCACCTGTGGGAGGAGGAGCCTGCGCCACGCCGGCCAGATCGGCATAGGCACAACATACATTTTTTACACAGGCAGAGGCAGCAGCCAATCGCGGAACAGCCGGGTCACGGTGATGTTAAGCAGAGGCCTGAGCGGCAGAGCCAATCCGATGCTCGGGCCGGGGGTGAGGTGGGAGGGACGGATGTGTAGTCAGAAAAGACTGAGCAGCCCCAGCCCCCAGGAGAACAAAAAGTCCACAGCTGCCGCAGAGGCGGCCGCGGTGGCCATTGCAACACAGGGGGAAAGTGTCTTCACTCTGACTTCAAACACTCTTACGATTCCAGGGGGGGGGCAATTGACCCCCCTTGCCCTATGGAGCGGACGCCCATGTGTCCTTCCATAAGTGTGTCCGTGCCTCTATTCAAAGCACAGAGTGTGATTTCTATCTCCTCTCTCCATTTCTCTGCTATCTGCGTGATCATGCCGACACCAGACAATTCGGGGAGATGGCTCCATTCCCATTCAGAAAAGGTGATGGACAGCCTCAGCTGTACATGTTTCCCTATGAGACCGAGTGGGCAAGGGTGTCCTTTACCTTCACTCAGGTCTCAGATTACACTCAGCTCTATGCCGTGCAGTATATCAGTGGTTCTCAACCTCAGTCCTCAAGTACCCCCAACGGGCCATGTTTTCAGGTTTCCCTTTACTATGCACACCCACCGCCTTTGACTTTGTGGGGGTATATCTGAATGATGCCCGCAGCTACAGGCATTATTCAGATTTCGGCTTTTTTAGCCGGCGATTCCCTACACCATAAGAATGATCATAACGGCTGGGTTTTTTTTTGTTTCTTTCTTTATTTCAGCTGTCCCAGCCTAGGGAGATGTGGGGTCTTATTGACCTCATATCTCACTGTAAAGAGGACCGATCATGCCATATTACCATTACAAGGGATGTTTACATTCCTTGTAATAGGAATAAAAGTGATCAATATTTAAAAAAAAAGTGTCAAACTAAAAAATTTTAAGTAAAATTAACGCTCCCCGAGCCCACCCTTTTTTGAAGCTTATTAGAGCCTAATGGACGGTCTGCCGCTGGTCACGGCTAAAGTTGATACGAATATCCCCTATACATACCTCCGATCCTCGGCAGATCCATCCCGTGGCAGCCCCGCGGCACAGTTAATAGGTAAGCTTTTAGTAAATATTAGGTACACATTTTAAATTAGTCTACTACCACTTAAATCCAGACAATATCTGATTGGCTTTGGGGGGGGGGGGGGGATTAGGAAGAAATGTTTCCAATAAAATTGGATGATGATTAGCAGAGGGTTTATTGCATTCCTCTGAAATAACTGTGGGTTCAGAGTTCTGAGTGTAGCGCCCTGCTCCTGATGACCAGGCGCTACGTTTAAATTTAGTGGGTGTCGGAGCTGGTAGTTAGCTCAGACTGATGATTAAGGCTAAAATCAGCCTCTGTTCCGGCTATGGCTATGCTTGGAGGGATTTCCCATTGTTTGCCTGAAGGTGGTGTTACCACCACAGGCCAGTGTTGTAACACAGGCAGGCCAGAGTGTATTGGGCATTTTTCCCCGGGAAAATCTCAGTGGGAGTGGTCTCCCCGCTGGACATGCTTGGGAAGGGTACTTAAAGGGCAGACGCCGTTTTTCGGGGCTCTTTGCCTTGTGGCCCTCCTGGCTCAAGGTATGTGATAGTTAAATTTCAGCCGCGGAGCCATGTTGGCCCGAGGCTGCATCTCTGCCGGGTAGGCCCAGTTGTCCTGACTGGGGCCTGCACTTTGAAGGTGATCCTGTGATGTCTGTCCTGCGGGAGGAAGCCACTCAATGGAGGAAACCAGGGGAGGACCTGTCCTGGAGAGGACCAAGCAGAAGGCTGGCGTCTCAGGGAAGGCCTGGTGACCTTATTGGAGGATGCACCGTAGCTTATGTTACCTTATAGTGTGTCGGGTCGGCTTAAAGGCTCTAAAACTGTAAGGCGGGATCTCTGGATACTAAATCCTGTGGCAGAGGATTATTGAACAGCTCATCTTTATCGTCTTAAAGTCTGTGGCAGAGACTGTTGTCCTTCATTTTGTTCATGCGTCATCCCGGCTGCTAGGCCAGTGAGAGGGGCCTATCCGGGTGAGCAATACCCACTTGAAGGAGAGTGGTGAGTGTGACTTTTGAAGCTTAGAAGTTTCCCCTGTGATCTGCATCGTGTGCCTGAACCTTCCCCTTACCCTCCATCCTTCTACCTGTGCAAGTTTGTGTGAAATAAAGCCTAACAAAAAGGATTTATAACTTGTGTGGACATTGAAGTTTCTATAGACTCTCATCCCCTAGACAACGAATGGTGAGGCAACGTGCAAGGCCCAAATCTAAACCAGCAGCTCCTACGGGGGGGGTAGTGCTACATGAGCATACAAGGTTTATTTTATTATTGTATTTAATTCATTCGCCAACCTCATGGAATACGTTACTATCGTACTATCGTTGCTTTGTTTCGAAGATAGATGAAAAAGCAGATGGAATGGTCAAGGTCAAGGAAGTAACTACTATTGAAATAATATAAATGCAAGTTAGGCCGTTTCAAAAAGTAACCTCAATACTTTTTTCGCAATTAAATTGTATTGCCTTTTATAAGAGCTTTCTATGGGTACATCTGCTAAATCAGGCATACAAAAGATTTAGAAAAAAGGCGTGTCTGAGTGCCACTTCGAGGGCAGATCTGGGTATGTTTCTGAAATAACTGAACTCTCCCGTACTCCTAGTCATTGTGATGTCGGCCTTCTACTTCTCATCTGTGTTGTTCCCCTTTCCCTGCTTCCTCCTCTCATTCCCTCCCTACCCAATACTACACTTCTTTCCATTCCAATCGAACAAGGTTTTTATTTGAATAAAACAGTCATTACTTTGTACCTGGGGTTTCCAAATAATTACCATCTAGGAGTAGGGTGACCAGACATCCCCGGTTTCCGGGGACAGTCCTCGGATTGAGGACACTGTCCCCGGACCAAGTATGTCCCCGGTTTTGTCCCCGGATTGGATTTGAACAGGGGCTGTGGCAATTTCAAAAGACAGTCAGTGCAGAATAAAAATAAAATAAAATAAAAAAAAATCTGTACTCCCCCCCGCTCCTACTAGCTTAGGGCAAGGTGACCAGATTTTTAAAATGAAATCTGGGGACATTTTTTTTTTTTAATAGTAATGGCGGCAATCAGCGACTCTCTGCACGTTGCCGCCACAGCCCGCCCCGCAGCCTGTCAAGTCTCACTCTCCGGGCCCCGGCTACTACTGGGTGGAGAGCAGAGGAAGATCACTCCACCAGGGAAGGCAAGGACATAAGCAGGCAGGCGGCTGGCCGGGACTTGAGCTAAGACAGAAGAACATGCGAGCGGAGCTAAATGGGTATGCACCCACGAAACGGAAAAAATATTCCCTCCGCTCAGCACATGATCATCAGAAAGGGGCACAGATAATGGAAAAAAAAAAAAAAAGACACCACCCTAAGCTAGTAGGAGCGGCGGAGCCAGGGTGTGTAATTTAGATTTTTTTTTTCTTCTACACCGACTGTCTTTGAAATTGCCCCATCCTCTGTTCAAATCCAATCCGGGGACGAAACCAGGGACAGACTTGGTCTGGGGACAGTGTCCTCAATCCGGGGACTGTCCCCTGAAACCGGGGATGTCTGGTCACCCTAGCTTAGGGAGGGGGGTGTATTTTTTCCCCATTATCTGTGCCCCTTTCTGATGATCATGTGCTGGTCGGAGCGGAGGGAATATTTCTTCAGTTTCGGGTGCATGTCCATTCAGCTCCGCTCGCATGTTCTTCTGCCTTGGCTCAAGTCCCGGCCTGCCGCCTGCCTGCATATCTCCATGCCTTCCCTGGCAGAGTGATCTTCCTCCGCTTCCCACCCAGTAGCAGCCGGGGCCTGGAGAGTAAGATTTGACAGGCTGTGAGACAGGCGGCGAAGGGCAGAGTCGCCATTACTAGTAAAAAATAAAATAAAAAATAAAAAATGTCCCTGGATTTAATTTAAAAAATCGGGGGGGGGGGGGGGCAGCAAACTGTATGACACCTCCCCGGCCGGTCGGTAACACTTACCCCATTACCAGAGGCTTCCCCTGCTCGGCAGCCTCCCATTCGCGTTGCATTTCATTTCCTTCTCAGTGGCCAATCGGAAAAACGGGTCTCACATCCGCTTCTGATTGGCCGGATTGAGGATCAGTGTTTCAACAGCAAATATAAATTTGCTGTTGTAACACACCTGGGTGGGCTCCGTTCTCTGCAACCCGAGCCCACCCTATTTTGAAGCCTATTAACCGCTTGCCGACCATCGCACGAGGATTTACGTAGACAGAATGGCACGGCTGCGCAAATGGGCGTATATATACACGTCCCCTTTAATTTGGGGGCCGCGTGGTCGCACGCGTGCCGCTGTCGTGAGCTCCGAGACTGTGCCTGCGGGACCCGCGGACTCGATGTCTGTCGGTGTCCCGCGATCGGGTTACAGAGCTGAAGAACGGGGAGATGTCAGTGTAAACACAACATCTCCCCGTTCTTCCTAGTGACATGTCACTGATCGCCTGTTCCCTGTCATCGGGAACAGCGATCAGTGATGTGTCACAGCAAGCCACGCCCCCTAACAGTTAGAAGCACTCCCTAGGTCACACTTAACCTCTTCAGCGCCCCTTAGTGGTTAACCCCTTCACTGCCAGTGTCATTTTTACAGTATTCCGTGCGTTTTTATAGCACTGATCGCTGTAAAAATGACAATGGTCCCAAAATGGTGTCAAAAGAGTCCGATGTGTCCGCCATGTCGCAGTTATGATAAAAATTGTCGATCGCCGCAATTACTAGTAAAAGAATTTATAAAAATGCCATAAATCGATCCCCTATTTTGTAGACGCTATAACTTTTGCGCAAACCAAACGCTTATTGCGATTTTTTTTACCAAAAATATGTAGAAGAATACGTATCGGCCTAAACTGAGGAAAAAACTATTTTTTTATATATGTTTTGGGCATAATTATTATAGCAAAAAGTAAAAAAAATAAAGTTTTTTTTTCAAAATTGTCGCTCTATTTTTGTTTATAGCACAAAAAAATAAAAACCGCAAAAGGTGATTAAATACCACCAAAAGAAAGCTCTATTTGTGGGGAAAAAAAAGACGTCAATTTTGTTTGGGAGCCACGTCGCACGACCGCGCAACTGTCAGTTAAAACAACGCGATGCCAAATCGCAAAAAGTGGCCCGGTCTTTGGCCAGCCAAATAGTCCGGAGCTAAAGTGGTTAATCAGGTGCTTAAAAAAAAAAAAAAAAAAAAAAAAAAAAAAACCCTGGCCGCTGTAATTCATGCACCCGGCATCCTGAAAGGGGCTGGACGCATGAATAGGGGGTGGCCACAGCGACCATGGATGGATTTATGCTATGCATGAATCTATCCATTATGCATTTAGGAGGTGGCGTGGAGAGAGGGGGAGGCGCCCGGGCGACCCGAATGGATGGGCCACCACTGGTTGAGGCACTATTCTCCCACTGATACGACACACTATTCTGCCAAGTGACAGCGACAATGGGGCAACATTTTTCTCATCGACACCAACATTGGGCCTCCCAATGATACCAATGATGGGGCACCATTCCGCCACCTTATACCAAATGTGGTGATGTTTACTCCCACTGATACCAGGAAAATTTCCACTCCTACTGGCCACTGTCCGGCCTCCCCTAAATTCTGAAGGACAATAAACTGGCCCTTTCTTGAGAAAGTTTGGAGACCCCTGATCTAGAGCAGGGATCTCCAAACTACGGCCCTCCAGCTGGTGTGGAACTACACGTCCTATGAGGCGTTGTAAAACTCTGACATTCACAGACATGACTAGGCATGATGAGAATTGTAGTTCCTGAACAACTGGAGGGCCATAGTTTGGAGACCCCTGATCTAGAGTAATGGATTTTAGCATCATTATTTATTTGCATGTCTACCCCATCAGGTTTTTTTTAAAGGGGTTGTATGGGTTCGGTTTTTTTTTTTTTTTTTTTTTAATTAACAAACATGTTATACTTACCTCCACTGTGCTGTTCGTTTTGCACAGAGTGGCCCCGATCCTCGTCTTCTGGGGTCCCTCGGCGGCTGTCTCGGCTCCTCCCCGCAAGAGCTAACCCCCCTTTGGGACGCGCTCTCCCAAGGGGGTTAGCTTCGGGCGCGCTCCCGTGTGATACAGTCGACGGCCATAGCCACAGATTGTATCACTAGGCCCCGCCCCCGGCACGCCACGTCATTGACTTAATTGACAGCAGCGGGAGCCAATGGCTGCGCCGCTATCAATCATCCAATGAAGAGCCGACTAGAGCTCGGTGAATGCAACGTGGGATCGTGCCCAAGGAGGTTCGGGTCTCAGGTAAGTAAAATGGGGGCTCGGGGAGGGCGGCGACTGCAAGGTGTTTTTTCACCTTAATGCATAGGATGCATTAAGGTAAAAAAAAATACAGCTTTACAACCCCTTCAAAGCAGAACTTCAGCCAAAAAGTCCCACTGGTTTGCTTCCTCCGAGTTTTTTTTGTTTTTTTCTTTTGGGGGGGGGGGGAGCAAGTGACGATTTTTTTAGTACCCACTCTCAACTTCTGCAGTCCTCTCCTAGGGAAGGATGGCATCCCTTGTCCCAATCCCTCCTCTCTCACAGCCTCCTTTGACATATCACACGTCCCAGGTAGGGTGACCAAGTGTCCCGCATTTTGCAGGTCTGTCCCGGGCACCTTCATACCAGGACAATACAGTGTCTCGGAAATAAAACTGACACAGCCACCCCCCCAGAGCTGATCTGATGCCCCCAAAAAAGGCCGCCACATTGCCACTTTACTCACTGCCAGTACTTGTCCTGGCCGGGAAGAGGCACAATCCCCGCCCCCCTGCTTGTGATTGGAGAAATCATAAATCCCGCCTCTTGTGTCTAATCACTGTAGAGCCAGCGTTGGAACAAGGTAAAAACGGGCCTCGGCTGGCCAGGACAAGTACTGTCAGTGAGTAAAGTGGCGATGCGGCAGCTTTTTTGGTGGGGGGCCTGATCAGTGCTTCTGGGTAAAGCGCGTACCCGCCGCCCTGGCTGTGCTGGGATTCGTTACAGCACAAGCTGATTTTTTAGGAAGGAGGTGTCCCTGAATGGCAGTTTGGAAATGTGGTCACCCTAGTCCCAGGAGGCTGCAGGACCATTCACAAAGCGCCGCGCGAGCTTGGCAACGTAGCACCTCTAGTGCTAGAAGTAGAAATTGTTTTTTAGCACAGGTAAATTCATGAAGGCTTAGCATGTTTGTTTTTGTTTCCTGGGTTGGGTAGAAATCCAGCGAGGGCTGGATGACTCACAGGCAGCATCACTGAGGCCCCCCCCTCCCCCTCTTTCTGGAATGCACTAGAACTTTCTGGAAATAAGGAGGAGAGGTAAGGTGGAGCTGCCTGGACTATTCCGAGGGCCCTGACCAATCCCCAACTTGGGTTCAAGGGGAGGAGGCCCCCTCATATACTCGGGGTCAGCCCAGCTGGGGAGGAGTTGTTTGGGTGGAAGCTGGAGATGGAGTGTTAGGCTGTCGTGGCCTTTGAGGGAGCACTCCAGTCTGGGGGGTGGTGACCTTGGGCCTGGGCTCGGGTGCGGATGGGACCATCCTACAACCAACAGAGGTGTCCTGGACAGGAGGCATGGGAGCAAGGAGAGGACAGCAAGAGAACACTGACAGGCAAGTTTCCAGGAGGAACAACAGGAACAGCCAAAAGGGCTGCTGAGTGACACACAGTCAGGAGGGCTGGGAGGCATGCCTGGGAGCAAGCAGTCTGGGATGGGTGCAGAGCCAGTAAGGAGGACTGTGGTGGCAGCTGCAGCCAGGAAGGCTGGCAGGGCCTGAAGCGGTGGTACTGGGATCATTAGCCACGTGGGACAGCTAGCATTAGGACTATCATATTTTGCTACACCATAGGGGCTCGCGGTCCCTACCTGCAAAGGGCATTTTTGCTTTGGACCTGGCTGAGCCAATGTCAGGCCTGCAATTCAGTGCTAGCTGGTCCCGGGAGTTGTAGTTCGGCAAGCCAATCAGTGTTGGCAGAGCTGCCATCAGGGGGGTACAGGCAGTACACCTGCAAGGGTCCGGAGGTCCCCAGGGGCCCGGATGGCAACCCCCCGTCCCCTTTTTTTTAAAATTTAAATAAAGGGGGCCCATGCCTGAAGCTGTGTAAGGGGCCCCGAAATTCCTGATTGCCGGCCCTGAGTGTTGGAGATAGAAGAAAAGAGGTGTACATATACGGGATGTATATAGTTGTGTCCCTAACAAATTCCTATTGATCCACTGGGAATTTCCATATGTCTCCTATTCCCATCCAAGGTATAATCCCCTCAATAAAAAAAAAAAAATTAGTGCAAGGACTATTTCTTGACTGCTGAATGTCTGGAAATTTGTGTGCTTGGCTGCACAGGGCGAGAGATGGGCCACAATTACCAGCAGCCCCTACGGGGTGGGGGGGGTGGTTTCCTCCAGGGAGAGGAGGGAGTGAGCTGGGACATGGGAGCCTATGGATGACATAACCACTCCCAGAGTTCCCAGGCATTGTCGAGGGCTCTTGACACAAGGGATCACATGACCAGACCGGAGTGGGGTGAAAATAGGTAAGAATATACCTATTTCCTCCATGACTAAGCCCGTGGGTGGAGCGAAACGCGTCAGTCGGCATGGCCTAGATGGAGCAGAGGCTGCTTTTACCATAGTGACTGTTGGGGTTTGTTGGTGTGCGGCACCCGGGGCTATTGCCCTTTTCACATTGCAATGCATCAAAACCGGGATTGGCTCTCCCCAAGCCTGCACCCTCAGCGTTAGTCACCAGATTCAGATATACAGGAACCTGGAGCACAAAGACATGGATGAACCATTTTGGGGTGGAGGAACTTGACTGGCCTGCACAGAGTCCTGACCTCAACCCAATAGAACACCTTTGGGAGGAATTAGAACAGACTGCAAGCCAGGCCTTCTTGTCCAACATCACTGCCTGACCTCACAAATGCGCTTCTGGAAGAATGGTCAAACATTCCCATAGACACCCTCCTAAACCTTGTGGACAGCCTTCCCAGAAGAGTTGAAGCCATTATAGCTGCAAAGGGTGGGGCCAACTCAATATGGAACCCTACGGACCAAGACTGGGATGCCATTAAAGTTCATGTGTGTGTAAAAGGCAGGCGTCCCAATACTTTTGATAATATAGTGTACGTTGACTAACACAGGCTGCCTGCACCCAGCTCCATGCTGCTCCAGATGCATTAACGAATGGCTCTTCTTCGCCCCGTGTGGAAGAGCCTTTAGCATTAGGGTAAGGTGTCCACAAAAAGATGGCCATATAGTTCATATAAAAATATTTGTTGTAAAAACAAAAAATTGGAAAAATAGTAAAAAAATAATTAAAAATAATAAAAGCAGTAAATTAATAAGCAAATTAAACCGGTATCCGGAAAACCACAAATGATACGAAACTGAAGCAGAGACGACATTAATGAATAAAATCATGAGCAAGTCTTGTTATGGTTGAGTCTGAAGTGGTTGAAAAAAAAAAAGAGAAAAAAAAAATAAAATAAAAAATTGGGGGAGATTTACTAAAACTGGCCCAGCTGTGCCTAGTAACCATTCACCTTCTAGCTTCAGCTGTTTAGATTAACCACTTCAGCCCCGGACCATTTGGCTGGCCAAAGACCAGAGCACTTTTTGCGATTCGGCACTGCGTCGCTTTAACTGACAATTGCGTGGTCGTGCAACGTGGCTCCCAAACAAAATTGACGTATTTTTTTCCCCACAAATAGAGCTTTCTGTTGGTGGTATTTGATCCCCTCTGCGATTTTTTTTTTTTGCGCTATAAACAAAAATAGAGCGACAAGTTTGAAAAAAAAAAAAAAAAACAAACAATATTTTTTACTTTTTGCTATGATAAATAAAATCGGCAAAAAAAAAAAATTATATATATATATATATATATATATATATATATATATATATATAAAAAATGTTTCCTCAGTTTAGGCCGATATGTATACTTCTACATATTTTTGGTAAAATAAAAAAAAAATTAAATAAAAAAAATAAAAATAAAATCGCAATAAGCGTTTATTGATTGGTACGCGCAAAAGTTATAGCGTCTACAAAATAGGGGGAAGTTTTATGGCATTTTTAATAATATATTTTTTTTTTACTAGTAATGGCAGCCAGGCCTGTCGTGACAAGACAGGCAAAACAAGCAATTGCTTGGGGCCCCGAGCTGGCCTGGGGCCCCAGCACAGCGTGGCTTGGCTAGGGGACGTGGCTTACTGGGACACGACACCAATGAGAGAGCAGACAATAAGTGCTGTGTCAAAAGGCAGAACAGGGAGATGAGAACAGTTGATGCGTTTCAGCCTATAAGGCCTTAGTCATAACCACATTACAGACATGAAACTTTAAAATAAATCCCCAGGAGGGGCGTGGCCGGAACTCGACCTGAATGGCAGCATAGACTGACTCCCAGCCCGCAGCTATAGAAGCCAGAAAAGCTGATTACACCCCGCTTTAATGGGTGGCTCCAGGACGACCAGATCCACGAAGCCCCGGGGGTCCTCACAACCCACCCCCCGGGCACATCCTCCGATCTCAGGGACTACTTCACCCAGCCAGAACTCCCGCCGGGCGGACCGGCTAAAATGGCGCCGGCCGGCATCACAGAACAGGCCGCAGTGCTCCATCCCACCCCCATCCAAGCTCCGGAGCGACATCGGGACCCCTCGGGCCCAGAACCATCTCGGCACTCATCCGGAGAGGCGATCCAGAACCAGGGAGCGGTGAGTCCTCCGCTCGGGCCTACGGTCCTCCCTGCAACCTTCCTCCCCGCGTCCCCGGCGGCCATCTTGGGACTCCACACGAGGCAGCAGCCATACACCCAATGCTCTGAGGCCTTCCCGCAGCTTCTCCGCACCGCCTCAGACCCGGGCCTCACAGGGACAGCTGCCAGCTCGCTGCCCAGCACAGGGGGAGCGGAGGACTGTCCATCTCCACAGGACGGGGCCCATTCACCTCCGGATGGCAGGACACCGGGCACTTTTACCCCACATGAGACCACCCTGCCGGACCCCCTCTCCCCCAGGGCACAGAGGCCCTCCAGACCGGGAGACCCTCACCCACAAGGCCTCCCTGCACCACCGGCGCCCCCCTGTGCCCAGGTGGCCAGCACCTCTGCTCCTCCCCACTCCCCGAGGTCGCCTGACAGGGACCACTGGCCGACACACACCCAGGACTGGAGTGAGCCCTGGGAATACCAGGCCTCTCTAAACCCCTCCTGGGGAGCCACTCTTTTCCCCCACTACCCCCACGATGCCCCTGACGGCGGTCGCGGGGCACAGGGACAACCCCCCCAATGCCCCCACAGTGGCACGCTTACCTCCAAGCGATCCCGACAAAGGACGACTTCAGGCAGCTTATCGAGGACGTGAAGTCCACCTGCAGATCAGAGATCCAAGCCCTACAATCGGGCCTCAAACATCTAGCAGACAGGGTGGAGATGGCAGAGGAAGAAATCCAAGAAACAAAATTAGCAGTACACAGAACCCAAGTTCAAGGGTCAGAACACCGCACCCTCCTTAGGGACATGCAACGCCACATAGAAGACCTGGACAACAGGGGGCGCAGGAACAACATCCGGGTTCGGGGGGTCCCAGAAGCAGAGGGCCCAGAAGATGTCCAGAACACACTACAATCGCTTTTTAATGACCTTCTGGGGGCGGACCCGACCCATGCTATTGAAATGGACAGAGCCCACCGAGCGCTACGGCCTAAAGGCACCTCTACCAGACCCCGAGATATCATTTGCAGGCTGACATCATACCCTTTGAAAGAGGATATCATGAAGCAGGCCCGCCTAGCCCGCAAGGTGACCCTAGGAGATCATCACATTCAGCTGTTCCCGGACTTGTCCTGGATCACCCTGCAAAAGAGAAGACTACTCCAACCACTGCTGCGCATTCTTCAAGAAGAGAATATACCGTACCACTGGGGATTTCCCTTCAGCCTCACGGCCAAGCATCAAGGCAAATCGGCGACCATGAGGTATCCGGAGGACCTAGAACCTTTCTGTGACACCCTGGAGATTAGAGCACCCCAGCTTCCTGATTGGAATCTTGTGGCGACCCCACCACCGCCGCCCACAGTGTGGCAGAAGGTCCCCCCACCCAAGCGCTCCCGAGGCCCGGAGAGATCCCCGAGGGGTCGGAGCTCGCAGCAGAGGAGATCCTGATTGAGTCTTGCACTATCCGACTTGCTACATATCTGAAGGACCACCCCTGTCCCTGTTTACGCTTTATGGTTCGCTGTTTTTTGCTACCTTTTTCATAAGTTTTATTTTTTCTCTCTATTTTTCACCCCACGATACAGCCACCCTGGCACTAGGCCACGCAATACTCCATCTTTGGCGCCTGTGCTACAGAACTGACCAACATCACGGGCGAGTCTTGAAAAAGACCTTGGAGAGAGACTGTTCGGGCACCCCCTGCCTTCCCCCCCCCCTCTTAGGTCACTAGACTTCTAGAGCAGGCGGGTTATCACCGTCTTGCATGTTTGAATCTGGGCTCCCCTGGGTCTCCCTGGCCCACCCTATCTGGGTGGGGGCGGGGAGGCTCACGGGAGGCCTTCTGGACCTGGGCCGGCTGGTCCCATCGGGTCTGTGGATGTTGTTTTCTATGTTTATACATGATATTGCTATACTAATTACTTTTCTCTTTCTCCTAGCTTTTCCTAATCCCCTCCCTTCCTTTGTCATCGCCTGGCTCACTAAGCGAAGTCACCAATCCTCTCGGATCTCCTCCCGTGTGGCGCCCATCCCTGGCCGTGACTGCCTGGACCGCCTTCAACAACACCAGATGAGTATTTATGCCCCCCATCCTAGCTCCCATGGCTAAGATTTTCTCCTTAAATGTTCATGGCCTGAATTCTAATCGTAAAAGGCATCTGGCACTGAGGGAGTTTAGACAGTCAGGAGCGAATGTCATACTGGTACAGGAAACTCACTTTGACAAAGAGGGCACCTTTAAATTCGCCTCCAGGTACTACTCACAAATCTACCTGTCATCAGGACACCACAAGAGGGCAGGGGTGGCTATCCTAATCAAACAGGGGTCCCCCTTCACATACTCGTCCCACTACAGCGATCCCCAAGGCCACTTTCTCATACTCAGAGGCCTATGGCTGGACAAGGAGATCACATTTTGTGTGGTCTATGTCCCCAATGTCAGGCAGACAGGATTCCTAAATAAAATGCTAGCTCGCCTATTCCGCTCGGACCATGGGGTGTTGGTGGTGGGGGGGGGGGGGACTTTAACCTAACCCAATCGGAGATGGCGGATCGCCAGGGGGTGGGCCCCAGGGCGCCCACGCCGAGGGCACTTAGAGAGTCGCAGCTTTTCCGCCAAATTACCAGAAGGTATGCCCTCTTTGATGCCTGGCGGACTCTCCATCCTGGAGACTGACAGTACACCTTTTATTCGGCCCCCCATCGCACGCACTCCCGCATAGATTACATCTTTGTTAATAATGCAACCCTACGTATGACTCAAACTGCGCGGATCCTGCCGATCTCGTGGTCGGACCACGCCCCGGTAGAGATAACCCTGGACTTAGATGCCCCAACACGTAGACCGTGCACCTGGTGTTTAAATACGTTCCTACTGCAACACCTCCCCTCAAAAACTGAACTAAATACCACGCTACAACACTATATGGCAGACAATGACAAGGGGGATGTATCTATATCCACATTTTGGGAAGCCCATAAGGCGGTGATGAGGGGCAGATGCATAGCCCTCTCCTCAACCATGAAAAGGGACTCACAGGCCCTGCAGAAGCACACAGAACAGGAGCTTAGAAATCTAGAAAAGCAGCTTCAATCCAACCCCACTCTGGTTCTCCTGAAAAAAATTACGGCCCTCAGGGCAACGTTAGGAGACCTAGCCCTGGGCAGGCTAGAAAAAGCCTTACTCAAACTGAAACAGATGTTCTATGACAAGGGGAATAAGGCCCATACGCTTCTAGCCCGGAAGCTCCGGGACAACGCTCAAGTGTCAACCCCGCATCAGATCCAAAATAGCTCAGGCCGCCTGGTCTCCCACCCCACTGACGTAGCCCATTCCTTTGAAGTATTCTACAAGGCCCTGTATAATAACCCTGATATCCCCGCAAACCCCCCCACGCCTGACCTGACTAACCGTATTCAGCAGTACCTAGATCTTAGCGGTGTATCACGGCTCCAGTCCACAGATCTGGATGCTTTGAATGCTCCGATCACGCAAGAGGAAATAGAGCAGACCATCAAATCCCTACCCAATCGCAAAGTCCCAGGCCCGGACGGCTTTCCTTACGAGTACTACAAGGAATTTCTCCCTCTCCTCCTCCCCTACATGTGCAGGCTCTTCAATGCCTTCCTCCATGACACCCCGATCCCGAGAGATATGCAGAGCTCCTTTATCACAGTGATCCCCAAACCCGGGAAGGATCCCTCCCTCTGCGCTAACTACAGACCAATTGCCCTGCTGAATTCGGACCTTAAAATATTCACTAAACTCCTATCTATGCGCCTGAACACGGTCTTACCCTCCCTGATCCATAAAGATCAGGTGGGATTCGTCCCTTTCCGCCAGGCGGGTGACAATACTAGGAAGATAATAGACCTGGTTGAGGTGGTGAACAGGGAGGGCGCACAGGCCCTGCTGTTGAGCTTGGACGCAGAAAAAGCATTTGACCGCCTGGGGTGGCCCTTTCTGTTCGCCACGCTCCGCCATGTGGGATTTAGGGGGCCCTTCTATAAAGCCATACAACACCTATATTCAAACCCATCTGCCCAAGTTAGGACCCCCTTCGCCCTGTCCGCCCCGTTGCCAATACAGAATGGCACCAGACAGGGGTGTCCACTCTCACCCCTGCTCTTTGCACTATGTGTTGAACCCCTAGCAGCGACAATCTGTGGCAACCCGGACATTAAGGGCATAGGGGTTTGAGGCAGGGAGTTTAAAATCTCCCTGTTTGCAGATGACATCATTCTCTCCTTAGTTCAACCCAGGACTTCCCTTCCAATCCTTCACGCGGAACTAGACCGCTATGGGGCTCTATCGGGATACAAAATCAATGCATCAAAGTCGGTGGCCCTCCCAATCAATATACCAGAGGGTGAGGTAGAACACTTGAAAGCCAATTTCCCCTATAGCTGGAAAAATACCGCCCTAAAATACTTGGGAATTAATATTAACCCGCAATACTCTACTCTTTACCAAGCAAATCTCCCCCCTCTCTTCCACAATATCAGGACCCTCCTCCAGCAATGGAAAAAGCACCACATCTCCCTACTCGGAAGGATCGCATCTGTGAAGATGACGATCCTCCCGAAACTGTTGTATCTCTTTCAGACCTTGCCCATCCCCGTCCCCTATGGCCAACTGAAACACTTACAAGCCGACCTACTACAATTCACCTGGAACTACGGGAGGCATAGAATCCCACGGTCGGTATTGCAGTCGGCCAGGTCGGATGGGGGCCTGGCTTTCCCCACCCTCACTAAATACTACCAGGCGGCACAACTGAGGGCAATAACTTCTTGGTTCACACTCCGTTCCTATAACAAATGGACCGAGATAGAGAAACTGTGGTTAGCTCCGATACACCCAAACAACCTTCTGTGGAATGCGAACGCAGAGGTAGAGCCAGCACGATTTCTAGGCCTGATGGCGCAGCTTAGAAAGATGTGGCACAAACTGACACAACAACATAGACTGGTCTCTGACAGCTCGCTCCTGACCTCATTTGCTTGTAACCCCAAAATGCCAGATAGCTTAACCTACCAAATGTCCTCCCCCTGGACTACGAGAAACCTCTTCCATTTTGGAAATTTGGTGGATCCTCGCACCCGTAAACTGCGTCCCTTCGCCGATCTGCAGTCCCAATATGGCCTCCCTAAGCAGGCTTTCTACGGGTATCTCCAAATCCGCCACTATGCCCTGTCCTTCGCACCAGCTCTGCAATTTTCCCCCCCTACCCCTTTTGAGAACCTCATTCTGGTAGGCTTTGCACAGAGAGGTCTGATCTCAAATATTTACAAACTATTGAATGAGAGGCCCTTTGACTCAATGGGCAAACACAATTACATGATCAAGTGGGAAAAGGCACTGGGAGAGGAGATACCCCTGGAACAATGGAGGGCCATATGAAACCAAAGCGTCCAAAACGTCGATATGCACGCTATACAAGGAGAATATATACAAGATACTGTACTTCTGGTACTTGACTCCTGATGTCCTCCATGCCATCCACCCGGCCAGTTCGGACCGCTGCTGGAGATGCCAGGGAGCAAAGGGAACACTATATCATATCTATTGGGAGTGCCCGCTGATAACCCCTTATTGGAACTCAGTTCACCAACTTCTGACTCACCTCCTAGAAACGGAAGTACCATTCACCCCCAAATTTTTCCTGCTGGGACTGATGTCTCTGAAGGCCCCTCGCCCATACAAGAAACTAACCAGACATGTCCTTACGGCAGCTCGTTGCTTGGTGGCACTGGACTGGAAGTGCAGCTCCCCCCCTTCAGAGGGAGCGCTGTACGCCAGGATTAGGGATGTAGAATCAATGGAGAGGATGACGGCGAGGATTCATGATCACCTTGACGCACACAACATGGTCTGGGAGCTGTGGCGCCGCCGGGAGGACCACGGTGACTCAGAGCCAGGTATACTTTGATGACATTCCCCCCCCCCCTCTCTCCCCCATCTTCTCTCTCCCTCTTCTCTCTTCTTTCCCTTTCTTTTTTCCCCCTTTTTTTTTTTTCTTTTCTTCTCTTCTTTTTCCTCTCTACTCTTTCCCTTTCTCTGGGAGTCCCTAGGGGACCCATATACTTGAATATCTAATAGCCTTATCGGTTTAAAGGTTTGGTTGACAGCACGGTACGTAAATGTTAAGATAATCTGATGAGATCAGTAATCTGCATAGATGCTAGATGTGCGGTGCTGGCACGCTCAGGAACTATTACAAACATGTAACCAAGAAGAAAAAGCAATTACTCTGTTTGTTGTAAGACCGATGCATTATAATTGTAAAAGATGTGGCTTCAAATAAAACAGTTATTGATAAAAAAGAAATAAATCCCCAGTTCTGCAGCTCCGTAACACACGATCATGGAACACCGGCGGACATCGAGTCCGAGGGTCCCGCTGGCACGATCACGGAGCTCGCGGCAGGGGCGCATGTGCCCACACGGCGCCAAATTTGTCAATTTGCCTGTCCGTGCCATTCTGCCGAAGTAAAAGTGCGTGACCTGGTCCTTAAGTGGTTAAAGAATAACTATAGACAATTTTTTTTTCATTTTGGATGTAGTGGAGAGATTCATCCTCTCCATGTATCCAGTTTAGGCTCCATCTACACTTGTAGACTCCAAAGTTGTGCCGATTTTGGATACGACTTAGATACGACTTTGGCTTTGACCAGTCATAATGGACAACTGTTGCTTTGTATAACATCCAGGTACGACTTTTGCGATAGACTCACCCGGGACAGAGGTTCTTGGAGAGGACTGAATGCCAGCCTCTTGCCTACCGACTATGGGCCCTGGCATTTGATGTGGAGACAACAGAATGCTCTCCGGAGGGATAGGACTTTGGTGGCCCTGGATTGCTGTGGGAGAGCCTTACAAAATGTTTTTATGTTTGGCGATGAAGGGGGAAACTACCCTTGAGGACCTGCAAGACTACAGAGAGGCTATGCTCGGTCTTGTAGGGGTCTCAAACCTTAAACCTGATCTGGAATATTTGCTAAGGAACTAAACAGCATCTGGAAGGGGCATAAAAGGGAACTGAGGGTTAACATTGAAGTCTATGGCCCTCAAGTTGCATGAAAGTCCGACCAAAGTAGTGCATGAACTTGAAGTTGCTGCAACTTTAGGGCTAGGCTGCACATATATGAATGGTTATCATTGGAAAACATGGGGAACGACTTGTCGGGTGACTGATGTCCAAAGTTGTAGGACGCAAAGTCGCACAAGTGTGAATGGAGCCTTATCATCATCATTGAAAGCAAAAGAAAATGCCCAATTTTGGGTTGTCCCTAGAAAAGTAATAGAGGGGAAATCTTCTAATGGGGACACTAGTTCTGGTGACCTGGGGGTTCCCCAAAGGGATTGCCTTGATTTTCAGGTATTTTCTCTCACTTCCTGTCCCATTGCGGAGATTTCCCTTCACTTCCTGTCCCATTGCCAAACAGGAAGCAAAATCTCCACAATGGGACCAGTTTGCGTAAATCTCCCCCATTACATTACAATAAACAATGGAAAGCTAACCTTTTTTGGGTCAGTTTATTTACCCCTTATAACATCTATATGTTTTTTTTTTTTTGTTTTTTTTTACAGAGATCCATAAAAAACATATTACATTTTTTCAGCTTGTTTTCTATTAAAAATGTATTCAGTTATCTTGGATCGAATGAGAAATGTCAGCTAACATTTTTTTTTTTAATGAAATGCTTATTGCTTAGTCAAATCCCTTTTTTATTTCTAAATAATACGTGTTTAATTGAATTGACTCACTCAGTAATTCTCCGTACGTAATCATGTAACAACCACCTAATATCAATGGGATAATTGTATTCCTAGACATTTTTTGCAAAATATTTTTGATGAATCTGAGCATCCCCTACTGTTTCCTTCCCACTTAAATAAGAATAAATTAATGTAGTGCACCCCCAACTAAGAGAGCCGCTGAATTTGGTCTAGGGCCCTGCACACAGCACCGCCAACCCCCGGCAATTCACTCGACCCACTCTGGCACAGTTAGTCTAGGGTAATATCTCTTATACTCTATGGTAAAATTCAGAAACCAATGCAAAGCGATTAAAAGAACAACGAGTTTACTCTCTCTTGGTATAATAGATCAACAGTTATAACAAATCACACGTGCTTCTTGCAGAGCCCTGCAGCGAATAGCATACTACACATTAGTGAAATACAGTAATGGCATACCACATGTAACGGTCGTTAACTAAGCGCCCTGTGACGCAGCAACTAAACTCTAACGCTTGGTCAGGCCTGACCCAGACTCTAAAACTCAGTCTCTAGGAGATGATTTCTTCGCATGCAAATCTTTAATGGTGGTGCACATTCAGGAACACATTTGTAATCCACAGGTCAAAGTAACAACACGGAACACTTCACTGGAGACCCTTTGACTCAGTTCTGCTATGAATCTCCAGTGGGGTCTCAAATATGAGCGGGTGGGCCTCGGTAGTCTGTAGGCCTAACAACAGTATAAAGTATATGGATTGAGCATGTGCTCGCTCACCCCTCCGGACGCGATCCCAGTCCAGGACTTCCAGCTGCTGTGTCTCCACACACAGCGTCTGCAGCGGTCGGGTCTCCGATCCAACAAAGGTTGAAGAATAACAAAGTCAGATACCACCCAGGCTCGCAGTAGGGTGGAAGGCTCTTTGGTAGCTGCGCAAGGCCCCAGGCTTCAGGCCTTGCACACCAGTACATCCGCACAGGAGGACTTGTTCACCGAAGTCCCGTGTCCCAAAGAGGCCGAGCCTAGCCTTGCCCCTTCCTTATATCGCTCCACCCATGAGTCTCTGCGGCGGCAACATTGCACCCTGGGTGCCAAATGGGGTTCTGGGTAAGGTAGTCCTGAGAGTTTAAAAGGAGACCCCGCTACATTAACAATAAAAAATTCATATACATATAAAAAAATATATATATTTTTTAATTCATGGACACCCCGGAACTCTGCACCCAACGCGCGTGCCCGGGGAACTCTGCACCCTGTATGCAACGCACACCCCCGGAACTCTGCACCTTGTACGCAACGCACACCCCTGGAAGCTGTAGCTGCAGGCATCATTCAGATATCCCCACTGAAAGTCAAGGACGTTATATGACGGTGTGCGGTAGGGAAGTGGTAAAAAAAAAAAAAAACACACACACACACACACACACACACACACCTAATATATGCACAGCTCATACCAAAGTCTTCTCGGGTTTTGGGTTAATAAACCCTGGGGTTTTTTTAGTTTGTTTTTTTATTCTTTTGCTTGAACACGGAAAAAGCAATTCTTTTTACAGACTCTTCTATAAAGTTGATGCTGAACTCAAGGAAGATGTTAAAAAGGCACAAATAAATGTAGCCGCATCTTCATTAATAAATCATTAAACCCGAAAAAAAAAAACAAAAAACAACATTTTACTGAATTGCCGCTTACACCTCCTTTAGATGTGGAGGCCGTCTTCGAGTTCTTTTCAGGCTAAGAACATTTTCTGCAAGTACAGAAAAATACATGCTGATCCTATCAGAAATCCGGTGTCCTTTTAACTTCTTGTGTGCTTAAAGTGTCAACCCTTTTACGGTTCCCGGCAAATGTAGTACGTCGGCGGGAGATTTTTACACTTAAATCTGAGGACCCAACTGTTGGCTGTGAGAAGGAAGTGATCCAGTGGCTGCAAGGCTGGAACAAGGGTTGGGAGGGAGGGGCGGTTGCCCTGGAGCCCAATGGTTTACTTTAGGGGGGGATAAGCAGGGGCATATCTGCCGCGAATGAAACTTCACTATAGGCGAATGACAGCTACAGCGTGGTCGTCTAGTTCTGAGAGGGAGTCTATTGACGCCCTCCCAGAACTGCGCCCGCTGTGGGGCGCAACCATCACAGAACGTGGTAAAAAGCCAATGACGTGATCAGATGTGTCCAATCACAGCTGATCATGATATAAACACACTTGCCGGATATTGGCATTCCTCAGTAACCGGCTTGTGTAAAAGGAGACATCTACACTGATAATCAGTGCCATCCATCAGTGCCGCCCATCAGAGCTGCCCTTCGGAGCGGCCTATCAGCGGCCTTCAGAGCCACCTATCACGTCTTCAGGGGCGTGGCCACGCCCCTGGACTCCAGAAACTAGCCGAGCAGGCAGCGGTAGCTCTAGTCTGTCGCTACTCACCAGGAACCTCACCCTAAGGCTAAGTTGGCAGTCCCTACTCTAATCACTTCGCAATTGCATGCCAACCACGGCAAGACACTTCTATAAGCACTGCCCACATCAAAGATGGCCTGCCAAGGTCACCCAGTGTTGCAGTGTCCAATCGGACCACTACCCCCCCCACCCCCCGGTAACACTTACAGAGGCTGCAGAGGAACAATGTTCTTCTCATCTCCATTCCCTTGTACAGTGGTCAGCATCACAGTGCCACCTACGGGGGGGGGGGTAAACTGCACCTGCCTACAAGACATTCTACTGTTTGGGGAGGAGGGTCTATTGGATGCCGGCTGCTGGGGATGTTCATGGGGGAAATCTACATTATTGTTGCCGGGGAACGGTTATGTTGTTCCTAGTGTGGTGGGGGCTATTGTGAGGGGGTCTGGGATCTATTGTTGCCAGGGGGGTCTATTGCTGCTGCAGGGGGGTCCAATTTACTGCCATTGTTATTAACAAAATTCCATACAAATTACTAAGCACCACCAGAATGAATCCTTGGTATTGTATTCTCTGAAAGGTGTCAGTACTGGGAGGTAGGCAGGGTGAGAAACAAGGGGTGACTCAGGGGAGGAGCTGCACCAATTCTCTGAGAATAAGGATTTCAAGTTTAGATACAAAGTAAATGTATTTTTTTTTAATGCAAATATCGTGTTCTTTCAATACAAAAACACGTCACTGAGATTGATAAGTGACAAACAGAAACTATGTACAAGACACAAATGACTGCAGCTCTGAATTCATTAAAGCGTCCTTTATTCATCATTTATTTTTAATTTAACCCCTTCCCACCCACAGCCTATAACTAAATGACGGCTGGGCGGGCCTCTTGTCGATCTGGGTGGACGTCAGACGTCATCCTCCCGGGTTCGCACGAGGCCGTGCAGCGGCACGATCTGTCACCGGCTGTGTCCACCGGGAAGCACAGACGGTGACTGATCAGTGTAGCGACTCGTTGCCGGTACCATGTGACCAATCACAGCAGGTCGCATGACAGTTATAAACAATGGATGGCTTCCTTTCATGCCATCCATCGTATACAATTGTGTTGCTAGCTGTGATGGTTCAGTGTGATCCCATGGTACAGACGGGGCCAATCACATCCCATCTGTACCATGTGATTAGTAGACATACTCAATTCGTTTCGGTCCGAATACAAATTCGGACACATTTTTGGTAATTCGGTAGACATGTGCACTGCCGAAATGTTTTTTTTTCGGGTTTTTCGTTATGATCAAAATTCGAAAATTCGTAAATCTCCAAATTCAAAATAATAACTATTAAATTATAGGTATTGCAATTTCCGTTCAAATTTGGCTGTGAACATAACGAATACGAATTACCAGAAATAATGAATATCGCATCTAAACCAATGGAACGGAATTAATTATTAAATACGTTTTTCTGATTATTGTTCATTTATTATTAGTACTATTATTATTATTAGTACTACTATTATTATTATTATTAATATTAATAATAATAATAATATTATTAATTAGCTACGTTCCATTCGTAGAGACACGGCATTCGTTATTTCTGATAATCTTCGTCGGATAAATTCGTTATGTTCACCAACAGACAAATTTAAAAAGGAATTTCCAATACCGATAATTTAATAGTTATTCATTCGAATTTTCTTATTTTTGGATTTAAAATTTTTCGAATTTACAAAATTTGCGAATTGTGATCATAAAGAATAACCCCCCCCAAAAAAAAAAAAAAAAAACGAAAAACAAATTTTTCAGAAGTGCACATGTCTACTATGTACCCCATACTCATTCACAATCAGTGGCGGATCCTGGGGGGGGGGGGCAACAGGGCAATTGCCCCCCCCCAGACCATCTGTCCCACTCACTTGCTTGCTCAGTTTTTTTTTTGCGCCTGATCTCCCGAAATTTGGGGACCCGGTACCGGCCGTAGGACCCCTGGACCCCAAACTTGGCACACATGTAGCCCAATGTCTCTTCTACAAGTGTGCAAAGTTTGGTGTCTGGGGGACCTACGGCCGTGGAGCACTGATTTTTTAAAACCGGGCACCCCTTCCATAGACTCCAATGTTAAACGGTCATTTCTCCAGTGATTTTGCAGACCTGGTACCGGCCGGTCGTAGGTCCTCTGGACCCCAAACTTGGCACACATGTAGCCCCATGTCTCTTCTATAAGTTTGAAAAGTTTGGTGTCTGGGAGAACCGATTTTTCAAAGCCGGGCACTCCTTCCATAGACTTCCATGTTAAACATCAGTCTAGTCATGGGCACAGTGAGGCATGGGCACAGTGAGGCAAAGTGAGGCAAGTATAAGCCTAGGACACCCTAGGCTTATACTTGAGTCAATAAGTTTTCCCAGTTTTTTGGGGTAAAATTAGGTGCCTCAGCTTATATTCAGGTCGGCTTATACTCGAGTATATACAGTACTTGTTCTGTGGCTGCCGCTGCCTCTCTGAGTCTCTCTCTCAGTTTCTCACATCAGCCGATCAGCGGCGCTGAGAGAGAGACTCGTCTAATGTAGTTACGTGGCGCACTGACACGATACCAGGAGCGGAGGAGGAGGTGGATGGAGCCTCTTCCCTGCACTCGCTGCTAACGCCTGGGCCACTTGGCGTCTAGCAATGAGTGACGTCAGTGAGTCACGTCAGGCCGCTCTGTGGGCAGGTGCAATAGCGTGCAGCTCCACAGACGGGTAAGAAAGCGGGCGGCTCCGCTTGCGGCGCGGTTTGTTGTTGGGGGGCGGCGCGGTTCGTGGGCAGACCGTGCTGCTCAGAGTGTTGGCAGCGCAGGTGAGAGTGAGAGAGCAGGCTCAGTGTGGCAGCTGGCCAATCAGCTAGCCGGGAGTGGGGGAGCAGAGAGATGAGATCATCTCTCACCGCCCGTGCCTGCCCTGCATTCCTGCAGTGACTTCCGCCCTCACTGTGCAGGCAGCAGAGAGATTACATTATCTCTCTGCTGCCTGACTCTGGGAGCCTGGGACACAGCAAGAGACAACCAAAACTACACCTTAGCAGGCAAGTTAGTGACAATCCGTAAGGTGTGGCAGACGACGTGGCAAGTGACAATCCGCAAATTGTGTCAGGTGACGTGGCAAATGACAATCTGCATCTGGTGGCAGGCAAGTGACAATCAGCAAGGTGTGGCAGGTGACGTGGCAAGTGACAATCCGCAAGGTGTGGCAGGTGATGTGGGAAGTGACAATCCACAAGGTGTGGCAAGTGACAATCCACAAGATGTGGCAGGTGACGTGGCAAGTGACAATCCACAACGTGTGGCAAGTGACACGCTCAGGGCACCCACTAATTGCAGGCGACGGTGGCAAGTGACACTCGGGGCTCCCACTGATTCTGTATTGAACTATTTAATTTCATATTACAATGTAATAATAGAAATAATGCGCTTCAATCATCCTGACACCATAACAACCATGGTGCCGGGATGATTGAAGTGCCGACACCAACCATTTCCCCCGATAAATTTCCCACAAAAAAAATCATTTTTTGGCAGTGCCCCTCCCGAGAAAAGACTCTGGATCCGCCCCTGTTCACAATTGGGGGGGCGTCATCTGGGGACCCCCTTGTTAAAAGGGGGCTTCCAGATTCCGATAAGCCCCCCCCCTCGCCCGCAGACCCCCACAGCCACCATCCAGGGTTGTGGGGATGAGGCCCTTGTCCCCATCAACATTACAGGAGGGCTGGCTGTACTGCCTTAGCAGCCCTGCTGCCCCTTCGCTGCCAGGAAAAGATAAAGCGGCGCAATCTGCCAGGCGGTTCCGTGGGACTGGGTTGTGTAAACAGTGTGGTGATAGGTTTGCCGAGTGCTCAAAAGGTGAAGATTCAGAACAAATCATCACTGACTGTGGAAAATGTTGCATTTCTTTTGGAAATCGCGGTCCCAGAGTCGGAAGGAGGAGTGGAGAGGCACAAAATCCAAGTTGCATGTGGTCCAGTGTGAAGTTTCCACAGTCAGTGAGGATTTGGGGAGCCGTGTCATCTGCTGGTGTTGGTCCATCAAGTCCAAAGTCAATGCAGCCCTCTACCAGGAAATTCAAGAGCCTTTCATGCTTCCCCCCCTGCAGACCAGATTGATGGAGATGCAGATTTAATTTTCCACCAGAACTTGGCACCTGCCCACACTGCCAAAAATACCAATACCTGGTTTAATGATCACTGTGCTTGATTGGCCAGCAAACTCGCCCGACCTAAACTCCATAGAGAATCTGTTGGGTAATGTCAAGAGGAAGATGAGAGACACCAGAAGAGCTGAAGGCTGCTATCAAAGCAACCTGGGCTTCCATAACACCTCAGCAGTGCCACCGGCTGATCACCTCCATGCCACGCCGCATTGATGCAGTAATTCACGCAAAAGGAGCCCCGACCAAGTAGTGCATACTATACTGTACATGGACAGACTTTTCACTAAGCCAACATTTCTGTATTAAAAATCCTTGAAGACAAAAGAGAGGAAGCTTCTGTGTGATAAAAGAGGATTGCAGAGGGTGCTGAGTATGAGGAGGGTCCTGCTGAGAAAAGATCCTGTACATGAGCGATAACGAGCACATACCTGTTCTGTCTCCCCGTACGTCTGCCTTTGGTCCACTTTGCAAACTGTTACTAGCCTATTATATAATGGCCGCAGGCTGTGCAATGTAGAGGACACCGCATTGCTTCTACTTCTTCTATCACTAAAGCCTCGTACACACGGCCGAGAATCTCGTCAGGAAAAAAAAACACGTTGTTTCTCCTGACGAGAGTCTTGACAAGAATCTTGTCCCGGCCAAGTGTACACACGCTCGATTCAAAAGAACCGCCGTTCTTTTGAATGGAACGAACGCGGTGACATAGACTACGACGAGCGTGCGCTCGTCACATGCAATGCTATCGCCGCCATCTTGCTACACCCTACCTATGCCTAGGAAGCTACCGCGCATGCGCCAAAGTCATTTCGAGCATGCGCGGGTTTCCACGGCGACAGGTAAGCGTACACACTCTCAGGTTTCTCGTCAGGAAACAGGCCGACGAGAATCTCTACGAGAAACTAGAGAGCAGGTTCTCTATTTTTCTCGTCGAGATTCTGGCCAGTTTTCTTGACGAGAAACCTGAAAGCCTCGTACACACGGCCGATTTTCTCGGCAAGAAAGCTCTCCCGGCAGTTTTGTCGTTTGATGAGAAAACCGGCCGTGTGTACGAGGCTTTAGTGGGAGGAATGAGGGGCTTCGTGTTCCTAGCAATTTGGTGTTTCATGGATTGGGCCGATTGTCCTATACCAGAATGTACTGTGCTTAATATCTTTATCTTCTGCCGATTTATTCATTTCATATTTAAAATAAATAATAATAATAATAATAATAATAATAATAAAAGTCCTGCAAGGTGTAATTATGGCTTACAGCTAGTGAAAACCCAGAATTCAGTATCTCAGAAAAAAAGAAAAATTACCGTATTTATTGGCGTATAACACGCGCCGGCGTATAACACGCACCCCAAGTTTAGGAGGGAATTTTAAGGGAAAAAAAACAAAAAAACAAACAAAAAAAAAAACTTACATTTAAATGCAGCATGCAGCCTTGCCCAGTGTCCATCTGTCCATCTGCAGCCTTGCCCAGTGTCCATCTGTCCATCTGCAGCCTTGCCCAGTGTCCATCTGTCCATCTGCAGCCTTGCCCAGTGTCCATCTGTCCATCTGCAGCCTTGCCCAGTGTCCATCTGTCCATCTGCAGCCTTGCCCAGTGTCCATCTGTCCATCTGCAGCCTTGCCCAGTGTCCATCTGTCCATCTGCAGCCTTGCCCAGTGTCCATCTGCCCATCTGCAGCCTTGCCCAGTGTCCATCTGCCCATCTGCAGCCTTGCCCAGTGTCCATCTGCCCATCTGCAGCCTTGCCCAGTGTCCATCTGTCCATCTGTCCATCTGCAGCCTTGCCCAGTGCCTTTGCAATCTTGTCAGTCTCTGCGTTTTTTTTAATTTGGCGCCGATTTCTGAGAGGAGCGAGCGGGGCCGAGTGTACTTCGGCTAGACTCGGCTCCTCTCGCAGTCCCACCCATCTCCACTGACTGCGCCGCTGACAGAGAAAGCCGAGTGTACTTCGGCTAGACTCGGCTCTGCTCACAGTCAGGGGCAGGACTGCGAGAGGAGCCGAGACTAGCCGAAGTACACTCGGCTTTCTCTATGTCAGTGGCGCAGTCAGAGAGGGGCGGGACTGCGAGAGGAGCCGAGTAAAGCCGAGTGTACTTCGGCTTCGGCTCCGCTCGCTCCTCTCGCTCGTTTCAGCAGGGGAATTCGACGGAGTATCGACGTATAACACGCACCCACGATTTTCCCCTGATTTTAAGGGGAAAAAAGTGCGTGTTATACGCCGATAAATACGGTACATAAGACCAATAAAATAAAAAGGGATTTTTAATACAGAAATGTTGGCTTAGTGAACAGTCTGTCCATGTACAGTATAGTATACACTACTTGGTCGGGGCTCCTTTTGCATGAATTACGGCAATTCAACAATAGAAGATAGAAATGCTTTAAATGTATCACTTTTTCAATTAAAGTTACTGAAATAAATTAACTTTTTGATGGTATTCTAATTTTATGAGATGCACCTGTATATATATATATTATAAAAAGCTTGCAATTTACACCTTGCAGGACTTTCATTATTATTATTATTATTAAAAAAAAAAAAAATTAGAAATGAATAAATCAGCAGAAGATAAAGACATTAAGCACAGTACATTCTGGTATAGGACAATCGACCCAATCCATGAAACACCAAATTGCTAAGCACACAAAGCCCCTCGTTCCTCCCACTTAGTGATAGAAGAAGTAGAAGCAATGCGGCGTCCTCTACATTGCACAGCCTGCGGCCATTATATAATAGGCTAGTAACCGTTTGCAAAGTGGACCAAAGGCAGACGTACGGGGAGACAGAACAGGTATGTGCTCGTTATCGCTCATGTACAGGATCTTTTCTCAGCAGGACCCTCCTCATACTCAGCACCCTCTGCAATCCTCTTATCACACAGAAGCTTCCTCTCTTTTGTCTTCATGCCCCCCCCCTGCAATAGAACACCACGCTTCTCCTCCTCTTTGCTACAGATGGCTATGGAGACACAGAAGAAGGAGAGAAGGTAATGGTACTTTATACGAGGGATGTACTAAAAGAAGGGAAAAAGCGGGCAAAACTTTTTTGGTAACTTACATAGGTTGTTCAAACTTCATGAGTGGGTAGAGTAACTCTGTCAAGCACAAGGCCTTTGGGCCGAATGTGGCCCACCAGGCTATTTAATGTGGCCTTTACACATACCTTGCAAATGCAGCACCCAGGGCCATTGATACAACTGGATTCTGCCAGGTTCCATAGGCCTGGCAGAGACTCACAATGTGTCTGCTCATGCATGGGATATGGAAAATGCCGCAATGTTGGAGTGTGATGGAATGTCCAGCACCCAGCTTGGGTGCTTCTGTCAGTTTACAGCTTCCTCCAGTCTGGAACCAAGAACCAGGTATTATAACTGAGCACCAAAAGGACTAGATGACACTAGCTTAGGTGCAAACTGGAACTCTTTATTGAATATATAGCACACAAGATCAGGTAGAGTCTGATCACATTACCCTAACAATGCAAACTGGAATCTAATTAACATAGCTAAGGAACAGCCAACATAATCATAAAGCTAATTAAACAGTAAGCTATTTAAAGCGGAGGTTCACCAAAATTTTTATTTTTTTTAAAAAAAGCCAGCAGCTACAAATACTGCAGCTGCTGACTTTTAAAAAATGGATACTTACCTGTCCAGGTCGCCCGCAATGTCGGCAGCCAAAAGATGAGCTACCGCTCGTCTCTCGGCTTCCCCGCGCCATCCTCGGTGAAGCGATGTGCTCGTCTTGCTGCGCCGTCCTCACTGGTCCCCGCTGTGTTCTGGGAGCCGTGTGTTTCCCAGAAAACAACGGGGGTGGGTGACGCGAAGGGGCGGGAGTCTATACACGGAAGTGGTGCAAATACCTGTTTTATACAGGTATCTGTACCCCCTCCCCCCTGAAAGGTGCCAAATGTGACACCGGAGTCTGTTGAACAAGCCTATGTGCCCAGACCGTCTGGCAACAAGCCCACAGCCCTGGGTACACAAAGTACATTACACATTATCATAAACAAAACACACAACCATCCCACAATGGTTCTATAACAAGGTAAAGTGGACACAACATTAATCACATATCCAGGATCTGAGCAGACAAACAATAGGTGACTCAATTAACAATGGGAATGCACACCTAGGACAAAGACACACGTAACACCTTATATTAGGAGACCCCAGAATCAGGTGGTTTTGAGCAGATTATATTAACATCTACTCTGAGTCTCACAGTCTAAAGCAGTCATTGCTGGTTTGGGTATAGAGGCCCTCAAATAAGTATCTGGATCCTCCAGTTCCCAGAGTCTGTGTGTTTTGGGGAGACAAACTTGAATCTGAAGCAAGACCACTCCAAGGGTCCCCCAGGCACACACCTTCCATGAATAGAACCCCTGCAAAAGCCAGGGCCCATAGTCAGTAGGCAAGAGGCTACGCTGCAGTCTCCTCCAAAAACCTGTGTCCTGGTTGGGTCTGTCACAGGGAGAAGAACGAGGAAGTTGAAGTTTGGGTTGGAAGGAAGAAAAATAGACTCCATGGACTAGCACATATGTATTATTTATTGAAAAACATGAACAATTTACATGCCCCCCCCCCAAAAAAAAATAAAAAAATTGCTAGGGAGAGTGAAGTTCTTCCTTAACACCTTGGCGCAGAGAGCACGCTAATATGCAGGCTTTCGGCAGCCGGGCCTTGGCGCCAAGCGGCGGCATATTTGCATGCAATAGCGCCTACAGTGCTGTGCGAAGCGCGCGCGCACCCTGCACAGTTACTGGCGGCTCATGGAAAGCACCCAATCAGTACTTGCGATTGGGAGTTTTCTGACCATGTGACTGCAAATTATGGCGGTCACATGGGCTCAAGCCCCCACCCCCTGGCATTCCACTCTTCTTAGAGGGCCGATAGGAGCCGGCGCCAAGGGGTTAAAGAACTTTTTTTTTAAGCAAGTCACTATAAAAAAAAAAAAAAAGGCACTCGCTCCACCCCAATTTTTTTTTAACCAAGTTACATTACTTGCTCCCCCTCCCCCCCAAAAAATAAAAAACAAACTCAAATACAGGATGGGGGGGGGGGGGGGGGAGAGTGAACCAGCAGGACTTCACATTGAGTGAAGTTCCACTTTAAGGTCCGCTTCAAGTTCTAAAGTAGGTGACTTTTTCTTCACTAATACAACACCACAAATAAATTGTCAAGAGCGCAATCAGTTCCAACCTTTGTTATAAACACTCCGCGTAGCAGAATTTAAGTCTGAAGAATAGAGTAATCGGCTTAAATCATCACACAGGTTGTGCAGCTCTTTATAAATGGCTTGGAAACAACGGCCATTACTGTAGTCAAGAAAAATCAACAAGAGCAAAAAAAACTTACCTACAGCAATACAATTACTTTAAATCAACCTTACATCACAAAAGTAGATGCACTCACATTGGTAATCTGTGGCCTAAAGAGTGATCCTCTTGTATTAAAACCCGGGAGTTCTGTTGCCAGGGCCAGTGATGGAGCTTAACAACATCCAGGAACATCGGGTTCAGCGAGAAGAAGTGGGCAGAATGGCATCTTGCAGCTGAGTGGGTGGAGTTCCTCCCCTCCCGTCCCACTTCCTGGGGAATATTGAAAGGATGAGACCGCCGCAAAGTTTGAAGAGGTCCATTAAAAAGTGTGATTTGTCAAGATTGATTAATAAAAGGCCAACGCTCAAAACTCCCCCTTCATAAGGGCTTGTATGCTGCCAGTGTGTGTTGTAGCATAAAAGAAAAAGCACTAGGATTTTGGTTGCCAAACTGACAGCGTCCACATCAGGGTCTGGATCTGAACCTGCAAGCTCTGTGGTGTCTGGGCAGCTCCATGTCTGAACTTGTAGGACAATGTTGCCTTGTTTCTGGTGAACCTTGAACTCTTTGCTCCTCCCATTAATTTCCTGATTTAGGCCAAGCTTTTGCACTTCCTGTTTGCCAGATTATTGTGCTCTCTCTCCAGCCGATATAATGCTCCTTTGTGTACTTGCAGCTGTCTTCACTACCACTTGTTACCGACCTTTGGCTTGTTCCAGAACTACTTATCAGAACTGCAGGCATGGTCCAAGAGACCGCCAGGGGCTGCAGGCATGGTCCAAGAGACCGCCAGGGGCTGCAGGCAAGGTCCCAGAGACCGCCAGGGGCTGCAGGCAAGGTCCCAGAGACCGCCAGGGGCTGCAGGCAAGGTCCCAGAGACCGCCAGGGGCTGCAGGCAAGGTCCCAGAGACCGCCAGGGGCTGCAGGCAAGGTCCCAGAGACCGCCAGGGGCTGCAGGCAAGGTCCCAGAGACCGCCAGGGGCTGCAGGCAAGGTCCCAGAGACCGTCAGGGGCTGCAGGCAAGGTCCCAGAGACCGTCAGGGGCTGCAGGCAATGGCATGGTTCAAGAGACAGTTAGGGACTGCAAGGAGGAGGGAGAGAGCCCTGCTGCTCAGTACAACAGGATAGGATGTACAGTGTTCTTCACATACCTGTTCTCTGCCTCAGCTTCAGGGAGAGCCTCAGCGTCAGGGAGAGCCCGGATCCAGTGCTTGTGTGGCCGGGAGCCAGAGCTGGAGGAGGGAGGTGTGCAGTGCGGAGACAGTCTGGTGGGCTATTTGGACAGGAAGCCCGGCGGGCCTGCACCACGCGATGACAGGAGGAAGCAGCGGGGATGATGCTGTCCGGAGGGGAGGAGGAGGCGGTCCGCTCCCACGCAACGTCACTTCCGGTATCAGCTTCCAGTATCGGAGCATTTTAGCGAGTACCGATACTCGCTAAAATGCCTAGTATCAGCACCGATACCAGTATCGGTATCGGTGCATCCCTAGTTAAAAGTTCTATTTCTTTATAATAAAAGGGTCTCCGGGAACCCCTACTAATAATTACTATATCTACAGCTCACAAAAAAATCTGCATGATGGTCAATGCAAAGAATGCTCCTTAAATTTATAGTCAGTGGGAAAAAAAATTCCCTTCTCGCAGATACATGAAAAGATGATTGGTGTCGGGAGGAACTTATGTGAGAAATCCCTCCTTGCTAAAGGAAATCCCAAGAAACCTCTGGAGGAACCATGGTTGCAAAAGGTTGGGCTATAAAAATGGCTTTTGAGTCCAGAGAATATTTTTTCTTTGACAAATTTAAGACCACACAAGTCCCAGATGATACATGTAAGAGCAGCACTAACCCTGTAGGGCAGGGGTAGGCAACCTCGGCGCTCCAGCTGTGGTGAAACTACAAATCCCATCATGCCTCTGCCTCTAGGAGTCATGCCTGTGATTGTTGGGGGTCTTGCAATGTCTCAAAGAACTTAGTTTCAAAACAGCTGGAGGGCCGAGGTTGCCTACCCCTGCTGTAGGGGTTGCAGATAACTGGGTTCCCCACTCCTATACAGCCAGGAAAAATAGGATTTTTGTACTCACCGTAAAATCCGTTTCTCTGGCATCCATGGACTGACACAGCGTGTCTTATACACCTTTACACGTGGGTTATGTCCCTGCTTGCAGGAGAAGACCTAGGCAGAATGTGAGATGTTATACATACATTCTAAACAGCCAGAGCTGAACAGCCCCGCCCAGGGGGGCGGTCCCTCCGGGCATAACCCTCCCACTGCAGTCAGCAGACCTCAGTTCGTAACAAAGCAGTACAAACTTAAAAAGAAGGGTGGGTGCTGTGTCAGTCCATGGATGCCAGAGAAACGGATTTTACGGTGAGTACAAAAATCCTATTTTCTCTTGTCATCCATGGACTGACACAGCGTGTCTTATACACCTTTACACGTGGGATGTCCCAAAGCAGTGTCAAGAGGGATGGGAGCAGTATAAATGGAAAACCAAAAACTTCACTCCAAACAAGGCAGAGCTCCTCAACGGAGGAGTTGCAACATCAAACAGCGGCCTGCAACACCTTGCGGCCGAAGGAAGCATCCGAAGATGCAGCCACATCAACCTTATAAAACGTAGAAAAGGTATGAACAGACGACCAGGTCGCCGCCTTGCACACTTGTGCAACCGACGCTTGATGTCGGAAAGCCCAGGAAGCACCAATTGCCCTGGTGGAATGTGCCGTAACCGGAAAGGAAGGCGCCCGCCCCTTGAGAGCATAAGCTTGAATGACGGTTTGTCTGATCCACCTAGAAATGGTGGCAGACGAAACCGCTTGGCCCTGTTTTGGCCCAGAGACAGCCACAAATAGTGAGTCAGACTTGCGAATAGAAGCAGTAGCAGACAGGTACACCCGCAAGGCTCGTACCACATCCAAAGTGTGTAGCGCAAACTCTCTGGGATGCGATGGGTGAGGACACAAGGACGGGAGGACAATGTCCTCGTTTAAGTGGAAGGCCGAGACCCCCTTTGGCAGAAAGGAAGGTCGCGGACGTAACACCGCCTTATCCTTATGGATGATCAAAAAGGGCGACTTGCAGGACAAGGCCTCCAATTCAGACACTCGTCTAATGGAAGTAATGGCCACCAAGAAGGCCACCTTCTGAGACAAAGTCAAGAGGGGAATATCTCTAATATTTTCAAAAGGGAGGTTCCTGGAGGACCGAGAGCACCAAATTCAGATCCCACGGGGGGAGAGGAGGCTTGACAGGGGGGAGCACATGGCGAACCCCCTGCACAAAGGTGCTAACCAAGGGATGACCCGCCAGCGGTCGCTGAAAGAAGACGGCCAAGGCCGAAATCTGACCCTTAATGGTACTCAAAGCGAGCTTTTGGGTCACGCCACGCTGCAGAAAATGCAGGATTCTGGGAACGGAATACGTTCGTGGGCGCCAGTCCAGCTCTTCGCACATGGCGATGTAAGCTCTCCAAGTACGGTGATAGATCCTTCTGGAGGAAGACTTCCGTGCCCTTAACATGGTCGAAATGACCGAATCCGAGAGACCTCGGTCTCTCAGCACCTGGCTTTCAATAACCATGCCGTTAAAACCAGAGACTGTAAAGCAGGATGAAATATAGGACCTTGAGACAGAAGGTCCCCCCGTATCGGTAACCGCCAGGGAACGTCTGTGACGAGACGTACCAGATCGGCGTACCAGTGACGCCGAGGCCAATCCGGAGCAATGAGGATCACCGGAATTCCCTCGGTCGCTACCCTGCGGAGCAGGCGAGGGAGCAACTGCAGCGGAGGATAAACGTATATCAGGCGATACTGACCCCATGGGGCCACCAACGCATCCGAGGCATCCACCCAGGGATCCCTGGATCTGGCCACAAACCTCGACACCTTGCGATTGAGTCGAGAAGCCATCAGGTCCACATCCGGCGTGCCCCACCGTCTGCAAAGAAGTTGAAAGACCTCCGGGTGCAAGGACCACTCTCCCTGGTCCAGCGTCTGGCGACTTAGATAGTCCGCCTGCCAATTGTCTACGCCCGGAATGTAGACGGCCGACAGAGCCGGCACGCTTCTTTCGGCCCACCTCAGGATGCGGGCGACCTCGGAAGCCACAGCTGAGCTCCGAGTCCCCCCTTGATGGTTGACATACGCCACTGCTGTGGCGTTGTCCGATTGTATCCTGATGGAGTGACCCTGTAGTTTCTCCGACCATGAGGAGAGGCACAGTCTGATTGCCCGTATCTCCAGCACATTGATCGGTAAGAGGGCTTCGTCCGGAGTCCAAAGCCCTTGGGCCGACAGGACTCCCCAGACTCCCCCCCAGCCCGTCAGGCTGGCGTCCGTCGTGATCACGTCCATTGGATGGGGAGGAACGACTTCCCGGACCGAAGAGCCGGGGACCTCAACCACCACGTCAGGGACGCCCTGACCAGGTGACTCACCTGGATCTGAAGATCCAAGGACAACTGGGATTTGTCCCAAGTGGACAAGATCTCTTTCTGTAAGGCCCTGGTGTGCGCTTGGGCATAAGGAACGGCCTCGAAGGAGGCCACCATGAGTCCCAGGACTCTCATGCAAAAGCGGATTGACGACCATTTTCGGGACGTCAGCACCCGTACTGCAGACTGAAGTGTCAGTAGTTTGTCTGGAGGTAGGAAGACTCTTGCTTCCAAGGAGTCCAGAATCAGACCTAGATACTCCAGACGCTGAGTCGGGACTAGAACCGACTTCTGAACGTTCAGGAGCCACCCAAACTCCCTGAGGGTCTGACTGACGATAGTCACACTTTCTTCCAATTCTGAGCCACTGTCTGCTCTTAGAAGGAAATCGTCCAGATAGCCCACGATAGCAATGCCTCGCTGTCTCAGCAAAGCTAGGACCGGGGCAAGCACCTTGGTGAACACCCTTGGTGCCGAGGCCAGGCCGAAGGGAAGAGCCACAAATTGATAGTGGACTTCGCCGACCGCAAAGCGCAGAAACTTCTGGTGGCTTGCGCAGATCGGAACATGCAAGTAGGCGTCCTTGATGTCCAAGGATGCCAGAAAATCCCCTTGACGGAGTGTAGCGACCACCGTGCGAATGGATTCCATGCGGAATTTTTGCACCTTCACGAAGGCATTCAGGGCCTTGAGGTCCAGGATCGGCCGAACCCCGTCCTTTTTTGGAACAACAAACAGATTCGAGTAGAACCCCTGAAAACTCTCCTGGGACGGAACCGGCACAATTACTCCGGACCCGATCAAATCCTGTACAGCCCCCAAGAGGGCTGCCCGACGGGCAGGAAGGAGAGGGAGATTTGAGGGAAAGAATCTGTCTGGGGGCCAGGAGCGGAACTCTATTCTGTATCCTGAGGTGACCACCTCGCACACCCACCGGTCGGAGATCCGGGAGGTCCACCGATCCGTGAACCTGCGAAGTCGTCCCCCCACCCCAGAGACGGGCGGGGGCAAGACTTCACGCGGAGGCGGGCTTGGGAGCCGGCTTGTTCGGCTTACGCACCCAGGGGCGCTTGTGCCCGCCAGCCGCACTGTTGTCAGTCTGGGATGGCTTACCCGTGGACTCTGACGGACGAAAAAAAACCTTTTTTGCTGGAAAGGAAGGACCCGGTTTATGTCGGGCCTCCTTACCCTTGATAGTTTGAGGAAGGAGAGTGCTTTTACCTCCCGTGACATCCTTGATGATGTCATCCAGAGCAGCACCAAAAAGTCTACCACCCTTAAAAGGTAGATCCGTCAGGAGCTTCTTAGAGGCTAGGTCAGCAGACCAGCATTTCACCCAGATGAGATGACGCAATACCACCGCCGAGACAGAGGCCCTGGATATTAAAGGGGCCGCGTCCAACGTGGCGTCGCACACATATATCAGACCCTGCACCATCTGGTGGGCCAGAGCAATAGTGTCTGGAGGAAGGTTATACTCCTGCACAGTTTGGTGCAAAATTTTTGCCCATTCCGTGAGTGTCTGAGACACAAGGGTCGCCGCTACTACGGGCCGTAGGGCGGATCCCAACAAGGCGAACATGGCTCTACTCACCACTTCTGACCTCCTGTCAGTGGGGTCCTTAAACGCAGGAGTCCCCTCCATCGGGAGAGTGGTGGCCTTGTTTAAACGGGCGACTGGAGGGTCGACCACCGGGGGAGAAGCCCACTTTTTAAGCAGGGCGTCTTCAAAGGGGTATCTAATAGACAAACGCCGCGGGACCATAAAAGTCTTCTGCGGCTTTTCCCAGACCTGGTCAATGAGCTGGTCAAAGAAAGGTACATATGGAAAAACCTTTTTAGAAGGCTTGGTCTTAAAAGAACCAAAGGAGACTGTATCCGCCTGAGGTTCTGCAGTCGCAGCATCTAGCTTGAGAGTGTCCCTCACAGCATCAATGAGTTCACTAACAAGCGCCCTGTCATTTAATGACTCAGAACTGGAGTCTTCCTCACAAGGAATGTCCTGTTCAAAACCATCCAAATATTCAGAGCTAGGGTCCTGAGCAGCAATAACTAGGCCCATATCTGAAGCAGAGCACTCCCCTTGTGGAGATAAAGTGGGGAGAGGGCGCTTTTTTGCTCCCTTGTGCTCACACACAGCTTCCATCCTGGTCAGAAATGATTCCAGGACTGCCGACAACTGGTCCATAGGGACCGCAGGTGCTGGAGCACTGGCTGCTGCCTCTGGCATGTTAGGGGAAGCTGGTGACTCTGACTCCATAATGTCCCTCTCAGACCACCCACAGGCCGTGCTGACTGAAGTAGGGGAATGCCCAGGGAACCCACCAACCTGACCAGGACCGCTCGGTTCCGCCGCTCTGTCTCACTGCGCCGCGCTGCTCAGCGTGAGTGAGCTGAGAGGAGAGAGTGTGAGGAGATTCGCGCCGTTTCCAGCGGCGCTAGAGGCCAAACTAGTGCCAGAAAAGACGTGCGGCTACAAGAAAATGGCCGCCGCAATGTGCTCCGGCGGGCCCCGGCAAGATGGCCGCCAATGTAAAAATCAGCACACACAAAACATGGCGCCGAACGGCGCCCAGGCCCCTCACCTCCAAAAACAAAACAGCCCCAGCGAGTGCAGAGCAGCATGAGCCCCCCCCTAGGACAGTATGGCCCCCAGGCACCCCCCATAGTACAGCGCCAGCACTAGTGAACAGAGAGTGACATTAAAAACACAGGGGGAGACAGGGAAATCCCCCACACAAGAAACACACAGCATGTACTCACCTGCAGCCAGGAGAGACTACTTACCCGTCCCCTGAGGGACCTGCTGGTGTGTTTCTGACAGAACTATCACAGTGCGGTACTGAGTAGCTGTCGGCCCGGTCCACCGTGAAAGATACAGCCGGACTGTTCTATCTTGAGAGGACCGCGGAGCTGGAAGCCCACCGGCCACCCCTGGAGTCGTGGGGCATGTCGTGAACTGAGTCTCACGCACACAAGGCGAGGATCAGCACGCTCGATGGTCGGACAGGGAAGACTACGAGGATATCTTGTACCCAACCTGTTGCCCAGCCGACAGTTGATAGAAGATCTCAAAAAAATAAAATAAAAAAAAATAAAAAAATAGGAATTTTTTTTCCAAAAGAATAAAAATAGGTCAGGAGACTGGCTCCTGAGAGAGCCACGTCTTCTCCTTCTGCTAGGCAGAAAAAAAACTGAGGTCTGCTGACTGCAGTGGGAGGGTTATGCCCGGAGGGACCGCCCCCCTGGGCGGGGCTGTTCAGCTCTGGCTGTTTAGAATGTATGTATAACATCTCACATTCTGCCTAGGTCTTCTCCTGCAAGCAGGGACATAACCCACGTGTAAAGGTGTATAAGACACGCTGTGTCAGTCCATGGATGACAAGAGAAATAGCATTTTCAGCTTTCATCCAGAGATAAGGAACAGTCTTTGAGCTTTGTTTTTATGTTTTATTAAGGGTTATAACTTGGATGGGAATTACGGGATGCCCAACTTGATAACAACAAAAACCAAGGGCAACTTCCTCCCTATGTACAACTTTAGATTTGTTTATTCACTCTCGGACACTAAAGCCTCGTACACACGTCCGGTTTTTGCGGCAAGAAAACTGTTGGCAGAGCTTTTTGCAGAGAAAAACGGTCGTGTGTATGGCTTCTCGTCGAGAAAACTGCCGGGAATCTCGACGAGAAAAATAGAGAACCTGCTCTCTATTTTCTCGTCGGCCTGTTTCCCGACGAGAAAAGAGTGTGTGTGTGTGTGTGTGCGCGTGTGTGTGTGCACATGAGGCTACAAGCTTACCTGTCCTCCGGTAAGCCCGCGCATGCTCGATGAGACTTTGACGCATGCGCGGTAGCTTACAAGGGTAGTGTAGGGTGAAGCAAGATGGCGGCGACGGCATTAAATGTGACGAGCGCATGCGCGTTGTAGTCGATGACGTCACCGCGCTCTTGCCATTCTAAAGAACAGCGTTTCTTTTGAATGGCTGTCTGTATGCACGGCTTGGCAAGAAAAGCTTGCCAAGAATCTCGTCAGGAAAAAACGTTTTTTTCCCCCCGACGGGATTCTCGGCCGTGTGTACAGGGCTTGACAGTCGCCAAGAGAAAAGATCCAACAGCCTCTTAAGGACTAGGAACTGTCAGTCCCTTTAGAAAGTAGCTGACTCTTCCAACAGTCTACCCGGCTGAGGCTGGGTTTACACCTATGCGTTGCGTTTGCCAAGTTCGCAATCAGTCGTTCAGCGGTTCCTTTGCGTTTTTAGCTGCGGACTTGCCGACCTTGGAAGTCTCTTTGCTGTTATCATGTGGGGGGGGCCGCAGGGCGCCCCCCTGCCCCAAGCACCCCCCCCATGTTGAGGGCATCTGCCAGGTTGCATGCTCGGATAAGGGTCTGCTATGAATTTTGGGGGGACCCCCACGCCGTTTTTTTTGCGTAGGGGTTCCCGTTAAAGTCCATACCAGACCTAAGGGACTGCTATGCTCCTGGAGGGGAACCCATGCCGGTTTTTTATTAAAAATTTGGCGTGGAGTTCCCCCTCAGAATCCCTGTTCGGAACGCAACACATGTGCGAAACAGATGCGTGCCCATAGAACATAATGGGCCTGAATTCGCACCTGCATATCCATAGAGAAGGGGATGTGGAACTTTGGATGAGGCTGTAGACATGGTGTAGTTGGATGTAAAAAATACATATTTATTAGTCAAAGAAATGCATAACATATCACAAAGAACAGAAATCACCTAGCAGAGACAACATGGTAGTGCATGTCATTTCTACATATTACTACACACTGCAGTAGAGTGCATATGCAATACAGGCATGAGGGATACAACAGTGTATAGCCCAACGTCGCATGGTGATCTGCGTTATTGGATAAATACATTTGAAATGAGTTTACATATATACAATTAACATGTAGGTAGCAAGGCTCAAAGAGTAAAAATGTATTATACAAAACCAAAAATATCATGGTCAGCAGATTGATTGTTGTGTCTGCCACCCAGTTGCCCGACGCGTTTCGTGTACATGAGACACTCATCAGGGGCTGATGCTTTGGGGTATCTATAAGATATATAGTAAAAGTGTGTAATTGCTTTGTCTAGTTAATGGTTGAGTAAATATATAAATGATGAGGCAGTGACGCCCATCTAGGGTACTTACATGGAAGAGGTGACAATTGGTAGGTGATGAGCCACGGCCACTGGTTAAATCCGTTTAGGGAGCTGAGGTAGCGGGCAGGCACACAAATACGGGGCGCGCCACACGGTCCCCCCACAGACACAGATAGCCATAATTGATATTCGTACTGGAGTAGGCAATTGCCCGTTGATGATTTACAACAGGGGTTCTAGGACAATAAATACAAAAACAATGTATCAGACGTGATTGCCAATTGGGTAAAGGCAGGCCCCAATAGGGGAGAGTATAAATATAATAACCTTGTATTGCGTCCTTTTATCCCAAACGGGGGGGGGGAGTAAATGAAACGTAGGCAATGGCCCAATGGTAGTTACCAAAAAGAAGGTTCTAAAACAATGAATACAAAAACAATGTATCAGATGTAATTGCCAGATGGATGCAGGCAAACCCCGGTGGGAAAAAAAGGGTAAGTATATTGACCTTAAATTGCGTCCTTAGAACCCAGCCAGAGGAGGGAAGGTAGATGGAACTAGTATGATGTGGGGTCTCCAAATAATGGCAATTAAACTGTGCTGCGGGGGGGGCCAAAAAAAGCCGACCACACGCGTGCACGCTGGCCGCCACCAACGTCACGCCAAGCACGGCACAGAGGGGAGGGATTCCAACGCGGACAACGCTCACCACCTCATTGGTCGGCAGAAGGAATACACACACACCCAGCGCGATGACGCCCATGTATGACGTCACGCGATGGGCGGGAAGCGTGGCGCCGATGCTCCGTGAGCGCCCAGCCCACCCCAACCCCGCACGCCCAACCGCCCACAGAGAGGGGCGGGAATGGAAATGACAAGAGAGGGGTGAGCACAGGGAGCGTCGCAGCTCCCAAATATCAGACAAAACCAGAAAGCCCTGCACACACACTGTAGCCAAATTGAAACACAGACCCATGCCACTGAAGCCTAATGCTGATGAATCTCATGGACATAAAGTAATTGTGCCATGAGTGTGCAAGACCTGGATATGGTGCATGGCCTTTCCAGGGCTTGACTACCTTACACCTGGGTGGCAGGTGAGTACTGCCCACCCTGTCTAACAGCCTCCATCCCGGTTGTAAATGAAAAGGGGGGGGGGGAAGAAGCGGGACTTTGAGTGAGGCACATATGCAGTGCACCTCCATCCCTATTGCAAGACCATAGAGAAGGGGATGTGGGACTTTGGATGAGGCTGTAGACATGGTGTAGGTGGATGTAAAAATACATATTTATTAGTCAAAGAAATGCATAACATATCACAAAGAACAGAAATCACCTAGCAGAGACAACATGGTAGTGCATGTCATTTCTACATATTACTACACACTGCAGTAGAGTGCATATGCAATACAGGCATGAGGGATACAACAGTGAATTTGCACCTGAGCCGCACCGCAATGCCTAGACAACGCACACGTTTTTTCGGCAATGCGAATGCATCGCACATATGTGAACCAGCCTCATTGAAATCAATCTATTTTATAATGTTATGCGAATTGGATGCGGTGTAAGCCGCAACTAATTCGCATAGGTGTGAACAGGGCCTAACTCTTCCAACAGTCTACCCGGCTGACTCTTCCAACAGTCTACCCGGCTGACTCTTCCAACAGTCTACCCGGCTGACTCTTCCAACAGTCTACCCGGCTGACTCTTCCAACAGTCTACCCGGCTGACTCTTCCAACAGTCTACCCGGCTGACTCTTCCAACAGTCTACCCGGCTGACTCTTCCAACAGTCTACCCGGCTGACTCTTGAGATCTCTCAGGGCAAGGTTAGGGAAGATTTAAGCACAGTGAGACCTGCTACATGTGGCAGTCTCTCCCCTTGTAAGTCCCTGCCCTTGCTGCATTACTCACACTGTCCTCCTTGCTCCCTCTGCCGCTTCTGTAGTCAGGTTCCTCCCAGGCCAGCCCGAGCCCCAACCCGAGGCAGGGAACCCCCTCCATCTGACTCCCCCTGCCATATTCATGGGTTGGCTTAGCCCCATGCCAGGCCCACTGCCTGGGGATTGGCCAAACTCCAAGTATGCAGATCAATCCTCCTGACCTCCGCCCGCTAACCTCTAGAAGTTTCTCCAAGCTTCCAGACCCAGGGGGAGGCACCAGAGACTGCATCAGTCATCCAGTCTAATCACAAATAAACCCTGACCCAGAATCCATGACTCATGCTTAACTCATGCTCAGAATATGTTTTGCCTACTTGCACACTAGAGGATGTTAGAGCGTAGCAACAAGGAAGTGAGCTTCAACGGTAAATAGAAACCTCAAGAACTGGAATCTTTAGAGATTAACATTTTGGCTCAGCAGTCTATTCTTCCACATCAGAAAGTTTGTAAAAATCAAAGAAAAAAAAAAAAGATTCTGGGAAGGAAGTACATGAGACCATCACATCAAGAAAAAATTTCAGCCGAGACGATGGCTAAAATGTCTAATTCTTTGTATGATCTGGCAAAAAAATAATAATCCTTTCACAGAAATTGAAGATCTAATTTAATTGTAAATTCTAAATGGCGCCGATAGAGAGAGATTACCCGTCACTCACGTAACACTGCCAAGGAAATGGGTAAGTCGTATTTCATGTCAGGTCTGAATAAAGCCTTCTCAGATGTAGTTGAAGAAGGGACAGTTTCGGCATTGATAGGTAATTCTATAGCTCTTTCAAAACCGAGCGTTTTGATGGTTTACATTAAATGTCATAGAGACAAAAATCATAGTTTTTAGTCTTTATTTCCTTGAAGAAAGGCAGAATCAATTACGACTAGGCTAACAAAATGTTAGAAAGCCAAGCGGAGGCGCCAGGTTTTTAACCATGTGCTGACCGCCAAAAGCATATGTAGTGCACCCCCTAAAGAACCGCTGGGGAATAAACCACTTCAGCTCCAGGCAGTGGTGGCTGGGGGTTTTTTCTTTTGGGGGGGGGGGGGGCGGCAACCCCCCCCCCCGGAGGACAGTCGGGACATCAAAGCCTCGTACTTACCAGCAGGCGGGAGGCAGCGCCGCCATCAGGAATTTGGAATTTTGGGGCCCCTTACACAGCTTCAGGCATGGCCCCCTGGAGCAGATTATTGAGGTCGGGGGTTGCCATCTGGGCCCCTTACAAAAATAAATAAAATATTATATATATATATATATATATATATATATATATATATAATATATTTTTTTTTTTTTAAAAGGGGGTTGCCATCTGAGCCCCTGGGGACCTCCGGGCCTCTGGGCCCCTTACAAAAAAAAAAAAAACACAACATTTTTTATTTATTTTTATATATATATAAAAAAAGGGGGTTGCCATCCGGGCCCCTTACAGGTGTACTGCCTGTACCCCCCTGATGGCAGCCCTGGCAGCGTGTCCGGCAGCTTTTTTCCTTTCTCCTGTGGTGTGGATTGCGGTGGCTTCCGCCATGCATCCCCCTCCTCCTCCTGGGCGTCCAATAGGATCGCCTGACCTTTCAGCAAATCGGGAAACGGGTATCAGATCCGCGCTCCCTGATTGGCGGAGAGGCGATTCAGTGTTAGAAAAGCAAATGAATATTCGCTTTTCTAACACATCTGGCTGGGCTCCAGGCGCAATGCTCTGCGCCCCGAGTCCACCATATTTTGGAGGCCTATTAGAGCCTATGGCAGGTGATTGAAAAACAAAAACATTTAAACAATTTTTTCTTAATTATTATTATTTTTACTTTGTTGCTTTAAATTTAGGGTCTCTACTAAAAAAAAAAAAAAATAGATATGTTTGGGGGTTCTGAGTAATTTTCTAGAGAAAAAAAAAAAAAAAAAATGATGATTTTTATGTGTAGATAAGAAATGCCAGAATTGGCCCGGTGGGGAAGTGGTTAAGCCCGATTTCCCTCAGAGTACACACAGCCAATCAGGCGTCCAATCATAGGAGAGGATGGAAGAAGACATGGAGGACACCGCTCGTCACCCGCTGCCCCACCGAGACAGGGTAATTGCCATACAGACAGCGGGGGGGGGGGGGGGTTTGGGCACAGTGACTGCATTTGATGGGGCACAGTGGGAGCGTTTGGCGGGCACAGCGTTTGATGGGCCCAGTGGCTGTGTTTAATGAGCACAGTGGTGGCAATTGATGGGCACAGTGGTGGCAATTGATGTTTCTGTTTTCAGAATTTTTCAGTTTGTTTGCGCCACCCCAAAAAAATTTGAGCACCAGCCGCCACTGATGCCTAGCCATGTGAATGTCAGAGTTTTACAATGCCTCATGGGACGTGTAGTTCCACAACAGCTGGAGGGCCGTAGTTTGGAGATCCCTGCTCTAGTCTAGATCAGTGTTTCTCAATTCCAGTCCTCAAGGCGCCCCCAACAGGTCATGTTTTCAGGGTTTCCCGTGGATGAAACAGCTGTGGTAATTACTAAGGCAGTGAAACTGATCAAACCTGTGCAAAATAATGGAAATCCTGAAAACATGACCTGTTGGGGCGAATTGAGGACTGGAGTTGGTCTAGAGGAGGAGGGAGGCTGCAGCCCAGCAGCGGGCCATGGCCCGTGGTTTAAAACTACCGATATAATCAACAAAGTTGCTTAGGGAGCATGGGCCATTCTGATTGGAGCACTGTGCAGGGGGGGGGTATGGGGGGAGTGTCAGACCGCTGAAGTCTCGGGCCGCCTCATTCTTTGTAAGCAGTGTTCCGGCTCCCAAGTGTGCTGCTTACACAGGGCCGTCCCTAGAGCGCAAAGCGCACAAATATTAAAAATATGTGACTCTTAGACCTTAAAACCTATTTCCACCTTTCCAATCAAATTTTAGAACCCCCCCCCCCCCCTGATATATATTACTATATATTAGCACACCCAAAAATATTTTAACATTTTTTCCTACCTTTTTAGTGAGGTTCAGAGGACTTGTGGGCGATCAGCTTCAAGCAGAGGTAAGTAGGCGCAGTCCATCTTCCCAGGGTAAGTAGGCACAGTCCACCCTGGGGTAAGTAGGGGCAGTGCACCCTTCCGGGGTAAGTACATGCAGTGCACTTTCCCGAGGTAAGTAGGCGCAGTCCACCTTCGAGGCAAGTAGGTGCAGTCAGTAAGTAGGCGCAGTCCACCTTCGCGGGGTAAGTAGGCGCAGTCCACCTTCGCGGGGTAAGTAGGCGCAGTCCACCTTCGCGGGGTAAGTAGGCGCAGTCCACCTTCGCGGGGTAAGTAGGCGTAGTCCACCTTCGCGGGGTAAGTAGGCGCAGTCCACCTTCGCGGGGTAAGTAGGCGCAGTCCACCTTCGCGGGGTAAGTAGGCGCAGTCCACCTTCGCGGTAGGCGCAGTCCACCTTTGCGGGGTAAGTAGGCAAAGTCCACCATCGCGGGGTAAGTAGGCAAAGTCCACCATCACGGGGTAAGTAGGCAAAGTCCACCTTCCCGGGGAGGGTAGGTGCAGTCGGTAAGTAGGCAAAGTCCACCTTTGCGGGGTAAGTAGGCAAAGTCCACCTTCGCGGGGTAAGTAGGCAAAGTCCACCTTCGCGGGGTAAGTAGGCAAAGTCCACCTTCGCGGGGTAAGTAGGCAAAGTCCACCTTCGCGGGGTAAGTAGGCAAAGTCCACCTTCGCGGGGTAAGTAGGTGCAGTCGGTAAGTAGGCGCAGTCCACCTTCATGGGGTAAGTAGGCGCAGTCCACCTTCCCCAGGGTAAGAAGGCACAGTCCATCTTCATGGGGTAAGTAGGTGAATGTCCACCTTCGTGGGGTAAGTAGGCGCAGTCCACCTTCCCCGGGGTAAGTAGGTGAATGTCCACCTTCCCCGGGGTAAGTAGGTGAATGTCCACCTTCCCCGGGGTAAGTAGGTGAATGTCCACCTTCCCCGGGGTAAGTAGGCGCAGTCCATCTTCATGGGGTAAGTAGGTACGGTCCCAACAAACGTTTTTTTGGCCTCCTGGCTGGTAGAGGGACCACACGGGCTCTGCTCAGACTTGCAGACATGTTCCATCACAGCTCACATGACTCCTCTCCCCAGCACACACCCACCCTGATCATCTCAGGGGGAAGACTAATTATACCCCAGGTGGGGCCAAGGTGTCCAGAGTGCTTAACCCCTCAGTGTACTGCTAGAGACCGATCACTGCCACCAGTTTATATTATGAAAGATCACAATCCAGGCACCAGGTAAACTTCACCCTCGACCCTTCCCTGGACTGACGGGGACCGATTGTCTCCGACTCTAGAGGCAGCTTCGGGGTGACTTTTTTTTAACCACTTGTTGCCTGGGGCAATTTTAAAAATTTTCTTATACATGTTAAAATCAGAATTTATTTATTTTTGCCCAAAAATATTCTAGAACCCCACAAAATATGATATATTTTCTGAAAGCAGAGGCCCTGGAGAATAAAATGGTGGCCGTTGCAAATTTTTATGTCAATATAAATATTGCTTTAACACCGAGCGGGCCGCATATAGGTGTACCAAAATGGAAACAGAGCAGTGCCAAGCTGTGGCTAACAGAAAGCTCCTGATCTCTACTTGCGATCGGGAGCTTTTCCGATCATGTGACCGCTGTGACAGCCAATCACAGCGGTCACACGATCAGAAATCCCGCCCCGCCTCTCCCACATCAGAAACCTCTTAAAGGGCCCAGGAGGTGCCAGCATTAAGGGGTTAAAAAAATGGTAATGGTTTTCCACAGAGCAGCCCGGATTCCTCCTCTTCTGAGGTCCCCCCCTCCCCTGCTGGCACGCCTGGCACCTCCCTCCTGCCCTGGAGGCACTCAAGCATGCTGGCTTCCGAGCCACGACTCTTGCTTTAACCCCTTGACTACCAGGATGTTTAACCGCTTGCCGACCAGCCGCCATCATTATACTGCGGCAGGTCGGCACGATCCCGCGAGCCGTCATAGCTGTACGTCGGCTCCTTTAAGCAGGAAAGCAGGCGCTGCACTGCAGGGGTGCCGATGCTCATGGCCGGCGGTCGTGATGACCGCCGGCCAGTGGTGGCTGGTGCTCAAAATTTTTGGGGGGGCACAAACAAACTGAAAAATAAAACATCAATTGCAGCCACTGTGCCAATCAAATGCAGCTATTGTGCCCATCATTTGCCGCCACTGTGCCATCAAACGCAGCCACTATGCCCATCAAACGCAGCCACTGTGCCCATCAAACGCAGCCACTGTACCCATAAATTGCCACCACTGTGCCATCAAATGCAGCTACTGTACCTATCATTTGCTGACACTGTGCCCATCCCTGTTCTGTGAGGAGAGGAGAGGCAGATTGTGAGTTCCTACGAGCTAGGAACAGCGATCTGTCATCTCCTATAGTCAGTCCCCTCCCCCCACAGTTAGAACACACAGTCAGGGAACACAATTAACCCCTTGATCGCCCCCTAGTGTTAACCCCTTCCCTGCCAGTGACATTTACACAGTAATCAGTGCATTTTTATAGCACTAATCGCTGTATAAATGCCAATGGTCCCAAAAATGTGTCAAAAGTGTCCCATCTGTCCGCCGCAATGTCGCAGTCCCGATAAAAAAAATACCATAAATCTATCCCCTATTTTGTAGACGCTATAACTTTGGCGCAAACCAATCAGTATACGCTTATTGCGATTTTTATTACCAAAAATATGCAGAAGAATACGTATCGGACTAAACTGAGGAAAAAAAACACTTTTTTTTAAAAAAAATTGGGGATATTTATAACAGCAAAAAGTACAAAATATTGTGGGTTTTTTTTCAAAATTGTCGCTCTTTTTTTGTTTATAGCGCAAAAAAATAAAAACCGCAGAGATGATCAAATACCACCACATCACCATACCTATACGTCCCCTTTAAGTGCCTGTCCGCGTGGTCTCGCGCGCCGCCACGCTTGCAACCCTGCCTCCATCCACGTGAGTCGGACCGCGGGTCCAGCGGACTCGATCGCCGCGGGAATCCCCGCGATCGTCTCACGGAGAGATAGAGCGGGGAGATGCTAATGTAAACAAGCATCCCCCCGCTCTGACTAGTGACAATGACACTGATCTCGGCTCTGTGTACTCGGAGCGGAGATCGGTGTCATGTGACACAAAGCCCATCCCCCCTACAGTAAGAAACACAATGCAGGGAACACTTAACCCCTACAGCGCCACCTAGTGGTTAACGCCTTCACTGCCAGTGTCATTTTCACAGTTATCAGTGCATTTTTATAGCACTGATCGCTGTGAAAATGACAATGGTCCCAAAATCGTGTCAAAAGTGTCCGATGTGTCCGCAATAATGTCGCAGTCACGAAAAAAATCGCTGATTGCCACCATTACTAGTTAAAAAAAATTAAAAATAAAAAATGCCATAAAACTATCCCCTATTTTGTAGACGCTATAACTTTTGCGCAAACCAATCAATAAACACTGATTGCAATTTTTTTTTACCAAAAATACAGTATGTAGAAGAATACGTATCGGCCTAAACTGAGGAAAAAAAATGTTTTTTTATATATTTTTGGGGGATATTTATTATAGCAAAAAGTAAAAAATATTGAATTTTTTTCAAAATTGTCGCTCTATTTTTGTTTATAGCGCAAAAAATAAAAACCGCAGAGGTGATCAAATACCACCAAAAGAAAGCTCCATATGTGGGGAAAAAAAAGGACGTAAATTTTGTTTGGGAGCCACGTCGCACGACTGCACAATTGTCAGTTAAAGCGATGCAGTGCCGAATCGCAAAAAAGGGGACTGGTCATTTAGCAAAAAAATGGTCCGGGGGCTGAAGTGGTTAAAGGGCCATTTTTTATTTTTTTTCAAATGACAATTTTTTTTTATTTTATTGCATTTTAATGTAAATATGAGATGTGGGGTCTTTTTGACCCCCAGATCTCATATTTAAGAGGTCCTGTCATGCTTTTTTTCTATTACAAGGGATGTTTACATTCCTTGTAATAGGAATAAAAGTGAAAACATTTTTATTTTTTTTAAAGAACAGTGAAAAAAAATAAAAATAAAAGGTAAAATAAATAATGAAAAAAAAAAAAAATGTAAACGCGCTCCGTCCTGCCGAGCTCGCGTGCAGAAGCAAACGCATATGAAAGCAGTGTTCAAACCACACATGTGAGGTATCACCGCAATCTGTAGAGCAAGAACAATAATTCTAGCCCTAGACCTCCTCTGTACCTCAAAACATGCAACCTGTAGAATTTTTTAAACGTCGCCTATGGAGATTTTTAAGGATAAAAGTTTGGCGCCATTCCACGAGCGGGCGCAATTTTAAAGCGTGACATGTTGGGTATCAGTTTACTCGGCGTAACATTATCTTTCACAATATGAAAAAAATAATTGGACTAACGTTACTGTTGTCTTATTTTTCAATTAAAAAAAAGTGTATTTTTTTCCCAAAAAAAAAGTGCGCTTGTAAGACCGCTGCGCAAATACGGTGTGACATAAAGTATTGCAGCGACCGTCCATTTTATTCTCTAGGGTGTTAGAAAAAAATATATATATATATAATGTTTGGGGGTTCTAAGTAATTTTCTAGCAAAAAAAAAAAACTTTTTTTAACTTGTAAACACCAAATCTCAAAAAGAGACTCGGGGCTGTAGTGGTTAAACTATATAAAAAAAATAGTTTTTAAGTGTTTATGTTTAGACTTTAATTAAAAGTGCTTCTAAATAATTAAGTGCTCAGATGACAAATCTCGTTGCTTTTAGATATATGATGGATGTCTTGGAACAGTACAAGCTGTATGAAATAATTACCTTTCCTTAGCCAGACATTTCTGAGACTCTATAGACGTATAACACGGCTTAGTATATAAAAAAATATAAAAAAAATAACATAAAAGTAAAAAAAATAATAATAAAAAAAACAAACAAAAAAAACAGCAAAAGCCCCATTCCTCCTTCACCACTTTAGTTCTCACACCTGCATACCCCCTGTGGCAGAGCATCCCAGAGAGAGCATGGGAAAGTCCTATTCGGGGTTTATACATCTCCCAGGCTCCTCTCATATACATTCAGGGATCTCTGAGCCAGGATCCACTTCAGGTGTTGGTTCTCTCCCCCAGGCTAATTAAAAGCTCACCTGAGCAGACAGCCTTTGCTCAGCCTGGGAAACACAGACAGCATTGGTCTGTGAGAGCAAGAAGGTGCGTAAAAACTTGTTTCTCTGTTGGATGTGGAAGCTGACAAGCGGTAGGCTTGTCCAGCCTGGTAGTGAGGGCCTGTAAATACTGTGTAGTTAGAGCCGAGACACAGCTAGGCTTTTGTTTAGCTATTCTTTTCTTCTGTTTGTTTTCTGCACACTGTACAGCACCTGTCATTGACTTTGTATATAGCACCAATAAACCACACTGTGTTTTCACTGATCCAATGGACTTGGTATCTGTGCCTGCTCATCCCAGGGAGCTTTTGTACCTACTACCTGTCCCCAGGTTACATATGGTGGAGAATGCGGGCAGCTGTAGTAAGTTACTACTTAAAAGGCCAGTACCTAAAGTGACAACATGGAGGATATCCTCAAACAAATGGTGTTAGCAAACGCTGCACAGCAGCAAGCAAATGCTACACAACAGCAAACTAACGCTGAATTGGGGCAAGCAAACGCTGCATTACAGCAAGCCAACGCTATCGCACAGGAGCAAACCAAGGTGCTGTTCCAACAGATTGGTGCTGTACAGGAGCAATCGCAGAGGCTGTTTGAACAGCTTGCCACTGCTGCAAAAGTGGATAGGAAAACCCTTACTGAGGTTATGGAGACGCTAGCACAGGGGTCACCTGCGATAATGAAGGATATTGGAGACAAGCCCTCAGCCATCCATGTAGGTCGCTTTCTTTCAAAGATGATGGCAGATGATGATCCAGAGGCCTTCCTACTAACATTTGAACGGACCGCTGAGAGGGAAGATTGGCCCCAAACCCAGTGGGCAGGCCCCCTTACTTTCTGGAGAAGCGCAGAAGGCCTACTATGATCTGGAGTCAGCAGAAGCAAGAGATTATGAGAAGGTCAAGCGGGAAATCCTGGCACGATTTGGTGTTACCTTGGCTGTTCGAGCTCAGCGGGTCCACAGCTGGTTCTTCCAAGAAAAGAGGCCCCCAAGATCGCAGATGTTTGATCTAATACACCTGGTGCGGAAATGGCTACAGCCGGAGTCCCTGTCTGCGCCACAAATAGTGCAGCGTGTGGTCATGGACCAATTCCTGAGGTCACTACCAATTCCCCTGCAGAAGTGGGTGAGTCAAGGAGACCCCAAGTCAGCAGACAACCTGGTGGAGCTCGTTGAGAGGTACTTTGCTGCAGAGAACCTGGTCACCACCCCTACAGCCGCACGGACTTTCCACCCAAAACCACGGTCTCCCCAGGCAACCGGTAAGACTGTTCCAGGGGAAGTGGGTGGTAAGCATGGCAAGGAAATAGGGGGGAGGATTTTTGGTGCCAGGACTGAAGTTTGGCGGCCCAAGCAAGGGAAGCCACTGCCTGTCAGCAAACCAAATTGGGGAAACATCAGGTGTTTTCGTTGCCAAGAACTGGGACATGTTGCAGCAAACTGTCCATTAACAGATGAACCAATGCAGTGTGATCTATCTTTTAGAAGGCAGTCTATGTTTGCTGCCGTTTCATGCGCTGCAGTGCCAAATGTGGGAAAACACGTGTCAAGTGACTATTAATAATAAGCCTATTACGGCCTTGCTGGACTCAGGAAGTCTAGTTACTTTGGTTACAGCTGAGATGGTTGAAACTGTGAATTTTCATGCAAAAAAAGTTGCTTTGATCTGTGTACATAGGGATACCCGCGAGTATCCAATAGCCACTGTTCAGTTTAAAACTGGCTTAGGTACGGTGACCCATTCGGTTGGACTGGTGCCCCACTTGGTGCATGAGGCTATCATTGGTAGGGACTTCCCTAAGTTTTGGGAACTGTGGGATTGTCCCAACCCAGTCGCAGTACCTAACTCAGTCGCAGAGCCAGAACTCATGGCCATTACTGACCTTGTGAGTTCAGGGGACTCCTCTCAGGGCTCTCCGGGTGATCCTTTCTCAGTTATGGCAGGAGAGCTGGGGGAGCCTGAAGAAGTCCAGTAGAGCTGGACAGCCGTCTGCTGAATCTGAGCCTACGTTAGAGTTTACCGATCTAAATGTGCACAAGGAAAATTTTGGTACGGAACAGAGAAAAGACCTTACCCTTGCCAGGGCCTGGGAAAATGTAATGGTGATTAATGAGGTACCTGTCGAACCAGGGGACAGGCCCTGTTTTCCATATTTCTGCAGCAATGAGGATTTACTGTATCGTGTATGTAAAACTAATGATGAAATGGTTGAACAGTTGGTAGTCCCTAAGCTATACAGACGGGTGGTGTTGGAACTTGCCCATGTGCACTTGCTAGGAGGCCATTTAGGGGTTGAGAAAACCACTGAAAGGGTGTTGCGCAGGTTTTACTGGCCTGGGATATGGAAAAATATCGAGAATTATTGTCAATCCTGTCCTATATGTCAGATGTCAGCCCCCCAACCCCACTTTCGAAGTCCGTTAGTGCCCTTGCCCATTATTGAAGTGCCCTTTGAAAGGATTGCTATGGACCTTGTGGGTCCACTCCCCAAATCTGCCCGCGGTCATCAACATATCCTCGTGATCATGGATTACGCTACCCGTTACCCCGAGGCCGTTCCCTTACGCACTGCGTCTGCTAAAAACATTGCCAAAGAGCTGTTTATGGTGTTCAGTCGGGTTGGCGTCCCGAAAGAAGTCCTTACAGACCAGGGTACCCCATTCATGTCACGAATAACTAGGGAGCTGTGCAAGTTATTTAAGGTGACGCAGTTGCGTACCTCAGTGTACCATCCTCAAACGGATGGCTTGGTGTGTCATGGATATGCAGTAGTGTTTGTCTGTCAGCTTACCTTCCTTCCCATGTGTTCATCTTAGAGGCCTGAGCCCTTTCACCTGGCTTCCTTTATAATCTCCTCCCAGCCAGACTCCACCCCAGGCCCTATCACAGAACACTATATTAACCTGTGCACTGCAAGCCTGCTTTGCTGATCAACGTGTTTGTTAGGCATTGTGTGTTTTGGTTCCTGCCTGCCGTGTGCTACGTCTGTCTCTCTGTTACATATTTGGCTTGTCCCCGACTATCCCTGTCTGCTCGTGACCCTTGACCTTCGGCTCGTTCTTTCGTTATCCTTGTCTGCTCGTGGCCCCTGACCTTCAGCTTGTTATTCGGTTCTCTCATATCTTGTGCTGCTGCTTCCCCTCTTTTCCCCTTATCCTGCGGGGCGTGAGCTAGGAAACTCCAGGGGCCGCGACCTGGTCCCAGCCTGCAGCATAACATCCTCACCACTAGAGGCCCTGGAGAAGACCTGCTGGGTCTTAGACTCCGCGCCCTGGGGAATCTTGGCTCTAGCTTCCGTTAGGATCCCGGTTGTGCTCCTCTGGTCCCGCTTTCCACAACCACCCAGTTTCCTATCCGCAGCAGTCAGCCATAGGGTTCACTACCTTGCGGTGCACTCCTGTCCCCCTACGGTGTGCATCTGTCACCTGGCCACAGGTGACCTTGACAGTTTGATCAGCCATGAACCCGGCTGACATCCCGTTACCCGTGGATGATCCGTTGCAGGGCATAGTTTGCAGACTTGAAACCCAGGAATCTAATCAGACTCAGGTGATGCGATTCCTCCAGGATCTGGCTTCTCGCTTTGAGCAGCTTCAAGCCTCCTTGGGAACCCTGAATCCGCAACCTCAAATACAACCAGCGGCTGCACCTATTGCACCAGTCGCAGCCACACACTCACTACAACTGCCAGCTCCGTCCCGTTTCTCTGGGGACTCCAAGGCTTGCAGGGGGTTCCTTAGCCAATGCACAATTCATTTTGAGCTCCAGCCCCAAAACTTCCTGTCTGATCGGGCTAAGGTAGCCTATATCATTTCCCTCCTCTCTGGTGAAGCTTTAGCCTGGGCAGCCCCTCTGTGGGAACTGAATGATCCAGTGGTTTCTAGCCTGTCTGGCTTCTTGAAACTTTTCCGGATTATCTTCGAAGAACCGGCTCGTGTCTCTTCAGCGGCCAGCGCCCTTTTACGTCTCCGCCAAGAGTCTGCTTCTGTGGGACAGTATGCCCTTCATTTCCGCATACTGTCGGCTGAGTTGAGCTGGAACAATGAGGCCTTAGTCGCAACCTTTTTGCATGGCCTGTCTGATAGAGTGAAGGATGAATTAGCAGGAAGAACCATCCCCACTGATCTGGCCGGCGTTATCTCCTTGTGTAACCAGATCGATATTCACTTTCAGGAGAGGACCTTAGAAAAGCAACGCCAGCACTCCTTGGTTCTTAGTCAGCCTGAGCTCCCCTCTCTTCGACCCGTAGAGCATCACCTACCAGCTGAGGAACCCATGCAGCTGGGTCGGACCAGGCTATCCCCCGAGGAACGTGCTAGGCGCAGAACTCTTGGTCTGTGTCTTTACTGTGGGGGCAAAGGTCATTTTCGTGACACTTGCTCTCTTTGTCCAGAAAAACGTTCGGGTCCACTTCATCTGGAAAGTGGAGTATTGGACCCAGAAATATCACCTTCCCCTTCTCGTCTTCTGCTTTCTGTGTTCCTTCATGTTGGTGCTTCTTTTCATTCGGTCTCAGCATATCTGGATTCCGGAGCCGCTGGTAATTTTATGGACTGGGAAATCGCATCATCCATGAGACTTACTCTTTTGCCCCTCACCACACCATTGGTGGTCTTGGCGATTGATGGTACTGTTCTCCCAGGGGGACCTATCCGCTTCCAGACCCTCCCTGTTAAGATGTCGGTAGGGACACTCCACCAGGAGTGGATATCCTTCCTTATCTTACCCAAGGCCTCAACGCCTATAATTTTGGGTCTCCCATGGTTACAGCTCCATTCTCCTCATGTGGACTGGACTACTGGACAGATCCTGGCTTGGGGTCCCTCCTGTTCCTCGTCCTGCCTACCCAAGGTTGCCCCCTGTGAATCTGAGCTGGTCATTCATTCCAGGTTGCATAACCATTTACATTTCTCTGTCCCTAACCACCCTTGGACGCACAGCCAGGCTAGCTTGCCTACAAGTCCTGCAGTCGCTACGTCTTGCGATGCGATTCAGGTAGTCGCTACACCTGACTCAGCTATTCACTCTGCCTCTGTACTAGTTATGCCAGTCCAGCCCATGCCCAGTGAGCCTCCTACTTTTTCTTGTTCAGGACATTCTGCTTGTCTTTCAGCTATTCAGCTTGACTCCTGTGACATGTCACCCTCTAACCAACCCGACTTCAGGGTTCCACTGACATCTGCCCAGTTTGATGGTCCTGTGCAAGATGACCAGTTCCCCTTTAAGGGTTTAGGGGACCCTCCTCAGATTCCTGTTGATCCTCTCATGCCCTTGCTTATTCCTAGAGAGCCTTTGGTCCTCAATAGATCTTCTTGTCATCTCCCTACCTCGTTTTCAGTCTCTGAGGATAATCTTAAGTACGAGGTTAGACAAGTTCTGGATTCTCGGCTCTGCAGAGGCATTCTTCAGTACCTTGTGCATTGGAGAGGTTTTGGTCCTGAGGAGGCGTCTTGGATCGCTGCATCTGATGTCGCTGCACCTTATCTGTTGAGAAGGTTTCATCAGAGATTTCCCTTTAAGCCTGGGCCCAGGTGGGGGAGGGCCCATAAGAGGGAGGGTACTGTCATGGATATGCAGTAGTGTTTGTCTGTCAGCTTACCTTCCTTCCCATGTGTTCATCTTAGAGGCCTGAGCCCTTTCACCTGGCTTCCTTTATAATCTCCTCCCAGCCAGACTCCACCCCAGGCCCTATCACAGAACACTATATTAACCTGTGCACTGCAAGCCTGCTTTGCTGATCAACGTGTTTGTTAGGCATTGTGTGTTTGGGTTCCTGCCTGCCGTGTGCTACGTCTGTCTCTCTGTTACATATTTGGCTTGTCCCCGACTATCCCTGTCTGCTCGTGACCCTTGACCTTCGGCTCGTTCTTTCGTTATCCTTGTCTGCTTGTGGCCCCTGACCTTCAGCTTGTTATTCGGTTCTCTCATATCTTGTGCTGCTGCTTCCCCTCTTTTCCCCTTATCCTGCGGGGCGTGAGCTAGGAAACTCCAGGGGCCGCGACCTGGTCCCAGCCTGCAGCATAACATCCTCACCACTAGAGGCCCTGGAGAAGACCTGCTGGGTCTTAGACTCCGCGCCCTGGGGAATCTTGGCTCTAGCTTCCGTTAGGATCCCGGTTGTGCTCCTCTGGTCCCGCTTTCCACAACCACCCAGTTTCCTATCCGCAGCAGTCAGCCATAGGGTTCACTACCTTGCGGTGCACTCCTGTCCCCCTACAGTGTGCATCTGTCACCTGGCCACAGGTGACCTTGACATGGTGGAACGCTTCAATAAGACATTAAAGAGTATGTTAAAAAAGGTTGTTGACAAGGATGGGAAAAACTGGGACTTCCTGATACCGTACTTGATGTTCGCCATCAGGGAAGTTCCCCAGTCCTCTACGGGGTACTCTCCATTTGAGCTGTTTTATGGGAGACACCCTCGGGGACTCTTAGACATAGCCAAGGAAACTTGGGAGGGGGAGCAGACACCTCACAAAAGTGTTATTGAGCATATCGCTCAAATGCAGGATAGGATTGCAGCAATCATGCCGGTAGTAAAAGAACATTTACTGCAGGCCCAAGCAGCCCAACAGAGGATATACAACAGGGGGCCCAACTTCGTGTTTTCTCACCTGGTGACAGGGTCCTCGTGTTAGTTCCCACTGTTGAGAGCAAATTCCTGGCTAAGTGGCAGGGACCCTTTGAAGTAATTGAAAGAGTTGGGGAGGTCAATTACAAGGTGTATCAACCAGGTAAAAGGAAGCCGGAACAGATTTACCACATAAACCTGTTAAAGCCCTGGAAGGATAGACTGGCATTAACTGCCACGTCTCTCCCGGTAACCCTTAAGGGTACGGAATCCCCTCTGATCCCTGAGGTCACGATTCCAGACACCCTGTCATGTTCCCAGAAACAGGAAGCTAGAGAGTTCCTGATGAGGAATAAAGAGAAATTTTCAGAGTTGCCGGGCACGACTTCAGCAGTTCAGCATGATATTGTTACTGAACCTGGGGTCCGTGTCAAGCTCAAACCATACCGAATTCCCAAAGCTAGAAGAAAGGACATCGGTGAGGAAGTTAAAAGGATGTTGGAGCTAGATGTTATTGAGGAATCCAATAGTGACTGGTCTAGCCCCATTGTATTGGTCCCAAAACCGGATGGCACTTGGCGGTTTTGTAACGACTTCAGAAAGCTTAATGCGGTAACAAAGTTTGACACATACCCAATGCCCAGGGTAGACGAGCTTATAGACCGACTTGGCAAGGCCCGTTATCTGACCACTTTGGACTTGACCAAAGGATATTGGCAAATACCCCTGACTGGTAGTGCCAAAGAAAAGACTGCGTTTGTGACCCCGGAGGGGTCGTTTCAATATAAGAAAATGCCTTTTGGGTTGCAAAATGCCCCGGCAACATTTCAGAGGGCTATGGATAGGGCCCTAAGACCTCACCGACAGTATGCTGCAGTCTATCTGGACGACATAGTGGTGCATAGCACTGACTGGGAGTCTCACTTGCCCCGCGTCCAGGCTGTCCTGGATTCCCTCTTCAAAGAAGGGTTTACGGCAAATCCCAAAAAATGTGCCATTGGGCTAGAGGAAGCCAGGTATTTGGGCTACACTATTGGCCGGGGTGTCATAAAGCCCCAGGTGAATAAAATAGAAGCCATCCAGGAGTGGCCACGTCCTGCAAACAAGAAGCAGGTCAGGGCCTTTCTTGGCATTGCGGGGTACTATAGAAGATTTATCCCAAATTTCGCAACTATAGCTGCCCCACTGACAGACCTTACGAAAGGGAAAGCCTCCGTAATGGTGAAATGGTCTCCAGTAGCAGAAGAGTCTTTTCAAGTCCTGAAGAAGGCTCTTTGTTCACAGCCAATCCTATACTCCCCCGATTTCTCCAAAAACGTTTTGGTCCAGACAGATGCGTCTGATGTTGGTATCGGGGCGGTACTTTCACAGGTACACAATGGGGAAGAACACCCTGTGGTGTACTTAAGCAGAAAGCTCAATGACCATGAAAAGAAGTACGCAGTCATTGAAAAGGAGTGTCTGGCCATAAAGTGGGCCGTGGACGCGCTCAGGTACTACTTGTTGGGGCGCCAGTTTGAGCTGATAACTGACCATGCTCCCCTGAAATGGATGGCCCAAAAGAAGGAGACTAATAGGCGGGTGAACCGGTGGTTTTTGGCCCTACAAGATTACGCCTTTACGGTAAAACACAGGCCAGGTGTGGAGATAGGAAATGTAGATGCCCTGTCCCGTGTTCACTCCTGTTGGGCTACAGGTGTTCCAACCCTGGGGTTGAAACAAGGTGGGAGGATGTGTGGCAGAGCATCCCAGAGAGAGCCTGGGAAAGTCCTATTCGGGGTTTATACATCTCCCAGGCTCCTCTCATATACATTCAGGGATCTCTGAGCCAGGATCCACCTCAGGTGTTGGTTCTCTCCCCCAGGCTAATTAAAAGCTCACCTGAGCAGACAGCCTTTGCTCAGCCTGGGAAACACAGACAGCATTGGTCTGTGAGAGCAAGAAGGTGCGTAAAAACTTGTTTCTCTGTTGAATGTGGAAGCTGACAAGCGGTAGGCTTGTCCAGCCTGGTAGTGAGGGCCTGTAAATACTTTGTAGTTAGAGCCGAGACACGGCTAGGCTTTTGTTTAGCTATTCTTTTCTTCTGTTTGTTTTCTGCACACTGTACAGCACCTGTCATTGACTTTGTATATAGCACCAATAAACCACACTGTGTTTTCACTGATCCAATGGACTTGGTATCTGTGCCTGCTCATCCCAGGGAGCTTTTGTACCTACTACCTGTCCCCCAGGTTACACCCCCTATCCTTATATACTGTAATTAGTATAAGGAAAGGGCAGAGTAATCGACAGAATAATGCAACCTTCTTACTTTTCTTGTTTTGCTATCCGCGTCTCATTTAAAAGATTTCCTTTCACTTTCTATCATGTTGACACAGTGAAGCCTCGTACACACGACCGGTTTTCTCGGCAAGAAAACTGCTGGAAAAGCTTTTTGTACCTACTACCTGTCCCCAGGTTACATATGGTGGAGAATGCGGGCAGCTGTAGTAAGTTACTACTTAAAAGGCCAGTACCTAAAGTGACAACATGGAGGATATCCTCAAACAAATGGTGTTAGCAAACGCTGCACAGCAGCAAGCAAATGCTACACAACAGCAAACTAACGCTGAATTGCGGCAAGCAAACGCTGCATTACAGCAAGCCAACGCTATCGCACAGGAGCAAACCAAGGTGCTGTTCCAACAGATTGGTGCTGTACAGGAGCAATCGCAGAGGCTGTTTGAACAGCTTGCCACTGCTGCAAAAGTGGATAGGAAAACCCTTACTGAGGTTATGGAGACGCTAGCACAGGGGTCACCTGCGATAATGGACCTTGTGGGTCCACTCCCCAAATCTGCCCGCGGTCATCAACATATCCTCGTGATCATGGATTACGCTACCCGTTACCCCGAGGCCGTTCCCTTACGCACTGCGTCTGCTAAAAACATTGCCAAAGAGCTGTTTATGGTGTTCAGTCGGGTTGGCGTCCCGAAAGAAGTCCTTACAGACCAGGGTACCCCATTCATGTCACGAATAACTAGGGAGCTGTGCAAGTTATTTAAGGTGACGCAGTTGCGTACCTCAGTGTACCATCCTCAAACGGATGGCTTGGTGTGTCATGGATATGCAGTAGTGTTTGTCTGTCAGCTTACCTTCCTTCCCATGTGTTCATCTTAGAGGCCTGAGCCCTTTCACCTGGCTTCCTTTATAATCTCCTCCCAGCCAGACTCCACCCCAGGCCCTATCACAGAACACTATATTAACCTGTGCACTGCAAGCCTGCTTTGCTGATCAACGTGTTTGTTAGGCATTGTGTGTTTTGGTTCCTGCCTGCCGTGTGCTACGTCTGTCTCTCTGTTACATATTTGGCTTGTCCCCGACTATCCCTGTCTGCTCGTGACCCTTGACCTTCGGCTCGTTCTTTCGTTATCCTTGTCTGCTCGTGGCCCCTGACCTTCAGCTTGTTATTCGGTTCTCTCATATCTTGTGCTGCTGCTTCCCCTCTTTTCCCCTTATCCTGCGGGGCGTGAGCTAGGAAACTCCAGGGGCCGCGACCTGGTCCCAGCCTGCAGCATAACATCCTCACCACTAGAGGCCCTGGAGAAGACCTGCTGGGTCTTAGACTCCGCGCCCTGGGGAATCTTGGCTCTAGCTTCCATTAGGATCCCGGTTGTGCTCCTCTGGTCCCGCTTTCCACAACCACCCAGTTTCCTATCCGCAGCAGTCAGCCATAGGGTTCACTACCTTGCGGTGCACTCCTGTCCCCCTACGGTGTGCATCTGTCACCTGGCCACAGGTGACCTTGACAGTTTGATCAGCCATGAACCCGGCTGACATCCCGTTACCCGTGGATGATCCGTTGCAGGGCATAGTTTGCAGACTTGAAACCCAGGAATCTAATCAGACTCAGGTGATGTGATTCCTCCAGGATCTGGCTTCTCGCTTTGAGCAGCTTCAAGCCTCCTTGGGAACCCTGAATCCGCAACCTCAAATACAACCAGCGGCTGCACCTATTGCACCAGTCGCAGCCACACACTCACTACAACTGCCAGCTCCGTCCCGTTTCTCTGGGGACTCCAAGGCTTGCAGGGGGTTCCTTAGCCAATGCACAATTCATTTTGAGCTCCAGCCCCAAAACTTCCTGTCTGATCGGGCTAAGGTAGCCTATATCATTTCCCTCCTCTCTGGTGAAGCTTTAGCCTGGGCAGCCCCTCTGTGGGAACTGAATGATCCAGTGGTTTCTAGCCTGTCTGGCTTCTTGAAACTTTTCCGGATTATCTTCGAAGAACCGGCTCGTGTCTCTTCAGCGGCCAGCGCCCTTTTACGTCTCCGCCAAGAGTCTGCTTCTGTGGGACAGTATGCCCTTCATTTCCGCATACTGTCGGCTGAGTTGAGCTGGAACAATGAGGCCTTAGTCGCAACCTTTTTGCATGGCCTGTCTGATAGAGTGAAGGATGAATTAGCAGGAAGAACCATCCCCACTGATCTGGCCGGCGTTATCTCCTTGTGTAACCAGATCGATATTCACTTTCAGGAGAGGACCTTAGAAAAGCAACGCCAGCACTCCTTGGTTCTTAGTCAGCCTGAGCTCCCCTCTCTTCGACCCGTAGAGCATCTCCTACCAGCTGAGGAACCCATGCAGCTGGGTCGGACCAGGCTATCCCCCGAGGAACGTGCTAGGCGCAGAACTCTTGGTCTGTGTCTTTACTGTGGGGGCAAAGGTCATTTTCGTGACACTTGCTCTCTTTGTCCAGAAAAACGTTCGGGTCCACTTCATCTGGAAAGTGGAGTATTGGACCCAGAAATATCACCTTCCCCTTCTCGTCTTCTGCTTTCTGTGTTCCTTCATGTTGGTGCTTCTTTTCATTCGGTCTCAGCATATCTGGATTCCGGAGCCGCTGGTAATTTTATGGACTGGGAAATCGCATCATCCATGAGACTTACTCTTTTGCCCCTCACCACACCATTGGTGGTCTTGGCGATTGATGGTACTGTTCTCCCAGGGGGACCTATCCGCTTCCAGACCCTCCCTGTTAAGATGTCGGTAGGGACACTCCACCAGGAGTGGATATCCTTCCTTATCTTACCCAAGGCCTCAACGCCTATAATTTTGGGTCTCCCATGGTTACAGCTCCATTCTCCTCATGTGGACTGGACTACTGGACAGATCCTGGCTTGGGGTCCCTCCTGTTCCTCGTCCTGCCTACCCAAGGTTGCCCCCTGTGAATCTGAGCTGGTCATTCATTCCAGGTTGCATAACCATTTACATTTCTCTGTCCCTAACCACCCTTGGACGCACAGCCAGGCTAGCTTGCCTACAAGTCCTGCAGTCGCTACGTCTTGCGATGCGATTCAGGTAGTCGCTACACCTGACTCAGCTATTCACTCTGCCTCTGTACTAGTTATGCCAGTCCAGCCCATGCCCAGTGAGCCTCCTACTTTTTCTTGTTCAGGACATTCTGCTTGTCTTTCAGCTATTCAGCTTGACTCCTGTGACATGTCACCCTCTAACCAACCCGACTTCAGGGTTCCACTGACATCTGCCCAGTTTGATGGTCCTGTGCAAGATGACCAGTTCCCCTTTAAGGGTTTAGGGGACCCTCCTCAGATTCCTGTTGATCCTCTCATGCCCTTGCTTATTCCTAGAGAGCCTTTGGTCCTCAATAGATCTTCTTGTCATCTCCCTACCTCGTTTTCAGTCTCTGAGGATAATCTTAAGTACGAGGTTAGACAAGTTCTGGATTCTCGGCTCTGCAGAGGCATTCTTCAGTACCTTGTGCATTGGAGAGGTTTTGGTCCTGAGGAGGCGTCTTGGATCGCTGCATCTGATGTCGCTGCACCTTATCTGTTGAGAAGGTTTCATCAGAGATTTCCCTTTAAGCCTGGGCCCAGGCGGGGGAGGGCCCATAAGAGGGAGGGTACTGTCATGGATATGCAGTAGTGTTTGTCTGTCAGCTTACCTTCCTTCCCATGTGTTCATCTTAGAGGCCTGAGCCCTTTCACCTGGCTTCCTTTATAATCTCCTCCCAGCCAGACTCCACCCCAGGCCCTATCACAGAACACTATATTAACCTGTGCACTGCAAGCCTGCTTTGCTGATCAACGTGTTTGTTAGGCATTGTGTGTTTGGGTTCCTGCCTGCCGTGTGCTACGTCTGTCTCTCTGTTACATATTTGGCTTGTCCCCGACTATCCCTGTCTGCTCGTGACCCTTGACCTTCGGCTCGTTCTTTCGTTATCCTTGTCTGCTTGTGGCCCCTGACCTTCAGCTTGTTATTCGGTTCTCTCATATCTTGTGCTGCTGCTTCCCCTCTTTTCCCCTTATCCTGCGGGGCGTGAGCTAGGAAACTCCAGGGGCCGCGACCTGGTCCCAGCCTGCAGCATAACATCCTCACCACTAGAGGCCCTGGAGAAGACCTGCTGGGTCTTAGACTCCGCGCCCTGGGGAATCTTGGCTCTAGCTTCCATTAGGATCCCGGTTGTGCTCCTCTGGTCCCGCTTTCCACAACCACTCAGTTTCCTATCCGCAGCAGTCAGCCATAGGGTTCACTACCTTGCGGTGCACTCCTGTCCCCCTACGGTGTGCATCTGTCACCTGGCCACAGGTGACCTTGACATGGTGGAACGCTTCAATAAGACATTAAAGAGTATGTTAAAAAAGGTTGTTGACAAGGATGGGAAAAACTGGGACTTCCTGATACCGTACTTGATGTTCGCCATCAGGGAAGTTCCCCAGTCCTCTACGGGGTACTCTCCATTTGAGCTGTTTTATGGGAGACACCCTCGGGGACTCTTAGACATAGCCAAGGAAACTTGGGAGGGGGAGCAGACACCTCACAAAAGTGTTATTGAGCATATCGCTCAAATGCAGGATAGGATTGCAGCAATCATGCCGGTAGTAAAAGAACATTTACTGCAGGCCCAAGCAGCCCAACAGAGGATATACAACAGGGGGCCCAACTTCGTGTTTTCTCACCTGGTGACAGGGTCCTCGTGTTAGTTCCCACTGTTGAGAGCAAATTCCTGGCTAAGTGGCAGGGACCCTTTGAAGTAATTGAAAGAGTTGGGGAGGTCAATTACAAGGTGTATCAACCAGGTAAAAGGAAGCCGGAACAGATTTACCACATAAACCTGTTAAAGCCCTGGAAGGATAGACTGGCATTAACTGCCACGTCTCTCCCGGTAACCCTTAAGGGTACGGAATCCCCTCTGATCCCTGAGGTCACGATTCCAGACACCCTGTCATGTTCCCAGAAACAGGAAGCTAGAGAGTTCCTGATGAGGAATAAAGAGAAATTTTCAGAGTTGCCGGGCACGACTTCAGCAGTTCAGCATGATATTGTTACTGAACCTGGGGTCCGTGTCAAGCTCAAACCATACCGAATTCCCAAAGCTAGAAGAAAGGACATCGGTGAGGAAGTTAAAAGGATGTTGGAGCTAGATGTTATTGAGGAATCCAATAGTGACTGGTCTAGCCCCATTGTATTGGTCCCAAAACCGGATGGCACTTGGCGGTTTTGTAACGACTTCAGAAAGCTTAATGCGGTAACAAAGTTTGACACATACCCAATGCCCAGGGTAGACGAGCTTATAGACCGACTTGGCAAGGCCCGTTATCTGACCACTTTGGACTTGACCAAAGGATATTGGCAAATACCCCTGACTGGTAGTGCCAAAGAAAAGACTGCGTTTGTGACCCCGGAGGGGTCGTTTCAGTATAAGAAAATGCCTTTTGGGTTGCAAAATGCCCCGGCAACATTTCAGAGGGCTATGGATAGGGCCCTAAGACCTCACCGACAGTATGCTGCAGCCTATCTGGACGACATAGTGGTGCATAGCACTGACTGGGAGTCTCACTTGCCCCGTGTCCAGGCTGTCCTGGATTCCCTCTTCAAAGAAGGGTTTACGGCAAATCCAAAAAAATGTGCCATTGGGCTAGAGGAAGCCAGGTATTTGGGCTACACTATTGGCCGGGGTGTCATAAAGCCCCAGGTGAATAAAATAGAAGCCATCCAGGAGTGGCCACGTCCTGCAAACAAGAAGCAGGTCAGGGCCTTTCTTGGCATTGCGGGGTACTATAGAAGATTTATCCCAAATTTCGCAACTATAGCTGCCCCACTGACAGACCTTACGAAAGGGAAAGCCTCCGTAATGGTGAAATGGTCTCCAGTAGCAGAAGAGTCTTTTCAAGTCCTGAAGAAGGCTCTTTGTTCACAGCCAATCCTATACTCCCCCGATTTCTCCAAAAACGTTTTGGTCCAGACAGATGCGTCTGATGTTGGTATCGGGGCGGTACTTTCACAGGTACACAATGGGGAAGAACACCCTGTGGTGTACTTAAGCAGAAAGCTCAATGACCATGAAAAGAAGTACGCAGTCATTGAAAAGGAGTGTCTGGCCATAAAGTGGGCCGTGGACGCGCTCAGGTACTACTTGTTGGGGCGCCAGTTTGAGCTGATAACTGACCATGCTCCCCTGAAATGGATGGCCCAAAAGAAGGAGACTAATAGGCGGGTGAACCGGTGGTTTTTGGCCCTACAAGATTACGCCTTTACGGTAAAACACAGGCCAGGTGTGGAGATAGGAAATGTAGATGCCCTGTCCCGTGTTCACTCCTGTTGGGCTACAGGTGTTCCAACCCTGGGGTTGAAACAAGGTGGGAGGATGTGTGGCAGAGCATCCCAGAGAGAGCCTGGGAAAGTCCTATTCGGGGTTTATACATCTCCCAGGCTCCTCTCATATACATTCAGGGATCTCTGAGCCAGGATCCACCTCAGGTGTTGGTTCTCTCCCCCAGGCTAATTAAAAGCTCACCTGAGCAGACAGCCTTTGCTCAGCCTGGGAAACACAGACAGCATTGGTCTGTGAGAGCAAGAAGGTGCGTAAAAACTTGTTTCTCTGTTGGATGTGGAAGCTGACAAGCGGTAGGCTTGTCCAGCCTGGTAGTGAGGGCCTGTAAATACTTTGTAGTTAGAGCCGAGACACGGCTAGGCTTTTGTTTAGCTATTCTTTTCTTCTGTTTGTTTTCTGCACACTGTACAGCACCTGTCATTGACTTTGTATATAGCACCAATAAACCACACTGTGTTTTCACTGATCCAATGGACTTGGTATCTGTGCCTGCTCATCCCAGGGAGCTTTTGTACCTACTACCTGTCCCCCAGGTTACACCCCCTATCCTTATATACTGTAATTAGTATAAGGAAAGGGCAGAGTAATCGACAGAATAATGCAACCTTCTTACTTTTCTTGTTTTGCTATCCGCGTCTCATTTAAAAGATTTCCTTTCACTTTCTATCATGTTGACACAGTGAAGCCTCGTACACACGACCGGTTTTCTCGGCAAGAAAACTGCTGGAAAAGCTTTTTGCAGAGAAAACCGTTCGTGTGTATGGTTTCTCGGCAGGAAAACTGCCGGGAATCTCGACGAGAAAAATAGAGAACCTGCTCTCTATTTTTCTCGTCGGGATACTCGGCAGAGTTTTCCTGCCGAGAAAACCGGTCGTCTGTATGCTTACCTGTCCGAGGTAAACCCGGGCATGCTCGAAAAGACTTTGACGCATGCGCGGTAGCATGCAAGGTTAGTGTGGGGTGTAGCAAGATGGTGGCGATGGCATTGAATGTGACGAGCACCGGCTCGTCGTAGTCGATGACGTCACCGCGTTCTTGCCATTCAAAAGAACAACGGTTCTTTTGAATGGTTGTGTGTGTACACTCGGTAGGCTCCCCGACTTGACAGCAGACTCTGGGTTTCACACCGATCCAGGTGGTCCTCCGATGGAACTGGAACCGCCACTCAGCAAGGAGACTCTTTACCACAGTGAATATTAGTAACCAGTGGCCAAAGGAAGCTATTACTTGACCAACCACCCATGGGAGGAGAAAAGAAGGGAAGGAATGCTCCAATGGTGCAGGTCAATGAGGGTTTATTCAACCAACATTCAACAGGGGCTCCTGTTGAAGAACATTTGTTCGAAACGTGTAGGGCTTGGTACACTACCTCATTCACTGCCCCTTTTTAAACGTTTTTATTGTTTGTGATCACTTTTATGTTGGTTGAATAAACCCTCATTGACCTGCACTAGGGATGAGCTTCGTGTTCGAGTCGAACATACGTTCGACTCGAACATCGGCTGTTCGATCGTTCGACGATCGAACGATTTGGGCCGTTCGCGCCAAATTCGAGTGACACGAACGGCCCACAATGCACTACGCCATCGCAGTGTCATCCAGGCGCTGTGATTGGCCAAGCATGCACTGTGACCCCGCATGCTTGGCCAATCACAGCGCCGGCAGCGAGGAGAGCAATGATTGGCCACAGGCAGGATGCCTGTGGCCAATTATTGCTGAGGGTGTTTAGTACACGCCCCACACTATAAAAGGCCGCCAGCACGGCGGCCTAGTGTAGTGTGTTCCGGAGCAGGGAAAGAGAAGCATAGGCAGGGACAGTGACATTTATTTTTTTCTTGCTTAACCTGGATTCCTTTAGTTTAGGGAAAGAGAAGGATAGGTAGGGAGAGTGTCAGTGTGTTTTACTGTGCGAATCCTTGTTTATAGGGACAGGGAAGGACAGTGAGGGAATTCTCCTTGTGCTATAGTGTGCTTTAAAAAAACATTTTTTCTATGGACAGAAAACTATAGGTAGGGAGAGTGTCAGTGTGTTTTACTGTGCGAATCCTTGTTTCTAGGGACAGGGAAGGACAGTGAGGGAATTCTCCTTGTGCTATAGTGTGCTTTAAAAAAACATTTTTTCTAGGGACAGAAAACTATAGGTAGGGAGAGTGTCAGTGTGTTTTACTGTGCGAATCCTTGTTTCTAGGGACAGGGAAGGACAGTGAGGGAATTCTCCTTGTGCTATAGTGTGCTTTAAAAAAACATTTTTTCTAGGGACAGAAAACTATAGGTAGGGAGAGTGTCAGTGTCTTTTACTGTGCGAATCCTTGTTTCTAGGGACAGGGAAGGACAGTGAGGGAATTCTCCTTGTGCTATAGTGTGCTTTAAAAAAACATTTTTTCTAGGGACAGAAAACTATAGGTAGGAAGAGTGTCAGTTTCTTTCACTGTGATAATCCTTGTTTCTAGGGACAAAGAAGGAAAGTGAGGGAAATTCTCCTTGTGCTATAGTGTGCTTTTAAAAAACATTTTTTCTAGGGACAGAAAACTATAGGTAGGGAGAGTGTCAGTGTCTTTAACTGTGCGAATCCTTGTTTCTAGGGACAGGGAAGGACAGTGAGGGAATTCTCCTTGTGCTATAGTGTGCTTTAAAAAAACATTTTTTCTAGGGACAGAAAACTATAGGAAGGAAGAGTGTCAGTTTCTTTCACTGTGATAATCCTTGTTTCTACGGACAAAGAAGGAAAGTGAGGGAAATTCTCCTTGTGCTATAGTGTGCTTTAAAAAAACATTTTTTCTAGGGACAGAAAACTATAGGTAGGGAGAGTGTCAGTGTGTTTTTCTGTGCGAATCCTTGTTTCTAGGGACAGGGAAGGACAGTGAGGGAATTCTCCTTGTGCTATAGTGTGCTTTAAAAAAACATTTTTTCTAGGGACAGAAAACTATAGGTAGGGAGAGTGTCAGTGTGTTTTACTGTGCGAATCCTTGTTTCTAGGGACAGGGAAGGACAGTGAGGGAATTCTCCTTGTGCTATAGTGTGCTTTAAAAAAACATTTTTTCTAGGGACAGAAAACTATAGGAAGGAAGAGTGTCAGTTTCTTTCACTGTGATAATCCTTGTTTCTAGGGACAAAGAAGGAAAGTGAGGGAAATTCTCCTTGTGCTATAGTGTGCTTTAAAAAAACATTTTTTCTAGGGACAGAAAACTATAGGTAGGGAGAGTGTCAGTGTCTTTTACTGTGCGAATCCTTGTTTCTAGGGACAGGGAAGGACAGTGAGGGAATTCTCCTTGTGCTATAGTGTGCTTTAAAAAAACATTTTTTCTAGGGACAGAAAACTATAGGTAGGGAGAGTGTCAGTGTGTTTTACTGTGCGAATCCTTGTTTCTAGGGACAGGGAAGGACAGTGAGGGAATTCTCCTTGTGCTATAGTGTGCTTTAAAAAAACATTTTTTCTAGGGACAGAAAACTATAGGAAGGAAGAGTGTCAGTTTCTTTCACTGTGATAATCCTTGTTTCTAGGGACAAAGAAGGAAAGTGAGGGAAATTCTCCTTGTGCTATAGTGTGCTTTAAAAAAACATTTTTTCTAGGGACAGAAAACTATAGGTAGGGAGAGTGTCAGTGTCTTTTACTGTGCGAATCCTTGTTTCTAGGGACAGGGAAGGACAGTGAGGGAATTCTCCTTGTGCTATAGTGTGCTTTAAAAAAACATTTTTTCTAGGGACAGAAAACTATAGGTAGGGAGAGTGTCAGTGTCTTTTACTGTGCGAATCCTTGTTTCTAGGGACAGGGAAGGACAGTGAGGGAATTCTCCTTGTGCTATAGTGTGCTTTAAAAAAACATTTTTTCTAGGGACAGAAAACTATAGGAAGGAAGAGTGTCAGTTTCTTTCACTGTGATAATCCTTGTTTCTACGGACAAAGAAGGAAAGTGAGGGAAATTCTCCTTGTGCTATAGTGTGCTTTAAAAAAACATTTTTTCTAGGGACAGAAAACTATAGGTAGGGAGAGTGTCAGTGTCTTTTACTGTGCGAATCCTTGTTTCTAGGGACAGGGAAGGACAGTGAGGGAATTCTCCTTGTGCTATAGTGTGCTTTAAAAAAACATTTTTTCTAGGGACAGAAAACTATAGGTAGGGAGAGTGTCAGTGTCTTTTACTGTGCGAATCCTTGTTTCTAGGGACAGGGAAGGACAGTGAGGGAATTCTCCTTGTGCTATAGTGTGCTTTAAAAAAAAAAAATTTCTAGGGACAGAAAACTATAGGAAGGAAGAGTGTCAGTTTCTCTCACTGTGATAATCCTTGTTTCTAGGGACAAAGAAGGAAAGTGAGGGAAATTCTCCTTGTGCTATAGTGTGCTTTAAAAAAACATTTTTTCTAGGGACAGAAAACTATAGGTAGGGAGAGTGTCAGTGTCTTTTACTGTGCGAATCCTTGTTTCTAGGGACAGGGAAGGACAGTGAGGGAATTCTCCTTGTGCTATAGTGTGCTTTAAAAAAACATTTTTTCTAGGGACAGAAAACTATAGGTAGGGAGAGTGTCAGTGTGTTTTACTGTGCGAATCCTTGTTTCTAGGGACAGGGAAGGACAGTGAGGGAATTCTCCTTGTGCTATAGTGTGCTTTAAAAAAACATTTTTTCTAGGGACAGAAAACTATAGGAAGGAAGAGTGTCAGTTTCTTTCACTGTGATAATCCTTGTTTCTAGGGACAAAGAAGGAAAGTGAGGGAAATTCTCCTTGTGCTATAGTGTGCTTTAAAAAAACATTTTTTCTAGGGACAGAAAACTATAGGTAGGGAGAGTGTCAGTGTCTTTTACTGTGCGAATCCTTGTTTCTAGGGACAGGGAAGGACAGTGAGGGAATTCTCCTTGTGCTATAGTGTGCTTTAAAAAACATTTTTTCTAGGGACAGAAAACTATAGGAAGGAAGAGTGTCAGTTTCTTTCACTGTGATAATCCTTGTTTCTAGGGACAAAGAAGGAAAGTGAGGGAAATTCTCCTTGTGCTATAGTGTGCTTTAAAAAAACATTTTTTCTAGGGACAGAAAACTATAGGTAGGGAGAGTGTCAGTGTCTTTTACTGTGCGAATCCTTGTTTCTAGGGACAGGGAAGGACAGTGAGGGAATTCTCCTTGTGCTATAGTGTGCTTTAAAAAAACATTTTTTCTAGGGACAGAAAACTATATGTAGGAAGAGTGTCAGTTTCTTTCACTGTGATAATCCTTGTTTCTAGGGACAGGGAAGGACAGTGAGGAAAATTCTCCTTGTGCTATAGTGTGCTTTAAAAAAACATTTTTTCTAGGGACAGAAAACTATAGGTAGGAAGAGTGTCAGTTTCTTTCACTGTGATAATCCTTGTTTCTAGGGACAGGGAAGGACAGTGAGGGAAATTCTCCTTGTGCTATAGTGTGCTAAAGCATTCCTCATCAACCATCTTTGAAATCCTTGTTTTTTTGGACAGTCAGGGAAATTGTCGTTGTGCTATTCTGTGCAAAAGCAATCATCCTCAACCATATTTAGAAATCCTTAAGTAAAGGGACAGAGAAGGACACCTGAAGGTAGCCCTTATTGCTTTTTTCCCATCTCCGTGCAGGCCATCTATTAGAATGTCTGGAAGGCAAACAAGGAGAGGCAGACAGTCAGGAGGCAATAAAAGAGGGCAAGCAGGCTCTGTGTCTGGGGGCAACAGTGCTGGTCGTGGACGCGGTGCATTGTCATCAGCACATGGCCATGGGACACGCTTGTCCTTCTTTTCGGCAGCTGGACATGTTGAGCCACATCATGCCGAAGACTTGGTAGAGTGGATGACCAAGCCCTCCTCCTCCTCCTCATCCTCTCTCACCCAGGCTCAGGGTACTGGAAAAGCAGCTGTCAAAGCGTCCTCTTCCCTGGTATCAATGTCAGACTCATCATCAGTCACTCCTTCCCTAGACCCACCATGTCCTCCTCCTGAGGAGTCCCCCGAACTGTTTGAGCACAGTGTTGGGTACATGCTCCAGGAGGATGCCCAGCGTTTCGAAGGGTCTGATGATGAAACCCAGCTAGAGGAAGGCAGTAGCGTGAGAGCAGACAGAGGGGATGCTCAAGAAGGACACCAATCTGGCAGTCATGTTCCAGCAGCTGCAGCATACTGCCAGATTGGCTCCAGTGATGAGGAGGGAGGGGATGATGAGGTCACTGACTCCACGTGGGTGCCTAATAGGAGAGAGGAGGAGGAGGAGGATGAGGAGGAGGCACATCTCCAACGAGGCAGGATGCCCTTTGGTGGCCAGCGTAAGGGCAGTACACCGACGGAATCACACCGCAGAGCTCCGCCTGTGCAGGGCGCTGCCTCTGCCCGTCATTCAAAAAGTTCTTTGGTGTGGGCCTTTTTTGAGGCTAGTGCATCAGATCGCACAGCTGCTGTTTGCAACATATGTCTCAAGCGTATATCGCGTGGCCAAAACATCAGCCGCTTGGGTACCACATGCCTGACCAGACATATGTTGACCTGCCATGCAGCTCGTTGGCAAGCCTACCTCAAAGACCCACACCAAAGAACAAAGCGGACCTCTCCTTGCACCGCATCAGCTGGGATCTCCAACCCCACTATAACTTCAGTCCTCTCTGAAACATGCACTGAGAGGAATGAAGGTGTAGAATTAGGTGTGTCACAGCCAAGTACTTGCGGCCACTCTGCTAGCAGTACACCGACGTCCGATTCTAGCAGGCAAATTTCCCTGCCCCAGCTGCTGGACCGTCGAAAGAAGTTCACTCCCAGCCATCCACATGCCCAGCGGTTGAATGCTAGCTTGGCTAAATTGCTAGCGCTTCAACTGCTGCCTTTTCAGTTGGTAGACTCGGCCCCCTTCCGTGAGTTTGTGCAATGTGCGGTTCCTCAGTGGCAGGTTCCCAAACGCCACTTTTTCTCACGGAAGGCTATTCCGGCTCTCTACCGGCATGTGGAAGGCAATGTCTTGGCCTCGCTGGACAGGGCGGTCAGCGGTAAGGTGCATATTACCGCTGACTCATGGTCCAGCAGGCATGGACAGGGACGTTACCTTTCTTTCACGGCCCATTGGGTCACTCTTTTGGCAGCTGGGAAGGATGCAGGACAAGGTGCAGTAGTGTTGGAGGTTGTTCCACCGCCACGCCTCCAAAATGCTACTACTGGTTGTGACACACCTCTCTCCTCCACCCCCTCCTCTTCTTCTTCCTCCATGGCCTCTTCCTGTGGTTTGTCCTCGGAACCAGCGGTGCTCCGTAGGCGTTCAAGGGGCTACGCAAGTACGCAGGCAAAAAGATGCCATGCCGTGCTTGCGCTGGTGTGTTTGGGGGACAGAAGCCACACTGGGGCAGAGGTCCTGTCTGCTCTGCAGGGCCAGGCCGAGAGGTGGTTGACGCCACGCCAGCTTAAGCCAGGAATGGTGGTTTGCGACAATGGCACCAACCTCCTCTCCGCCCTCCGACAGGGACAACTGACCCATGTGCCCTGTGTGGCTCACGTCCTTAACCTGGTGGTGCAGCGGTTCTTGGGCAGGTACCCGGGCTTACAGGATGTCCTGAGGCAGGCCAGGAAAGTCTGTGTGCATTTCCGCAGATCTTATAATGCCAGTGCTCGCCTGGCTGAGCTGCAAAAGGAGTTGAACCTGCCCAAGAACCGCCTTATATGTGACATGCCCACCAGGTGGAACTCAACGTTGGCCATGCTGCAGCGGCTGCACACGCAGCAGAGGGCCATCAATGAGTACCTGTGCGACTACGGCACCAGGACAGGGTCAGGGGAGCTTGGTTTTTTTTCTCCACGCCAGTGGGGCATGATCAGGGATGCATGCACTGTCCTGGCACCATTTGAGGAGGCCACGAGGATGGTGAGCAGTGACAGTGCATGCATCAGTGACACTGTACCTCTTGTCCACCTGTTGGAGCACACGCTGCGTGGAATAATGGACAGGGCACTTGAGGCAGAACAGAGGCAGGAAGAGGAGGACTTCCTTGCCTCTCAAGGCCCCCTTTACCCAGACAGTGTTCCTTCTGTCCCACCCATCGCACAGGAAGAGGAGGAGGAGGAGGAGGATTGTGTCAGCATGGAGGTGGAGGCTGGCACTCAGCATCATCAGCAGCAGTCTTTTAGGGATGATTTACAGTCCCAAGAAACCAGTGGACTTGTACGTGGCTGGGAGGAGGTGGCTGCTGATCATGTCGTCCTTAGTGACCCAGAGGACTCCGGAGCGAATGCCTCAGCAAACCTACGCTGCATGGCCTCCCTGATCCTGCAAAGTCTGCGGAAGGATCCTCGTATTCTTCGGATCAAGGAGAGGGACCATTACTGGCTGGCCACTCTCCTTGATCCACGGTACAAGGGTAAGGTTGCGGACCTTATGTTACCGTCGCAGAGGGAGCAGAGGATGAGACAACTCCGGGAGGCCTTGCAGAAAGGTCTGTGCAACGCATTCCCAGAGACTGGGAGGTTACAAACTCCTGGTCCTGGACAATGAGTTGCTGAGGCTTTGGGCAGTCAAAGAAGGAGCGGTGGGGAAGGTGGCCGTCTGACCGATGCGTTCAGACAATTCTTTAGTCCGCAGCCCCAAAGTATGATCGGTTCCAGCAACCATCGCCAGCGTCTGATAAACATGGTGCAGGAATATCTAGGGGCAAGGTCAGACTTGGACACCTTCCCCACCGAAAATCCTCTGGCTTACTGGGTCTTGAGGATGGATCACTGGCCAGAGCTTGCACAGTATGCAATTGAGCTACTGGCCTGTCCTGCATCCAGCGTTCTTTCGGAACGCACATTCAGTGCTGCTGGAGGATTTGTCACGGATCACAGGGTGCACCTGTCCACCGACTCGGTTGATCGACTGACTTTCATCAAGATGAACCAGTCTTGGATCACCACCAGCTACCACACACCTGATGCTGATATAACAGACTAATTGATTTTAACATGTCACATCCCTTCAAGACTGATGCTGATGCTGAGTGCCTGTGCTGTTATGTTGACTGGCTATCCTCCTCCTCCGAGTCCTCAATGATACGATTGATGATGATAGCTTGGAAGATCATTTTTGTTTATGGGTGCCGCCACCAGTGGCTAAGGCCCAATTTTTCAGCCCCTGTTTTACAGGGGCGTGTAATTACAGTTTTTTTAGCAATAATTTGCCATAGGGCTCATTGCTGTGCTCCAAGTACAGTATCTGTGAGGGGTTGGAGTGTTGTGGCACCAGTGCCTAAGGCCCAATTTTTCAGCCCCTGTTTAACAGGGGCGTGTCATTACAATTTTTGAAGCAATACTTTGCAACAGGGCTCATTGCTGTGCTCCAAGTACAGTATCTGTGAGGGGTTGTAGTGTTGTGCCACCAGTGCCTAAGGCCCAATTTTTCAGCCCCTGTTCAACAGGGGCATGCAATTACAATTCTTGATCTAATAATTCACAGCAGGGCCCATTGCTGCACCCACCAAGAGTAACTCTGAGGGCTTACAGTGTTGTGGCAACGCCACCACCACCACCACCACGAAAGGCCCAATTTTTCAGCCCCTGTTCAAAAGGGGCATGTAATTACAATTCTTGATCTAATAACTCACAGCAGGGCCCATTGCTGCACCCACCAAGAGTAACTCTGAGGGCTTACAGTGTTGTGGCAACACCACCACCACCACCACGAAAGGCCCAATTTTTCAGCCCCTGTTCAACAGGGGCATGCAATTACAATTCTTGATCTAATAATTCACAGCAGGGCCCATTGCTGCACCCACCAAGAGTAACTCTGAGGGCTTACAGTGTTGTGGCAACACCACCACCACCACCACCACCACGAAAGGCCCAATTTTTCAGCCCCTGTTCAACAGGGGCATGCAATTACAATTCTTGATCTAATAATTCACAGCAGGGCCCATTCCTGCACCCACCAAGAGTAACTCTGAGGGCTTACAGTGTTGTGGCAACACCACCACCACCACCACCACCACCACGAAAGGCCCAATTTTTGAGCCCCTGTTCAACAGGGGCATGCAATTACAATTCTTGATCTAATAATTCATAGCAGGGCCCATTGCTGCACCCACCAAGAGTAACTGTCAGGGCTTACAGTGTTGTGGCACCAGCACCACCATCAAAGGCCCAATTTTTACTACCACTGTTCAACAATTATATGTAATTAAAATTCCTGATATAATAGTTGACAGCAGGGCGTTCCAGCACCAACCAAGAGTAACTGTGAGTGCTTACAGTGTTGTGCCAACACCAACAACTAAGGGGCCTATTTCTGCAGAGTATATACGGCAGGTCCCTACTTTCAAACATCCAACTTACAAACGACTCCTACTTGCAAACGCAAGAAGACAACAGGAAGTGAGAGGAAATCTACCACTAGGAAGGAAAATTCTCTCCTGTAAGAATAAATATGGGAGAAAGGTGTCTCCTCTGTACTGATGCTTTATCAGCAATCCTTGTTTCAAGAAAAACACCACATTTCAAAAACAGTTGTCATTGGGACGGAAAGTGAGGTGAAATGTTCTGAACAGGGGCACAGACAGCAAAACAAATGTTACAGGGGTGATAACCCTTACCTATGTTTTCCAAAAAGTTTAAAAATAGATTTTTGGACTGGAGCTACACTTCAACAATGTACCTGTTCAAAATTACAAACAGATTCTACATAAGAACAAACCTACAGTCCCTGTCTTGTATGCACCGCCTGTATACGGCTGTTCAGAGTATATAGGGCCTTTTTTATTTTATGTGCGGGGTTCCCCTTAATATCCATACAAGACCCAAAGGGGCTGGTAATGGGCTGGGGTAGGGGGGGGGGTCATGGGGTAGCTATGCCATTTTTCTTAAAGATTTTCATCCATATTACCGGGAGCAGACATTACATTAAAGCCGCAAGCAGTTTTAAATGGCTTTTTTTTCCTTTAGAAGTGTCATTTTGTGCAGGGACAGTTCTAAACACGGGAAACACGTGGCACTTCACAGGCATACTTTAGACACCCCCCAGGTACGATATTTAAAGGAATATTTGACTCTTTTTTTTTTCACTTTATGCATCATTAAAATGACTGCTCCCGAAAAACGACCGTTTTTAAAACTTCTTTTTGCATTGATACATGTCCCCTGGTGCACAACCCGGGTTCCCAAACCCTTTTTAGGACAATAACATGCATAATAGTTGTTATAATTAGCACTTTAGAATTCGAACGTTCGCATCCATTGTATTTAATAGGGTTCTAATGTTCGTACGAACTTTCGGTCCGTTCGCGGGTTCTGGTGCGAACCGAACCCGGGGGTGTTCGGCTCATCACTAACCTGCACCATTGGAGCATTCCTTCCCTTCTTTTCTCCTCACATGGGTGGTTGGTCAAGTAATAGCTTCCTTTGGCCACTGGTTACTAATATTCACCGTGGTAAAGAGTCTCCATGCTGAGTGGCGGTTCCAGTTCCATCGGAGGGCCACCTGGATCGGTGTGAAACCCAGAGTCTGCTGTCAAGTCGGGGAGCCTACCGGACAGTCTACATTGGGGACCCATCTGATCCAGTTTCCAGACTAACTGATGAAGAGTGCCACTGGGATTTCGTATGCCTATTTGACCTGCCTAAACCACAGGTCTAACGTTCCGGTAAGAGTATTCTACCTCTCTTTTTCTACAAGAGTTATGTGATGACCCTTCAGTGCTACATGTTCTTTCTTCACAACACAAAAATTTTCTATGGACACTGTATGGACTCATTATATTGATATTATTTATCACTTTGGTTTGATTGGAGGCCCAAATTATTGGGCTTCATTTCTTCACTTAGCGCTACATCTTCATTCCACGTTTATTAATTTTAGTCACATTTTATGTAGCAGCTTTATTTTTATTCACTATTTTAGATTAGCGCAGTATTTTCTCTCTTTATGTGTGTGTACACTCGCCGTGCAAGGCAAGCTTGACAGGAATCCCGTCGAGAAAACCGACGTTTTTTTTTTCCGACGGGATTCCCGCCCATGTGTACAGGGCTTGAGACGTGAGAAGAAAGTTCCCCAAAGTGAGGGAAATCCCTTCACTTGTAGACAGTTTTCACCACCTTGGAAGACTTCCCCTCCTCTATTTCTGTCTTGGTTTCAACAATTTTTGAATTTAATTTCCGCCAATAGTGATGATCATTTCTAGCACAAAAAGAGTAACCCCCCCCCCCCCCCCCCCATCGAGAGAACACAGACAGTATTAAAAAAAAAATACTAAGAGGAATTTTAACCTTTGCCCATTTTTTCCAAAGTGTTCAAAAAAGTGCCATCTCATTGGGGTAGATTTCCCTTCCTGTCTTGTAGTAGAAGGATATCTTCCCAAAGTGAGGGGAATTCCCATCTTATGCCTTAGTACACACGACCGTTTTTTCCGACGGATACAAAATCAGACGGTTTTCCCAACAGAATTCCTCTCAGCCTGCCTTGCATACACACGCTCAGACAAAAGTCCACCCGTCCAAAGCGCGGTGACGTACAACACGTACGACGACACTATAAAGGGGAAGTTCTATTCCAACGGCGCCACCCTTTGCTGATCCTCGTGTTAGTAAAGTTTGGTGAGAGACGATTCGCGGTTTTCAGCCTCGTGCTTTTCAGTCCATTACAGCGTGACGAATGTGCTATCTCCATTACGAACGCTAGTTTTACCAGAAAGAGCTCCCGTCTCATACTTGATTCTGAGCATGCACGGTTTTCTGCTTGTCAGAAAACCATACAGACGAACGGATTTCCCGCTCGGATCTTGGCTTGACGGGAAAAAAGAGATCCTGATCTCTTTTTTTGTCCGGCAGTTTTCCCGTCGGAACAACTGCGATGGAGCATACACATGGCCGGGATTCCCGACGAAAAGCTCTCATTGCAGTTTTCCCATTGGAAAAAACAGTCGTGTGTACGTCGAGGCATGAGACAGTTGTCATCGGAACATTTGTCCTCTGTTGGATGATTTCCTCTCACCTTTTGCTCCAGGGACAACTCAAACATTTTGAATTTCCCCTGCCTTTCTGTCTCGTTGATAATGGTCAACAGGGCAAATAGAGAAGGTATACCCCCAATCAGCTATGACATTATGACCACCCACCGTATCATGACCACCAGGGATGAGCCGAACACCCCCCTGTTTGGTTCGCACCAGAACCTGCGAACAGACAGAATGTTCGCGTGAACTTTAGAACCCTATTAAATACAATGGACTTGAACGTTCGAAATCTAAAGTGCTAATTATAAAGGTTAATATGCAAGTTATTGTCCTAAAAAGTGTTTGGGGACCCGGGTCCTGCCCCAGGGGACATGTATCAATGCAAAAAAAAGTTTTAAAAACTGACGTTTTTTTCGGGAGCAGTGATTTTAATAATGCTTAAAATGAAAAAATAAAAGTGAAATTTTCCTTTAAATTTCGTACCTGGGGGGTGTGTATGATATGCATGTAAAGTGGCGCTTGTTTCCCGTGTTTAGAACTGTCCCTGCACAAAATGTCATTTTTGAAGGAAAAAAAGTAATTTAAAACTCACTCGCGGCTATTAATGAATTGTCGGCTCCCGGCAATACATACAAAAGTCATTGATAAAAAAAAAAAACGTGGGGGTCCCCCAGAATTCAATTGCCAGGCCCTTCAGGTCTGGAATGGATATTAAGGGGAACCCCGCCGCAAAAAAAAAAAATGCGTGCGGTTCCCCCCAAATATCCATACCAGGCCCTTCAGATCTGGCATGGATTTTAAGGGGAACTTCACCCCAAATTTTTAAAAAAATGGCGTGGGGTTCCCCCAAATATCCATACCAGGCCCTTCAGATCTGGCATGGATTTTAAGGGGAACTCCACCCCAAATTTAAAAAAAAATGGCGTGGAGTCCCCCCAAAAATCCATACCAGACCCTTATCCGAGCACGCAACCTGGCAGGCCGCAGGAAAAGAGGAGGGGGCGAGAGCGCCCCCCCCTCCTGAACCGTACCAGGCCACATGCCCTCAACATGGGGAGGATGTCCTCATGTTGATGAGGACAAGGGCCTCATCCCCACAACCCTTGCCCGGTGGTTGTGGGGGTCTGCGGGCGGGGGGCTTATCGGAATCTGGAAGACCCCTTTAACAAAGGGGACCCCCAGATCCCGGCCCCCCCTATGTGAATTGGTAAGGGGTACATTGTACCCCTACCATTTCACAAAGAAAGTGTCCAAAAAAAACCACACAAACACCTTGGAAAAGTCCTTTATTAAAAAAAAAACATTCCAGCGGTGAAATACAGTGTCCCGCGGTGATCCGATGTCCAGCGCTGTCCGTCATTGGCTGAGCCTGAGCAGACCTGATGGGGAACTTCCTCCGCAGTCTATTACATGTATAGACACGCCCCTTCTAAAGTTCCCCATCAGGTCCGCTCAGCCAATGACTCTGTGTAAGGCTGAGGACCTGATGCGGAACATGAGAAGGGGCGGGTCTATACATGTATTACACAGTGAAGGAAGTTCCCCATCAGGTCCGCCCCCTCGGTATGTCAGACCCCGCCTACGTCATTGGCCTGAGCGGGGAACTTCCTTCACTGTGTACTTTAAATTTACACAGTGAAGGAAGTTCCCCATCAGGTCCGCTCAGGCCAATGACGTAGGCGCGGTCTGACATACCGAGGGGGCGGACCTGATGGGGAACTTCCTTCACTGTGTAATTCATGAATAGACCCGCCCCTTCTCATGTTCCGTATCAGGTCCTCAGCCTTACACCGAGTGGCTGGTTTTCCTTCCTTGGACCATTTTTGTTCGGTCCTGACCACTGCAGATCAAGAACATCCCACAAGAGCTACCAGGGGTCTCCAAACTGCGGCCCAAGGGCCAGATGCGGCCCTTTGTTAGCCTTTATCCAGCCCTTGGGGCAATATTCCTCCCAATGATGTGAGGCACAATGCCTCCCACCAGGGTAGGACTTAGGGTGGTGGGGGCCCCTGTGCTTGAGTCACTTTCGGGCCCTACCTTCTATACATTACTTTAAATAGAACAATTCAATGAAAAATTGAAGAGGAAGTAAACCCCGGGCCAATTTTTGCAGTTTTTCAATTATTAAGTTATAACAGCTCATCGCAATGCTATACATATATATATATCCCCCAAAAAACGAGGCCTGCAAACACCTTTTTTAGGATGGTTTCGTTCTCTGTATTTCCAGGTATCTCAAGCGCCATTCGTACTGTTATGTGATTCAAATTATGACGTCGCTTCCGCCCTTTACTGTGTCCCTGTCGGTAATCTCGCGCATGCACCGTTGCGCCGTAACCATTCGTTGTTGTGTCTGCGGCTGCTGTTTTCTTTCACTCCCCTTTTGTGACGTCTTCTTTAGTCACACGGGGGAGTATCAGGAAGAGTGGAAGGAGCTAAACACTGCAAGACTTCTCCTCTGTGCCGGACAGATAGGAAGTTCTAACAGACTGCATTCCGGCAAGCTTTAAAAGGCCGCTTTACAGGGGCTAATGTGCGCAAGCGCGGGGCCCCCTATTGGGCGGGGCCCATGGGCTTGAGCCCAGTCAAGCCCAATGGTAAGTCCGGCCCTGCCTCCCACTGACACCAACAATGCGGCACTATTTCTTCCTATGATACCAATGATGGAGTACTATTCCCCCCACTAATACCAATGATGGGGCACTACTCCAAACCGGCAAAACACTGAGGCTGTAATTATTCTCACTGATGCTGGGCCCGGGGCATTTTCTACCCCCACTGGCCACAATTCAGCCCCCATAAAGTCTGAAGGATAGTAAACTGTCCCTTTGTTTAAGAAGTTTAGAGACCCCTGGTCTAGACATTACAATTTGGCCCTCAAATCCTTGACCCTTTTTTCTGCTTTCAACACATCAACTTCAGGGACAACATTTTCACTTGCTGCCTAATATATCCCACCCACTCTCAGATGCCATTGTAAGAAGATAACCAATTTTATTCACTTTATCTGTCGGTGGTGATAATATTATGGCTGGTCGGTGTATCTTACCAGTAGGGACAAAAAAAAAACAATAAAATTCTCCATCCAAAGGTATGCAAAAAAAAAAATGTTGCCTTTTCACTAACTTTAAATAAGATAAATAAAGTCTTTATCTCAAATCAACCAATTAGTGTCCACATGCTCCATTGTTCTTCACCAAAACCACTTCAATAAAGTCTTTATTCCTGTTTAATGGTTTTATTAAAGGTTTACAGTACAAAGAAGCAAAACGCCAAAGAGGTAAACCCAGAGACAATTATAAGTATAAGTTCACATCGCAAGTTCGTGCCATTATTAAGTCTGTTACCGATGTTGTGCTTACGCTATTGAACTATAAAACGATACATAAACATCTTGGAAATATGTACGACTATAAGTATAAAGTGAGGGTTCACAATGAGATCTAATGTAGGTTGATAGGACATCTAGCATAGTTTCTGGAGTGCTCTGAGGGGTTAATGAGATAAAAATATAGAAAAGTAGAGAAGAAGGCGAGAAAAAGAGAGAGAAAAGAAAAAAAAGGAAGGGAGTAACGAGGAAGACGAGGATCCTCTGGGCCATCCAGGTTTCCACATTGCTCAAAGGTGTAACACCCTTCGGTCTGGTTGGGAGATTTTAAGGAGTGTCTTGTGGGTATCGAAAAAAGCTCATAGTTTTCCATTAGTAATAGTTCCATTTGGAAAAATAACCTTGGAGAAGTTTTATAGTTTCAAGAGTGGCATTATGGAACCTGCATGGCACCTACATAAAGTAGACATGTGCAATTAATTTAGTTACGAATTTGTTATTCGTCAAAATTCGTTATATTCATTAATTCGTAAACATACGAACGAACGAACGGTTTGCTAAAATTACCAACGAACAACGAATTATCGAAAAGAACGAATATGGAAAACAACGAAAAAACGAAATTATTAAATTAGAAACAGAGAAAATACGAAAGAGTGAAAAAACAAAAACATAGAAACAACGAAAATACCGAACAAAGATTCAAAATAACTAAATTCTAAATGAACGAAAACTCGAAATTACGACTATTCGGAAAACGGAAATCAAAACAACGAAAATACCGAACAAAGATTCAAAATAACTAAATTCAAAATGAATGAAAAAAAAACGAAATTACGAATATTCGGAAAACGGAAATCAAAACAACGAATTCGCTAGTTCTGAAATATTTCTGGACGTTGACCAATAAGCTTGTCCCTTCCCCTGAAGAGGTTGTCCCTTCCCCCAATGAGCTTGTTTCTTATTCCCTTGTGTGTTTTTCTGTGTTAGACTGCAGTGCATTCCAACCAGAGTCCAGATAGGGTGTGGTTGGGTAGGTGGCACTGTTTTGGTGGATTTGTGAGTTAAGTTGTGACTTGTGAGAGAGAAATTCTTTGTTTCTTAACCACTTCAATACCAGGCACTTATACACCTTCCTGCCTAAGCCAATTTTGAGCTTTCAGCGCTGTCGCAATTTGAATGACAATTGCGCGGTCATGCTACACTGTACCCAAACAAATTTTTTATCATTTTGTTCCCACAAATAGAGCTTTCTTTCGGTGGTATTTGATCGCCTCTGCGATTTTAATTTTTTGCACAACAAATAAAAAAATAGCGAAAATTTTGAAAAAAACTAAGTTTTTCTTTGTTTCTGTTATTTTTTTTTGTAAATAAGTACCTTTTCTACTTCAATGATGGGCACTGATAAGGCGGCACTGACAGGCACTGATAAGGCGACACTGATGGGCACCGATGAGGTGGTACCAATGAGGTGGCATTGATGAGGTGGCACTGATGGGCACTGATGATGGGCACTGATAGGCGGCACTGATGGGCACTGATAGGCGGCACTGATGGGCACTGATATGTGGCACTGGTATGCGGCACTGATGGGCACTCATAGGCGGCACTGATGGGCACACATAGGCGGCACTGATGGGCACATATGGGTGGCACTGATAGGTGGCATGGACGGGCACTGATAGGTGGGCACTTATGGGCACAGATGGGCACGGATGGGCACTGATAGGTGGCACTGATGGACACTAGTAGGTGGCACTGATGACACTGGTGGCTGGCATTGCTGGGCATCACACATTGTGGTCGTGCCATGATGGGTGCCAGTCAGTGACCATTTGTAGGCACTGATTGGCATATGTTTTTTATGTATTTGTACATGTGGATGGCCATGGGGGACTTACCTGGCCATCCACATGTTTGGGGCTTCCCTGGTGGTCCTGGGCGGCATCCTGGTGGTCTGGTGTGGGTATCCGAGGGGGGGCTGCGCTGATAAACAATGAGTGCGAACCCCCCCTGTCAGGAGAGCCGCTGATCGCGTCTGTCAGTGTTTACATCGTGATCAGCTGTGATTGGACACGGCTGATCACGTGGTAAAAAGCCTCCGCCGGAGGCTCTTTACCGAGATCAGTGCAGCGGTGTGTCAGACTGACACACCGCTCCACCGATCGCCGCGATGCGCGCCCCCCCGGGCGCGCGGCGGCTGTTATCCTGCAGGACGTCAATAGATGTCCAGTGTGGATAACAGAACCACTTCCCGGACGTCAATCTCCTATTGACTGGGCGGGAAGTGGTTAAGCATACTCTGTCTAGATTCTAATTTCTATATTACGAATTATGCCCCGATTACGAATCTACGAAAACAATGTTACGAAAGTACAAATAAATAAGCCAGTCAATCTCACGAAAGTACGAATTACAAAATTACGACAAGTAGTGTTTCGAATAAACGGAAAATGTATTCTAACGAAAGTACGAATGTAATTAAATCTACAAAAGTACGATTTTCCAATCTACGGAAATTAGACACGGAAATACGAATCATTGCAAATCAACGAAAATATGGTTCTTACGAAAATACGAACGCGGCCGAATATAAAATATAACGAAAAATACGAATTTCAAATCAACGAAAATTAGACTAACGGAAAAATGAATCAACGGAAGAATAACCCTTACGGAAATATGAAAGAGTCCGAATACGATAACCCACGTCTTACGAAATTACGTATCGTTACGAATCAACGGAAACGAACAGAAACGAAAGCAAACTAAACAAATTTTTATGTTGTGCACATGTCTAACAGAAAGATGGGCGTAAGGCTGTGGGGGCAGTTAGGGCTGCAGGGTAAGTGGAACTTGAATTTTATTGGGAGGTCCCCTCTAAGTCAATGGCCATTCAATTATCTCATATCAGTTTTGCTCCTATACAGTGCTCGGGTGTCTACTCTTCTGAAGTAGGATCCTGTTTCCCAGTGCCCCGTGGTAATATATCACTGCCACTTACAGGAACTTGGGTGTAAGGCTTGGTGGAAAGAGGCTTCAGGGTAAGCAAACCTTTAATTTTCATAGGAGGTCCCCAAAAAGTCAATGGCCATTCAATTATCGCATATCAGTTTCAGTCCTGCACAGTGCTGGGGTGTCTTTCATCAGGCTTTTGAACTCCTCGCCTAGGCAGGGATAAGGTCAGTGGACCTGCCCAGAAGATCCTGGAAAAAAACCAAAGGATCCCAAAACCTATGAAAAATTTAATAAAAAAAGCTGCAGGGGGTGTCTTCTCTCAGGAATTGTGATCCTCTGCTTTCCCATGATCCCATGATGATATCACTGGCACCTACCTGGGTGTAAGATAGGGCCTTCCGGGTAAGAAGATCTCTCTAAATCAATAGCAATTCAATAATCGTATATCAGGAGATGTTCCCGTGGCAGGGCAGTCCCAGTCTGTGATGGTAAAGCTTCCAGGAAGTCCACGAGATCATCTCGTGGACTTCCTGGAACATCCTGGAACATCCTGGAAGCCACTGGAACATCTCCTGGACGCACTTACCTGCTACATGCCTGTTTCATCCACTATCTTAAAAGTTTTTTCAGTTTTCTCCAGTTGGTCCTTTTGCAATACCCTTGTCGGGGTACTCATTTGTTCAAGCTTGATTGTATCCCATTGTCCGGTGGAGTACCAGGATCCAGAATACCAACCTTTCGGTAAGACCTTCAGCCTTGAAGTTATTGGCGGCTGACGAATTATTGGATCCATCGGTTTCATTCTGGATTGAGGACATCCGACTGCCCAGCTGGCACACCTCATCACTCGTCAGAGATTCGGTGACGTTCCTGTGGAGCAGTCGTTGGGGATACTCTTAAGCTCGATTGATCCGCTGTCGTACGACATTCGGGTCCAACGTTTCTGGTAAGCGCATATGTATGTCATCAATCATTCACGTGAAGAATTGTGCCGTGATCTCTTTATCCATTACATGTAATTTACTCACCTTTTTGGACACTAATTATTTTGTTTAGTTGTTTACACATTGGACATTTTGTGTATTGGGTTGGGCGCTTCCAGCCTACCCCTTTTTTGTGTTTCTATTTATGGTCACATTTGAGATATAGTCCAGTTTTTACTGGTCTACACGTAGCACTGCACTATTACCTTCTATTTTGTTTGAATTTGTCACATTCCAGTACAGCTGCTTCACCTCCCTCTGTAGGGTTGTTATTATTTATGTGTTTTTGGGTAGCGCATTTATTTCTTTTTACCTAATATATAAATAACCAATAATTAACATATCAATAACCTTTAAAACATAACATACAGTTTATTAACGGTAATGGAGCCCAAGGTCCCAATAGGCATAAACCAGAACCGTACCTGCTAGTCACTTGTAAGGCCTCCAGCTGCAAACCACCGACTCAGAGACAACTAGCAGGTACCCGTACCAACTGGGAGCTGTACCTCAGATGGGTCCCTACACCATACCTTTTAAGTGCCTACATGACCTAAAAGGACCTTGCACCCCGCCAGGTGCACCACTTTTCTCTCAGGGGCGCACCAGTCCCCCAAAACCAACAGAAAAATTCCATAACATGTAGGGCGGGAGGGTGGGAAGCTGTTCCTCTCTCTTCCCTTGCAGACTGATGCTGCCCCCCTTCCTCCTATGTCACTTCCCCCTACAGGGCTCCGCCCACCTCAATCCTACTACACTCCCCTGCTAACCTCACCTAAGGTACCTAACGCCCCATTAACCCCTGTCATGCCGGCCCTCCGTTATGGCTTTGGGGTTGAACTCCGGGCCTCTCTTTTCTGTTGGATCCTGGGAAAGCAGAGGATCCCAATTTCCAATAGAAGACACCCCAGCACTGTGCGGGAGTGAAACTGATATAAGATAATTGAATGGCCATTGACTTAGTGGGGACCTCCCATATCTGCTTACCCTGCAGCCCCTTTCCGCCAAACCTTACACTTAATAAGAAGTTCTGGGGTGTCTTCTCTCAGGAATTGGGATCCTCTGCTTTCCCAGGATCCAGCGGTGATATCATTAGTACCTACAGGAACCTGGGTGTTAGACTTGTGCACAACGGAAAAATTCATTTAGTTTAGTTTAGTTTCTTTTCGGTCCCGTTGATTCGTAATCGTTCGTAATTTTGCTAAACGTGATTTTTCGTGTTCGGACTAATTCGTATTTTTTGCAAACAACATTTTTCCTTGAATCGGAATGATTTGTATTAATGTAAGCCTTATTTTTAGTTGATTTATAATTCGTACTTTCGGTACAGTACATTGTTTTTCGTTGATTCTGGACACAACTCCTACTTTCGTAACTTTTTTTGGTTCGTTGATTTGTAATTTTCCGTATCTCTCTCACAATGGCGCTGCCTAACGTGCTTCGAATGGATTCGTACATTCGGAACTTTTTTTTGGTTCGTTGATTCGTAATTTTCCGTGTCTCTCTGACAATGGCGCTGCCTAACGTGTTTTGAATTGATTTGTACTTTTCTAAATACATAGCGGTTATTTGTAAGGATTTGAAATCTCGTATTTTACTTTTGTTTTTGACATGCGGCTATAGCCTCCGCCCCTGTATGCCATTTTGAGAGTGAGTTCAGTACGGTGAGGGAGGAGCAGAGAGCAGAGCAGAGTGTTATTGTGCTTCAAATGGATTCGTACATTTGTAACTTTTTTTTTCTGTTCGTTGATTCGTAATTTTCCGTGTCTCTCACAATGGCGCTGCCTAACGTGTTTCGAATAGATTCGTACATTCGTAAAAAAAAAATTGGTTCGTTGATTCGTAATTTTCCGTGTCTCTCTGACAATGGCGCTGCCTAACGTGCTTCGAATGGATTCGTACTTTTCTAAATACATCGCGGTCATAGGCATGCGCAAGGGGTGTGCCAGGTGTGCCTGGGCACACCCTAATCCTGGGGTTGGCAACCTGTCAATGGTGGGCAGGTGACAGGTAAACCGCAATCAGAACCTGGACAGGAGAGGTTGCGCGGGTGGAATATAGTGATACCGATCTGTCTTTTCCTCCTGCAGCAGCTGAAAGTAGGCTTCTCCTCCTCTTCCTTTTGTCAACATTCAGCTGCCACAGGAGGAAAATATAGGGGATCAGTACTTATATATGCCAGCCCTCCTTTCCCTGTTCCTCTTCCTTCTGCTGCCTGGGTCCCCCATGTGTTCCCTTGCTCCCCCTTCCTCCCATTGTTTCAGGATGGAAGAGGCCGGTAAATATGTCAAGCGCATATGTGTTGGAGCTTTGGGGTGCACACCCTAATGCAATAGGCTGCGCACACCTATGATCGCGGTTATTTGTAACGATTCGAAATCTCGTATTTTACTTTCGTTTTTGACATGCGGCTATAGCCTCCGCCCCCTGTACACCATTTTGAGAGGGAGTTCAGCACGGTGAGGGAGGAGCAGAGAGCAGAGCAGAGTGTTATTGTGCTTCAAATGGATTCATACATTCGTAACTTTTTTTTCGGTTCGTTGATTCGTAATTTTCCGTGTCTCTCTCACAATGGCGCTGCCTAGCGCGCTTCGAATAGATTCGTACTTTTCTAAATACATTGCGGTTATTTGTAACGATTCGAAAAATCTCGTATTTTACTTTTGTTTTTGACCTGCGGCTATAGCCTCCGCCCCTGTACACCATTTCGAGAGGGAGTTCAGCACGGTGAGGGAGGAGCAGAGAGCAGAGCAGAGTGTTATTGTGCTTCAAATGGATTCATACATTCGTAACTTTTTTTTCGGTTCGTTGATTCGTAATTTTCCGTGTCTCTCTCACAATGGCGCTGCCTAACGTGCTTCGAATGGATTCGCACATTCGTAACTTTTTTTTGGTTCGTTGATTCGTAATTTTCCGTGTCTCTCTCACAATGGCGCTGCCTGACGTGCTTCGAATGGATTCGTACTTTCGTAACTTTTTTTTTTGGTTCGTTGATTTGTAATTTTAAAGTCTACTAGCTGTTGCATTAGGCCGCATTAAGGAATTATGCCGAAGGCATTCGGGCATTCGCTATTTGCGATATAATCTATTTAGGATTCGGTTTTATTCATAATTACTTTGTTTCGGAAATTCGAAAATGCTTCCGAACGTCCGAAAGTTGCTACGAAAGTTGTTACGAAACGAATTGCACAAGCCTACTGGGTGTAAGGTTTGGTGGATAGGGGCTTCAGGAATAAACAGACCTTGCATTTTTCACGTGAAGCCCCCTCTAAATCAATGGCTATTCAATCATCTCATATCACTTTCACTCCTGCACAGAGGCGGCTCTAGGCTTTGTGAGGCCTTAGGCAAAACTTAGACATGAGGCCCCACTCACGCCCATAATAGGAAAAATAATTCAAACAAGAAAAATGGCTGCAGAAAATGCACGGATCTAGCACACAGGTGATCAGCACCACTTCTAGGGCACCCTCCTCACCCATCAGACATATTCAGCCAACGCAAGATGGGGGGGAGAGCGGGGGAGGTGAAAAAGAGAGAGGGGTAATAGAGAGATCCGATGATGCCGACATTAGTATTGATCACAGGCAAATTAGGTGGCCGCTAGGCCCCTGTGAGTGCGAGGCCTTAGGCGACCGCCTAACTTGCCTAATTAGAGAGCCGCCCTGCTATATGGAAACATAGTTCTAACTATGTAATTCAATTTCCGTTCCGTTCCCCAGGTGGTACCCTTTGCCAAACATTTGTAAAAGTTCAATTTCTAAACATTATGCATGACGGTGACCTACTGACTTCCACTTATGTTTCTCTGCGCGGAACGTGACTGCGATTTCAGCATGAATAAAGTTTATCTTGAAACAAAAAAAAAAAAACATGCAGCTAATCTTGTCGAGAAAGATGTTTACAATGGCAACGCAGGTTTATTGATGGAAAGCTGCCAAGCCCGCTCTAATCACAGCAGTTAATGAGATAGCGGGGTCTATTAGCACCTGGTAGCCTCAGCAACCAACCGCCGCCCATCTCAAGGACAAATTGGGCGGCTGAATGCCGCCAGCTCGTTGTTTTTTTCAGGACGCACATGCACATTTATGACGAGCGTACGTGCCGAAGCTCTGCCGCTCCTAATAGACGAGGTACAATGAGATGTTTTGCCTGATTCACCATCCACGTGCCCTGCGGCAGTCTCAATAAACTGTTTGCAGACCCCCCCCTCCTCCTTTCCCGTAGGCTCGTTACTCGCAACGGGCTTGAAATATTTTCCATCGGTGGAAGTCGCGGGATTTACGGCTCCACAGCCAGGAGAACGACGCATAAAAGGAAAAAAAAAAAAAATGAACAGGGCCAATCTATACGTCGGAGAATTAGCCTGAATCCCTCCTGAGATAACAGGCTCCTAGACAGTTAAAGCGGTGGCGTGCCATTCGTTCCCCCCCCCCCGCCCCCAATACATCACGGAAAAAGCCCGGGCGTAGGTCGCGCCGCGTATTTGTTTCACTAACGCGTCTGCTGAGTTTTAATATTTAATGTAGCCTAATTAATCCCTTTCTAACCTCCAGCTTTTTTTTTTTTTCGAGCGACACCACCCAAAAAGGATAATTATAGAGGCCGCGCCGAGGGCAGGAAGGGGGCAATTGGTCTCGAAAAAAAAAAAAAAGAAGAAGAAGAAGCTAATACCGACTTAATCACAGAAGAACGAAGAGTGTAGGGCAGGAAGAAGGATTCATTTCAGCGTGCATGACCTTGGAAGAAGAGCTGCCGAACACATGGGAAAAGGCGGAGGATGGGCGGGAGGGGGGGTTGGGGGTAGGGGGTTGGTGGGATGGGGGGGCTTCGGGGGGGGAGGGGGTGAGGATAAAGCCATACAAGAAGACGGTGCTGGAGGGGGACGGGCAACACTGAAAAGGGGACAAGGGATGCGTGAGAAGCCTACAGCATTATTCATATGGAGGCCAATCAGGTGGAATAAGTATAGAGCAAAAACAAACAAAACAATATACAAAAAAAAAGAAACAATGTATCCAAAAAAAAAAAGGCAAAATTAGCAACGATGAAGCACAATGTGATTTTAAAACAATAGAGAAGAATGAATCATAATTTGTATTTATTTATTTTTTTTCGCGTAGGAGAATCAATTATGAGTTTTGTTTTATTCCCCCTTTTTTTTCTTTTTTTTTTTACAAGAGATGGCGCCACGTTTTTTGTTTTAGGTGTCAACGGTCCCCCATCGCAGTTTGTCTTCAGGTCACGAGCTTTTTACCAATTAGAGGATGAATTATCCCGAAAATTCCCCATTCCGTATCTGAAATTACAACAGCTGCCAAGCCGCACTCTGACTTCTTGGTATTTCATGTCTCAATGACACGCAATCTGCCCCCCCCCCCCATACAAACGAGTCATTACTGACTCAGCAAGAGTGACAACACCGGCAAAGCCGGCTGCTGGGCTCTGGACGGGAGGAGATAAGGAAATACAAATGCAAATAGCTTCTTTCTTTTTTTTTTTTTTCTGTAATTGATAACGACAATTTGGGACATGTATTTTGCAGAAAATAAAAATTCTCCTTTCATGTTATTTCTCCGCAAAATATATATATATATATATATATATATATATATATATATATATATATATATTTTTTATTTATTTTTTACAGTGACCCATTTATTATGTTAACCATTTATTACAGAATTATTTTATGTCTTTAATCTTTTTACTTAATTTGGCCCTTATTAATCTCAGTGACATTTAAGAATTTAAAATTAATATTGGTGCTGTGAAAAATATATATATATATATATGGAAATAGGAGTATTAATATAATGATGAGTTAAGGTGTCTGCATGACTGCACATTAAAAAATATATACATTATTTATTGCAAGAAATATTATATTTTTATTATTAATAATAATAATAATAATAATAATAATATCATCAACAACAAAAATTATAATAAAAAATAATAATTATTAATAAAAAAAAGAAAGGGTAACTCCACTTTTATTTATTTTTTACATATAGTTTTTTTATTTTTTTTTACATATAGTTCTTTTTTTTTTTTTTTACATATAGTTCTTTTTTTTTTTTTTACATATAGTTTTTTTAGTTTTTTTTTTTTTTTTTTACATACAGTTCTTTTTTTTTTTTTTTTTTTTAACATACAGTTCTTTTTTTTTTTTTTTTTACATATAGTTTTTTTTTTTTTTTTTTTTTTTTACATATGTGTAGCGGGGCTTTGAAATGTAGGGGGATGTTTGAGTGGTAGTTGTGCTCAAACACATTTTTAGCTGCAGGCGGGATACTGGCATGTAGTTCCCCCTGTGGCCTGTTGGTGGCGCTGCCATCGGAGGCCAGGGTTGAACCGCTGGTACAGTGCTGTGCCTTGGATGTCCCCTGTCGGCGGTGGTATGGTGGGCGTGTCGGCCCGCTGTGCATCCCGTGAGGGGATATAAAAGAGGCAGCCCCTGTCTGTCGGGGGTGAGTCCCCGGGGGGTCCGACCCCGGGAGCGCGTGATTCTGTTTGTGGCCACCCCAGGCACCTTTAGCTCTGGGGTGGGGTTCCTGGTTCGGTACACTGGCGGATCAGTCCCAGGCACCTTTAGCTCTGGGGTGGAGTTCCTGGTTCGGTACACTGGCGGATCAGTCCCAGGCACCTTTAGCTCTGGGGTGGGGTTCCTGGTTCGGTACACTGGCGGATCAGTCCCAGGCACCTTTAGCTCTGGGGTGGGGTTCCTGGTTCGGTACACTGGCGGATCAGTCCCAGGCACCTTTAGCTCTGGGGTGGGGTTCCTGGTTCGGTACACTGGCGGATCAGTCCCAGGCACCTTTAGCTCTGGGGTGGGGTTCCTGGTTCGGTACACTGGCGGATCAGTCCCAGGCACCTTTAGCTCTGGGGTGGGGTTCCTGGTTCGGTACACTGGCGGATCAGTCCCAGGCACCTTTAGCTCTGGGGTGGGGTTCCTGGTTCGGTACACTGGCGGATCAGTCCCAGGCACATTTAGCTCTGGGGTGGGGTTCCTGGTTCGGTACACTGGCGGATCAGTCCCAGGCACCTTTAGCTCTGGGGTGGGGTTCCTGGTTCGGTACACTGGCGGATCAGTCCCAGGCACCTTTAGCTCTGGGGTGGGGTTCCTGGTTCGGTACACTGGCGGATCAGTCCCAGGCACCTTTAGCTCTGGGGTGGGGTTCCTGGTTCGGTACACTGGCGGATCAGTCCCAGGCACCTTTAGCTCTGGGGTGGGGTTCCTGGTTCGGTACACTGGCGGATCAGTCCCAGGCACCTTTAGCTCTGGGGTGGGGTTCCTGGTTCGGTACACTGGCGGATCAGTCCCAGGCACCTTTAGCTCTGGGGTGGGGTTCCTGGTTCGGTACACTGGCGGATCAGTCCCAGGCACCTTTAGCTCTGGGGTGGGGTTCCTGGTTCGGTACACTGGCGGATCAGTCCCAGGCACCTTTAGCTCTGGGGTGGGGTTCCTGGTTCGGTACACTGGCGGATCAGTCCCAGGCACCTTTAGCTCTGGGGTGGGGTTCCTGGTTCGGTACACTGGCGGATCAGTCCCAGGCACCTTTAGCTCTGGGGTGGGGTTCCTGGTTCGGTACACTGGCGGATCAGTCCCAGGCACCTTTAGCTCTGGGGTGGGGTTCCTGGTTCGGTACACTGGCGGATCAGTCCCAGGCACCTTTAGCTCTGGGGTGGGGTTCCTGGTTCGGTACACTGGCGGATCAGTCCCAGGCACCTTTAGCTCTGGGGTGGGGTTCCTGGTTCGGTACACTGGCGGATCAGTCCCAGGCACCTTTAGCTCTGGGGTGGGGTTCCTGGTTCGGTACACTGGCGGATCAGTCCCAGGCACCTTTAGCTCTGGGGTGGGGTTCCTGGTTCGGTACACTGGCGGATCAGTCCCAGGCACCTTTAGCTCTGGGGTGGGGTTCCTGGTTCGGTACACTGGCGGATCAGTCCCAGGCACCTTTAGCTCTGGGGTGGGGTTCCTGGTTCGGTACACTGGCGGATCAGTCCCAGGCACCTTTAGCTCTGGGGTGGGGTTCCTGGTTCGGTACACTGGCGGATCAGTCCCAGGCACCTTTAGCTCTGGGGTGGGGTTCCTGGTTCGGTACACTGGCGGATCAGTCCCAGGCACCTTTAGCTCTGGGGTGGGGTTCCTGGTTCGGTACACTGGCGGATCAGTCCCAGGCACCTTTAGCTCTGGGGTGGGGTTCCTGGTTCGGTACACTGGCGGATCAGTCCCAGGCACCTTTGGCCCTGGGGCTGCAACTGGAGGCCTTGGGCTCAGCACAAGGGCGGATCCAGAGTCTTTTCTCGGGAGGGGCACTGCCAAAAAATATGTTTTTTTTGTGGGAAATTTATCGGGGAAATGGCTGGTGTCGGCGCTTCAATCATCCCGGCACCAAGGTTGTTATGGTGTCAGGATGATTGAAGCGCATTATTTCTATTATTACATTGTAATATAAAATTAAATAGTTCAATGCAGCATCAGTGGGAGCCCCGAGTGTGTCACTTGCCACCGTCGCCTGCAATTAGTGGGAGCCCTGAGCGTGTCACTTGCCACACGTTGTGGATTGTCACTTGCCACGTCACCTGCCACACCTTGTGGATTGTCACTTGCCACACCTTGCTGATTGTCACTTGCCTACCACCAGATGCAGATTGTCATTTGCAACGTCACTTGCCACACCTTGCGGATTGTCACTTGCCACGTCACCTGCCACACCTTGCTGATTGTCACTTGCCTGCCACCAGATGCAGATTGTCATTTGCCACGTCACCTGACACAATTTGTGGATTGTCACTTGCCACGTCGCCTGCCACACCTTGCGGATTGTCACTAACTTGCCTGCTAAGGTGTAGTTTTGGTTGTCTCTTGCTGTGTCCCAGACTCCCAGAGTCAGGCAGCAGAGAGATAATGTAATCTCTCTGCTGCCTGCACAGTGAGGGTGGAAGTCACTGCAGGAATGCAGGGCAGGCACGGGCGGTGAGAGATGATCTCATGTCTCTGCTCCCCCGCTCCCGGCTAGCTGATTGGCCAGCTGCCACACTGAGCCTACTCTCTCACTCTCACCTGCGCTGCCAACACACTGAGCAGCACGGTCTGCCCACGAACCGCACCGCCCGCCCAGAAGCCGTGGCGCAAGCGGAGCCGCCCGCTTTCTTACCCGTCTGTGGAGCCGCACGCTATTGCACCTGCCCGCAGAGCGGCCCGACGTGACTCACTGACGTCACTCGTTGCTAGACGCCAAGAGTGCAGGGAAGAGGCTCCACCCACCTCCTCCTCCGCTCCTGGTATGGTGTCAGTGCGCTGCGTAACTACATTAGATGAGTCTCTCTCTTGGCGCCGCTGATCGGCTGATGTGAGAAACTGAGAGAGAGACTCAGAGAGGCAGCGGCAGCCGCAGAACAAGTACTGTATATACTCGAGTATAAGCCGACCCGAATATTAGCCGAGGCACCTAATTTTACCCCCAAAAACTGGGAAAACGTATTGACTCGAGTATAAGCCTAGGGTGTCCATCTGCATGCCTCACTGTGCCTCACTTTGCCTCACTGTGCCCATGCCTCACTGTGCCCATGACTAGACTGATGTTTAACATGGAAGTCTATGGAAGGAGTTCCCGGGTTTGAAAAATCAGTGCTCCCCGGACGTAGGTTTCCCAGACACCAAACTTTGCACACTTGTAGAGGACACATGGGGCTACATGTGTGTCACGTTTGGGGTCCAGGGGACCTATGGCCAGCCGGTACCGCGTCCCCCAAATCTGGGAGATCAGGCGCAAAAAAAAAAAACAGAGCAAGCTGGGGGGGGGGGGCAATTGCCCTGTTGCCCCCCCCTGGATTCGCCCCTGGCTCAGCACCTTTGGCTGGGGCCCACAGAGGATCGAGGAATCCCAGGGTGCTGCCTTGCGAGGAGACCCGTATCTTAGATGAGGAGGCCGGGGGAGGACCGCTCCGTGGGACTGGTGAGGAACTCACAGTGAAGGAAGGGGGCCCGGTAACTCTCTGGAGGGATGTCATCTCCCTGAAAGAGGCTTAACATTGCAACCAAGTTCACCAGGTCTGTGGCAAAGACCGTGTGCAGGGCCGCTATCAGGGGGGTACAGGCAGTACACCCTTTTTTTTTTTTTTTTATTGATTTTTTTATTTAATTAATTTATTTATTTATTTTATTACATTTTTTTTTTTAGTTATTTTTTTATTTATTTTTTTTTTTTGTAAGGGACCCAGGGGTCCCCAGGAGCCCGGAGTTCCCCGAATGTCAACCCCCCCTTTTTTAAAAAAAAAATTATAATTATTTTTTTTATTAATTTTTTTATTTTTTATTTTTATTTATTTATTTATTTTATTATTTTTTTTTTCATTTTTATTTTTTTGTAAGGGGCCCAGAGGTCCCCAGAGGCCCGGAGGTTCCCAGGGCCCCATATGGAAACCTCCCTTTTTTTATTTTTATAAAAATTAAAAAAAAATGTATTATTTTTTTCTCTAATTTTTTTTTCTAAGGGGCCCAGAAGTTCCCAGGGCCCCGGATGGCCCCCCTTTTTTTGTAAGGGGCCCAGAGGTCCCCAGGGGGGCGGAATTCCCCAGGGCCCTGAATGTCAACCCCTCCCCCTTTTTTTATTTATTTTTTATAATTTTTTTTATAATTTTTTTATTTAATTTCTTTCTTTATTTATTTATTTTATTACATTTTTTTTTCATTTTTTTTTTTTGTAAGGGGCCCAGAGGTCCCCAGAGGCCCGGAGGTCCCCAGGGCCCCAGATGGAAACCTCCCTTTTTTTTAATAAAAATTACAATTTTTTTATTTTTTTTTCTAAGGGGCCCAGAAGTTCCCAGGGCCCCGGATGGCCCCCTTTTTTTGTAAGGGGCCCTGAGGTCCCCAGAGGGCCGGAATTCCACAGGGCCCCGAATGTCAACCCCTCCCCCTTTTTTTATTTATTTTTTATAATTTTTTTAATTTTTTTTTTTTTGTAAGGGGCCCAGAGGTCCCCAGAGGCCTGGAGGTCCCCAGGGCCCCAGATGGAAACCTCCCTTTTTTTCTTTTTTTTAATAAAAATTACTATTTTTTTTTCTAAGGGGCCCAGAAGTTCCCAGGGCCCCGGATGGCCCCCTTTTTTTGTAAGGGGCCCAGAGGTCCCCAGGGGGCCGGAATTCCCCAGGGCCCCGAATGTCAACCCCTCCCCTCTTTTTTTTTTATAATTTTTTTTTTATAATTTTTTTTATTTAATTTTTTTATTTATTTATTTATTTTATTACATTTTTTTATATATAATATTTTTTTTATTATTTGTAAGGGGCCCAGAGGTCCCCAGGGCCCCGGATGGCAACCCCCCTTTTTTTTTGTTTTTTTGTTCTTTTGCTTTTCCTGTGTTCGTCAGCACCCACACCCCCCTGCTTCTCAACTCGCAGCGGCAGCACCCCCCCCCCGGGTGGTTCTCCTCTGCTCCAGGGGGCCCATGCCTGAAGCTGTGTAAGGGGCCCCAAAATTCCTGATGGCGGCCCTGAGGGTAGGGGCACGTAGCACGGTGGGCCCATTTTTCTGCTAAGGAGCCAAAAGCAGGAAAGGGGGTTGTGCCGCTACATATAGTTCTTTTTTTTTTTTTACATATGGTTAAGAGGTGGAACTTCCAAAGTATATGTACTGTTGACTCTTGACTTTTTGACTTAATTCGAGGTTAGAACAGTTTCCTCTTCTTTTTTTTTTTTGGTTCATGAAGAAAAAAAAAATACATAGGGAGTTTTTTTTTTCTTCTCTACCAGGCTGAAGTAAATATAGGGTCACATGCATGGAAATTTTCCATGATGACAAGCTTTACGCAAACATTCAAATATTCCCATATTTGAAGGACCAGTAATGAGTGTAGCTGAGGATCTAAAAATGATCTTCTGTATTCAGGAGAGGAACCAACAGGAATTTTGGGGCCCCTTACACAGCTTCAGGCATGGGCCCCCTGGAGCAGAGGAGAACCGCTTACAAAAAAAAAAAAAATTATAAAAAAAATAGTAATTTTTATTTAAAAAAAAGGGAGGTTTCCATCCGGGGCCCTGGGGACCTCCGGGCCTCTGGGGACCTCTGGGCCCCTTACAAAAAAAAAAAAAAAATGAAAACAAATTAATAAAATAAAGAAATTAATTAATTAATTAATTAAATAAAAAAAATTCATAAAAAAAAATTCATAAAAAAAAATAAAAAAAAGGGGGGTTGACATTCGGGGCCCTGGGGACCTCTGGGCCCCTTACAAAAAAAAGGGGAGGGCCATTCGGGCCCCTGGGGACCTCCGGGCCCCTTACAGGTGTACTGCCTGTACCCCCCTGATGGCGGCCCTGGGAACAAAGTATTGTGTGCATGACTCCAGTGCTTTAAATTTTTGTTTTAAACTGAGAAGGGAGGCAGATTCTAAAGACACGCACTCAAAAACAACTGGAAGTGCCTACAAACCCCAGAAGAAGAAAGCGGGCGCCGGGCACCAGCCCAGTGCGTTATCTTGAGACCATTTTATTGTATATGAAAATAAAATCCAATCTACTCTCAAAGGTGAAGAAATCTAAAGCCTCGTACACACGACCGGTTTTCTCGGCAAGAAACGACAAGAAAACTGCTGGGAGATCTTTCTTGCCGAGAAAACCGGTCGTGTGTATGTTTTCTCGTCTGGAAAACTGCCGGGAATCTCGACGAGAAAAATAGAGAACCTGCTCTCTATTTTCTCGTCAGGATTCTCGTTTTTCTCGTCGGGATTCTCGTCGGCCTGTTTCCCGACGAGAAAGTCGTGTGTATGCTTTTCCGAGTCTTAAAAACCCGCACATGCTCAGAATCAAGTGATGAGACGGGAACGCTCCTTCTGGTAAAACTAGCGTTCGTAATGGAGATAGAACATTCGTCACGCTAAAACGAACTGAAAGCACGAAGACTGAAAAGCGCGAATCGTCTCTCACCAAACTTTTACTAACACGCAGTAACACGAGATCAGCAAAAGCAGCCCAAGGGGTGGCGCCATTGGAATGGAACTTCCCCTTTATACTGCCGCCGTACGTGTTGTACGTCACCGCGCTTTCCAATGACGAGATTTGGAATTGACAGTGTGTATGCAAGGAAAGCTTGACAAGAATCTCGTCGAGAAAACAGACGTTTTTTTTTACGACGGGATTCTCGGCCGTGTGTATGAGACTTAAGTATAAAGTCTACCCAGTCCTAAAGCTGGAACACTGCCCATCCACATGGGTGTAGATTACGTATTTCAAGGGCAATGCCCTCTTCATCAGACTAGTTTGTGTCAAGGATTTCCCCTATCTGAAGTGGGCAGCAAGGCCGATTTGGTGCTGGGTTCCTCATGGTCAGTTTCTTACTGGGTCTGGTGAACCGAAGAAGAGACCATCATTGCATATTCAGGGACTTGAGATTCTTACCCACCTGTAGTGCTGACTGGTGGTTTTTGGGCCTAACACCCCCCCTTTTTTTTATTTAATACTCTAGTCCTAGGTGACACAGAACTGTATAGACCAAAACCAAAAATGTCAAATCATCTTCTGTGATAGACCATATGTGGTTTGACATTTTTGGTTTTGGTCTATAAAGCTTATAAAGACCAGTGGCGGCTGGTGCTCAGATTTTTTTTTTGGGGGGGGCGCAAACAAACTGAGAAAAAAAAACCCATCAATTGCCACCACTGTGCCCATTAAATGCAGCCACTGTGCCCATCAAACATCCATGTCCTCAGAGCAGCCACTGTGCCCATCAAACGCCAAAAGTTTGCCCCCTCAAATGCAACCAGTTTCCCCCTAAACTCAACCAGTTTCCCCCCAAATGCAACCGGTTTCCCCCCAAATGCAGCCAGTTTGTTCCCAAATGCAGCCAGTTTCCCCCCAAATGCAGCCAGTTTCCCCCCAAATGCAGCCAGTTTGTTCCCAAATGCAGCCAGTTTGTTCCCAAATACAGCCAGTTTGTTCCCAAATGCAGCCAGTTTGTTCCCAAATGCAGCCAGTTTGTTCCCAAATACAGCCAGTTTGTTCCCAAATGCAGCCAGTTTGTTCCCAAATGCAGCCAGTTTCCCCCCAAATGCAGCCAGTTTCCCCCCAAATGCAGCCAGTTTGTTCCCAAATGCAGCCAGTTTCCCCCAAATGCAGCCAGTTTGTTCCCAAATACAGCCAGTTTGTCTCCAAATACAGCCAGTTTCCCCCCAAATGCAGCCAGTTTGTTCCCAAATACAGCCAGTTTGTCTCCAAATACAGCCAGTTTCCCCCCAAATACAGCCAGTTTCCCCCCAAATGCAGCCAGTTTCCCCCCAAATGCAGCCAGTTTGTTCCTAAATACAGCCAGTTTGTTCCCAAATACAGCCAGTTTCCCCCCAAATACAGCCAGTTTCCCCCCAAATACAGCCAGTTTCCCCCCAAATGCAGCCAGTTTGTTCCCAAATACAGCCAGTTTCCCCCAAAATAGAGCCAGTTCCCCCCCAAATACAGTCAGTTTCCCCCCAGATGCAGCCAGTTTCCCCCCAAATGCAGCCAGTTTCCCCCCCAAATGCAGCCAGTTTGTCTCCAAATACAGCCAGTTTCCCCCCAAATGCAGCCAGTTTCCCCCCAAATGCCGCCAGTTTGTCCCCAAATGCCGCCAGTTTGTCCCCAAATGCCGCCAGTTTGTCCCAAATTCCGCCAGTTTGTCCCCAAATACAGCCAGTTTCCCCCCAAATGCCGCCAGTTTGTCCCAAATGCCGCCGCCAGTTTCTCCCCAAATACAGCCAGTTTGTCCCCAGCCCGGCACTTACCTTCCTCGGGTCAGCGCCGTCCTCTCCACGCTCCCTCAATGTCTTCTCCCGCCCTCTATGTCACTTCAGCCAATCAGGTTACCGGTAACCAGACCCGGTGAACCTGATTGGCTGAGACGCGTGTCAGTGTTAACCAAGGAACGCACACCATGTGCGTCCCCTGGTTAACTATTCGGAAGCCGATTAGAGCCCACAGGCTGTAATCGGGAAGCCTATCAGAGCCGCTGGCTCTGATAGGCACTTCCAAAAACCAACCAGCCGCTCTTATTCAGATGGCCAATGCATGAACCTATGTATTGTTGACGTGAGTGACAGGCGCAGGAGAGAGAGGGGGGCGGCGCTCCTGCGCCCACTATGGAGGCACTGCCACTGATAAAGACACTCTATATCAAGGCAGACTTGGCCACCAGCCCAACATATCTTATTAGGTACTTACCTGGGGGACATGTAGGCAGATGCAGTCTTCTTTCTCAACTGCCAGTTCTGCTCAAGTGCAGCAGCATTGTAGAGGGAGAGAAGGTCAAGAGGAACATGGTTCCCCTTTGGTTTCATGGGTCACTGGGGCAACTATCCGATTGGATTCCGGCAGCCCATTTGACTCTGGCAGCCATCTTGGGTCAGGCAGAGTCTATTTAAGACCCTGGCTCCAGGGCTTGGCGTGCATTTCACGTGTGGACAGTGTAATGACAGTAATTAGCGGCAGGGAGAGGTTCCAGACAAGTAGGGATAGAGCAGGGACACGCTATCCTTCCTGGAAGCCTCACCATTCGTGGTCAGACTGGTCAAGCTGCATTCTTCCCCTCGAGACAGACGCTGTCAGTGCACCCAAGGCCAACTGTTATACTTGTTTCCTTGCAACATACTGTGAGTGCGCCTAGTTGGGTTGTCTTCCCACCAGGTAGTTCTGCTTAATTGAACTGTGACTTCAATACAGTTCTGTTACTGCAACTGGACTCTGAGTGTTTACTGCCAATGCACCACGTTGCACCTCCACATAGACAAATGCCCCCTGCCCCTGCCCAGTACTCTCCGGTTCTCTTTAGAGAGGAAGACTGGACACTCATAGAGGTGAAAACGTGCTGCAGAGAGAGATAGTGTACCTAAAATTTTACCAAAATTTGGGAGATTTTGTTGAAATGTATCTATTAAGGATAAATGTAGTGGAGGGGAAAGTGCAATAGTAAACTGTGCTCAAAAAAGGCAACAGAGGGCAAAGGACTGGTCACCAGTATTGCTTGTGGTCTCCTTGTTCCTGCCCCCCCCCCATTACTGACTAAGTTACCATATATTGTTCTGCACTGTGTATGGAGGCCACCATCTTGGTAGAGACATGGCTTTGCTTCCTCAAGCCTCCAGCAAGGGGAACAGTGAGCAGCACAATAATGAAATCACTAAATCTCACTCACTGATCTTTTCCCCAATACCATGCCGTGTTCTGCATTGGGTAGAGACGGCCATCTTGGTAGGGGCAGGGCCTTGCTTCTTTGTGTCAGAGCCTCCAGCAAGGAGAACAGTGATCAGAATAGTTGTGACACCCCCACATCTCACTCGCTTATCTTTTCCCCATTGTTCTGCGTTGTGTGGAGGCAGCCATCTTTGTAGGGCATGTATTTGCTTCCTCGTGTCAGAGTCTCCAGTAAGGAGAGCGGTCATCAGAACAGTAGTGACATCCCCAAATCCCACTTACCGATCTTTTCCCCATTGTTCTGCATTGTGTATGGAGTCTCCAGCAAGGAGAACAGTGAGCAGCACAGTAGTAAAATCACCAAATCTCACTCCAAATCTTTCAAGACTAGAAGTCAGAGACAGCAGTGCCTTAAGTCTCACACTGAAGATACACAACTATGGGGCTGTAAACTCAGGAGAGCTTAGGCACACTCATATACCAGGAAGTGCACTTCTATTTTTCAGGAGAATTCTAGTCAAAGAGTACCTTTAGCATCTGAGATTTCCCCCCAGCAGGGAGCATTGACTGCAGCAGACTGGATGAAAGGGTACCAATCTTGCAGATTTGGGAGCTGGTAGTCGCCCTATTAAAAAAAGGTTTTAGAGAGCATTGATTGGCAGGATTACCACATTGTCTTGATTAATAATTTTTATTGACTCTCAGGAAGTAACAGAACATAGTGTACATTAGCGATTCTCAACTAGGGTTTCCCCAAAGGATGAAAGGGGTTGCTTGAGCTGTGGTTGATTGACCTCCCATCTGTTGGTGCTTGAATAGTTCCGGGCAGGGCCGCCATCAGGAATTTTGGGGCCCCATTACACAGCCCCCTGGAGCAGAGAACCGGGGGGGGGGGGTTCTGCCGCTGCAAAATTGAGAAGCGGGGGGGGGTGCCACGAATTAAGACCGCAAAATATTGAGGTCGGGGGGGTTGCCATCTGGGCCCTTGGGGACCTCCGGGCCCCTTGCAAAAAATTAAAAATACAAAATAAATAAAAAAAGAATTAAAAGAAATAAAATACATTTTTTTTTTAATAAAAAAAGGGGGCTTGCCATTCGGGGCCCCTTACAAAAAAAAAGTTAAAAAAAAGGGGGGGTTGCCACCCGGGCCCCTGGGGACCCCTGGTCCCCTTACAGGTGTACTGCCTGTACCCCCCTGATGGCGGCCCTGGTTCCGGGTCTAACGCTATTTGCCAGCACCAAAACATCAATGCTCTTTTTAGCTGTATGGAACATGACATTTTGACCACCACTAGCATTTTCCCAATGGCTGCCAACGTAAGTGGCATTGTTTCCACTGACCCCCCATATTTAGAAGTGGTTTCCTGAGACCTGAAAACTATTTGAAGGATTCTTCTTGGGTAAAAAGGTTGAGAAATACTGGTGTACATGGTAAACTTTATCGTAATCTTAATGTTAAATGTACAAAATGTAAGCAAAGATATGTGGTGGAAAAGTTTTATCCAAATAACAAGAGGCATATGATAGTATGCACTAGCCAACCATTCTGGCTTTATTACCAAACGTAAGAGCATTTTGTTTCAGAAGAGGGTGCCCAATAAGGTTGCACATGGAAGAGGTAAGAAGTAGAAACAAACAGAATAGAAAGGTGGAGGAGAGGTAGAAGAAGGGGGAGAGGGGGCTGGGAAAAGGGAAGTAGCCTGGAGGAGTGGGGAGTAGGAGGAGAGTCAGTCGGGGAGTTCTGAGTGGGGAGTGGGGAAGAGTCAGTCGGGGAGTTCCGGGGGTTATTCGCCCAAGAATGTCATGACGTAGACCATCACAGGTCCAGTAGACTGCAGTCAACATTTCTCGGTACGAATACCAAAATCAAAGGATCCCAAACTCGTAATTTGGAGTCCTGCCATTAACTTTTCATTAATCATGGTCCAGTAAACTCGGGATTTAACCTCCGATATGGGGATGTATTGTGACAAGCAGGCCTTTGCTATAACTTGTTTTGCGGCTCTGAGGACATGGATGTAGCACCCTTCTAGATAGATGCTAGGTTAAGTTCACAATTATTTGCAGGTGTTGGAAGAGGTATACAGAGTAGTCTGCACCTCAACCCTCAGAGGCTTGCACAGCCTGGTAATCCGTAGAGAAGGTAAAGTCGGTTCAATAGAACCATCAGTTTCGGCATTGTTCCTCTCTATTGTTCGCAGAAGCAAGTAGCTCTTCCATCCGTTGGATTTCATTAATCTTAGCAAACCATAAACCCAACGTTGGAGGCGAGGTTTGCTTCCAACGCAATGGAAAGCATGATTTAGCTGCATTAAGTAAATGGATAAGAAGTGAACGGTTGTATTTCTTAAAGGACATCAGGGCCAAATGCAGGAAAAAAAGCCACGGGCTCATTTGGCATCTTGGTATCCATTAACCTGAAGATAAACTTATTTGGTTCAGTGGCTTCAAGCGTGTGTGGCGGCAACCAGGTGAGGAGTACAAAGACAAGTGTGTCTTGCCTACAGTCAAGCATGGTGGTGGGAGTGTCATGGTCTGGGGCTGCATGAGTGCTGCCGGCACTGGGGAGCTACAGATCATTGAGGGAACCATGAATGCCGACATGTACTGTGACATACTGAAGCAGAGCATGATCCCCTCCCTTCGAAGACTGGGCCACAGGGTAGTATTCCAACATGATAACAACCCCAAACACACTGTCATGATCACTTAGTGCTCCTGTTCCTCATTCCAGCACCCAGGTGTTGGCTGTTGCTTTTCCTCCCTGTCTGTGTTCACCTGTTGACTGATTGATCTGGTCAGTCACCTGATATACAGTAAGCAAACTGAACACTCTATCCCTCGCTTGTGATAGAGACAGAGACCTGCATTGTTCTGATCAAGCCTTCCGTTTGCCTGCACTACTTTGCTGTTAGATTTCCCTGTGTATGACCCGGATCAGATATCGGACCACCTAAGAATTCCACCTGCCTTATTACCTGGACAGTCTTAGAACCACGCTATCTGATATACTGCAAGTAATCTGTTGTTTGCTCTGTTCGCGTCTGCCTGGGTGTACTGACCAGACACTATAGCATTGTGTTTAAAGAGGAGGTCCACCCGAAAAAAAAAATTTAACCACTTCCCGCCCGGTCAATAGACAATTGACGTCCGGGAAGTGGTTTCGTTATCCTGACTGGGTGTCATATGACGTCCTGCAGGATGACAGCCGCCCCGCGCCTGGCAGGGGCACGCATCGCGGCGATCAGTGGAGCGGTGTGTCAGTCTGACACACCGCAACACAGATCTCAGTAAAGAGCCTCCGGCGATGACCACCAGGATGCCGCCCAGGACCACCAGGGAAGCGGGCAACTGTGGATGGCCAGGTACATCCCCCATGGCCATCCACATGTTTTAAAAAATGCATGTTTTAAAAAATGCCCCACAAATGGGCACTGACTGGCACCATAATAGCATAAAAAAGTGATGCCCAGCAATATCACCACCAGTAATAACCAGTGCCACTCATCAGTGTCCCTCAATGCCACCCATCAGTGCCCATCTGTGCCCATCAGTGCCCACCTATCAGTGACCATCAGTGCCCATCTGTGCCACCTATCAGTGCCACCCATATTTACCCATCAGTGCCACCCATAAGTACCCATCAGTGCCGCCTATGAGTGCCCATCAGTGCCGCCTATGAGTGCCAATCAGTGCCGCCTATGAATGCCCATCAGTGCCACATACCAGTGCCATCTATCAGTGCCCATCAGTGCCGCCTATCAGTTCCCATCATCAGTGCTTATCAGTGCCACCTCATCAGTGCCACCTCATTGGTGCCACCTCATCGGTGCCCATCGGTGCCATCTTATCAGTGCCCGTCAGTGCAGCCATATCAGTGCCCGTCATTGAAGAAGAAAACTTATTTATTTACAAAAAATTTTTTTACAGAAACAAATAAAAACATAGTTTTTTTAAAATTTTCTGTCTTTTTTTATTCGTTGCGCAAAAAATAAAAATCGCAGAGGTGATCATATACCACCAAAAGAAAGCTCTATTTGTGGAAACAAAATTATAAAAAATTTGTTTGGGTACAGTATTGCATGACCGCGCAATTGTCATTCAAATTGCGACAGTGCTGAAAGCTGAAAATTGGCTTGGGCAGGAAGGTGCGTAAGTGCCTGGTACTGAAGTGGTTAAAAGCCAGCAGCTACAAATACTGCAGCTGCTGACTTTTAAAAAATGGACACTCACCTGTCCAGCGTGCCCGCTATGTCGGCAGACGAGGCTGAGCAATCGCTCGGTCCTCGGATGCTGCTGCCGCCATGCTCGGTGAGGGAATCAGGAAGTGAAGCCTTTGCGGCTTCACTGGCCCGGTACACTACTGCGCTTGCGCGAGTAGCGCTGCGCGCCGTCACTGGTCCCCGCTCTCTCCTGGGAACAGTGTGTTTCCCAGGAGACAGCGGGGGGGGGGGGGGAGTGGCGTAGACTCCCATGGGAGTCTATGCCCAGAAGTGGGTGCAAATACCTGTCTTAGACAGGTATCTGCACCCCCTTCCCCCTGAAAGGTGCCAAATGTGTCACTGGAGGGGGGAGGGTTCTGAAAAGTGGAAATTCCATTTTTGGGTGGAACTCCGCTTTAAGTCCTGGGGGAAACCAAGTACCGGTAGGCCTGCTTGTCTTAAGGGAATGGGGGCTGCTATAGGTGAAGCACACAGTAGCCAGCTATAGTGTCTGACTACCTGCCTTTAGGTAGACATGACATTCGTGACACGCACCTCCAAGACAACCACTGCCATGCTGAGGGTAAAAGTGATGGAATGGCCAAGCATGTCTCCAGACCTAAACCCTACTGATCATCTGCGGGGCATCCTCAAATGGAAGATGGAGGAGCGCAAGGTCTCTAACATCCACCAGCTCTGTGATGTCGTCATGGAGGAGGGGAAGAGGACTCCAGTGGCAACCTGTGAAGCTCTGGTGACCTCCATGCCCAAGAGGGTTAAGGCAGTGCTGGAAAATAATGGTGGCCACACAAAATATTGACACTTTGGCCCCAATTTGCACATTTTTACTTAGGGGTGTACTCACTTTTGTTGCCAGCGGTTTAGACAATAATGGCTGTGTGTTGAGTTATTTTGAGGGGGCAGCAAATTTACACTGTTATACAAGCTGTACACTCACTACTTTACATTGTAGCAAAGTGTCATTTCTTCAGTGTTGTCACATGAAAAGATAGAAGAAAAGATTTACAAAAATGTGAGGGGTGTACTTACTTTTGTGAGATACTGTGTATATTGCCTTGAGCAAGGCCAAAAAACACGTTTTATAAAACAGTTACTCACGCCAATAAAAAAAATCTTCCACAGCTAAATTTACAAGACAAAAATGACAACGCGTTTAGGTGAACTTGCACTTGGAACGGGTTGTTGAACTCGTTCTTTCACTAATGCTGACGTCATCGTCACTTCTGTTTTTGTACTTCCATATACTCAGCCCCCTGCACACATCTGCTAATACTTCCTCCTTTGTGGTTTCACATTGTAGCACATTTATTGCAATGGGCTTGGATAAATAGAAATGTCAAGGAAAGTGTGGTAAAGATGAATATTTTATTGCTTGATGGGATTGAGTTACCTTCATGATTTTTTGAAAAGTGAGACAGTAAAGGGTCAAACACAGTTTAGCCCGGGAAGGGCATGCACACAAAGGTGTGGGGACACATGCGAAAGTGCGAAGAGGTATCTAGGAGTACCAAGCGGTTTGGTGTGGTGTGATGTTAAAAATCTTGTCTGCGCTAATTTTGCGCATTTCCCATGCATAGGTCAACCATTCATTTCAACATGATGCGAAGTAACGCACAAAAAGCTTGCATGCACCTTATGGTTGGTGTGAGTGAGTCTGTTAGGGAGCTGTAGAGGGAGCACACATATCAAAACATTAATTTTAAAGGAGAAAGTTTTTGTAGTCCAATGTGACATGTCTCCAGTCACCTGAAGCATATCTGATATGATTCTGAATGGGTGGGTCTGGTTCACTATAATCACCTCTCAGTGTTCTGATGAGGAAAGCTGTAGGATCTGCATCCCTTTAGAAGCATTTAACCCCTAGGGGAGTATCTCATTAAAATTGAAATTCCTATTGCAGGGGATGCCTAAAATCTGATCTTAAGGCAGACTGATTCCGAATGAGAGGGTCTGGTTTACTATAATCACCTGGTGCACTCTTAGTGTTCTGATGAGGAAAGCTGAAGGGTCTGCATTCCTTTAGAAACATTTAACCGTTGGGGAGTATCTCACAAAACTGAAATTCCTATTGCAGGGGATGCCTAAAATCTGACTTGTAGCTTAAAGCAGAATGATTCTGAATGAGAGGGTCTGGTTTACTATAATCACCTGGTGCACTCACAGTGTTCTAATGAGGAAAGCTGAAGGGTCTGCACTCCTTTAGAAACATTTAACCCTTGTGGAGTATCTCACTAAAACTGAAATTCCTATTGCAGGGGATGCCTACAATCTGACTTGTATCTTAACGCAGACTGATCCAGAATGAGAGGGCCTGGTTTACTATAATCACCTGCTGCACTCTCAGTGTTCTGATGAGGAAAGCTGAAGGGTCTGCATCCCTTTAGAAGCATTTAACCCTTGGGGAGTATCTCACTAAAACTGAAATTCCTATTGCAGGGGATGCCTAAAATCTGACTTGTACCTTAAAGCTGAGTTTTTAGGTAATCTGTTCTGCTGCACTTGGTTAAATACTTTAATGCGTATGATTTATAAGTCCTCCGCTCAATTCCCGTATTTTTCAATTACTCACGTTTGTTTTCAGCTCTGCAGAGCGCTTCCATCTTCACTGTGGGCATGGGAAGCCCCCTAGGAATCTCTTCCGGGATATGGGTCTGCTGGCTACCCAGCATGCACCTCCCGATCTCGCGCATGCGCAGTATACACACTGCGAAGCGCAGTATACACACTGCGAAGCGCAGGATGCGATGCCTGTTATCTCCTGGGATTGATGACGCGCATCTCCCAGAAGACATTGCAAAGCCGGAAATGATGCAGCCGTGAAGGAGGAAGTGGGAAGAGAATAAATAATTACTAAAATAAGTGCTCCATAAAAAAAAATGATATGCTAATTCGTTCATAGTGCCCACATTCCTTCTGGATTATGAGGAGTTCAAAATGTGCATGCAAACTGGTTTACTATAATCACCTGGTGCACTCTCAGTGTTTCGATGTTGCAGGTTCTGCATCCCTTTAGAAGTATTTAACTCTTGGGGAGTATCTCACTAAAACTGAAATTCCTGTTGCAGAGGATGCCTAAAATCTGACTTGTATCTTAGTGCCGGTTGATTCTAAACGGGAGGGTCTGGTTCACAATAAATACCTGGTGCACTCTCAGTGTTCTAATGAGGAAAGCTGCAGGGTCGGCATACCTTTAGAAGTATTTAACCCTTGGGGGGGTATCTCACCAAAACTGAAACTCATATTGCAGAAGATGCCTAAAATCTGACTTGTATCTTAGTGTCGGTTGATTCTGAATGGGAGGGTCTGGTTCACAAGAATCGCCTGGTGCACTCTCAGTGTTCTGATGAGAAAAGCTGCAGGGTCTGCATCCCTTTAGAGACTTTTAACCCTTGGGGGACTATCTCACCAAAAACAAAATTCCTCTGGCAGGGGGTGCCTAGAATCTGACTTGCATCTTAGTGCAGACTGATGCCCAACCTAATCCTGCTTTAAACTTCTCCACAACTTTATCCCTGACCTGTCTGGTGTGTTCCTTGGCCTTCCATCTTGCCTTTTGTGGCAAAGGTGATGGAGCGCCTGGTGGTTATCCAGCTACAGGCTTACCTTGAGTCTTTCCATCTCTTGGATGAATTCCAGTCCGGATTTCGACCTGGACATGGAACAGAGACGAGCCTCATCTGTGTCTATGATGATGTCCTTCACAGCTTGGACAGGGGTGACTCAGTAGCTTTGGTTCTTTTGGATCTGTCGGCCGCATTTGATACCATTAATCATGGAATCTTACTGGAGCGGATGAAATCAGTTTTTGGTATGAGCGGGTCGGCTTTGGCATGGGTGGCCTCTTTCTTAGAGGGCAGAGTTCAGGGAGTCAAGACTGGCTTCTTTTACTCTAAGTCCACTGCCCTGGATTTCGGAGTGCCACAGGGCTCTGCCTTGTCTCCCCTGCTGTTTAATATCTATATGAGGCCCCTTGCCGACCCACTAAAGTCCCACGCCGCCCATTACCATGTTTTTGCGGATGACACCCAGGTTTACCTAAAGATTCCTAGGAACCAGACGGCTGATGCCACCCTTGCCAGCTGTTTGGAGGCCATCAACACATGGATGTCTGCCAACTTCCTGGAACTTAATGGGGGAAAAACTGAGGTGATCATCTTCAGCGATCTGACCGCCCCTCCAGATATCCCACCTTGGCCTCCCTCATTTGGTCCTGCTCCGGAGGTGGCCCCCCAGGTCCGTGATCTGGGATTTGTCCTAGATTCAGGTTTAACTTTGGCTCCTCAGGTAAAGAGGGTCATCAGTGCATGTCACTGGCAGCTAAAACTCCTGAGGGGGCTGTTTAAATATTTGGATATCTCAGACAGAAAAACTGTCATCTGCGCCACGATAAGTAGCTGCCTAGACTACTGCAACTCTCTTTATCTGGGATTGCCAAAGATGTTAGTGCAGAAGCTTCAACTTATTCAAAATGCTGCGGCTAGGTTACTCATGGATGTCCCGCTGAGGGATCATATCACCCCTGTCCTCTGCTCCTTGCACTGGCTGCCGGTCCACTATGGCACCTTATTTAAGGCCGGATGTATTATGTTTAAGATAATGAGAGGCCTGGCCCCAAGCTATCTCTGCTCTCGTTTTCATAAACAAGCTTTTGTTAGATCACTCAGATCTACCGGCAGAGATCTCCTCCACATCTCGGTGCCCAAGAAGATCCGGCGTGGTGGTCGGGCCTTCTCCCACCAGGGTGCCGTTTTGTGGAATAGCCTCCCTGTCGAGCTCCAGGAGGCCTCTACTATTTCGGTCTTCCACGGGTTAATGAAGACTTGGCTTTTCACGCAAGCCTTCCCAGCGTAGCCTCTCTCTTCCACCCTTTCTGCCGCTCTGTGCTGCTTCTGGTTCCTGGGTCCTCTTTTCCCAGAAACTCTGCTATGCGCGTCGGGACCCTTCGGGGTAAGACCGGGCTATATTAAGATACCCCTCAACTCAACTCAACTCAACTCATTCATGTCTCTGTTTGTTCACTAAGGCTCTCTAACAAACCTCTGAGGGCTTCACAGAACAGCTGCATTTATACTGAGATTAAATTACACACAGGTGGACTCTATTTACTAATTAGGTGACTTCTGAAGGCAACCGGTTCCCCTAGATTTTAGTTAGGGGTATCAGAGTAAAGGGGGTTGAATACAAATGCCCCCCCCCCCACACACACTTTTCACATATTTATTTGTATCATTTCCCTTCCACTTTTTATGTGCCACTTTGTGTTGGTCTATCACATAAAATCCCATTAAAATACATTTACGTTTTTGGTTGTAACATGACAAAATGTGGAAAACGTTGAGGGATATAAATACTTTTTCAAGAAACTCTTCATTTGGGGGTCTATTCAATTTAGTAATGAGTTGTAGCATGCAAAGAAAAAAATGCTCATCAATTCATACTACTGTCAACCAACGTTTGCCCAAAATTCATGTGCAACTTTTAAAAGGGTCTATTTATTGAAAAAAAAAGTTTGCCGTGCAAATGTCTCAAGCATTCACATTATCTCCATAATGTGTCTAATATGTTAATTTCCTATGATCGTCAGCTCCATCTAGTGACTATAATGTGGTCTTTTCCTGATTGAGGTATTTCAGGGAAATACTGCCGTATGGCCATTAGATGGAACTGATGATCATAGGATAAACATTAGAGATGTGCACAACGGAAACATTGAGGCAGACAAAGATAATAAAAAAATACAAAGTTTATTATATCCATTAAAATAGAACAATGGCGCTTAACCCCCCCCCCCCCATAAAGGGGGAAACATACAAATACCCTCCCTAAGGACTAGACATCTGCCCACTATTGTGATCATACAGTCTCAATACACAATAACATCTGATGAGGTGTCTTTTCTGGATCCAACATTAACGTGTTTCGTGGCGGAGGCGGCTTCTTCTTTTGGTGGAGAATGCGGGCACCGACGGAGCTGTTATTTTTTTTTGGTGGAGAATGCGGGCACCGACGGAGCTGTTATTATTTTTTTGGGTGGAGAATGCGGGCACCGACGGAGCTGTTATTATTTTTTTGGGTGGAGAATGCGGGCACCGACGAAGCTGTTATTTTTTTTTTGGGTGGAGAATGCGGGCACCGACGAAGCTGTTATTTTTTTTTTGGGTGGAGAATGCGGGCACCGACGAAGCTGTTATTTTTTTTGGTGGAGAATGCGGGCATCGACGGAGCTGCTATTTTTTTTTTGGTGGAGAATGCGGGCACCGACGGAGCTGTTATTTTTTTTTTGGTGGAGAATGCGGGCACCGACGGAGCTGTTATTATTTTTTTTTGGTGGAGAATGCGGGCACCGACGGAGCTGTTATTATTTTTTTGGGTGGAGAATGCGGGCACCGACGAAGCTGTTATTTTTTTTTTGGGTGGAGAATGCGGGCACCGACGAAGCTGTTATTTTTTTTTTGGGTGGAGAATGCGGGCACCGACGAAGCTGTTATTTTTTTTGGTGGAGAATGCGGGCATCGACGGAGCTGCTATTTTTTTTTTGGTGGAGAATGCGGGCACCGACGGAGCTGTTATTTTTTTTTTGGTGGAGAATGCGGGCACCGACGGAGCTGTTATTTTTTTTTTGGTGGAGAATGCGGGCACCGACAGAGCTGTTATTTATTTTTTTGGTGGCGAATGCGGGCACAGACGGAGCTGTTATTTAACTACAACACTTTATCATAAAAAAATACGAGATATTATTACACAATGAATATCAACATCTACTGATTATATACCATGCATTAGAGAGTTTTTTTTGCCGCCTGGATAATGTAAAGCATATTTAGCACTCTCTATTGTATGGCAAAGTTTTTAAAGCAGAACTAAATTCTCTCAATCAACATGAACTATTGGTAATCCTTATGCTGCTAGCATTAACCGCTTGCCGGCCGTATACTGTGTGTATATATATATATATACACATACACACGACGGCAAGGGGGCTCTGCTGTGCAGGATCACGTACCTAGTATGTGATCCTGTACTTCCAAGTCTGGGGTGCACGTTCACGCGCGCTGCCCGCGGCCCGCTCCGGCAGTGAGTGGACACATAGATAGATAGATATATATCTATCTATCTATCTATCTATCTATCTATCTATCTCACAAAAGTAAGTACACCCCTCACATTTTTGTAAATATTTTCTTCTATCTTTTCATGTGACAACACTGAAGAAATGACACTTTGCTACAATGTAAAGTAGTGAGTGTACAGCTTGTATAACAGTGTAAATTTGCTGTCCCCTCAAAATAACTCAACACACAGCCATTAATGTCTAAACCCGCTGGCAACAAAGTGAGTACACCCCCTAAGTGAAAATGTGCAAATTGGGCCCAAAGTGTCAATATTTTGTGTGACCACTATTATTTTCCAGCACTGCCTTAACCCTCTTGGACATGGAGGTCACCAGAGCTTCACAGGTTGCCACTGGAGTCCTCTTCCCCTCCTCCATGACGACATCACGGAGCTGGTGGATGTTAGAGACCTTGTGCTCCTCCACCTCCCATTTGAGGACGCCCCACAGATGCTTAATAGGGTTTAGGTCTGGAGACATGCTTGGCCAGTCCATCACCTTTACCCTCCCTGTGAGGCACAGTGTAGGCATGTGCAGTCTACTTTCTCTTCTGCAGGTGGCGCTCAACTACAGGGGCATTGCAGAGGAAGTTAAGAGGAACATGGTTCCTCTATGGTTTCCTGGGTCACTGGGGGGAGCTATCTGATTGGATCCTGCTGGCTCATGTGACTCTGATGGCCATCTTGGGTCAGGCATAGTCTAATTAAGACCATGGCTTCCGGCCTTTCATGTGGGTAGTGTAGGGACAGGTCACTCGTTTGTCAGGGACAGTGACTAGCGGCAGGGAGAGGTTCCAGACAAGCAGGGATAGAGATAGGGACATGCCATCCTTCCTGGAAGTCTCCCCATTTGGGTACAGACCAACCAGGCCGGATTCCCTCCTCGAGACAGATGCTATCGCTAAAATTCGAGACTTTCTCTGCTACACATCGCTGTTACATCCTGTACACAGGGCCGTCTTTAATGTTGATTGGACTTTGGGCAAAAACTTTCTTGGGGCCCACCCATGCAATTTTGAGACATACAATAAATATCAGCTAGAATTAAGATCAGTTTACTTTGTCAGATCAAGCAGTGATTGCGATTGGTTGCCAGAGGTTACAGCATACCATTACCACTTACTGACTGGATGCTAGAGGTTACAGCACACATTACGGCTCACTGATTAATTGCTAGAGGTTACAGCACATGATTTCTTCTTGTTGATTGGTTGCTAGAGATTACTGTACAGTAATACTTCAACTGATTGGTTGCTAGAGGTTACAGCACATCATCTCTTCACTGCAGAGGGGCAGGATATACATATGAATGCCGCCTTTATTTACATATGAATGCCGCTGGCCTCAGCTATTTACATATGAATGTTCCCGTTATTTACATATTAATGATGGTTATTTACATGTAAACACAGGGTCTGCAGGTGAGTCATCTGTACACAACAATAGGGCAGTGCTGGGCAGCATTAGTAGCAGCACTTCACACTGAGATATCAGCACACAGCACAGGACTAAAACTTCAAGGAACAAGGGAATTTAAATTGGGATAGTTGGCAAGTACAAGGCAGCTGCTTTGGGCCCCACAACAATGACAGGGCCCAGGCCAGCTGCCCCTTTTGCCCTGCCTTAAAGTCGGCCCTGCCTGTGCATGTTCCTTGTCGGGCGCCTTCCCGTCGGGCTTGTTGTGAATTGGTGAGCTACAATACAGTTCTCTTATTGCATTTGGACTCTGAGTGTTTACTGCCCCCACCACGCTGTACCTCCCCACAACTTTAGCAGAGCGTGATGTAAAGTCCATTGAGAACAGTTAGGACATGAAATAGTCATATTCAGATTATTTCAATTCCAAAATGAACATTATTTCTTAAACCATTAGCACATTACAATGCACTCTCCTTGTTCTGTTTATTCTGCAGATTACACATTTCCGTTCTGTTAGGACCCAAAAGTGGAGCATCAACTTTACGACTTTGCGTCAATGCTTTCCTTAATCGTTTCCAGAAGACTTCCTTTTCTTTATCGTTTTTTTCCCATTTGAGGTAAGTTTTGCTACTGAGGTATTTTTTCAGGACGTACATATGTTTAAGTTGATCTTCTCTGATGGGTTCCAGTAGGATAAGAATGATTCCACACTCATCCTCCAAGAACCTCCAGAACAGGGCCAACCTAAACTCAAAAGAACACCATTTGCTCTCAATGAAGTTCGGAGAAAGGAGGATGAGAGCATTTCGACTACAGCAAATACCATTGTAAAAAATGTTTTCAAGGATCAGCTTGCCCGCTTCGAAGTTTCTGTAATGTACACAAAGCTGAAATGATGGGTCGCCACCTTCCAGTTCCGGAAGGAGTTCTTCCCTCACCCATTTCTCATCGAGACTGGAGTGTATGACAAAAGCATCATAGGTTTTCTCAGTCGCTGACTTTTTGAAGCCTTGGTGGCAAAAACATAAATAGAGAAACCTATTTTTCAGGTAGAAGTGATACACCAGCAGTAAAAGAAACACAATCACAACACTAAGCAACATGCTGATATATATGAGGGTCCAGCTGCACTTCAAGTGGACGTCCCGGAGTAGCGAGCTTTGAAGGTGTTCTGGTGTCTTGCATTCCAAATGATTGCTGAAGTTTTGATTTTTGATGCTCTGCTCATGGACCCACATCAAGAATTGTTCCTGGGTGCAAGAACAGTCATAAGGGTTATCTGAAAGGTCAACTTTCTCCAAGCTTTTTGATAAAACCTGGATTGTATCGTTAGATAACCCCTGGATGTTATTAGCACTTATATTTAAATGTTGTAGAGAAAAAAGAGAAAGCAGAACAGATGCTGGAAGCTCCATCAGCTTGTTCTTGCTCAGATTCAGAACTTGCAATCGTTTGAGGTGTCCAAAAGTTTCGTTGGGTAAGTGCTCCAAGCCGCAAGATTCCATGTCAAGAAGACGGAGGCTACGTAAGTTCTGGAAAACAGAGGCCAGTATATCGGGAGCAAAGGTGGTATGGGGTACACGTAGCTCTACCAAACTGAAGAGTCCACAGAAGGAACAGTGAATCAAAAAATGACATGAAGTGTAGGACAGATCAAGATAAGTCAGATTATTCAAATTCATAAATATCGGAAATTGTCCTACACTGTCCACTTTCGAGTGACTCAGGTCTAAGGAGAGAAGATGAGGCATGTTCATAAAAATGCTCCTTAAACCAATGTATGAATTATAGCTAAAATTCAAATGCTTAAGGGCTTTCCCAGAAATTGATCTATCACAACAAGCCTCCATCATTATTTTATTCTTACTCAAATCTAGGAACTCTAGTTTGTCTAATTGTAGCAGTGAATAGCCAAAGTGTGTGAGTCGTCGATTGTTCGTTATCCGGAGTTCCTTAAGGTGCTTTAACTCTGAAACTATGTCCAATGGTAAATTCACAATGACAGAATACTTGAGTTCAAACTTCTGCATATTTGAAGCAATAGACTCACGGCTGAATTGGTATAAATTTGTATGTATGAAACGTAGAGAGGTAATGTTCTCCATACAGTCAAAAAAGGTATTTGTAAAGGTAATATAGAGCTCCATAATTGTTAGCTCCTCAACTTCCAACCCACATAGCCCTTCTAAAAGATTTTCCTTGAAGGTAACCCTTGTAGGAGAATTCCTGTACTGTCCGATTAAAAGCTTTTGTACGCGAAAACCTGAAATGGCATTTAGGCTCGCCTTCATGATATCTGCGTGAGAAAAGCAACCTTTTAGGTGTAATAGTTGGAGGGTAACGAACCTAAAAGCCCCAGGATCAATAGAGTGTATGAAATTCTCAGACAATATGAGACTGAGGTTTGAGGTGTTCGCATGTCGTAGGTTGTCTAGGTCTTCCTTGTTAATTTTGGTAATACGGTTTGCACGAAGATCAAGGACATGAAGCTTAAATAAAAAGGAGGGAATGTGAAGGCGATCGATACAGTTTTTAGCTGCATTTAATTCCTGTAGTGATTGGAAATATCCAACTTGAAGTTCAGAAAGGGTTGCAAGAGATGTTTCGACAATAACAAGTTTTCTTAAAGAATGTAGACCAGTGAAGGTCACTTGGGACCAATGCTTGATTGGGTTTCCTGTAAGGATTAATGTATGCAAAGCGTCAAGGCCAGCAAATGCATCGTCTTCTATAGTAGATATACCGCACCTGCAGAAAGAAACAAAAAGGATATGTAATATTCTGAGAAAATGCACCATTGGGCAAAATGAAAATATACATTTGCTCATATATAACATCAAAGTCAAAAAGAAGCTCTCCTTATAAAAGCTTGAAGGAAATGTTATTGATGTTGTCCGATACAGGGGTAATCTACCTGCATCCAGCTCTTTTTTAAAACAATGCTGAGCTTGCCAGAAATACTTCTTGAGGGAGTCTATTCCACATACCGTATATACTCGAGTATAAGCCGAGTTTTTTAGCACTTTTTTTGTGCTGAAAATGCCCCCCTCGGCTTTTACCCGAGTCACTTTTTTGCGCCTGAACTCCCGGATTTGGGGACCCGGTACTGGCCGGCCATAAGTCCTCCGAACCCCAAACTTGGCTCACCTATAGCCCAACTCTTCCCCAATAAGTGTGCAAAGTTTGTTGCCGGGGGGACCTACGGCCAGGGAGCACTAATTTTTCAAACCTAGGCACCCCTTCCATAGACTCCCATGTTAAACAGTAATTTCTCCGGTAAAATTGGGGACCCAGTACCGGCTGGCCGTAGGTCCCCTTGGACCCAAAGCTTGGCACACATGTTGCCCCAGTTCTCTTCTACAAGTGTTCAAAGTTTTCTGTCTGGGGGACCTACAGCTGGGGAGCACTGATCTTTCAAATTCGGGCACCCCTTCCATAGACTCCCATGTTAAACGTAAGTCTAGTCATGGACACAGTGAGGCATGGGCACAGGGAGGCATGGACACAGTAAGACACAGTGAGGCATGGGCACCGTGAGGCATGCACATGAACACAGTGAGGCAAAGTGAGGCACAGTGAGGCATGCAGATGGACACCCTAGGCTTATACTCGAGTCAATACATTTTCACAGTTTTTTGTGGTAAAATTAGGGCCTCGGCTTATATTCGGGTCGGCTTATACTCGAGTATATGCGGTATACAGCTTTTACTGTGAAGAAGCCTTCCTGTATGTGGAGGTTAAATATCTTTGATTTTATTTTGGTCTTCAGAACACCTCTCCTTCCAAAATCTAGGACAGTGGTCTTCAAACTGTGGCTCGCGGGCCGGATGTGGCCCTTTTCTTGCCTTTATCCAGCCCTTGGGGCACCATGTCATCCACTGTCGCCAATGATGGGCACCATTCCTCCCACAGACACCAAGGATGGAGCACTACTCCTCCCACTCACATCAATGATGAGGCACTATTCCTTCCACTGACACCAATGATGGGGAAATACCTCCCAATGACACCAATGATGGGGCAATTCTTCCCAATGACACCAATGATGGGGCACCATTTCTCCCACAGACACCATTAATAGGGTACCATTCCTCCCACTGATACCAATAATGGGGCACCATTCCTTCTACTGATACCAGCAAAAAGGCACTATTCCATCCTCTAAAACCAATGATGGGGCGTTGTTTGCTCTCAAAGAGACCATGGCACTTTTTAATCCCACTGGCCACAGCCTGGCCCGTTGTTCAGAAATTTTGGAGACCCCGATCTAAGAGGTGGTTTTCTGTAGTGCAGGAGAGGAGAACCGGTCGGATCTGACAATTCCACTTGAGTTTACAGCACAGAAAGGGCACAGAAGGTGGTAGATTACCCCTGTACTGGATAACATCAAAAACAATTACTTTGAGCTTCTAGGGGAGCGGATTCCTTTTGTCTTTGATGTTATCATTTTAAAGGGGTCACGGACCACCTAGAGCCAGCACCCATGGGTAGGTGGAGCTGAAAAGGGGGGTGGAAGGACTTGAGCGGAGCGGTTGGGACAATCTACATTAACTCATGTTTTTTACAGAAAACTACTTGTTGTTCTGCCAGAAATCCACTGAACTCCCAACTTACTGTTTAAAGTGGAGTTCCACCCAGATTAACAACTTTATCTTATCCCCTTCAGCACACTGCCGACATGTTCATTTGACAAATCTTTTTTTTTTTTTTCTCTCTGTAAATACCTTATTATTGGCGTTTCCAGATTGACTTTCGGGACTTGACTCCCGCAGGAGTAGGCGTTGCTACTGTATTCCCCAGCGCCGCAATGACTCTTGGGAGCTTGGTGTCATGCTTCATTGCGGAACGCCGTACTAGGATTTCCGTCACAACGGGGCGTGGACATTCAATGACGCCGCCCGTTGTGATGGCAACCATCAGCATACAGGAAATCATTGCTTGTGGGCTTCAACATGCCCACAAGCAAAATGGGAACTGACGTGCTCGCATTTTAAAAGTTCTTTTGCCGGAAAGCGGACATGGGATATTTCATATCATCAAACGAGTGAGTATTTATTTATAATGCCAAAATCTATTGAATACCAGAAAAAAATAAAAACGATTTGCCGCAAAACCTCCGCTTTAAGCTAAGAGCAGTGCTCCTTCTGTGCTGTAAACCAATGTAGTGTTGTCAGCCCTGACCCTTTTCCCGACGACAGAAGACCTTTCCCTAAATTATAGAGATGAGGAGAGGGAGAAGTGTTCTGAAGACCGATATAAGAGATCGAACCTTTACAAACCGAAAGGATAGTTGAGAAAATGTGCAATAGATCGATAGAGGCCTCAGAAAGTGACTGTCATGGATATGCAGTAGTGTTTGTCTGTCAGCTTACCTTCCTTCCCATGTGTTCATCTTAGAGGCCTGAGCCCTTTCACCTGGCTTCCTTTATAATCTCCTCCCAGCCAGACTCCACCCCAGGCCCTATCACAGAACACTATATTAACCTGTGCACTGTAAGCCTGCTTTGCTGATCAACGTGTTTGTTAGGCATTGTGTGTTTGGGTTCCTGCCTGCCGTGTGCTACGTCTGTCTCTCTGTTACATATTTGGCTTGTCCCCGACTATCCCTGTCTGCTCGTGACCCTTGACCTTCGGCTCGTTCTTTCGTTATCCTTGTCTGCTTGTGGCCCCTGACCTTCAGCTTGTTATTCGGTTCTCTCATATCTTGTGCTGCTGCTTCCCCTCTTTTCCCCTTATCCTACGGGGCGTGAGCTAGGAAACTCCAGGGGCCGCGACCTGGTCCCAGCCTGCAGCATAACATCCTCACCACTAGAGGCCCTGGAGAAGACCTGCTGGGTCTTAGACTCCGCGCCCTGGGGAATCTTGGCTCTAGCTTCTGTTAGGATCCCGGTTGTGCTCCTCTGGTCCCGCTTTCCACAACCACCCAGTTTCCTATCCGCAGCAGTCAGCCATAGGGTTCACTACCTTGCGGTGCACTCCTGTCCCCCTACGGCGTGCATCTGTCACCTGGCCACAGGTGACCTTGACAGTTTGATCAGCCATGAACCCGGCTGACATCCCGTTACCCGTAGATGATCCGTTGCAGGGCATAGTTTGCAGACTTGAAACCCAGGAATCGAATCAGACTCAGGTGATGCGATTCCTCCAGGATCTGGCTTCTCGCTTTGAGCAGCTTCAGGCCTCCTTGGGAACCCTGAATCCGCAACCTCAAATACAACCAGCGGCTGCACCTATTGCACCAGTCGCAGCCACACACTCACTACAACTGCCAGCTCTGTCCCGTTTCTCTGGGGACTCCAAGGCTTGCAGGGGGTTCCTTAGCCAATGCACAATTCATTTTGAGCTCCAGCCCCAAAACTTCCTGTCTGATCGGGCTAAGGTAGCCTATATCATTTCCCTCCTCTCTGGTGAAGCTTTAGCCTGGGCAGCCCCTCTGTGGGAACTGAATGATCCAGTGGTTTCTAGCCTGTCTGGCTTCTTGAAACTTTTTCGGAATATCTTCGAAGAACCGGCTCGTGTCTCTTCAGCGGCCAGCGCCCTTTTACGTCTCCGCCAAGAGTCTGCTTCTGTGGGACAGTATGCCCTTCATTTCCGCATACTGTCGGCTGAGTTGAGCTGGAACAATGAGGCCTTAGTCGCAACCTTTTTGCATGGCCTGTCTGATAGAGTGAAGGATGAATTAGCAGGAAGAACCATCCCCACTGATCTGGCCGGCGTTATCTCCTTGTGTAACCAGATCGATATTCGCTTTCAGGAGAGGACCTTAGAAAAGCAACGCCAGCACTCCTTGGTTCTTAGTCAGCCTGAGCTCCCCTCTCTTCGACCCGTAGAGCATCTCCTACCAGCTGAGGAACCCATGCAGCTGGGTCGGACCAGGCTATCCCCCGAGGAACGTGCTAGGCGCAGAACTCTTGGTCTGTGTCTTTACTGTGGGGGCAAAGGTCATTTTCGTGACACTTGCTCTCTTTGTCCAGAAAAACGTTCGGGTCCACTTCATCTGGAAAGTGGAGTATTGGACCCAGAAATATCACCTTCCCCTTCTCGTCTTCTGCTTTCTGTGTTCCTTCATGTTGGTACTTCTTCTCTTTCGGTCTCAGCATATCTGGATTCCGGAGCCGCTGGTAATTTTATGGACTGGGAAATCGCATCGTCCATGAGACTTACTCTTTTGCCCCTCACCACACCATTGGTGGTCTTGGCGATTGATGGTACTGTTCTCCCAGGGGGACCTATCCGCTTCCAGACCCTCCCTGTTAAGATGTCGGTTGGGACACTCCACCAGGAGTGGATATCCTTCCTTATCTTACCCAAGGCCTCAACGCCTATAATTTTGGGTCTCCCATGGTTACAGCTCCATTCTCCTCATGTGGACTGGACTACTGGACAGATCCTGGCTTGGGGTCCCTCCTGTTCCTCGTCCTGCCTACCCAAGGTTGCCCCCTGTGAATCTGAGCCGGTCATTCATTCCAGGTTGCATAACCATTTACATTTCTCTGTCCCTAACCACCCTTGAACGCACAGCCAGGCTAGCTTGTCTACAAGTCCTGCAGTCGCTACGTCTTGCGATGCGATTCAGGTAGTCGCTACACCTGACTCAGCTATTCACTCTGCCTCTGTACTAGTTATGCCAGTCCAGCCCATGCCCAGTGAGCCTCCTACTTTTTCTTGTTCGGGACATTCTGCTTGTCCTTCAGCTATTCAGTTTGACTCCCGCGACATGTCACCTTCTAACCAACCTGACTTCAGGGTTCCACTGACATCTGCCCAGTCTGATGGTCCTGTGCAAGATGACCAGTTCCCCTTTAAGGGTCTAGGGGACCCTCCTCAGATTCCTGTTGATCCTCTCATGCCCTTGCTTATTCCTAGAGAGCCTTTGGTCCTCAATAGATCTTCTTGTCATCTCCCTACCTCGTTTTCGGTCTCTGAGGATAATCTTAAGTACGAGGTTAGACAAGTTCTGGATTCTCGGCTCTGCAGAGGCATTCTTCAGTACCTTGTGCATTGGAGAGGTTTTGGTCCTGAGGAGGCGTCTTGGATCGCTGCATCTGATGTCGCTGCACCTCATCTGTTGAGAAGGTTTCATCAGAGATTTCCCTTTAAGCCTGGGCCCAGGCGGGGGAGGGCCCATAAGAGGGAGGGTACTGTCATGGATATGCAGTAGTGTTTGTCTGTCAGCTTACCTTCCTTCCCATGTGTTCATCTTAGAGGCCTGAGCCCTTTCACCTGGCTTCCTTTATAATCTCCTCCCAGCCAGACTCCACCCCAGGCCCTATCACAGAACACTATATTAACCTGTGCACTGTAAGCCTGCTTTGCTGATCAACGTGTTTGTTAGGCATTGTGTGTTTGGGTTCCTGCCTGCCGTGTGCTACGTCTGTCTCTCTGTTACATATTTGGCTTGTCCCCGACTATCCCTGTCTGCTCGTGACCCTTGACCTTCGGCTCGTTCTTTCGTTATCCTTGTCTGCTTGTGGCCCCTGACCTTCAGCTTGTTATTCGGTTCTCTCATATCTTGTGCTGCTGCTTCCCCTCTTTTCCCCTTATCCTACGGGGCGTGAGCTAGGAAACTCCAGGGGCCGCGACCTGGTCCCAGCCTGCAGCATAACATCCTCACCACTAGAGGCCCTGGAGAAGACCTGCTGGGTCTTAGACTCCGCGCCCTGGGGAATCTTGGCTCTAGCTTCCGTTAGGATCCCGGTTGTGCTCCTCTGGTCCCGCTTTCCACAACCACCCAGTTTCCTATCCGCAGCAGTCAGCCATAGGGTTCACTACCTTGCGGCGCACTCCTGTCCCCCTACGGTGTGCATCTGTCACCTGGCCACAGGTGACCTTGACAGTGACCCTTTATTGATCTCCAACATACTATGGCTTCGGCCCAGAGATCGACGTGAATTGAGACTATCACAAAACACTTTTTATCCGTTTGGGACAAATTTAAATATAGCACTTACCACCCTCTCCACCTTGTCTTTCGGCTCCTCGCAGGAGGAAAGGGCACACCCAGCTCTATATGCCAGTACCCTCCTGTGTGAGGAGGTTGAGCGGTGTTTTGATGGGTCTCCGCAGCCAGATACTCCCTCCGAATGGTTCTTATCTCTATAACCAATAAAGACAAGTCTCTATTTCCCCCAATGACTTCAATGTCCACACCAGCTGTAACTCCAACGTAGAGTTTATTTCTCTTAAACGACAGTCTGATAGGAAAGGTTGGAGAGAGAACAGGAAAGCATAAGGTGTGGGAGAGGTCCAGGCACATACGTAATACACTTCACTGCTTGGCTTCTCAAGCAGACTTAGCCCATTTGGATAGTCTCCCTAGATAGGGACTAGCAGCCAAAATGGTACTCGAACTAACCGCACAATCACTACACAAACTGGTACACTTAGTCTCTGCCACAGACCTGGTGAACTTGGTGTTCAAAGCTTGGCCTCTTTGTAAGGAGAAGCCATCCCTCCAGAGAGTTACCGGGCCCCTTCCTTCACTGTGACTTCTCACCAGTCCCTCGGAACGGTCCTCCCCCGGCCTCCTCGTCTAAGATGCGGGTCCCCTCGCAAGGCGGCACCCTGAGATTCCTCGATCCTTGACGGGCTCCACCCGAAGGTGCTGGGCCCAAGGCCTTCAGTTGCAGCCCCAGGGCTAAAGGTGCCTGGGACTGATTCACTGACCTCCGCCCCTGGGCCAAAGGTGCCCAGGGCAGACAGGAACACACACTCCCTGGGAGTAGGACTAACAAACTCTGAACAGGCAGCATCTGCCCCTTTTATATCCTCTCCCAGCATACACAGCAGGCCGACCACTCCCACTGTATGGTTGCCGAGAGGGGACACACAAGGCACAGCACTGTATCAGCAGTTCAACCCTGGCCCACCATGGCAGCGCCACCTGCAGGCCACAGGGAACAGCACACCGATACTCTTCCTGCAGATAAAAATGGTTGATAATGTCCTAACAATTTAGGTGTTTGAGCATAACTACCACTCAAGCACTACCCCTAAATTGAGGACCCCGCTACATAAACGTAAACACCAATTACAATCGGAACACAATCCCCTCTTATCTTTCCTCAAAAATCCAGCTTTTTATCTGGCATGGATTTTCCCGAACACTTTTAAAGCTTGGACAAAAACAGGAATACTGACGTTACATGACTTGGTCACTTCAAAAAACGTTGTACCCTTTTCTACACTCAGGGAGAAACACGACTTACCAGAAACAGAACAGTTTAGATATCTCCAAATTAAAAATATATTTTCTCCACTTTTACAAGTTGCAACACCACTGACCCAATTATCTCATTTTGAAAAAAAATTGTAAAAAAGATCCATTAGCCAGAGGAATGATATCAACCCTCTACACCCAACTTCTTATAGACCCCAACTATGACAAACCAACCTATGTGCGGAAATGGGAGGAGGACCTGGGGCGTACCCTAGATAATGCTGATTGGATTAAGATTCAGTCAACCATAAAATCTTCCTCGCCCAATGTCACAGCGATGGAAACAAATTACAAGGTCCTGACGCGGTGGTACCTTGTACCCGTTAGAGTGGCCAAGTTTGCTCCTACACATTCAGCTCTTTGCTTTAGGAGTTGTTCAGATTTGGGCACTCACTTGCATGTATTGTGGACGTGCAATCTTTCTGGAAATAAATCTTTGCAATGGCCTCTAAAATGTCCTGACAACAGATACAACTAGACCCGTTTACGGCACTACTTAATCTAAAACCGGGAATGCTTAACATTTTTTTTAATTTAATCTTTTTATTCCACTTCTAACTGCAGCAAAACAAACGATAGCCAAAGCATGGAAATCCCCAACTTTGGGGTTGGCAGAAACAATTCATAGAATGAACATCTCAATGTCACATGCCAAAATGATAGCCACTGACGGGGACCAAATCCCAAAATTCAAAAAACTGGCTCCCTTGGATAAAACACTATTTACCTCCGGATTTCAATGATGAGGTCCTTCTGCCATGGTAGCTGATTAATCGCTTCAATGCAAACCCCATATACCTAAGAAATGGTAATCATTACGCATCGTACTGGTTCTTGGATCGCCCTTGTGAACTTTCTCTCTCTCTCACTACTCTTTTCTTTTCTTTACTCTCCCTATTTATTATAGATATATTGTTCTTCACTACAATAAGTTTAAGTTGTTAGGTCACAACTCATGTAGTTAATATGACGGTAGTTTAATTATACTTTAAGGCACGGTAGCCATGTATACAATGCTACTCACCGGCTATCTAGTTAGTGAAGATCTAATTACCGTATATACCCGAGTATAAGCCGACCCAAATATAAGCCGAGGCACCTAATTTTACCACAAAAAAACTGGGAAAACTTATTGACTCGAGTATAAGCCTAGGGTGTCCATCTGCATGCCTCACTGTGCCTCACTTTGCCTCACTGTGTCCATGTGCATGCCTCACTGTGCCCATGCCACACTGTGCCCATGCCACACTGTGCCCATGACTAGACTGACGTTTAACATGTGTGAGGGGGTTAGCTCGGCAGCGGGTGTGTGTGACCCCCGGGATGGGCTCCCCACACAAAAACAGGCCCAGCAAACGGAGGTTGTGGTTTTCAAAATCAAAAAGGTGCGGTTTATTTTCTATTTACAGTGACAAAACACAGCAAAGCAAAAGAAACATAAATAAAATAAATCCTGGTCAACTTGACCTCTGACTAAACATACAGGTTTCCTAACTAACAACTGGGATCAGCCTAGTGCTGTCCTAGTCCCTAAGTCCCTGGTTTTAAATGTCCAAGCAAATAGCCACACAGGCTTTGTCTCACCGCACAGGGGTTCACTCTCCCTAGACAGTCCACACAGGTCTGGGTCCAGGCATGAGCAAACACCTAATGAATCTGGGAGTTCTTATAGAGGCCTAAATGAGCTGACAAGCTTCAGCTGGTCTCATCAACTCCCTGTCTGCACGACGCCCCACACTCTCCCTAGAGGTATGAGTCATCCATGAGCCCACTAGCCTCAGCTGGGCTTATACAACTCTCCACCTAGTTGTATAAGTCGGCGTAAAGCCTGAATCTGGGCGAAATATATCTACCCCCCTGGATGCAACCAGGTGACTTTACCTTCCTGCTGTCACATACCCCCCCCTCTTGTTTTAACCTCGGGGTTGGAACACCAGCAATCAGGCATTCATGTACTCGAGACAAAGCATCCACATTCCCCATTTGAACGCCAGGGCGATGCTTTACTGTGAAGTTGAATTCCTGGAGGGCCAGGAACCACCTATTCACTCTTCTATTTGTTTCCTTGTTTTGAGCCATCCACTTTAACGGAGCGTGATCCGTAACCATGTCAAAGTGCCTACCTAGCAGGTAGTACCGAAGGGAATCTAGAGCCCACTTCACCGCTAAACACTCCTTTTCAACGGTGGCGTAATTTACCTCATGGGACTTCAACTTCCTGCTGAGGTAAATGACTGGGTGCTCTTCCCCGTTCCAGACCTGGGACAATACTGCTCCTAACCCCACATCTGACGCATCACTTTGTACGACAAAGTCTTTAGAGAAGTCGGGTGAGTACAACACTGGCTGGCTACATAAGGCTTGTTTCAAGAATTGGAATGCTGCCTCAGCCTCGGGGGTCCATTTAATCATGACCGACCCTTTCCCCTTCGTCAGGTTGGTTAGGGGCACAGCCTTAGAAGCAAAGTGGGGAATGAATCGCCGATAATACCCAGCGATTCCCAGAAAGGCTCGTACCTGCTTCTTGCTGTTGGGACGTGGCCAACTCTGGATGGCCTCGACTTTGTTGAGTTGGGGTTTTATTACTCCCCTCCCAATGGTGTACCCAAGATATTTGGCCTCCTCCTGCCCAATGGTACACTTCTTGGGGTTAGCCGTAAACCCCGCTTCCCGAACAGAGTCCAGGACTGCTTGCACTTTTGGCAGATGTGAGGCCCAATCTGTGCTATGGACAATTACGTCATCCAGGTAAGCCGCAGCATACTTCCGATGGGGCCTCAGCATCTGGTCCATTTTCCGCTGGAATGTGGCCGGCGCATTCTGTAACCCGAACGGCATTCTTTTATATTGGAACGCCCCGTCTGGGGTTACAAATGCGGTTTTCTCTTTGGCCGACTTGGCCAGGGGGATTTGCCAATACCCTTTTGTGAGGTCAAGAGTCGTCATGTATCGGGCTGTTCCCAGCCGGTCGATCAACTCATCTATACGTGGCATGGGGTAGGTGTCAAATTTTGTAACTTTGTTCAACTGACGAAAATCGTTACAAAATCGCCAGCTCCCATCCGGTTTAGGCACCAACACAATGGGACTAGACCAATCACTTTGGGACTCCTCTATCACCCCTAAGTTCAGCATTTTCTGTACTTCCTCCCGTATTGCCTCCCGTCGGGCCTCTGGGATCCGATAGGGTTTTAACTTCACCCTTTCACCGGGCGGGGTAATGATGTCATGCTCTACCCCAGATGTTTGTCCTGGCAGCTCAGAGAATACCTCCTTGTTGCGAAGCACAAACTCCTTAACCTCCTGTTGTTGGGGTTGTGACAAGGTGGCTGCTATTCCAACCTCAGGAATCACGCAACCAGTTTGAGCTGGTGACCAAGTGTCTGCGACTAGGGACTCTCTATCCCTCCAGGCTTTCAACAGATTAACGTGATAGATCTGTTCGGGCTTTCGCCTTCCTGGTTGTCTGACCTTGTAATTCACTTCGCTCACTTTTTCCATTATCTCATAGGGGCCTTGCCATTTGGCAAGGAATTTACTTTCAACCGTAGGGACAAGTAACAGTATCCTATCCCCCGGGGAAAAGGTACGGGTCTTGGCTCCACGGTTGTACACTCTCTGCTGTGCTAACTGCGCTTGGGCCAAATGTTCCTTCACGATGGGCATTACCTGTGCAATTCGGTCTTGCATCAGGGCGACATGCTCAATCACACTCCTGTGGGGAGAACTCTCACTTTCCCAAGTTTCCTTGGCAATATCCAACAGCCCTCTTGGGTGTCTCCCATACAGTAACTCAAAGGGGGAGAATCCCGTAGAGGATTGGGGCACCTCCCTAATAGCAAACATCAGATAAGGAAGTAGACAGTCCCAATCCTTTCCATCTCTATCCACCACTTTCTTCAACATTTGTTTTAGGATTTTGTTGAATCTTTCAACCAGCCCATCGGTTTGGGGGTGATACACAGATGTACGTAATTGCGTCACTTTGAACAATTTACACAGCTCCTTCATAACCCGGGACATAAAGGGTGTACCTTGGTCCGTAAGCAGTTCTTTACAAATACCCACCCGGCTAAACACAAGAGATAGCTCTTTGGCTATGGTTTTGGCCGAGGTATTTCGGAGAGGGATCGCTTCTGGATAACGGGTGGCATAGTCCATTATAACTAATATGTACTGGTGCCCCCTAGCGGACTTGATTATAGGCCCTACCAAATCCATGGCGATCCTCTTAAACGGGACCTCAATGATGGGTAGAGGGACCAGCGGGCTACGGAAATGTGGCATCGGGGCCGACCTCTGACACACAGGGCAGGAGGAACAATAATTTTCTATGTCCTTCATCACCCCCGGCCAATAGAATCTCTGTAATACCCTCTCTCGGGTTTTCTCTGTCCCCAGATGACCTCCAAGAATGTGCCCATGGGCCAACTCCAACACCAACTTCCTGTAAGGTTTGGGCACCACAAGCTGCTCAACGGTTTCTTCTGCCCTTTTTGCCACCCAATACAGTAGGTCCTTCTCTACGCTGAAGTATGGGTAAGTGCAGGTATTATCTGGGTTCACTAACTCGCCATCTATTTTCACTACGTTTTCCCGTGCCTTTATTAGGGCGGGGTCTTTCAACTGTTCTGTGGCAAAGTTTTCCCTGTGAACCTCAAGATCAGAAAACTCCACAGACGGTAGGTTTTCGTCTGAGGAGGTGGGCTCCTCTCCAGTTTCTTGAGTCTCCCCTGCCAATACTGATAAGGGAAATTCCGGAGAGTCCTCACCACTCTCAGGGGAGTTCTGGCTATCACATTCCTGGTACATAGGGGCACCAGTGGGGGGCTCAGGATCATCCCACAGTTCCCAGAACTTCGGAAAATCCCTTCCCACAATGGCGTCATGCGGTAACTGAGATACTAAGCCCACTGGATGAGAGAGGGTACCTTTGGGGGTCTCGAAACACACTGTAGTCACTGGATACTCTCGGGTGTCCCCATGCACACAAATAACAGCTACCTTGCTATTCCCAAAGACCTCTGTTTTAACTAACTCAGCCTTTATCAGGGTCACAAGGCTACCTGAATCCAGCAATACCACAACATTTCTACCATTAACACACATTTTGCATAAATGTTTCTCAGTTCCTCGAATGGCAGTACATGCGACTGTCGCACACAGCGACTGACGTCTGCCCGTCAGAAAGTCACACTGCATGGGTTCCTCCACAACCGGGCAATTGGCTGCAATATGTCCCGCTTGCCGGCAGCGGTAGCAAACGATCCTTCTTGCCGCCTCTTGAGCCGCTGATTTCCCAGGCTGTTCTCGCCAAACTTGGGGTAGAGCTCCCACCCTCTCACTCTCTCCACCCTCACCCCTTGGAATCCTCTTATCCGCCCCTGGGGATGGTCTGGTCTTAGGGTGGAAAGTCCGAGTGTCTCTGGAAGAGGCCGTCAGGTTCTCTGTAGCCAAGTATTTCTCCACACGATCCACAAGACCATCGGCCGTCTCTGGGTCTCCATGGCTTACCCACTTTTGGATGGCAGTAGGAAGAGCTCTCAAAAACCGATCCATTACAACACGTTCCACAATCTTTGGTGCGGACAAAGTCTCTGGCTGTAGCCACTTTCTGCTCAGGTGAATGAGATCATAAATTTGAGACCTGGGGGGTTTTCCAAGCTGGAAAGTCCAGTTATGCACACGCTGAGCCCGGACAGCCTGGGTGACACCCAGCCTTGCCAAAATTTCAGCTTTTAGCATCACATAGTCTTTTGCTTGGTTAGTCTCTAGGTCATAGTAAGCTTTCTGCGATTCACCAGTTAACAGAGGAGCCACCAGTCCAGCCCACTGCTCCTCAGGCCACTTTTCTCTTTCAGCGGTCCTTTCAAATGTGGTCAAAAATACCTCTGGATCATCCTCTCCAGTCATTTTTGTCAATAAACGACTCACCCCAAAGGACGCGGTATTAGTGGGACGGCTTTCCTCACTGGTCTGCGGACGTTGCTGCATTACTGCTTCCATCTGTTGTTGTAGTCTCTGCTCTTGCTTCTGCAACAGGTCTATGAAGCGGGCCTCAGATTGCTGCTGGGCTTGTTGCTGAGCCTCCAGACTCTGTTGCAAAGTTGCGTTTGTCTGCTGCTGGGCTGCAAGGCTCTGTTGATGAGCTTGCTGCTGGGCTGCGAAGTTCTGTTGTTGAGCTGCAAGGCTCTTTTGCAAACCTGCATTTGTCTGCTGTTGATTGGCATTTGCTAGAGCCAGCTGCTTCAGTATCTCCTCCATGCTGGCTTAAAAAAAAACTGCCACTGGTTCTCCACCAACTGTGAGGGGGTTAGCTCGGCAGCGGGTGTGTGTGACCCCCGGGATGGGCTCCCCACACAAAAACAGGCCCAGCAAACGGAGGTTGTGGTTTTCAAAATCAAAAAGGTGCGGTTTATTTTCTATTTACAGTGACAAAACACAGCAAAGCAAAAGAAACATAAATAAAATAAATCCTGGTCAACTTGACCTCTGACTAAACATACAGGTTTCCTAACTAACAACTGGGATCAGCCTAGTGCTGTCCTAGTCCCTAAGTCCCTGGTTTTAAATGTCCAAGCAAATAGCCACACAGGCTTTGTCTCACCGCACAGGGGTTCACTCTCCCTAGACAGTCCACACAGGTCTGGGTCCAGGCATGAGCAAACACCTAATGAATCTGGGAGTTCTTATAGAGGCCTAAATGAGCTGACAAGCTTCAGCTGGTCTCATCAACTCCCTGTCTGCACGACGCCCCACACTCTCCCTAGAGGTATGAGTCATCCATGAGCCCACTAGCCTCAGCTGGGCTTATACAACTCTCCACCTAGTTGTATAAGTCGGCGTAAAGCCTGAATCTGGGCGAAATATATCTACCCCCCTGGATGCAACCAGGTGACTTTACCTTCCTGCTGTCACACATGGGAGTCTATGAAAGGGGTGCCCGGCTTTGAAATATCGGTGCTCCCCGGCCGTAGGTCCCCCAGACAACAAACTTTGCACACTTGTAGAAGAGAAATGGGGCTACATGTGTGCCAAGTACAATCGGCCGGTACCGGGTCCCCAAAGTCACTGGAGAAATGACCGTTTAACATGGGAGTCTATGGAAGGGGTGCACGGATTTGAAAAAATTGGTGCTCCCCGGCCGTAGGTTCCCCGGACAACAAACTTTGCACACTTGTAGAGGAAGAGGGGGGCTACAAGTTGTTGTGCCAAGTTTGGACCCACGGTCGGCCGGTACCGGGTCCCCAAATCCGGGAGATCAGGCGCAAAAAGGTGACTCGAGTATAAGCCGAGGGGGGGCATTTTCAGCACAAAAAAAGTGCTGAAAAACTCGGCTTATACTCGAGTATATACAGTAATTCTCTTTAAATATCTATATGTTATCCATTATTTATTTTTTAAAAACCTTTATGTAAATGTCATTATCTGTATCCTTGCATAAATAACAAATGTATGTACTTATTATTGTGTAATCAATAAATATTTTTGACAAGGAAAATGTGCAATAGACTCCCTCAGGAACTACCTTATTTATCGGCGTATAACTCGCGCCGGCGTATAACACGCACCCCAAGTTTAGGAGGGAATTTTAGGAAAAAAATCTTTTAGGAGGGAAGTTTAAGGAAAAAAACTTACATTTAAATGCCCATCAATGCAGCCTTATCAGTGTCCATCTGCAGCCTTGTCCATCATTGCAGCCTTGCCCATTGTCCATTTGCAGCCTTGCCCAGTGCCTTTGCAGCCTTGCCCAGTGCATTTTAGCCTTGCCCAGTGCCTTTGCAGCCTTGCCCAGTGCCTTTGCAGCCTTGCCCGTCTCTTTGCAGAATTGCCCTGATTTAAAATTGGCGCCGATTTCCGCTGACTGTGAGCGGAGCGAGCGGAGCCGAGATACAGAAAGCCGAGTGTACTTCGGCTAGACTCGGCTCTGCTCACAGTCCCGCCCATCTCCATTAATTGCGAGAGGAGAGGAGCGAGCGCCGCTGACATACAGAAAGCCGAGTGTACTTCGGCTAGATTCGGCTCTGCTCACAGTCAGGGGCGGGACTGCGAGAGGAGCCGAGACTAGCCGAAGTACACTCGGCTTTCTGTATGTCAGCGGCGCTCGCTCCTCTCGCAATCAGTGGAGGTGGGCGTGACTGCGAGAGGAGCCGAGTAAAGCCGAGTGTACTTCGACTTTGTGTATCTCGGCTCCGCTCGCTCACTTCCTCACAATCAGCGGGGGATAGGCGTATAACACGCACCCACGATTTCCCCCTGATTTTAAGGGGAAAAAAGTGCGTGTTATACGCCGATAAATACGGTAGTTCTAGCCAGCTAGAAAAAGAACTTGATGCATTCGTAAAGGCACCAAATATAACTGGATATTAACATTTATAGATAATGACACCAGAGATTGTTACCGTAATCCAGGGAACATCTGATTGCCTTCTTGGGGATCAAGAAGAATTTTTCCCCATACTGGGGCAAGTTAGCCCATGCTTTATAGGATTTTTTATTTATTTTTTGCCTTCCTCTAGGTCAACTGTAGGTATAGAGTTCTGTATATGGAGGTTTTCTATTTATTTTTTCAACTGGCTGAAATAGATGGACTTTTGGTGTCTTTTTTCAGCCTGACAAACTATGTAACTATGTAAGACCTTGTCTGTGAAAGTTTATAGGCTCAGGTCATCGAATACCTAGGCATCAGTGGCGGTGCGTCCATAGAGAGCACAGGAGCGCCGCCCCCTCTCTCCTGCACCCGTCAATCTTCAATAGATAGATTCATGCATTGCATGAATCTATCGTCGCCGCTTCCACCCCCCCTATTCGGGTGTCTGGCCCCTTGTCGGGCGCCGGGCATCTGAATTACAGCGGCGGGGGTGTTTTTGGAAGTGCCTGATTAGAGCCGTCTGCTCTATTAGGTGTCCTGATTAGAGCCATGGGCTCTAATAGGCTTCCAAAATGGAAAACAGTGGGCGCGCTGCTGTGCGTTCGCTGCTTACACAGTGCTGTGTTAGGGAATCAAATAATTCACTTCCATAACACCGACCCGCCTCTCAGCCAATCAGGTGTACCGGGTCTGGTTACCTGTCACCTGATTGGCTGAAGCGACAGGCGCTGTGATTGGATGCCTATCAGGCGTCCAATCATAGCAGAATAGGACGGGAGAAGACATCGAGGACTCGGAGGGAGCATGGAGGAATGCGCTGACCCGAGACAGGTAAGTGCCAGGCGGGGGGGACACTGGCAGCATTTAATAGGGCAAACTGGCGGCAATTGATGGGGCACACTGGCGGCAATTGATGGGGCACACTGGCGGCAATTGATGGGGCACACTGGCGGCGGCAATTGATGGGGCACACTGGCGGCGGCAATTGATGGGGCACACTGGCGGCGGCAATTGATGGGGCACACTGGCGGCGGCAATTGATGGGGCACACTGGCGGCGGCAATTGATAGGGCACACTGGCGGCGGCAATTGATAGGGCACACTGGCGGCTGCGTTTGATGGGCACAGCGGCTGCGTTTGATGGGCACAGCGGCTGCGTTTGATGGGCACAGTGAGGCTGCAATTGTTTTTTTTTCAGTTTGCGCCCCCCCCAAAATTTTGAGCACCAGCCGCCACTGCTAGGCATATTTAACTGGGCTTGTTCTGTAACATTGAAGACAATTTCCTTCTCATCCAAATAGCTTCCTCAGGTCAAATAAGCATCAGGAATATATCCCAGTATTGCTTGTGTGTTTATAAATGCTGGGGTATGTTTCTGGCACTTATTTGAATGGAGGAAGCATCTTTTGATGAGTGATGAAACATCTTCAAGGTTACAGAACACATTCAGTTGACTGGAACTAACTACTACTAGGTATTCTATGATCTGAAACCTTCAAGTCTTATTTTGGTCTTCATAACACCTCTCCCTCTCCTCATCCCCATAAAATAGGGCGAGGTGTTCTATAGTCCCCAAGAGGAGAACTGACTGGGTTGACTGGATTGAAAATGCTGCTTGGGTTTTCAGCATAGAAACGGCACTGTTGTTCGCTCAAACATTAGGTTTGAGCTAAGGCCAAGGTCTAACTGTGATTTACCTCAATTACTACACAGTTCCACCAAGCCAAGGTCAAGGTCTACCCATAAACAATTAACACTCAGTTCTACCAAGCCAAGGCCAAGGTCTACCCATGATTTAACCAATTACTACTCAGTTCCACCAAGCCAAGCCCAAGGTCTACCCATGATTTATCCAATTACCATTCAGTTCTCCCAAGCCAAGGCCCAGGTCTACCCATGATGTACCCAATTAGCATTCCGTTCCACTAAGACAAAACTAAGGTCTATCCATGATTTACCCAATCACCACTTAGTTCCACCAAGCCATGGCCAAGGTCTACTCATAAATTAACCCAACTACCATTCAGTTCCACCAAACCAGGACCAAGGTCTACCTGTGATTTCCCCAATGACCTTTCAGTTCCACCAAGCCAAGCCCTACGTCTATCCATGATTTACCCAAGTGTAGCGGGTACTTGAATTTAGGGAAGCATCTGGGTGCTAGTGTAACCCAGGTGCCTTGATTGTTAGGAAATTCAAGGTTCCCTTTGCGACTCTTGGAGGACTCTGGTGGTGTGAAGTTCCCGCCGGCCTAAAGGTGGCGTTGTTGCCTTGGACCGAGGCTGGGCTCGCACCGCAAGACTGTGCCTTTTTGTCCTCCCCTGGAGCTGGTACAGCGGGGTGGGGAACCCGCTGTGTCGCGAAGGGAGAGGTCATAAAAGGGGCGGACGCCCTGACCTTGGGGTTCAGATTTGGAGGACGCGGCCGCACCCAGGAACCTTCAGCTTGGGTGCTGGCGTTTCGGTGTTCCAGGCCTAGGTGCCCTTGGCCTAGCTGGAGCGGAGATGGAGTCCATCTCAGGCACCTTTAGCCTGGGGTGAGGTACTGTGGCGGATGCCTGGGACTCAGTACCTTCGACTGAGTTCCGCGAGGGTGGAGGATTTCGAGGGGGCCCTGACTCCTTGGGTGCCCGTGTCTGAGTTCGTGAGGACTGTTGCGCAGTAACTTCTCTGAAGAGTCCGGCGCTGCATCGCTGGTGACGGAAAGGCCGCCACTTCTCCCTTGGACGGATTTCTTCCTCTGACAGGGGCAAAGTGAGCGAAGTTAATTCACGTTCTATATTACCTAGTCAGTGGCAGTGACTATTCACCACTGGTGACAGCACAGTGGGCAGCAGCAGAAGGTAAAGGATTGTGCCTCGATCCGTCCCCATTTTCCAAAGAAAAGAGATAGTTTTATTCTTCTTGCCAAGCAATAAAACAGAGTTGGACCTATTCACTGTGTGGAACTCGGGTTACTAAAGCAAAGGAGTCAGGGACAAAGGACTGGACTTGACTCTAGGACACCTACACAAAAGACCCAATTTTCTGGCTTTCACCTCTTAGTTACGGAGGACATGGGCCGTGGTGTATCTCATCTCTCTCTCCCAGGTACCCCTAGACAACAGCCGCATAACCGATAAAGAGAGAGACAGGGGTGAGTCTGCTACACGTGGGGGCATCGTGTCTGGGATATGTGTATGGTGTCTGAAATTGAACTTTGCTGCCCAGAGGAGTTCCGAGTAGGTCGGCCATATTGGCCAACGCGCCTCGAGGCAACCCACAACTGTGTAGTTCATTGGCGGAGCAAGGGAAAAGCCCGCAAACAAGTGCAGAAGGTGGGAGGAGTCCGGCCACGTGGACGTACGCACGTGGAGATTCCAGCGCAGGTGGGTCAGTGCGCAATGGAGCAGCAAAGAGAGAGGATGGCTTCAAGTGCTCCGTGGATTTCAGTTCCTTCCTTTGCGGATATGTCTTCTCTGGCTGCTCCGATTATGGATACGGGGATAAGACTAAGGACCCGGGGGCGATTGGCTCTGTATACCTGCAGAGACATGGAGGCCCTTGGTGTGATCTGTCCCGGCTGTTCGGGACTGGTGGTCAAGCTGAAGCCGTTTGGGCGCTGTGAGGTCTGCGAAGAATTCCTCTTCGAGGTGGAACCATCCACAGAAAAGCCTCGCGCTTTCCACCTCAACTACCTCACAGGGACTGCCACTCCAGAGGGAGAGATCGATGCTGGTGCGTTCCCCGTGCGCTCTGACCTGGGCGAAGTGAGTGCCCAAGCGGAAGTGAAAAATCAGAGGATGCTGCCTCGGTCACCAGCAGCTCCCTGCTCCGGCCACCGAAGAGGAAGGTTGGCCTAGTGATGGCCTCATGTGGTCGTGGAAGAGCTTCGCCCCACTGCTTGCCCGGCCTGGATGGATTCGGTAGACAATGTCCTGGACATCTTTGTTCGTCTAAAGGCCCAGGTGAGCCAGGGGTTGGGACTGTCTGTGTGGTAAAAAGTGGCGGTAGCCCACAGTCGGTAGAGGCCGTCAAGGGGGATAGTTCCGTGACTGGGAATTATCTGCCCGCTGAGTGCTACGACACCTCTGACCTGGATTCATTGTCTGACAATGGCGATGATGGGGAGATAGACAAAATCTTCCAACAGAAGGGATGGGACAAAATGAATCTACCCTCGGCCCGTGTCACAAGGGACCTGCCAATGCTATTGGAGATAGTACACCTCTAGTTGAGGCCTCGGCGCCAAGGGAAGAGGCTGGCCCTCTGTCTGAAGTTCCCCTTCTGGATTCAACATCCATTTCACCTGCTCCTGTTGTGGGAGTGCAACGTCAGTCACTGCGGGCTCCTAGGCCCTGGCCTACCGAGGTTGTGAATGCACCTCGCCACCCAGAAGCGATTGTTCCACCTGGAGAAGGAGACTGAGCTACTATGCCACCTTTGTCAAGGCTGCAGCATCTCTTTGGCCAGAAGGTTGCTCAGGAATATGGGTGGGAATACCCGTATCTGCCTAGGGAACTGCTCTACGAGGTGGAGGTCTTTCGGCAAAGATGGTATGATACCTTTGTGTGGGACAAACTGAAAGTACAGCAAGCACGGCGGTACCTTTCCTGTTCACCAACGGTCACCAAGAAGTTCCAGGACTGTAAAGCTAAGTGGATGCTGGGAAGACACATTTATGCAGACAAAGTGGTGATCTGCCGCAAGGAAGAAAAAAGTGTTGAGTACCATGTGGAGGCTTTTGATGACAGTTTTAAGCCTGTGTCATTGCCTCATCCAAGGTTTTACCTGTAAAAAGAAGAGGGGGAAAGAGACCCCCGTATGCGTTTCTTTCCTATTCCTGGCTGAACTTTCTGGAGTGCCTTTACCGGAACACAAGGACTGTGCCCTAGTTTTTTTTGTATTTGGGCAATCTTACTCTTTGGAGATATGAGAGCTGTTTTTGTTTTGTTCTCCCTCCTTCTCCTGGCATTCAAAGAAATCAGTGACTTTGGGTTTTAGTTAGTGTAGGGTCTCAGAGAAATGATCAAGAGGAAAGTTCATCTGGAAGTGATGAGTGTCTTGACCGCGGCACTGTCACCAGGTGGCAGTGTTGCACAACGATTGTTTTTTTTTTTTATCATGCAGCACTTATTAGAGTGAATGGGTTTCTTCTAGGATAGACTCATTCATTCCAAGCAAACACACATGTTGGTAGGATGTGTTTCTTTCTTTCCCTCTGCAGGAGACTCGACTGTCAAGACTACTGAGAATGGGTGGTCCTTAGATAGTCAAAGGGGAGGAGGGAATGTAATGTGTGAAATGTAAAGTGTCGTTGAAGGTTTTATGGTAATGATTGTTTATGTTTCTTTTTCCCATCAGGTCTTGGCACAATTCGGGGCTAAAATGTGTAGTTTGGCTTCTGGGATGAGCTTAGTTCACCACCCTTGTGGGGTGTGGGCTTGTACCAGACGCTGGGGACCAGCGTCAAATCACCAGGGGGAGTGTGCAGCGGGTACTTGAATTTAGGGAAGCATCTGGGTGCTAGTGTAACCCAGGTGCCTTGATTGTTAGGAAATTCAAGGTTCCCTTTGTGAGTCTTGGAGGACTCTGGTGGTGTGAAGTTCCCGCCGGCCTAAAGGTGGCGTTGTTGCCTTGGACCGGGGCTGGGCTCGCACCGCAAGACTGTGCCTTTTTGTCCTCCCCTGGAGCTGGTACAGCGGGGCGGGGAACCCGCTGTGGCGCGAAGGGAGAGGTCATAAAAGGGGCGGACGCCCTGACCTTGGGGTTCAGAGTTGGAGGACGCGGCCGCACCCAGGCACCTTCAGCTTAGGTGCTGGCGTTCCGGTGTTCCAGGCCTAGGTGCCCTTGGCCTAGCTGGAGCGGAGATGGAGTCCATCTCAGGCACCTTTAGCCTGGGGTGAGGTACTGTGGCGGATGCCTGGGACTCAGTACCTTCGACTGAGTTCCGCGAGGGTGGAGGAATCCGAGGGGGCCCTGACTCCTTGGGTGCCCGTGTCTGAGTTCGTGAGGACTGTTGCGCAGTAACTTCTCCGAAGAGTCTGGCGCTGCATCGCTGGTGACGGAGAGGCCCCCATTTCTCCCTTGGACAGATTTCTTCCTCTGACAGGGGCAAAGTGAGCGAAGGTAATTCACGTTCTATATCACTTAGTCAGTGGCAGTGACTATTCACCACTGGTGACAGCACAGTGGGCAGCAGCAGAAGGGAAAGGATTGTGCCTCGATCAGTCCCCATTTTCCAAAGAAAATAGATTTTTATTCTTCTTGCCAAGCAATAAAACACTGAGTTGGACCTATTCACTGTGTGGAACTCGGGTTACTAAAGCAAAGGAGTCGGGGACGAAGGACTGGACTTGACTCTAGGACACCTACACAAAAGACCCAATTTGCTGGCTTTCACCTCTTAGTTACGGAGGACATGGGCCGTGGTGTATCTCATCTCTCTCTCCCAGGTACCCCTAGACAACAGCCGCATAACCGATGAAGAGAGAGAGAGGGGTGAGTCTGCTACACAAGTATCATTCAGTTCCACCAAGCCAAGATCAAGGTCTACCAATGATTTCCCCAATTACCTCTCAGTTTCACCAAGCCAAGGCCAAGATCTATTATTATTTACCCAATTATCATTCAGTTCCACCAAGCCAAGGTCAAGGTTTACCTGTGATTTTCTCAATTACCACTTAGTTCCACCAAGCCATGATTAAGGCTGTGTTCACACTTGTCTGACAAACGCTCCGACATTGGGAGCTCATGTCGCATGAAAATCAATGTTTCCCTATGAAAGCCGTCTTAAGTCGGTCCGACTTTGAAAATGCTCCCTGTACTACTTTGGTCCGACTTTTATCCAACTTCAGCTGATTGATTATCATTGAAGTCGGATCAAAGTATGATCCTTGTCCTCCTAACCATCCGACTTGTGACATCCGACATGGTGATTACAGCAACAGTAAAAAGAATTTATCTCACACTGGGATTGTTTTGATTGGTCAAAGGACAAGTTAGACTATCACAAAGTCGGATCAAAGTAGTATCCTGTTCATAAAAGTCGGATGGATGTCGGACCAATGTAGGACTGATGTAGGACTGATGTCGCAGGGAAAAGTAGGTTGAAAGTTGTATGACTGTCGTGTCGTACCAGTGTGAACCCAGCCTCACCCAATTACCATTCAGTTCCACCAAGCAAAGACCAAATTCTACCCATGATTTGCCCAATTACAGATCCATTACACCCAAGCCAAGGCTAAGGTCTACTTGTGATTTACCCAATTACCACTAATTCCACCAAGCCAAGGCCAAGATCTAGTTATGATTTACCCAATTACCACAACATTCCACCAAGCCAAGGCCAAGAAATATTTATGATTTGCCCAATTACCACAACATTCCACCAAGCCAAGGCCAAGATCTAGTTATGATTTACCCAATTACCACTACATTCCACCAAGCCAAGGCCAAGATCTATTTATGATTTACCCAATTACTACTACATTCCACCAAGCCAAGGCCAAGATCTATTTATGTTTTACCCAATTACCACTACATTCCAATAAAGCCAAGGCCAAGATCTATTTATGATTTACCCAATTACCACTACATTCCACCAAGCCATTCTTATATTTCAGCAATTCCATACCCGTGTTTGATAAGCCTAGCTCCTTCGAAACTCTGAGAAGTTATTCTGTCCAGGTACAAATCACATCACCTTATAATAATGGAAATATAGCGTAGTGAGCTAATGATTTTTCAAGCAGAAGATATAGATTTACCTGGTAAGATCAAGAATCTGAAGTTGGGATAGACTTGACAAACTCTTATTATAAAGATGTTTAAGAGGATTAAAACTAAGATCCAGCCCATTAATCTCTTCAGGCAAATCTGCAGGAACTGTGGATAAGTTGCAGTTATAACAGTTCATGGATATTTGATGAGTTTCCTGTAGTGAAAAGGAAAAGAATATTACCTTATTTGTAGCTAATGTAAACTGAACCTAAATAAGCTAAGGCTAAACTCCGGATACGTAGCTAGATATGCAGTCGGGAGACATCCTGTATATCTGAAGCAAAGGACCTGTATTTCAGTCCATTAATTTTTGTGATTTATACAGCCCTGCCAGAAAGCACAGCCAACCTAGAGACCTGACGTTCCTCTACTGCAGTTTGGTAATACAGCTAGGCCTTGCCCCCACCCCCCGTCCCCGCCCCCCAACTTACAATTGGCCATTGAATGAGACAAAACAGACTGATGAGCTTATCTATCTGTCACTCCGCTCTCTCCTCCTCTCAGGAAATTCCTTGTTAGCATAGGAGCATTGCAGTACAGCCGATTGGCTCCTTGTGCTGCTTCTCCCTCCCCTAGCATGAGATCTGCTGTATAGGGGGTTGCAAAAGGCTGATACCACGTCTTCGTCAGGTAGTTGCAATTTTTGAATGATTTTTAATTGAACACACATCTGCATGGAATTTAGCTTTAAGTACGGAGCTCCCATTCTGCTTCTTGGGTTTTAATGTTCAAGCCCAACACTGCAGGGCTAAATATTAGTAATGTCTAGGAGGTATGGTACAGGGTGTGGCTACTTACCCTATGTTCAGCTCCAGCTGCCTCCGGCACTTTCCTCCTCTCCCTAAAGCTCCGGTCTGTGGGCAGAGCCTCCGGGACATCAGGACATTAAAGTGGAACTTCACCCTATAGGAGAAGTTCTGCCTTATGCCCTCCTCCTCCCTGCTCTTCTATTTTTGGCAATATTTTTTTTGTGGGGGGGGGGGCAGGTAGCTGGTTTTTACAGGTACCCACTCTCACTTCCTGTCTGATCGCTGCAGCAATCCACCGGAAGTTCTCATCCCTCCCCCGTCTGCAACCTTCTGGTACACGTCACAGATCCCAGAAGATTGCGGGACCATTCACAATGCGCACATAAAGAAGTTCTGCTTTTTGCCCTCCTCCCCTCCTCTTCTATTTTTGTAAAAAAAAATTGGGGGGGGGGAGGGGGCAGGTACCTAGTTTTGACAGGTACCCACTGCCACTTCCAGTCGGATCATCGCAGCGATTCCCCAGAAGTTCTCCTCCCTCCCTCCGCCTGCAAACTTCTGGTACACGTCACAGGTCCCAGAAGATTGCGGGACCATTCACATGACACACCTAGAAGTTCTGCCTTATGCACTTCTCCCCCTCCTCTTCTATTTTTTTGTCAATTTTTTGGGGGAGAAGGTACCTGGTTTTCTGGGACCATTCACAATGCGCACCTGAAGGAGAAGTTCTGTTTTATGCCCTCCTCCCCCCTTCTCTTTTATTTTTGCCATTTTTTTCGGTGGGGGGGCAGGTACCTGGTTTTGACAGGTACCCACTCGAACTTCCAGTCGGATTGTCGCAGCAATCCACCAGAAGTTCTCCTCCCTCCCCCCGTCTGCAACCTTCTGGTACACATCACAGGTCCCAGAAGATTGCGGGACCATTCACACGGCGCACCTAAATGAGAAGTTCTGCCTTATGCCCTTCTCCCCCTCCTCTTCTATTTTTTGTAAATTTTTTGGGGGAGCAGGTACCTTGTTTTGACAAGTGGCGGCCCCTCCATAAGGGGCCCCCCTAATCCATGCACCTGGCCCCTAATCTACATGCAGGGTGCTGGACGCATGGATACCAATGGTTTTTTTTTTTTAGAAGCACATGATTAGAGCCTCATGCTCTGATTGGCTTCAAAAAAGGGGTGGGCTCGGGGCGCAGAGCACTGCGCCCTGAGCCCACCCAGTTGTATGACAATAACGAATTAATATTCGCTATTGTCTTCCTGATTCTCCTCACTGACAACCATGAAGCAGGGCCTGAGACTCGTCACCCGATTGGCGGAGGGGAGAAGTGATCTGATTGGTCGCCTAGGAGGAGGAGACACAGGGTAACCCGCCGCCCGGAAGAAGCGCTGCCCGTGACCTAGATGTGGTAAGTGCCAGGCTTGTGAACAACCCTCCCTGACTCTCCTCCCTGACAACCAGGAAGCGGGCCCTGAGACTCGTCACCCGATTGGCGGAGGGGAGAAGGGATCTGATTGGTCGCCTAGGAGGAGGAGACGCAGGGGAACCCGCCACCCGGAGGAAGCGCTGCCCGTGACCTAGATGGGGTAAGTGCCAGGCTGGTGACCAACCGACTGACTGACCAGCCACCACTGGTTTTGAAGTGTACCCCACTCCCACTTCCAGTCGGATTGCCGCAGTGATCCACCAGAAGTTCTCCTCCGCCTGCAACCTTCTGGTACACGTCACAGGTCACAGAAGATTGCAGGACCATTCACATGGCGCACCTAAAAGTTCTGCCTTATGCACTTCTCCCCCTCCTCTATTTTTTTGTAAGTTTTTTGGGGGAGCAGGTACCTGGTTTTGACAAGTGGCGGCCCCTCCATAAGGGCCCCCCCTAATTCAAGCGCCTGGCCCCTAATCTACATGCAGGTTGCCGGACGCATGGATTCTAATGGTGTTTTTTGTTTTTTTTAAAAGCACATGATTAGAGCCTCGTGCTCTGATTGGCTTCAAAAGAGGGTGGGCTCGGGGCGCAGAGCACTGCGCCCCGAGCCCACCCAGTTGTGTGACAATAGCGAATGAATATTCGGTATTGTCTTCCTGATTCTCCTCCCTGACAACCAGGAAGTGGGCCCTGAGACTCGTCACCCAATTGGCGGAGGGGAGAAGTGATCTGATTGGTCGCCTAGGAGGAGGAGACGCAGGGGAACCCGCTGCCCGGAGGAAGCGCTGCCCGTGACCTAGATGTGGTAAGTGCCGGGCTGGTGACCGAACGACCGACCGACCAGCCACTACTGGTTTTGGCAGGTACCCCACTCCCACTTCCAGTCGGATTGCCGCAGTGATCCACCAGAAGTTCTCCTCCGCCTGCAACCTTCTGGTACACGCAACAGGTCCCAGAAGATTGCGGGACCAATCACAAGGCTCAAGGAAGCACAGCCGGTTGCCCGCGTTCAGTGTTTTTTTTTGCCTGAAAAAAGACCTCCTCCTATGTCATGATATGAGCATAGGGGAGGTGCTTTATAGCCCTAAAACCCTTCCTGTAATAGGGTGAGCAGCTATTTCTCCATAGATACAAAACTAAGAAAGAGAATTGCCCCCCCCCCCCCCCTATTTCCGGCACAGCTTCCATAGCTGAGATCCTCTGACTACTGTGCACCTTATCTGCACCCTAAACCAGTAGACTGCTAAACCAGCGGTTCCCAACCCCAATTCTCAAGTAACCCCCAACAGGCCATGACTTTAGATTTTCCTTCTCCTGGCAGAGGAGCTTTAACTGCTTCAATACCGTTCACTTTCGCCCCCTTCCTGCCCAGGCCAATTTTCAGCTTTCAGCGCTGTCACACTTTGAATGACAATTACGCGGTCATGTACACATGACATTTTTTATATTTTTTTTCACACAAAGAGCTTTCTTTTGGTGGTATTTAATCACCACTGGCCTTTTTATTTTTTGCTTAAAAATAAAAAAAGAAAAAAATTTTTTTTTTTCAAAAATAAAAAAGTTTTTCTTGGTTTGTGTCAGAAAATTTTGTAAATAAGTAATTTTTCTTCTTCACTGATGGGCACTGATAGGCTGCACTGATGGGCACTTATGAGGGCACTGATTAGGTGGCACTAATATGCTGCACTGATTAGGTGGCACTAATATGCTGCACTGATGGGCACTGATTAGGTGGCACTAATATGCTGCACTTATGAGCACTGAAAGGCAGCACTGATTGGTGTCACTGATGGGCACTATGTGGTGTCACTGATGGGCACTGTTGGGGCTGCACTGATGATCAGTGCCCTGATTACCTGTACACGTCTCCCCTGTGAGGAAATGCCGCTGATCGGCTCTCCTCTCCTCACACTCTCAGTGTGAGGTGAGGAGAGCCAATCAATGGCATTTTCACATTTACATGTGATCAGCTGTGATTGGACACAGCTGATCACATGGGTAAAGAGCCACGTCATCACGCCCCACGGGCGCGCGGGAGTGGTGACATAAAGACATGGATGAGCGAGTTTATGGTGGAGGAACTTGACTGGCCTTCACAGAGTCCTGACATCAACCCAATAGAACACCTTTGGGATGAATTAGAGCGGAGACTGCGAGCCAGGCCTGTCTCTTCATGTCATCCCATGGCTCATGGCTCGCAGTCTCCGCTCTAATTCATCCCAAAGGTGTTCTATCGGGTTGAAGTCAGGACTCTGTGCAGGCCAGTCAAGTTCCTCCACCCCAATCTCGCTCATCCATGTCTGTATGGACTTTGGCTTTATTGGTGATGGTCAAACATTCCCATAGACAAACTCCTAAACCTTGTGGACAGCCTTCCCAGAAGAGTTGAAGCTGTTATGGCTGCAAAGGGCGGGGCCAACTCAATATTGAACCCTACAGACTAAGACTGGGATGCCATTAATGTTCATGTGGTGTGTAAAGGCCGGTGTCCCAATACTTTTGGTAATATAGAGTATAAAGTCAGTATATAGATAGCTATTTAAAAAAAAAGGTAACAGTTATTTTTTGTTAAGTCTAATAAAGATTGAAAATAGTATAGGGAGAATTTTTTTTTTTTTTGCATTCAATATTTATTAAAGGTTTACCAACCGTTTTTCGCCTTCCTCTGGGTCATCTGTGGGTAAAGGATTGTGTATATGGGATTGTATGATATATATATTTATATATATATATATATATATTGTGAGGGGGTTAACTCGGTAGCGGGTGTGTGTGACCCCCTGGTTGGGCTCCCCACACAAAAACAGGGCCAGCAGACGGAGGTTGTGGTTTTCAAAATCAAAAGGTGCGGTTTATTTCTCTATGTACAGTGACAAAAACACAGCAAAGCCAAAAAGAAACAAACAAAATAAATCCTGGTCAGTTTGACCTCTGACTAAACATGCAGGTTTCCTAAACTAACAACTGGGATCAGCCTAGTGCTGTCCTAGTCCCTAAGTCCCTGGTTTAGTAAAAGTCCAAACAAATAGCCACACAGGCTTTGCCTCACCGCACAGGGGTTCACTCTCCCTAGACAGTCCACACAGGTCTGGTTCCAGGCATGAGCTAACATCTAATGAAGCTGGGAGTTTCTTATAGAGGCCTAAATGAGCTGACAAGGTTCAGCTGGTCTCATCAACTCCCTGTCTGCACGACGCCCAGCCCTCTCCCTAGAGGTATGAGTCATCCATGAGCACACTAGCCTTATACAACTCTCCACCTAGTTGTACAAATCGGCGTAAAGCCTGAATCTGGGCGAAATATATCTACCCCCCTGGATGCAACCAGGTGACTTTACCTTCCTGCTGTCACATACCCCCCCCTCTTGTTTTAACCTCGGGGTTGGAACACCAGCAATCAGGCATTCATGTACTCGAGACAAAGCATCCACATTCCCCATTTGAACGCCAGGGCGATGCTTTACTGTGAAGTTGAATTCCTGGAGGGCCAGGAACCACCTATTCACTCTTCTATTTGTTTCCTTGTTTTGAGCCATCCACTTTAACGGAGCGTGGTCCGTAACCATGTCAAAGTGCCTACCTAGCAGATAGTACCGAAGGGAATCTAGAGCCCACTTCACCGCTAAACACTCCTTTTCAACCGTGGCGTAATTTACCTCATGGGACTTCAACTTCCTGCTGAGGTAAATGACTGGGTGCTCTTCCCCGTTCCAGACCTGGGACAATACTGCTCCTAACCCCACATCTGACGCATCACTTTGTACGACAAAGTCTTTAGAGAAGTCGGGTGAGTACAACACTGGCTGGCTACATAAGGCTTGTTTCAAGAATTGGAATGCTGCCTCAGCCTCGGGGGTCCATTTAATCATGACCGACCCTTTCCCTTTCGTCAGGTTGGTTAGGGGCACAGCCTTAGAAGCAAAGTGGGGAATGAAGCGCCGATAATAACCCGCGATTCCCAGAAAGGCTCGTACCTGCTTCTTGCTGTTGGGACGTGGCCAACTCTGGATGGCCTCGACTTTGTTGAGTTGGGGTTTTATTACTCCCCTGCCAATGGTGTACCCAAGATATTTGGCCTCCTCCTGCCCAATGGTACACTTCTTGGGGTTAGCCGTAAACCCCGCTTCCCGAACAGAGTCCAGGACTGCTTGCACTTTTGGCAGATGTGAGGCCCAATCTGTGCTATGGACAATTACGTCATCCAGGTAAGCCGCAGCATACTTCCGATGGGGCCTCAGCATCTGGTCCATTTTCCGCTGGAATGTGGCCGGCGCATTCTGTAACCCGAACGGCATTCTCTTATATTGGAACGCCCCGTCTGGGGTTACAAATGCGGTTTTCTCTTTGGCCGACTTGGCCAGGGGAATTTGCCAATACCCTTTTGTGAGGTCAAGAGTCGTCATGTATCGGGCTGTTCCCAGCCGGTCGATCAACTCATCTATACGTGGCATGGGGTAGGTGTCAAATTTTGTAACTTTGTTCAACTGACGAAAATCGTTACAAAATCGCCAGCTCCCATCCGGTTTAGGCACCAACACAATGGGACTAGACCAATCACTTTGGGACTCCTCTATCACCCCTAAGTTCAGCATTTTCTGTACTTCCTCCCGTATTGCCTCCCGTCGGGCCTCTGGGATCCGATAGGGTTTTAACTTCACCCTTTCACCGGGCGGGGTAATAATATCATGCTCTACCCCAGATGTTTGTCCCGGCAGCTCAGAGAACACCTCCTTGTTGCGAAGCACAAACTCCTTAACCTCCTGTTGTTGGGGTTGTGACAAGGTGGCTGCTATTCCAACCTCCGGAATCACGCAACCAGTTTGAGCTGGTGACCAAGTTTCTGCGACTAGGGACTCTCTATCCCTCCAGGCTTTCAACAGATTAACGTGATATATCTGTTCGGGCTTTCGCCTTCCTGGTTGTCTGACCTTGTAATTCACTTCGCTCACTTTTTCCATTATCTCGTAGGGGCCTTGCCATTTGGCAAGGAATTTACTTTCAACCGTAGGGACAAGTACCAATATCCTATCCCCCGGGGAAAAGGTACGGGTCTTTGCTCCACGGTTGTACACTCTCTGCTGTGCCAACTGCGCTTGGGCCAAATGTTCCTTCACGATGGGCATTACCTGTGCAATTCGATCTTGCATCAGGGCGACATGCTCAATCACACTCCTGTGGGGAGAACTCTCACTTTCCCAAGTTTCCTTGGCAATATCCAACAGCCCTCTTGGGTGTCTCCCATACAGTAACTCAAAGGGGGAGAATCCCGTAGAGGATTGGGGCACCTCCCTAATAGCAAACATCAAATAAGGAAGTAGACAGTCCCAATCCTTTCCATCTCTATCCACCACTTTCTTCAACATTTGTTTTAGGGTTTTGTTGAATCTTTCAACCAGCCCATCGGTTTGGGGGTGATACACAGATGTACGCAATTGCGTCACTTTGAACAATTTACACAGCTCTTTCATAACCCGGGACATAAAGGGTGTACCTTGGTCCGTAAGCAGTTCTTTACAAATACCCACCCGGCTAAAAACAAGAGATAGCTCTTTGGCTATGGTTTTGGCCGAGGTATTTCTGAGAGGGATCGCTTCTGGATAACGGGTGGCATAGTCCATTATAACCAATATGTACTGGTGCCCCCTAGCGGACTTGATTATAGGACCTACCAAATCCATTGCGATTCTCTCAAACGGGACCTCAATGATGGGTAGAGGGACCAGCGGGCTACGGAAATGTGGCATCGGGGCCGACCTCTGACACACAGGGCAGGAGGAACAATAATTTTCTATGTCCTTCATCACCCCAGGCCAATAGAATCTCTGTAATACCCTCTCTCGGGTTTTCTCTGTCCCCAGATGACCTCCAAGAATGTGCCCATGGGCCAACTCCAACACCAACTTCCTGTAAGGTTTGGGCACCACCAGCTGCTCAACGGTTTCTTCTGCCCTTTTTGCCACCCGATACAGTAGGTCCTTCTCTACGCTGAAGTATGGGTAAGTGCAGGTATTATCTGGGTTCACTAACTCGCCATCTATTTCCACTACGTTTTCCCGTGCCTTTATTAGGGCGGGGTCTTTTAACTGTTCTGTGGCAAAATTTTCCCTGTGAACCTCCAGATCAGAAAACTCCACAGACGGTAGGTTTTCGTCTGAGGAGGTGGGCTCCTCTCCAGTTTCTTGAGTCTCCCCTGCCAATACTGACAAGGGAAATTCTGGAGAGTCCTCACCACTCTCAGAGGAGTTCTGGCTATCACATTCCTGGTACATAGGGGCACCAGTGGGGGGCTCAGGATCATCCCACAGTTCCCAGAACTTCGGAAAATCCCTTCCCACAATGGCGTCATGCGGTAACTGAGATACTAAGCCCACTGGATGAGAGAGGGTACCTTTGGGGGTCTCGAAACACACTGTAGTCACTGGATACTCTCGGGTGTCCCCATGCACACAAATAACAGCTACCTTGCTATTCCCAGAGACCTCTGTTTTAACTAACTCAGCCTTTATCAGGGTCACAAGGCTACCTGAATCCAACAATACCACAACATTTCTACCATTAACACACATTTTGCATAAATGTTTCTCAGTTCCTCGAATGGCAGTGCATGCGACTGTCGCACACAGCGACTGACGTCTGCCCGTCAGAAAGTCACACTGCATGGGTTCCTCCACAACTGGGCAATTGGCTGCAATATGTCCCGCTTGCCGGCAGCGGTAGCAAACGATCCTTCTTGCGGCCTCTTGAGCCGCTGATTTCCCAGGCTGTTCTCGCCAAACTTGGGGTAGAGCTCCCACCCTCTCACTCTCTCCACCCTCACCCCTTGGAATCCTCTTATCCGCCCCTGGGGATGGTCTGGTCTTAGGGTGGAAAGTCCGAGAGTCTCTGGAAGAGGCCGTCAGGTTCTCTGTAGCCAAGTATCTCTCTACACGATCCACAAGTTTACCGGCCGTTTCTGGGTCTCCGTGGCTTACCCACTTTTGAATGGCGGTAGGAAGAGCTCTCAAGAAACGATCCATCACAACACGTTCCACAATCTCCGGTGCGGACAAAGTCTCTGGCTGTAGCCACTTCCTGCTCAGGTGAATGAGATCATACATTTGAGACCTGGGGGGTTTTCCAAGCTGGAAAGTCCAGTTATGCACACGCTGAGCCCGGACAGCCAGGGTGACACCCAGCCTTGCCAATATTTCAGCTTTTAGCATCACATAGTCTTTTGCTTGGTCAGGCTCTAGGTCATAGTAAGCCTTCTGCGATTCACCAGTTAACAGAGGAGCCACCAGTCCAGCCCACTGCTCCTCAGGCCACTTTTCTCTTTCAGCAGTCCTTTCAAATGTGGTCAAAAATACCTCTGGATCATCCTCTCCAGTCATTTTTGTCAATAAACGACTCACCCCAAAGGACGCGGTATTAGTGGGACGGCTTTCCTCACTGGTCTGCGGACGTTGCTGCATTACTGCTTCCATTTGTTGTAGTCTCTGCTCTTGCTTCTGTAACAGGTCTATGAAGCGGGCCTCAGATTGCTGCTGGGCTTGTTGATGAGCTTGCTGCTGGGCTGCAAGGCTCCTTTGCAAACCTGCATTTGTCTGCTGTTGATTGGCATTTGCTAGAGCCAGCTGTTTCAGTATCTCCTCCATGCTGGCTTAAAAAAACTGCCACTGGTTCTCCACCAACTGTGAGGGGGTTAACTCGGTAGCGGGTGTGTGTGACCCCCTGGTTGGGCTCCCCACACAAAAACAGGGCCAGCAGACGGAGGTTGTGGTTTTCAAAATCAAAAGGTGCGGTTTATTTCTCTATGTACAGTGACAAAAACACAGCAAAGCCAAAAAGAAACAAACAAAATAAATCCTGGTCAGTTTGACCTCTGACTAAACATGCAGGTTTCCTAAACTAACAACTGGGATCAGCCTAGTGCTGTCCTAGTCCCTAAGTCCCTGGTTTAGTAAAAGTCCAAACAAATAGCCACACAGGCTTTGCCTCACCGCACAGGGGTTCACTCTCCCTAGACAGTCCACACAGGTCTGGTTCCAGGCATGAGCTAACATCTAATGAAGCTGGGAGTTTCTTATAGAGGCCTAAATGAGCTGACAAGGTTCAGCTGGTCTCATCAACTCCCTGTCTGCACGACGCCCAGCCCTCTCCCTAGAGGTATGAGTCATCCATGAGCACACTAGCCTTATACAACTCTCCACCTAGTTGTACAAATCGGCGTAAAGCCTGAATCTGGGCGAAATATATCTACCCCCCTGGATGCAACCAGGTGACTTTACCTTCCTGCTGTCACAATATATATATATATATATATATATATGTGTGTATGTATTTTTTTTATTGGCTGAACTAGTTGGACTTGTGTCTTTTTTCAACCTGACTAACTATGTAACTATGTTACAAAAACAGGTATACAGGATGAAAATCACAAATAATAAACAAAACAAAAATATACAAAAAACATTTGGTAATTCAGAGCTGGTTTGCTGTCCCAGCCACCCAACCCTCCTTTAGACATGTGCGATGCGTTTCGTACAAATCGAAAATTCGTACATTGGGAAGCATCCGAAATACGAATTTCTATTCTTACGAATTTTATACAAAATACGAAATTTCGTTGACAAATTTTGTTGACAAATTTCGTTTCGGGAGTGGGAGAGACGGCTCAGACTGGTACTCGATGGGAGATTCAGAATCGGACAAAATAAGAATGTTCGTTAATATCGTTTTATTATTGTCATAAAAATTACGATTATTCGTTATGATGAAGTTAAAAACCCAGGAAGTCAGCACAGCACAGGGATGGTGGGAGCCCCTCATAATGAGCACAGCACAGGGATGATGGGAGCCCCTCATAATGAGCACAGCACAGGGATGGTGGGAGCCCCTCATAATGAGTACAGCACAGGGATGATGGGAGCCCCTCATAATGAGTACAGCACAGGGATGATGGGAGCCCCTCATAATGAGCACAGCACAGGGATGATGGGAGCCCCTCATAGTGAGCACAGCACAGGGATGGTGGGAGCCCCTCATAATGAGCACAGCACAGGGATGGTGGGAGCCCCTCATAATGAGCACAGCACAGGGATGATGGGAGCCCCTCATAATGAGTACAGCACAGGGATGGTGGGAGCCCCTCATAATGAGCACAGCACAGGGATGGTGGGAGCCCCTCATAATGAGCACAGAACAGGGATGGTGGGAGCCCCTCATAATGAGCACAGAACAGGGGTACAGCCCCAGGAGGAAGTCAGCACAGCACATGGATGGTGGGAGCCCCTCATAATGAGTCGATGACTGCCATATTGAGAAAGGTATTTTTTTCCTTTTTAAATTCATCATAACGAATGTTCGTAATTGTCACGAAAAGTTTACAAATCTAACGGAAATACGAATTTTCGTCCAATACAAAACTAAACGGGACGAATTTATTGACGGCGCACATGTCTACCCTCCTCCTTTCCCAGCGTGGGCTTGGGACCGGCCATGGCGGAGTTCGGAGCAAGTTCTTCTTCCATCTCCTGCTTCTAAAAACCCATTTGATATCTGAACCCCAGAGATATCTTTGATATCTGTCCCCTATCTGGGGGGTTCAGATATCAAATGGGTTTTTAGAAGCAGGAGATGGAAGAAGAACTTGCTCCGAACTCCGCCATGGCCGGTCCCAAGCCCACGCTGGGAAAGGGGGAGGGTTGGGTGGTTGGGACAGAAAACCAGCCTTGAAAAAAAAAAAACATGTCATATATAAACGTATTAAAGAGGAAGTAAACCCTCGGAAGAAAAAAAATAAATAAAAATACACCCTGTAAGACAAAAGCATAGTGAGCTAAGGAGCTATAAGGAGATATTTGCAAAAAATACGGCACCGATGTCTACGGCGCAGGCGCACTGAGCGTGCTGTTAATAAATGAACTCATGCCGTCACCGCCCGCGGGCGCGCGCATGCACGGGAGTGACGCCAGTCACACCGCCGGAGCAACGATTTTTTTTTTCAAGGCTGGTTTTCTGTCCCAACCACCCAACCCTCCTCCTTTCCCAGCGTGGGCTTGGGACCGGCCACGGCGGAGTTCAGAGCAAGTTCTTCTTCCATCTCCTGCTTCTAAAAACCCATTTGATATCTGAACCCCCCAGATAGGGGACATTTCAGATATCAAGCTGATAAGAACTGAGCTGAGAAGCAGATTTTTCATAGATGATGCAAAGGTAATAGAGGAAACAAGAGTTTTGTAAGTAAAGAAATCCCGGAAAATGCAGAACGGAGATCTGAGAACTGCTCGTCCCACCACTAGACCTGCTGGCCTTGGAACCTCTTACCAGACCCGAGCCATCTAATGCTTAACACTGGCTTAGAGCTGAATTATAACGCTGGCAGCCCTGTGCCTGTAACTACATTGTGGATGACATACGGGTATTTTGTAGAGTATAAAATCATTTTTTTATTTTTTATTCATTGATACTCACCAGTTTGCAGCAGCTCCAAGCCCTGTGGGATGCCAGGCAGAAGATGAGCAGTAATGTCCACAGATGGCCCATACTCTTCAGAACAGACCTTTCATCAGTCCTCTCCTCGGTTGTAGCCGCCTGTCTGGGTTCAGTATCTCATCCCTCATATCGTCTAAAGAAAAAACAAAGATTTAGTTGTGAAAGCACAGAAATGACTCGCAGTATCACTTCCTCCAACTCATTACATGCACAGTGGGGGCAGTGACATACTGTCTGGATTTAAATAGTCAGTAAAAAAAAAAAAAAAAATCATAATCATAATACAAAATTAAATAAAAATGTAATTATATATATATATATATATATATATATATATATATATACACATACACAAACAATTTTTTTAAAAATAATAATAATAATAATCATAATACAAATATATATACAGTAGTGCTGCGTAAATTGACAGCTCTATACAAATGACTGTAATATATATACTGTATATATATATATTGTGACAGCAGGAAGGTAAAGTCACCTGGTTGCATCCAGGGGGGTAGGTATATTTCTCCCAGATTCAGGCTTTATGCCGACTTATACAACTAGGGAGAGAGTTGATGAAGCCCAGCTGAGGCTAGTGGGCTCATGGATGATTCATACCTCTAGGGAGAGTGCTGGGCGTCGTGCAGGCAGGGAGTTGATGAGACCAGCTGAAGCTTGTCAGCTCGTTTAAGGCCTCTATAAAAACTCCCAGCTTCATTAGGTGTTTGCTCATGCCTGGAACCAGACCTGTGTGGACTGTCTAGGGAGAGTGAACCCCTGTGCGGTGAGACAAAGCCTGTGTGGCTATTTGTTTGGACATTTACTAAACCAGGGACTTAGGGACTAGGACAGCACCAGGCTGATCCCAGTTGTTAGTTAGGGAAACCTGCATGTTTAGTCAGAGGTCAAGCTGACCAGGATTTATTTTGTTTATGTTTCTTTTTGCTTTGCTGTGTTTTTGTCACTGTAAATAGAGAAATAAACCGCACCTTTTGATCTTGAAAACCACAACCTCCGTCTGCTGGGCCTGTTTTGTGTGGGGAGCCCATCCAGGGGGTCACACACACCCGCTACCGAGCTAACCCCCTCACAGTTGGTGGAGAACCAGTGGCAGTTTTTTTTTAAGCCAGCATGGAGGAGATACTGAAACAGCTGGCTCTAGCAAATGCCAATCAACAGCAGACAAATGCAGGTTTGCAAAAGAGCCTTGCAGCTCAACAACAGAGCTTCGCAGCCCAGCAACAAGCCCAGCAGCAATCTGAGGCCCGCTTCATAGACCTGTTGCAGAAGCAAGAGCAGAGACTACAACAACAGATGGAAGCAGTAATGCAGCAACGTCCGCAGACCAGTGAGGAAAGCCGTCCCACTAATACCGCGTCCTTTGGGGTGAGTCGTTTATTGACAAAAATGACTGGAGAGGATGATCCAGAGGTATTTTTGACCACATTTGAAAGGACTGCTGAAAGAGAAAAGTGGCCTGAGGAGCAGTGGGCTGGACTGGTGGCTCCTCTGTTAACTGGTGAATCGCAGAAAGCTTACTATGACCTAGAGCCTGACCAAGCAAAAGACTATGTGATGCTAAAAGCTGAAATATTGGCAAGGCTGGGTGTCACCCTGGCTGTCCGGGCTCAGCGTGTGCATAACTGGACTTTCCAGCTTGGAAAACCCCCCAGGTCTCAAATGTATGATCTCATTCACCTGAGCAGGAAGTGGCTACAGCCAGAGACTTTGTCCGCACCGGAGATTGTGGAACGTGTTGTGATGGATCGTTTCTTGAGAGCTCTTCCTACCGCCATTCAAAAGTGGGTAAGCCATGGAGACCCAGAAACGTCCGGTAAACTTGTGGATCGTGTAGAGAGATACTTGGCTGCAGAGAACCTGACGGCCTCTTCCAGAGACTCTCGGACTTTCCACCCTAAGACCAGACCATCCCCAGGGGCGGATAAGATGATTCCAAGGGGTGAGGGTGGAGAGAGTGAGAGGGTGGGAGCTCTGCCCAGGGTTTGGCGAGAACAGCCTGGGAAGTCGGGGGCTCAAGAGGCAGCCAAAAGGATTGTTTGCTACCGCTGCCGGCAAGCGGGACATATTGCAGCAAATTGCCCGGTTGTGGAGGAACCCATGCAATGTGACTTTCTGACGGACAGACGTCAGTCGCTGTGTGCGACAGTCGCATGCACTGCCATTCGGGGAACTGAGAAACATTTATGCAAAATGTGTATTAATGGTAGAAATGTTGTGGTATTACTGGATTCAGGTAGCCTTGTGACCCTGATAAAGGCTGAATTAGTTAAAACAGAGGTCTCTGGGAATAGCAAGGTAGCTGTTATTTGTGTGCATGGGGACACCCGAGAGTATCCAGTGACTACAGTGTGTTTCAAGACCCCCAAAGGTACCCTCTCTCATCCAGTGGGGTTAGTATCTCAACTACCGCATGATGCCATTGTGGGAAGGGATTTTCCGAAGTTCTGGGAACTGTGGGATGATCCTGAGCCCCCCACTGGTGCCCCTATGTACCAGGAAGGTGATAGCCAGAACTCCTCTGAGAGTGGTGAGGACTCTCCAGAATTTCCCTTGTCAGTATTGGCAGGCGAGACTCAAGAAACTGGAGAGGAGCCCACCTCCTCAGACGAAAACCTACCGTCTGTGGAGTTTTCTGATCTTGAGGTTCACAGGGAAAATTTTGCCACAGAACAGTTAAAAGACCCTGCCCTAATAAAGGCACGGGAAAACGTAGTGGAAATAGATGGCGAATTAGTGAACCCAGATAATACCTGCACTTACCCATACTTCAGCGTAGAGAAGGACCTACTGTATCGGGTGGCAAAAAGGGCAGAAGAAACCGTTGAGCAGCTTGTAGTGCCCAAACCTTACAGGAAGTTGGTGTTGGAGTTGGCCCATGGGCACATTCTTGGAGGTCATCTGGGGACAGAGAAAACCCGAGAGAGGGTATTACAGAGATTCTATTGGCCTGGGGTGATGAAGGACATAGAAAATTATTGTTCCTCCTGCCCTGTGTGTCAGAGGTCGGCCCCGATGCCACATTTCCGTAGCCCGCTGGTCCCTCTACCCATCATTGAGGTCCCGTTTGAGAGGATCGCAATGGATTTGGTAGGTCCTATAATCAAGTCCGCTAGGGGGCACCAGTACATATTAGTTATAATGGACTATGCCACCCGTTATCCAGAAGCGATCCCTCTCCGAAATACCTCGACCAAAACCATAGCCAAAGAGCTATCTCTTGTTTTTAGCCGGGTGGGTATTTGTAAAGAACTGCTTACGGACCAAGGTACACCCTTTATGTCCCGGGTTATGAAAGAGCTGTGTAAATTGTTCAAAGTGACGCAATTGCGTACGTCTGTGTATCACCCCCAAACCGATGGGCTGGTTGAAAGATTCAACAAAACCCTAAAACAAATGTTGAAGAAAGTGGTGGATAGAGATGGAAAGGATTGGGACTGTCTACTTCCTTATTTGATATTTGCTATTAGGGAGGTGCCCCAATCCTCTACGGGATTCTCCCCCTTTGAGTTACTGTATGGGAGACACCCAAGAGGGCTGTTGGATATTGCCAAGGAAACTTGGGAAAGTGAGAGTTCTCCCCACAGGAGTGTGATTGAGCATGTCGCCCTGATGCAAGATCGAATTGCACAGGTAATGCCCATCGTGAAGGAACATTTGGCCCAAGCGCAGTTGGCACAGCAGAGAGTGTACAACCGTGGAGCCAAGACCCGTACCTTTTCCCCGGGGGATAGGATATTGGTACTTGTCCCTACGGTTGAAAGTAAATTCCTTGCCAAATGGCAAGGCCCCTACGAGATAATGGAAAAAGTGAGCGAAGTGAATTACAAGGTCAGACAACCAGGAAGGCGAAAGCCCGAACAGATCTATCACGTTAATCTGTTGAAAGCCTGGAGGGATAGAGAGTCCCTAGTCGCAGAAACTTGGTCACCAGCTCAAACTGGTTGCGTGATTCCGGAGGTTGGAATAGCAGCCACCTTGTCACAACCCCAACAACAGGAGGTTAAGGAGTTTGTGCTTCGCAACAAGGAGGTGTTCTCTGAGCTGCCGGGACAAACATCTGGGGTAGAGCATGATATTATTACCCCGCCCGGTGAAAGGGTGAAGTTAAAACCCTATCGGATCCCAGAGGCCCGACGGGAGGCAATACGGGAGGAAGTACAGAAAATGCTGAACTTAGGGGTGATAGAGGAGTCCCAAAGTGATTGGTCTAGTCCCATTGTGTTGGTGCCTAAACCGGATGGGAGCTGGCGATTTTGTAACGATTTTCGTCAGTTGAACAAAGTTACAAAATTTGACACCTACCCCATGCCACGTATAGATGAGTTGATCGACCGGCTGGGAACAGCCCGATACATGACGACTCTTGACCTCACAAAAGGGTATTGGCAAATTCCCCTGGCCAAGTCGGCCAAAGAGAAAACCGCATTTGTAACCCCAGACGGGGCGTTCCAATATAAGAGAATGCCGTTCGGGTTACAGAATGCGCCGGCCACATTCCAGCGGAAAATGGACCAGATACTGAGGCCCCATCAGAAGTATGCTGCGGCTTACCTGGATGACGTAATTGTCCATAGCACAGATTGGGCCTCACATCTGCCAAAAGTGCAAGCAGTCCTAGACTCTATCCGGGAAGCGGGGTTTACGGCTAACCCCAAGAAGTGTACCATTGGGCAGGAGGAGGCCAAATATCTTGGGTACACCATTGGCAGGGGAGTAATAAAACCCCAACTCAACAAAGTCGAGGCCATCCAGAGTTGGCCACGTCCCAACAGCAAGAAGCAGGTACGAGCCTTTCTGGGAATCGCGGGTTATTATCGGCGCTTCATTCCCCACTTTGCTTCTAAGGCTGTGCCCCTAACCAACCTGACGAAAGGGAAAGGGTCGGTCATGATTAAATGGACCCCCGAGGCTGAGGCAGCATTCCAATTCTTGAAACAAGCCTTATGTAGCCAGCCAGTGTTGTACTCACCCGACTTCTCTAAAGACTTTGTCGTACAAAGTGATGCGTCAGATGTGGGGTTAGGAGCAGTATTGTCCCAGGTCTGGAACGGGGAAGAGCACCCAGTCATTTACCTCAGCAGGAAGTTGAAGTCCCATGAGGTAAATTACGCCACGGTTGAAAAGGAGTGTTTAGCGGTGAAGTGGGCTCTAGATTCCCTTCGGTACTATCTGCTAGGTAGGCACTTTGACATGGTTACGGATCACGCTCCGTTAAAGTGGATGGCTCAAAACAAGGAGACAAATAGAAGAGTAAATAGGTGGTTCCTGGCCCTACAGGAATTCAACTTCACAGTAAAGCATCGCCCTGGCGTTCAAATGGTGAATGTGGATGCTTTGTCTCAAGTACATGAATGCCTGATTGCTGGTGTTCCAACCCCAAGGTTAAAACAAGAGGGGGGGGTATGTGACAGCAGGAAGGTAAAGTCACCTGGTTGCATCCAGGGGGGTAGGTATATTTCTCCCAGATTCAGGCTTTATGCCGACTTATACAACTAGGGAGAGAGTTGATGAAGCCCAGCTGAGGCTAGTGGGCTCATGGATGATTCATACCTCTAGGGAGAGTGCTGGGCGTCGTGCAGGCAGGGAGTTGATGAGACCAGCTGAAGCTTGTCAGCTCGTTTAAGGCCTCTATAAAAACTCCCAGCTTCATTAGGTGTTTGCTCATGCCTGGAACCAGACCTGTGTGGACTGTCTAGGGAGAGTGAACCCCTGTGCGGTGAGACAAAGCCTGTGTGGCTATTTGTTTGGACATTTACTAAACCAGGGACTTAGGGACTAGGACAGCACCAGGCTGATCCCAGTTGTTAGTTAGGGAAACCTGCATGTTTAGTCAGAGGTCAAGCTGACCAGGATTTATTTTGTTTATGTTTCTTTTTGCTTTGCTGTGTTTTTGTCACTGTAAATAGAGAAATAAACAGCACCTTTTGATCTTGAAAACCACAACCTCTGTCTGCTGGGCCTGTTTTGTGTGGGGAGCCCATCCAGGGGGTCACACACACCCGCTACCGAGCTAACCCCCTCACAATATATATATATCTTTATATATACACACACATACAGTTGTTCCATTTTTTTATAATTATAATAAAAAATAATATTTATAATAAAAAAAATTATATATATATATACTGTGAGATGGGGGTTGTTTAGCTCAAGTGGTAAATGCGTTTTTTCAGCGATTCAAGCCAGTCAGGAACTATATTTAAGGGCATGGTAGCCCATTTTTATTAAAAAAAGGCAAAATAAAAGTCCAAACAAAGGTTTCCCACGCAGGAGTTCTTCTCCATCAAATACACATAACAGAAAATGCTAGCCCACCTGGCTCTCTGTAGCAGTACTTCTGCACTTTCCTGGTCACCCAGACCACCGGACTCCTCAAAGTAGACGGCCTCCCTTTAGCGTCCACAGCTCTGCCTCTTGCAGTCACCAATGTTCTGGCTGTGACTCCTGAAGACCTCCTGTCTCTTGGTGTGGAGCCGTCTCCAACTGGGAGCCATGAGGTCTTCCCATACATTCATTATAAGTAGGGTTGCCACCTGTTCGGGATTCACCCGGACAGTTCGGGTTTGGAATCATGCATCCGGGTTTCAGACTGTCTGAAACCCGGACACATTTTTTCAGATCAGACTATGGCTTCCCAGCAGGGTTGCTGGCTGCAGTTATCTAAGCTAAGAGTGTCTGTTACACTCTCTTACACACTGTCAAAAAATGGTACCATCAATCCCCCCCAAACACACACACAGACGGGAAAGGAGAGAGGGCACGATCTGCACCTCTTTCTCCAGCCCCTACCCCTTTTTGTCTGCCCACATGCCTATCCCCAGCGCTGTACCTCAGAGAAGGAACGTGGGAACAGGAAATTTGAAGCCCAGCAGCCTCAGATACATCTGGATGAGAGGTGCTGACTGCCAAGGGGTGAATGAGCTCACTATCCATCCCTGTCTGTGACTAAAGTCACCCCCCCTTCTTTCCCCTGCCTCTAAGTGAGTACGCTAAGGTAAATCAGGGTTCTCAGAGCACTCCTTTCATCAGAGCTCCCCTTTACACCAGAGGCCACAGTGTTCCCCCTCACATCAGAGTCCTCTTCGTATACCAGAGCATCCCTTATATTAGAGTCCCCCCTTACAATGAAAGGGAACTCCGCAAGTTCAGATGTAAAAGGGGGAACTCTGTGGACTCTGATGTAAAGGGGGAACTCTGTGGACTCTGATGTAAAGGGGGAACTCTGTGGACTCTGATGTAAAGGGGGAACTCTGTGGGCTCTGATGTCAAGGGGGAACTCTGTGGACTCTGATGTCAAGGGGGAACTCTGTGGACTCTGATGTAAAGGGGGATTAACTTCATATGAATAGAAATTTTATTTAATAGCAACATCTATGCATAGTTTATCTATGCATACTATGAAAAAAAATTGCTGTGCGACGTTGAAGTGTTCGGGTTTGACTTGAAGAAAAGGTGGCAACCCTAATTATAAGGGCTGTGCTCACCTGAGCACACACCCTGCTGGTAATCAGCAAAGTCTGGACACAGGGTTGGAGATCCCATCCCTCCCAAGACACTGTGGAATCTCCAAACTACAAAGCCCCATTCCAGAATACCAAAACCTGGAGAAAGCTGCGAAAGCAGTCTTCTCCAGTCCACATCTATGCTCTGTAGTCTTGCACCTTGCAAATGTGCAGACCCTGTGTCCAGCAAACTGTCCATTTTACCGTGACAGTAGCTCCTACTGTCACAATATATATATATATATATATATATATATATATATATATATATATATATACTGTATATATATATCTTTATATATACACATACAGTTATACAGTTGTTCCATTTTTTTATAATTATAATAAAAAATAATATTAATATATATATATATATATATATATATATATATATATATATATATATATATATAAAATACAGTGGATCCTCGGATTACGAGCATAATCTGTTCCAGGAGAATTCTCATAATCCAAAGTACTCACATATCAAAGAGAGTTTTCCCATAGAAGTCAATGGAAACGAAAATAATTTGTTCCGCATTGACTTCAATGGCATGCAATACCGCATGTGGCCAGAGGTGGGGGGGGGGAGGGCGCCGAAGAGCCTCAGGAACGGCCGGAAAAGGCTCAGGGACAGCTCGGCTGACCTCGGAAACCCTCAGAAAGGCTTGGAAGCACCCCGGAACAGAGTATTTCCGAAAGGCTCCGCTCAGCTCTGCTCGGCTACGGCGCCCCCCCGAACCTCAGGCCAAATGCGGTACTGCAGACCCCAATTTGCTTGATTTCTGCTCGTTTTGCGAGACAACACTCGCAAAACGAATCAGAATTTTTTTTTTCAAAAGTTGCTCGTCTTTCAAAATCCTCTTTAACCGCGTTACTCGTAAACCGAGGTTCCACTGTATATATATTTATATATATATATATATATATATATATTGTGACAGCAGGAAGGTAAAGTCACCTGGTTGCATCCAGGGGGGTAGATATATTTCGCCCAGATTCAGGCTTTACGCCGACTTATACAACTAGGTGGAGAGTTGTATAAGCCCAGCTGAGGCTAGTGGGCTCATGGATGACTCATACCTCTAGGGAGAGTGTGGGGCGTCGTGCAGACAGGGAGTTGATGAGACCAGCTGAAGCCTGTCAGTTCGTTTAAGGCCTCTATAAAAACTCCCAGATTCATTAGGTGTTTGCTCATGCCTGGACCCAGACCTGTGTGGACTGTCTAGGGAGAGTGAACCCCTGTGCGGTGAGACAAAGCCTGTGTGGCTATTTGCTTGGACATTTAAAACCAGGGACTTAGGGACTAGGACAGCACTAGGCTGATCCCAGTTGTTAGTTAGGAAACCTGTATGTTTAGTCAGAGGTCAAGTTGACCAGGATTTATTTTGTTTATGTTTCTTTTGCTTTGCTGTGTTTTGTCACTGTAAATAGAAAATAAACCGCACCTTTTTGATTTTGAAAACCACAACCTCCGTTTGCTGGGCCTGTTTTGTGTGGGGAGCCCATCCCGGGGGTCACACACACCCGCTGCCGAGCTAACCCCCTCACAGTTGGTGGAGAACCAGTGGCAGTTTTTTTTTAAGCCAGCATGGAGGAGATACTGAAGCAGCTGGCTCTAGCAAATGCCAATCAACAGCAGACAAATGCAGGTTTGCAAAAGAGCCTTGCAGCTCATCAACAGAGCCTTGCAGCTCAACAACAGAACTTCGCAGCCCAGCAGCAAGCTCATCAACAGAGCCTTGCAGCCCAGCAGCAGACAAACGCAACTTTGCAACAGAGTCTGGAGGCTCAGCAACGAGCCCAGCAGCAATCTGAGGCCCGCTTCATAGACCCGTTGCAGAAGCAAGAGCAGAGACTACAACAACAGATGGAAGCAGTAATGCAGCAACGTCCGCAGACCAGTGAGGAAAGCCGTCCCACTAATACCGCGTCCTTTGGGGTGAGTCGTTTATTGACAAAAATGACTGGAGAGGATGATCCAGAGGTATTTTTGACCACATTTGAAAGGACCGCTGAAAGAGAAAAGTGGCCTGAGGAGCAGTGGGCTGGACTGGTGGCTCCTCTGTTAACTGGTGAATCGCAGAAAGCTTACTATGACCTAGAGCCTAACCAAGCAAAAGACTATGTGATGCTAAAAGCTGAAATATTGGCAAGGCTGGGTGTCACCCAGGCTGTCCGGGCTCAGCGTGTGCATAACTGGACTTTCCAGCTTGGAAAACCCCCCAGGTCTCAAATGTATGATCTCATTCACCTGAGCAGAAAGTGGCTACAGCCAGAGACTTTGTCCGCACCAAAGATTGTGGAGCGTGTTGTAATGGATCGGTTTTTGAGAGCTCTTCCTACTGCCATCCAAAAGTGGGTAAGCCATGGAGACCCAGAGACGGCCGATGGTCTTGTGGATCGTGTGGAGAAATACTTGGCTACAGAGAACCTGACGACCTCTTCCAGAGACACTCGGACTTTCCACCCTAAGACCAGACCATCCCCAGGGGCGGATAAGAGGATTCCAAGGGGTGAGGGTGGAGAGAGTGAGAGGGTGGGAGCTCTACCCCAAGTTTGGCGAGAACAGCCTGGGAAATCAGCGGCTCAAGAGGCGGCAAGAAGGATCGTTTGCTACCGCTGCCGGCAAGCGGGACATATTGCAGCCAATTGCCCGGTTGTGGAGGAACCCATGCAGTGTGACTTTCTGACGGGCAGACGTCAGTCGCTGTGTGCGACAGTCGCATGCACTGCCATTCGAGGAACTGAGAAACATTTATGCAAAATGTGTGTTAATGGTAGAAATGTTGTGGTATTGCTGGATTCAGGTAGCCTTGTGACCCTGATAAAGGCTGAGTTAGTTAAAACAGAGGTCTCTGGGAATAGCAAGGTAGCTGTTATTTGTGTGCATGGGGACACCCGAGAGTATCCAGTGACTACAGTGTGTTTCGAGACCCCCAAAGGTACCCTCTCTCATCCAGTGGGCTTAGTATCTCAGTTACCGCATGACGCCATTGTGGGAAGGGATTTTCCGAAGTTCTGGGAACTGTGGGATGATCCTGAGCCCCCCACTGGTGCCCCTATGTACCAGGAATGTGATAGCCAGAACTCCCCTGAGAGTGGTGAGGACTCTCCGGAATTTCCCTTATCAGTATTGGCAGGGGAGACTCAAGAAACTGGAGAGGAGCCCACCTCCTCAGACGAAAACCTACCGTCTGTGGAGTTTTCTGATCTTGAGGTTCACAGGGAAAACTTTGCCACAGAACAGTTGAAAGACCCCGCCCTAATAAAGGCACGGGAAAACGTAGTGAAAATAGATGGTGAGTTAGTGAACCCAGATAATACCTGCACTTACCCATACTTCAGCGTAGAGAAGGACCTACTGTATCGGGTGGCAAAAAGGGCAGAAGAAACCGTTGAGCAGCTGGTGGTGCCCAAACCTTACAGGAAGTTGGTGTTGGAGTTGGCCCATGGGCACATTCTTGGAGGTCATCTGGGGACAGAGAAAACCCGAGAGAGGGTATTACAGAGATTCTATTGGCCGGGGGTGATGAAGGACATAGAAAATTATTGTTCCTCCTGCCCTGTGTGTCAGAGGTCGGCCCCGATGCCACATTTCCGTAGCCCGCTGGTCCCTCTACCCATCATTGAGGTCCCGTTTGAGAGGATCGCCATGGATTTGGTAGGTCCTATAATCAAGTCCGCTAGGGGGCACCAGTACATATTAGTTATAATGGACTATGCCACCCGTTATCCAGAAGCGATCCCTCTCCGAAATACCTCGGCCAAAACCATAGCCAAAGAGCTATCTCTTGTGTTTAGCCGGGTGGGTATTTGTAAAGAACTGCTTACGGACCAAGGTACACCCTTTATGTCCCGGGTTATGAAGGAGCTGTGTAAATTATTCAAAGTGACGCAATTACGTACATCTGTGTATCACCCCCAAACCGATGGGCTGGTTGAAAGATTCAACAAAACCCTAAAACAAATGTTGAAGAAAGTGGTGGATAGAGATGGAAAGGATTGGGACTGTCTACTTCCTTATCTGATGTTTGCTATTAGGGAGGTGCCCCAATCCTCTACGGGATTCTCCCCCTTTGAGTTACTGTATGGGAGACACCCAAGAGGGCTGTTGGATATTGCCAAGGAAACTTGGGAAAGTGAGAGTTCTCCCCACAGGAGTGTGATTGAGCATGTCGCCCTGATGCAAGACCGAATTGCACAGGTAATGCCCATCGTGAAGGAACATTTGGCCCAAGCGCAGTTAGCACAGCAGAGAGTGTACAACCGTGGAGCCAAGACCCGTACCTTTTCCCCGGGGGATAGGATACTGGTACTTGTCCCTACGGTTGAAAGTAAATTCCTTGCCAAATGGCAAGGCCCCTACGAGATAATGGAAAAAGTGAGCGAAGTGAATTACAAGGTCAGACAACCAGGAAGGCGAAAGCCCGAACAGATCTATCACGTTAATCTGTTGAAAGCCTGGAGGGATAGAGAGTCCCTAGTCGCAGACACTTGGTCACCAGCTCAAACTGGTTGCGTGATTCCTGAGGTTGGAATAGCAGCCACCTTGTCACAACCCCAACAACAGGAGGTTAAGGAGTTTGTGCTTCGCAACAAGGAGGTATTCTCTGAGCTGCCGGGACAAACATCTGGGGTAGAGCATGACATCATTACCCCGCCCGGTGAAAGGGTGAAGTTAAAACCCTATCGGATCCCAGAGGCCCGACGGGAGGCAATACGGGAGGAAGTACAGAAAATGCTGAACTTAGGGGTGATAGAGGAGTCCCAAAGTGATTGGTCTAGTCCCATCGTGTTGGTGCCTAAACCGGATGGGAGCTGGCGATTTTGTAACGATTTTCGTCAGTTGAACAAAGTTACAAAATTTGACACCTACCCCATGCCACGTATAGATGAGTTGATCGACCGGCTGGGAACAGCCCGATACATGACGACTCTTGACCTCACAAAAGGGTATTGGCAAATCCCCCTGGCCAAGTCGGCCAAAGAGAAAACCGCATTTGTAACCCCAGACGGGGCGTTCCAATATAAAAGAATGCCGTTCGGGTTACAGAATGCGCCGGCCACATTCCAGCGGAAAATGGACCAGATGCTGAGGCCCCATCGGAAGTATGCTGCGGCTTACCTGGATGACGTAATTGTCCATAGCACAGATTGGGCCTCACATCTGCCAAAAGTGCAAGCAGTCCTGGACTCTGTTCGGGAAGCGGGGTTTACGGCTAACCCCAAGAAGTGTACCATTGGGCAGGAGGAGGCCAAATATCTTGGGTACACCATTGGGAGGGGAGTAATAAAACCCCAACTCAACAAAGTCGAGGCCATCCAGAGTTGGCCACGTCCCAACAGCAAGAAGCAGGTACGAGCCTTTCTGGGAATCGCTGGGTATTATCGGCGATTCATTCCCCACTTTGCTTCTAAGGCTGTGCCCCTAACCAACCTGACGAAGGGGAAAGGGTCGGTCATGATTAAATGGACCCCCGAGGCTGAGGCAGCATTCCAATTCTTGAAACAAGCCTTATGTAGCCAGCCAGTGTTGTACTCACCCGACTTCTCTAAAGACTTTGTCGTACAAAGTGATGCGTCAGATGTGGGGTTAGGAGCAGTATTGTCCCAGGTCTGGAACGGGGAAGAGCACCCAGTCATTTACCTCAGCAGGAAGTTGAAGTCCCATGAGGTAAATTACGCCACCGTTGAAAAGGAGTGTTTAGCAGTGAAGTGGGCTCTAGATTCCCTTCGGTACTACCTGCTAGGTAGGCACTTTGACATGGTTACGGATCACGCTCCGTTAAAGTGGATGGCTCAAAACAAGGAAACAAATAGAAGAGTGAATAGGTGGTTCCTGGCCCTCCAGGAATTCAACTTCACAGTAAAGCATCGCCCTGGCGTTCAAATGGGGAATGTGGATGCTTTGTCTCGAGTACATGAATGCCTGATTGCTGGTGTTCCAACCCCGAGGTTAAAACAAGAGGGGGGGGGTATGTGACAGCAGGAAGGTAAAGTCACCTGGTTGCATCCAGGGGGGTAGATATATTTCGCCCAGATTCAGGCTTTACGCCGACTTATACAACTAGGTGGAGAGTTGTATAAGCCCAGCTGAGGCTAGTGGGCTCATGGATGACTCATACCTATAGGGAGAGTGTGGGGCGTCGTGCAGACAGGGAGTTGATGAGACCAGCTGAAGCCTGTCAGTTCGTTTAAGGCCTCTATAAAAACTCCCAGATTCATTAGGTGTTTGCTCATGCCTGGACCCAGACCTGTGTGGACTGTCTAGGGAGAGTGAACCCCTGTGCGGTGAGACAAAGCCTGTGTGGCTATTTGCTTGGACATTTAAAACCAGGGACTTAGGGACTAGGACAGCACTAGGCTGATCCCAGTTGTTAGTTAGGAAACCTGTATGTTTAGTCAGAGGTCAAGTTGACCAGGATTTATTTTGTTTATGTTTCTTTTGCTTTGCTGTGTTTTGTCACTGTAAATAGAAAATAAACCGCACCTTTTTGATTTTGAAAACCACAACCTCCGTTTGCTGGGCCTGTTTTGTGTGGGGAGCCCATCCCGGGGGTCACACACACCCGCTGCCGAGCTAACCCCCTCACAATATATATATATATATATACACACACACACACACACTATATTACCAAAAGTATTGGGACGCCTGCCTTTACACGCACATACATTTTATTGGCATCCCAGTCTTAGTCCGTAGGGTTCAATATTGGATCGGCCCACCCTTTATACACACTGTATATATAAATATATATATATGTAATATAAAATATACTGTACTTTCCAGAAGGTTTAGGACATCTTGTGGCAAAGAAGAAGTACTGTGTGGGGGGGGGGGGCATTTGCCCGGTGGACTGGGGCCACATATCTTAACAAGAGCCGCCTGTTGATCACTGTAAATACATTTGCAAGAAAATAGCACAAAGAGAAATAATATATGCAGTACTTTGTTATTTTTATTTTATTTTTTTCCTGTAGTTGGGTTTCAACATTTTGCTGCATTCAGCATCTACTTCCACATAACACTAAATTAGTTCCTTTAAGGGGAAAAAAATAAATAAAAAAAATATAGCGAGCTTCCTCTTTTTATGAATATTGTCACAGCTGGATTGTTTGGTTTATTTCCTAATACCTTCTGAGTTATGACATGAATTTAGAGCTTTACAAATCCACCTAACACAATTGATTTTGCTTCTTTTTTTTTTACTAAAAAAAAAAAAAAAATCTTGTTCCCTCGAATATTTAATATAAAATGAAACCCGCACAAAAGAATATTCGGTTTTTGATTAACACTGTAAATAAAATAGGATTGCATTTATTTTTTGTAAAAAAAAACTGTTTCCTTACTTTGTTCTCTCTCTTTGTAGACTCTAAAGGGTTTATTTATATATATATTGTGACAGCAGGAAGGTAAAGTCACCTGGTTGCATCCAGGGGGGTAGATATATTTCGCCCAGATTCAGGCTTTACGCTGACTTATACAACTAGGTGGAGAGTTGTATAAGCCCAGCTAAGGCTAGTGGGCTCATGGATGACTCATACCTCTAGGGAGAGTGTGGGGCGTCGTGCAGACAGGGAGTTGATGAGACCAGCTGAAGCTTGTCAGCTCATTTAGGCCTCTATAAAAACTCCCAGATTCATTAGGTGTTAGCTCATGCCTGGAACCAGACCTGTGTGGACTGTCTAGGGAGAGTGAACCCCTGTGCGGTGAGACAAAGCCTGTGTGGCTATTTGCTTGGACATTTAAAACCAGGGACTTAGGGACTAGGACAGCACTAGGCTGATCCCAGTTGTTAGTTAGGAAACCTGTATGTTTAGTCAGAGGTCAAATTGACCAGGATTTATTTTGTTTATGTTTCTTTTGCTTTGCTGTGTTTTGTCACTGTAAATAGAAAATAAACCGCACCTTTTTGATTTTGAAAACCACAACCTCCGTCTGCTGGGCCTGTTTTTGTGTGGGGAGCCCATCCCGGGGGTCACACACACCCGCTGCCGAGCCAACCCCCTCACAATATATATATATATATATATATATATATATATATATATATATATATATATATATAAATAATAATTAGAAAACAATAAAAATGAAAAAAAAAAGAATATTCGTTTTTTTCTTAACACTAAATAAAATAGGATTGCATTTTTTTTTTGTAAAAAAAAAAAAATACAGTCTTTCCTTACTTTGTTCAAACTTTCTCTCTCTTTGTAGACTTTTAAGAGTGTATTTATAAACAAATTTGAAAAAAAAAAGTAAAAAAACAAAACAAAAAAAAAAGTTGAAAAAATGTAAAAAGGAAAAAAGAAGAAAAAAAAAGGAATATTCGTTTTTTGCTTAACACTAAAAAAAATCAGATTGCATTGAAGAAAATCTCCCTGTAACAAGTTAATCTTGAGTATCTGGCAACCTCAGCCTGGGCTCCAACCAGGCCACGCCCTCAACATTTTTCACTCCGCCCCCCTTGGAGCCTAATCATGGGGAACTACAGGAGGCCCTATAACTCAAAGGGGCCTAGCACCTGATGACACTATCTTCTGTATCACTACTATCAGACATGATTCTGGAGCAGAGCCACCTAGTGGCAGATTAGCTAACCGCAATGCAAATAGATTACGCAAATATTTCATAATTACACCCTCTTTGTGTGAACTTCATCTGGATGTTTGCACGTGCCAGTGGTGAAAGAAAGCAGTAACTACGCCCAATGCGATGTGTGCGTCGGCGCGGCTGCTTGAGGTCCAACCGCTCGGGGGGACAACGCCGCAGCTGAATTGAGTAAGTGTTGTCACCTTAGGAAACGCAGAGAGCTGATCAGAGAGCTAATTTGCTGGCCAAAGAATTTATATTTCTTCTGTCCAGATCTGAGATTTACACAACTCCGGCATCACCCGCATCACCGGCATCCCCGTCATCCTCAGCATACCCGGCATCACCGTCATCCCCGGCATCACCCGCATCACCGTCATCCCGGGCATCACCGTCATCCCCGGCATCGCCCGCATCACCATCATCCCGGGCATCACTGTCATCCCCGTCATCCCCAGCATCACCGGCATCACGTCATCCCCGGCATCATGTCATCCCCGGCATCCCCGGCATCACCGGCATCCCTGGCATCACTGTCATGCCCAGCATCCCCGTCATCCTCAGCATCCCCGTCATCCCCGGCATCACCCGCATCACCGTCATCCCGGGTATCACCGTCATCCCCGGCATCACTGTCATCCACAGCATCCCCGTCATCCCCGGCATCCCCGTCATCCCCGTCATCACGTCATCCCCAGCATCCCCGGCATCACCGTCATCCCCAGCATCCCCGGCATCACCGTCATCCCCAGCATCACCGTCATCCCCGGCATCACTGTCATCCACAGCATCCCCGGCATCCCCGTCATCCCCGGCATCACTGGCATCACCGGCATCCCCGGCATCACGTCATCCCCGGCAACACTGTCATCCACAGCATCCCCGTCATCCCCGGCATCACTGGCATCACCGTCATCCCCGACATCACCGGCATCCCCGGCATCAAGTCATCCCCGGCATCACCATCATCCCCAGCATCACCATCATCCCCAGCATCACCATCATCCCCAGCATCACCGTCATCCCCGGCATCACTGTCAACCACAGCATCCCCGTCATCCCCGGCATCCCCGGCATCACTGGCATCACCGTCATCCCCGGCATCACCGGCATCCCCGGCATCCCCGGCATCAAGTCATCCCCGGCATCACCATCATCCCCAGCATCACCATCATCCCCAGCATCACCATCATCCCCAGCATCACCGTCATCCCCGGCATCACTGTCATCCACAGCATCCCCGTCATCCCCGGCATCCCCGGCATCACTGGCATCACCGGCATCCCCGGCATCACGTCATCCCCGGCATCACTGTCATCCACAGCATCCCCGTCATCCTCGTCATCCCCGTCATCCCTGGCATCCCCGTCATCCCCCGCATCACCGGCATCCCGTATGCGTTCACCGATTCCACTGCCATCAGCAGAGTTTATGTTATTAATAATTTACTTTATAAGAGTTTAATGTTTATATAATGTTCCATTTCCTCTTTCTGATGTTTAATATCACAGAGTTACTGTTTTTTTCCTGTATTATTTGAGATTTCAGGTTAAACTTTATTCTAAGTTAGAAGACAAAGGTGACACGAAAAGTGGCCGGTAAGAGCTGCTGTGACTGAACAGCGCCATCTGTTGATAAGGAAGTGTAGTGAAGACGTAACTCAACCTTTGGTCCCATGCAGCAGGATGCAGAAGCATTTAAAAGAGCAGAAAGGGAAAAATTCTTTAAGAAAATGTTATTATGTGTTTTTATTATGTTATTATTATTGTTAGTAGTATTATTATTATTAGTATTATTGTTTTTTTTCTATGTTATTAACACTAATAATAAATAATACAATTAATAATACTACTAATAATAATACAATTAATATTACAATTAATACTACTACTACTGATAATAATACTAATAATAATAATAATAATAATAATAATAATAATAATAACAATACAATTAATACTACTACTAGTAATAATAATAATACAATTAACATTACAATTGATACTACTACTAATAGTAATAATAATATTAATAATAATAATAATAATACAATAATATTACAAATGATACTACTACTACTACTACTACTACTACTAATAATAATAATAATATTAATAATAATACAATTAATATTACAATTAATACTACTACTGCTGATAATAATAATAATAATAATAATAATAATAATAACAATACAATTAATACTACTACTAGTAATAATAATAATACAATTAACATTACAATTTATACTACTACTACTAATAATAATAATATTAATAATAATAATAATACAATTAATATTATAAATGATACTACTACTACTACTACTACTACTACTACTAATAATAATATTAATAATAATAATACAATTAATATTACAAATGATACTACTACTACTACTAATAATAATAATAATAATAATACAATTAATGATACTAATAATAATACAATGAATATTACAATTAATACTACTACTACTGCTATTAATAATAATAATAATACTAATTTAATTATTATAATAAGTATTAGTAGTAGTCATATTAGTATTATTATTAAATGTATTATTATTATTATTGTTTTTTTTTGTTTTATATAAATGTTATAATTAATAATAATAATATTGGTAATATAATTTATGTAAAAATAATAAAATAAATAAATAATATTAATAGAATTGATATAAAACAAATAATAATAATAATAATAATAATAATAATAATGATAATATAATTTATATAAAACAAATAATAATAATGATAATAGATTTTATATAAAACAAAAAAATAAATAATAATAATATTAATAATAATAATAACAATAATAGAATTTATAAGTTCTATCGGGTGGAGGTCAGGACTCGAACTCGCTCATCCATGTCTTTATGGACCTTGCTTTGTGCACTGGTCCAAATCATTTGGTGGAGGGGGGATCATGGTGTGGGGGGTTGTTTTTCAGGGGTTTGACTTGGCCCCTTAGTTTCAGTGAAGGGAACTCTTAAGGCGTCAGCATACCAAGACATTTTGTACAATTTCATGCTCCCAACTTTGTGGGAAGAGTTTGGAGATGGCCCCTTCCTGTTCCTACATGACTGCGCACCAGTGCACAGAGCAAGGTCCATAAAGACACGGATGAGCGAGTTTGGGGTGGAGGAACTTGACTTGCCTGCACAGAGTCCTGACCTCAACCCAATAGAACACCTTTAGAAAAATGGCGTCCCTAGGGGGGGGGCCAGAGGGGGCCCTGGCCCCCCCAACATTATGCTGTGCCCCACCATCCAAATTTTTTTTGGGGGATTTCGCTCGGGCTGCTGCTGGGGTAACGTAGTCTCTCCTGAGAGGGAGAGCGTCCCCAGTCAGCTCCTGCAGGGGATTCCTCCCCCCTCCCTCTGCTCGCTGACACTGCATAATGCGATCGTTCACACAACCACAGCCGCCCAATCTGCTCCTTCCCCTGCATCCTCATTGGCACGGAGAAGAGCGAGTTGCAGGAAGGACTCCACGAGCACTGTGGGAGGGGGGGAGGGGGGCCCAAGCCTTCATCTCAGTTACTGAAAAAACAGACTGATTTCTCCCGTCCTTAAGACAGGAGAACCAGCCTGTAAATTCCGAGAGTGGTGACTGCAAGCTGAGCCGAGTGTCAGTCTATGACACTCTTTCACATCCCAGCGAGTCCAACCACCCCCCCTCACTCTCCTCACATACGAGCAGGGAGGAATACAGCTCCTCCTCCTCCTTCCAGTCCCGCCCACACTATCCCGGCGTGCTGTATCTGAAGAGAGGGGATGCGTGGGCAGGAAATATGAAAATCAGCAGCATTCCTGGCTGTATGTGAATGATGCCTGAGATTCTAGCCTGGACCGTGGGTAAGTGTGTGCACTGCAGACTGCAGTACATTGTAATCACTGAACTGCATTATCTCCATCCCTTCTCTCCCCCATCTGTCTCCCTCCCCCTCTCCTGTTCTTTCAAGACATTCACAATTTACTTTCACTTTCAGTTAGGCAGGTAATATATGGTGCAAATTTGTTTCCTGCATCCACAGATTGCAGGAAAGAAACTTGCATAATTCCCCCATCAACACAGACAGTGCTGACAGGGGAATATCCCTCCTGCCCAGCAATTGTATTCTCCTGACAAACAGTGATTATCACTAGTGACTATAGCAACCACTAGTGATAATCATAAGAGAATCTGCTCATTAATGGTTCAAATCTCAGCCAGTTCCTGCTGAACCAGCTGAGATTTAAACTGTCTATGGCTGGTCTTAGCTCTTAGGCAGCCCATACATTCATCACTTTTTTCATTCAACTATTAGGTTGAATGAAAAAAAAAGAGAAATGATCCAATTCCCCCATCTACACATTATAGGTGGATGGGGGAATCCTCCCAGTGTGGACCAGTGCTGGAACAACCAGAGTTGCTGTCCTGTCCCGGCTATTCACAGCGCTGGTCTCTGTCTCCATGGTAGCGGCGGCAGCACATTGGAACCCAGTGCTGGTTACTTTATGGGGCTGATGTACAGGAGGGCCAGCACAATTTGTTGTTAGAGATGGGCTGGGCATGTTCAAAATTCCACATGCCAGAGCCTGCCAGGAAGCCCACACTGCACAGCGCTAATCACAGGCAATTAGACATTTCTCGCTCCGCAGCTCCACAGATCAGGAAATGTCTCACTGTCTGTGATTAGCACTGTGGAGTGTCGGCTTCCTGGCGGGATCGGGTATGTGGGATTTCAAACACACCCGAGCCCATCTCTATTGGTTGTAGACAGTTGAGCTCCCTGCAGGTTGCTTAGCAGCAGTGGAGCCTTCTCTGACATGCTGATCGTGATGCAATCCAGGTGATGCTCCTAGTCAAATCCTAGTGTTAAATATCAGTGATTTTATTGATCAAAGCCCACACTTTACAGGCATAGAGCCCACATGGCTGCTGAACATACGGTTGATTATATATATGTGGTTGTACTCTTGATGCTAATAAATACTGTGTTTATTAGATCTGACTGGGAGCATCACCAGGATCACATCCCGATCAGCATGTCAACAGAGAAGGTTATACAGCATTACTGCTGCTAGGTGACCAGCTGGGGGCTCGGCTCTCTATAACCAATAGTGCCAGCCTTCCCCTGCATGCACCCATAATGACACCAGCACAAAGTCCTAATAGACTGCCGCCACTGCCAAGGAGACAGATGCCAGACCAGTGCTGTCAATAACAGGGACAGGACAGCTGGGGAACCCCACAGTGGCAGAACACCAGGGCCCGGTGGCAAGACAACCTTTGCAACCCTGATAGTTCTCCCACTGCTTTGGACCCTTATATTTTCTTGGTGTGCTGGTGACATATATCTCTTGTTTTATGCCACCCTGGGGGGGGGGGGGCGGTATAGTAGGAAGGGAGCTCACTGCAGAACATGTGAAAGGGCCCGTTGTGGGATCGTAGTAAAGGGCCCCGGGATATATATATATATATATATAGTCAGGTCCATAAATATTGGGACATTGACACAATTCTAATCTTTTTGGCTCTATACACCACCACAATGGATTTGAAATGAAACAAACAAGATGTCCTTTAACTGCAGACTTTCAGCTTTAATTTGAGGGTATTTACATCCAAATCAGGTGAACGGAGTAGGAATTATAACAGTTTGTATATGTGCCTCCCACTTTTTAAGGGACCAAAAGTAATTGGACAATTAGCTGCTCAGCTGTTGCATGGCCAGGTGTGTGTTATTCCCTCATTATCCCATTTACAAGGAACAGATAAAAAGTCCAGAGTTCATTTCAAGTGTGCTATTTGCATTTGGAATCTGTTGCTGTCAACTCTCAATATGAGATCCAAAGAGCTGTCACTATCAGTGAAGCAAGCCATCATTAGGCTGAAAAAACAAACCCATCAGAGAGATAGCAAAAACATTAGGTGTGACCAAATCAACTGTTTGGAACATCCTTAAAAAAGAAAGAAAGCACCGGTGAGCTCAGCAACACCAAAAGACCCGGAAGACCACGGAAAACAACTGTGGTGGATGACCGAAGAATTCTTTCCCTGGTGAAGAAAACACCCTTCACAACAGTTGGCCAGATGAAGAACACTCTCCAGGAGGTAGGTGTATGTGTGTCAGATGAAGAACACTCTCCAGGAGGTAGGTGTATGTGTGTCAGATGAAGAACACTCTCCAGGAGGTAGGTGTATGTGTGTCAGATGAAGAACACTCTCCAGGAGGTAGGTGTATGTGTGTCAGATGAAGAACACTCTCCAGGAGGTAGGTGTATGTGTGTCAGATGAAGAACACTCTCCAGGAGGTAGGTGTATGTGTGTCAGATGAAGAACACTCTCCAGGAGGTAGGTGTATGTGTGTCAGATGAAGAACACTATCCAGGAGGTAGGTGTATGTGTGTCAGATGAAGAACACTCTCCAGGAGGTAGGTGTATGTGTGTCAGATGAAGAACACTCTCCAGGAGGTAGGTGTATGTGTGTCAGATAAAGAACACTCTCCAGGAGGTAGGTGATGTGTGTCAGATGAAGAACACTCTCCAGGAGGTAGGTGATGTGTGTCAGATGAAGAACACTCTCCAGGAGGTAGGTGTATGTGTGTCAGATGAAGAACACTCTCCAGGAGGTAGGTGTATGTGTGTCAGATGAAGAACACTCTCCAGGAGGTAGGTGATGTGTGTCAGATGAAGAACACTCTCCAGGAGGTAGGTGATGTGTGTCAGATAAAGAACACTCTCCAGGAGGTAGGTGTATGTGTGTCAAAGTCAACAATCAAGAGAAGACTTCACCTGAGTGAATACAGAGGGTTCACCACAAGATGGAAACCATTGGTGAGCCTCAAAAACAGGAAGGCCAGAATAGAGTTTGCCAAACAACTTCTAAAAAAGCCTTCACAGTTCTTGAACAACATCCTATGGACAGATGAGACCGAGATCAACTTGTACCAGAGTGATGTATACCACCTCATCTGTGAAGCATGGTGGTGGTAGTGTCATGGCGTGGGCATATATGGCTGCCAATGGAACTGGTTCTCTTGTATTTATTGATGATGTGACTGCTGACAAAAGCAGCAGGATGAATTCTGAAGTGTTTCGGACAATATTATTATCTGCTCATATTCAGCCAAATGCTTCAGAACTCATTGGACGGCGCTTCACAGTGCAGATGGACAATGACCCGAAGCATACTGCGAAAGCAACCAAAGAGATTTTTAAGGGAAAGAAGTGGAATGTTATGCAATGGCCAAGTCAATCACCTGACCTGAATCCGATTGAGCATGCATTTCACTTGCTGAAGACAAAACTGAAGGGGAAAATGCCCCAAGAACAAGCAGGAACTGAAGACAGTTGTAGTAGACGCCTGGCAGAGCATCACCAGGGATGAAACCCAGCGTCTGGTGATGTCATCGCGTTCCACACTTCAGGCTGTAATTGGCTGCAAAGGATTTGCAACCAAGTATTAAAAAGTGAAAGTTTGATTGATGATTGTTAATCTGTCCTATTACTTTTGGTCCCTTAAAAAGTGGGAGCCACCTATACAAACTGTTGTAATTCCTACACCGTTCACCTGATTTGGATGTAAATATCCTCAAATTAAAGCTGAAAGTCTGCAGTTAAAGAACATCTTGTTCGTTTCATTTAAAATCTATTGTGGTGGTGTATAGAGCCAAAAAGATTAGAATTGTGTCCATGTCCCATTATTTTTGGACCTGACTGTTTATATATAATTGCATTTTATAGTTGGCCCCCCTACTTTTGTCCCTGTCCCCCCATGTGCCCCCCCTAAATATGAAAGCTGGAGACGCCACTGCTTTAGAATCAGACTGGGAGCCAGGCCTTCTCGTTCAACATCACTGCCTGACCTCACAAATGCTCTTCTGGAAGAACGGTCAAACATTCCCATAGACACTCCTAAACCTTGTGGACGGCCTTCCCAGAAGAGTTGAAGCTGTTCTAGCTGTAAAGGGCGGGGCCAACTCAACGGACTAAGACTGGGATGCCATTAAATTTCATGTGGTGTGTAAAGGCAGGCGTCCCAATACTTTTGGTAATATAGGGGGTTACTTACGAAAGGCAAATCCACTTTGCACTACAAGTGCAAAGTGCAGTCGCTGTAGATCTGAGGGGAAGATCTGAAATGAGGGGAATCTCTGCTGATTTTATCATCCAATCATGTGCAAGCTAAACAGCTGTGTTTTTTTTTTCCTTGCATGTCCCCCCCCCCCCCCCCCCCCGGATCTACAGCGACTGCACTTCCAAGTTTACTTGTAGTACAAAGTGGATTTGCCTTCCGTAAAAAAAAAAAACAATGTTACAATTTTCAGACCATTTCCTTAAACGTTCTCTATTGTTGTGACAATTAACTTAGAAGCCACAAGATGGCGCCAAAACCTATTCTACATAAAATACTAAACTAAATATTTTTAAACAAATTATAAATGTTTTTGTACAATAAATGTAACTACTTTTTTTACACTCTATGATTAGTTTTCAGGTTATGACTAAACACTATAACAAAATGTAATAAAATATTAGATCGTAAATTTTGAGAATGAGGTACAGACCAAAAAAAAAAACAAATCTAATTCAACCCCATTGTGTTATATAGTATAAAAAAAAAATCAATAAAAAAAAAAAAAATCTAATCAAAGTAAAGTGGAACCTCGGATTGCGAGTAACGCGGTTAACGAGCGTTTCGCAATACGAGCAATTTTTTTTTTTTTTTTTTAATTCTGACTCGTTTTGTCTCGCAAAAAAAAAACGAGCAGGATTCAAGCCTCTGCGGAGAGCAGTACCACATTTGGCCAGAGGTGCGGGGGGCGTTCAGAAATACTCGGAAAAACACTCGGAAATACTCCGTTCCCGAGGGCAGGCGAATGGTCTCCGAGCATTTCCGAGTCTTTCTGGTGCCCCCTTCCCCACCTCTGGCCACATGCTGTATTGAATGCCATAGAAGTCAATGTGGAACAAATTATTTCCGTTTCCATTGACTTCTATGGGGAAACTTGCTTTGATATGCGAGTGCTTTGGATTACAAGCATTCTCCTGGAACAGATTATACTCGTAATCCGAGGTTCCACTGTATAACTAAAGGCAAAACTCTTCTTTTTTTTTTTTTGCTTGGTTGTGGATGGAGTGGAGAGGGATTAGAACGCTTGTCAGCAGGGCCGCCATCAGGGGGGTACAGGCAGTATGCCTGTAGGGGGCCCGTAGGTCCCCAGGGCCCTGGATGGCAACCCCCCTTTTTTTTGTAAGGGGCCCAGAGGTCCCCAGAGGCCCCCAGGGCCCCGGATGGCAACCCCGCTTTTTTTCTTTTTTTTTATATTTAAACATTTTTTTTTTCATTTCTTATTTTGTAAGGGGCCCAGAGTTCCCCAGAGGCCCGGATGGCAACCCCCCTTTCTTTTTCTTATTTTTTTTGTAAGGGGCCCAGAGGTCCCCAGAGGCCCCCAGGGCCCCGGATGGCAACCCCCCTTTTTTTCTTTTTTTATAATTAAAAAAAATAATAATAATAATTGTTTTTTTTTTTGTAAGGGGCCCAGAGTTCCCCAGAGGCCCGGATGGCAACCCCGACTATTTTTTTTTTTAAGGGGCCCAGAGGTCCCCAGGGCCCCAGGTGGCAACCCCCCTTTATTTATTTTTTTTGTAAGGGGCCCAGAGGTCCCCAGAGGCCCGGAGGTCCCCAGGGCCCCAGATGGTAACCCCCCTTTTTTCTCTCTTTTTCTTTGTAAGGGGCCCAGAGGTCCCCAGAGGCCCCCAGGGCCTCGGATGGCAACCCCCCTTTTTTTCTTTTTTATAATTAAAAAAAAAAATTAATAATTTTTTTTGTAAGGGGCCCAGAGGTCCCCAGAGGCCCGGAGGTCCCCAGGGCCCCGGATGGCAACCCCCCTTTTTTTCACGGTGGCAGCACCCCCCCCCGCTTCTCAATTCGCCGCAGCCCCCCCCAGCTTCTCAATTTGCGGCGGCAGCACCCCCCCCTAGGTTCTCCTCTGCTCCAGGGGGGCCCATGCCTGAAAATCTCTGCTTCCCAGGTTTCTATTGCTGTCTGATTCCCCCTCTCTATTCGCCCTGTTTACCATTATCATAGACAGTGAAAGAAAATCCCAAATCTTGGGTTGTCCCCAGAAAAGTAATAGAGGGGAAATCTTCCAATGGGGACACTGGTTCCGATGACCTAGGGGGGGGGGGCAAGAAATTTCCTTAATTTGCAGGGATTTCCTCTCACTTCCTGTTTGGCACAAATGGCAAAAAAATAAAGCGTCTGGGGGTTATAACCCTCCCTTCCTCGCTGATACTCATGTGGCAAATGACAGATCCCTGCTGCCTTCTGTATGTAAACAAGCAGGCCCCCTGGGATGCAGGGTGACGTCATTGACCAAATTTGCTGGGGGAGGGAGGGGATCTGTCATTTGCCACATGAGTAGCGGTGGCTAAACATGGTCAGGTGCGACCATGGGGGGACCAGATATGGTCATGGTGTCTTCTGCGGATTATTGTGATTGACGCAGATCTCCATTCCTACCTTTGTAGATGAAAAAAAAATAAAACAAAATGCAGTCTTATGGGCATCTCCAAAACTGCACCCCTTTACAACCACCTAATACATACACTATATTACCAAAAGTATTGGGACACCTGCCTTTACACACACATGAACTTCAATGGCATCCCAGTCTTAGTCCGTAGGGTTCAATATTGAGTTGGCCCCGCCCTATTGCAGCTCTAACAGCTTCAACTCTTCTGGGAAGGCCATCCACAAGGTTTAGGAGGGTGTCTATGGGGATATCTGACCATTCCTCCAGAAGAGCATTTGTGAGGTCAGACACTGATGTTGGACGAGAAGGTCTGGCTCGCAGTCTCCACTCTAATTCATCCCAAAGGTGTTCTATCGGTTGAGGTCAGGACTCTGTGCAGGCCAGTCATGTTCCTCCACCCCAAATTCACTCATCCATGTCTTTATGGGGCTTTACTGAAATATCAGGGTTTGAAATACCCGGGCACAGCTTGCACACCTTGTGCGCACAGCTATGACTGCTATATACTGCTGATGAGAAAAGGTATTTAGCACTTTATATTTACTAAAATAATTGCTTTTCAATGTTCTGTGTACTCTGGGAAACCAGATATAGTGAATGCAGGCTCCTGGGGGGACCAAATATAGTGAATGCAGGGTCCTGGGGAGACCAGATATAGAGAACGCAGGCCCCTGGGGAGACCAGATATAGTGAATGCAGAGTCCTGGGAAAACCAGATATAGTGAATGCAGGCTCCTGGGGAGACCAGATATAATCAATGCAGGCTCCTGGGGAGACCAGATATAGTGGATGCAGGATCCTGGGGAGAGCAGATATAGTGAATGGAGGCTCCTGGGGAGACCAGATATAGTGAATGGAGGCTCCTGGGGAGACCAGATATAGTGAATGCAGGCTCCTGGGGAGACCAGATATAGTGACTGCAGGTTCCTGGGGAGAGCAGATATAGAAAATGCAGAGTCCTGGGGAGACCAGATATAGTGAATGCAGGCTCCTGGGTAGACCAGATATAGTGAATGCAGGCTCCTGGGTAGACCAGATATAGTGAATGCAGGCTCCTGGGGAGACCAGATATAGTGAATGCAGGCTCCTGGGGAGAGCAGATATAGAAAATGCAGAGTCCTGGGGAGACCAGATATAGTGAATGCAGGCTCCTGGGGAGACCAGATATAGTGAATGCAGAGTCCTGGGGAGACCAGATATAGTGAATGCAGGCTCCTGGGGAGACCAAATATAGTGAATGCAGGATCCTGGAGATACCAGATATAGTGAATGCAGGCTCCTGGGGAGACCAGATATAGTGAATGCAGGCTCCTGGGGAGACCAGATATAGTGAATGCAGGCTCCTGGGGAGACCAGATATAGTGAATGCAGGCTCCTGGGGGGACCAGATATAGTGAATGTAGGCTCCTAGGTTTAGTAACACTTTAAGTGGACGGCATGCTGGATCCAAATCGCAATGACAAAGCCCTAAGGTAGGTAAAATGTTTCTTACTTGCCATTGATTTTAAATACATTGGCTTCACAATATGGATGTGAATATTTATGTTTTTCTTCTCTTTTCCAATTGCTCAAGTGAACATTTTTAACGAAAAAAAATCAATGGAGCCGTCACGGTTGGTGATCCGGCAGAATGTATAAACAACATACACAATCTCCGACCTTCTTTATATAACAAGGTCAGAATAGATGTGAAGACCTGAATCCTCCAGGGCAGCGGCGGAAACGTTCCTGGACTATACATTATCACTTAAAGAACAGATCGGGGATTGAGACTGTGGATCTCTGTGGAGCACATTATCATCCTGGAAGGGAGGCGAATATTCATGTGTTATACAATCCTTTATACTTTTTATTTATGTTTTATTTTTTTACATTATATACAGTGCCTTGAAAAAGTATTCATACCCCGTGAAATTTCCCACATTTTCTCATGTTGCATCCAAAAAGGTAAATGTTTTTTATCAGAATTTGGCGATGGATCCACCCTGCCTTGTGTCACTGGTTCAGGCTAGTGGTGGGGGTGTAATAGTGTGGGGGGGGGGGATATTTTCTTGGCACACTTTGGGCCCCTTAGTACCAATTGAGCATTGATTAAACAGCCACGGCCTAGCTGAGTATTGTTGCTGACCATGTCCATCCCTTTATGACTACAGTGTCCCCATCTTCTGATGGCTCCTTCCAGCAGGATAATGCACCATGTCACAAAGCTCCAATCATCTCACCACTGGACAATGGAGGTCACTACACTCAGTGGCGTCACTAGGGTTGGTGTCAATTCCCGCAGTCCCGCGACGGAGGAAATATTGCCGCACAGCAGGAAGAAGAGCCAGTGGAGTCAGCACATGGGAGGAGGAGGTAAGAAGATGCCACCCTGCGTCAACTTTGACGTCGGGAATTTTTTTTTCCGGTCCCGCAGTTGCATTTTCAAAAGTTGGGAGGTATGCAACCCCCCCCCCCCGGTCACTGAGCATTAGCATAGCTCTCCCCCCTAGCCTGCCGCAATGCTCTGTCCTGCTGCTGCGGAGTGATAGCAGGAACCTGACAGAGCAGTAGACACTGGGCAGGCTAGTGCATCTGGCTCTCTTCTGTCTAGCCTGCCACAGCGCTGGGCAGGCTAGTTTCGGGGCGGCAGCACACGATCACGATGCGCACCCCAAACCGGCCCCTGTAAATGTTGTGGTTTATGCCAGTGTGCCAACCCATGCACTGTCACGGATGGGGATGACACCATCACTGTCGGATATCACTTCCTTCTTAATAGTGACACCCAGGCCTAGACTGGGACAAAAAATAGACCCAGGCATTTTAGACTGAACAGCCCAGTGTAAACCCCCCCCCCAGTAAATCCCCCCCAGTTTTATCTCCCATAGTGTAAAAAAATATATATATATATATATATATATATATATATATATATATATATGTATATGTAGCGCTACCCCCAGTTAAGAGAGCCGCTGGATTTGTTTTTTTCGGGCCCTGTGTACAGCACCACCAACCTCCGGCAATCTGCTCGACCCACTCTGGCACAGCTAGTCTAGGGGTTATATTACTTTTATCATAATCAATGGGTATGGTAAAGGCACCTTCCTTACTAGTGATGAGCCAAACACCCCCGGGTTCGGTTCGCACCAGAACCCGCGAACGGACCGAAAGTTCGCACAAACTTTCGAACCCTATTAAATACAATGGATGCGAACGTTCGAAATCTAAAGTGCTAATTATAACGACTATTATGCATGTTATTGTCCTAAAAAGGGTTTGGGAACCCGGGTTCTGCACCAGGGGACATGTATCAATGCAAAAAGAAGTTTTAAAAACGGCCGTTTTTCGGGAGCAGTCATTTTTATGATGCATAAAGTGAAAAAAAATGTGAAATATTCCTTTAAATATCGTACCTGGCGGGTGTCTAAAGTATGCCTGTGAAGTGCCACGTTTTCCCGTGTTTAGAACTGTCCCTGCACAAAATTACATTTCTAAAGGAAAAAAAGCCATTTAAAACTGCTTGCGGCTTTAATGTAATGTCTGGTCCCGGTAATATGGATGAAAATCTTTAAGAAAAATTGCATAGCTACCCCATCACCCCCCCCCCCCTACCCCAGCCCATTACCAGCCCCTTTGGGTCTTGTATGGATATTAAGGGGAACCCCGCACACAAAATAAAAAAGGCCCTATATACTCTGAACAGCCGTATACAGGCGGTGAATACAAGACAGGGACTGTAGGTTTGTTCTTATGTAGAATCTGTTTGTAATTTTGAACAGGTACATTGTTTAAGTGTAGCTCCAGCCCAGAAATCTATTTTTAAGCTTTTTGGAAAACATAGGGAAGGGTTATCACCCCTGTAACATTTGTTTTGCTGTCTGTGCAGTGTGCACCTGTTCAGAACAGTTCACCTCACTTTCCGTCCTAATGACAAATGTTTTTTGAAAATTTGGGGTTTTTATTGAAACAAGAATTGGTGATAAAGCATCAGTGGAGAGGAGACACTTTTTTCCCATATTAACTCTTACAGGAGAGAATTTGCCTTCCTAGGGGTAGATTTCCTCTCACTTCCTGTTGTATCCTTCCGTTTGCAAGGAGGAGTCGTTTGTAAGTTGGATGTTTGAAAGTGGGGGCCTGCCGTATATACTCAGCTGAAATTTGCCCCTTACATGTTGGTGTTGCCACAACACTGTGAGCCCTCACAGTTACTCTTGGTGGGCGCATGAATGGGCCCTGCTGTGAATTATTAGATCAAGAATTGTAATTGCATGCCCCTGTTGGACAGGGGCTGAAAAATTGGGCCTTTGGTGGTGGTGGTGTTGACACAACACTGTAAGGCCTCACAGTTACTCTTGGTGGGCGCAGGAATGGGCCCTGCTGTGAATTATTAGATCAAGAATTGTAATTGCATGCCCCAGTTGAACAGGGGCTGAAAAATTGGGCCTTTGGTGGTGGTGGTGGTGGTGTTGACACAACACTGTAAGGCCTCACAGTTACTCTTGGTGGGCACAGGAATGGGCCCTGCTGTGAATTATTAGATCAAGAATTGTAATTACATGCCCCTGTTAAACAGGGGCAGAAAAATTGGGCCTTAGGCACTGGTGCCACAACACTGCAACCCCTCACAGATACTGTACTTGGAGCACAGCAATGAGCCCTGTTGCAAAGTATTGCATCAAAAATTTTAATTACACGCCCCTATTAAACAGGGGCTGAAAAATTGGGCCTTAGCCACTGGTGCTGGTGCCACGACACTGCAACCTCTCCCAGATACTCTAGTTGGAGTGCAGGAATGAGCCATGCTGCAAAGCATTGCATAAAGAATTGTAATTACATGCCCCTGTTAAACAGGGGCTGAAAAATTGGGCCTTAGCCACTGGTGGCGGCACCCAGAAACAAAAATGTTCTTCCAAGCTATCATCATTAATCGGATCATTGAGGAGGAGGAGGATAGTCAGTCAACATAACAGGACAGTCTCTCAGCATCAGCATCAGTCTTGAAGGGATGTGACATTTGAAAATAAATTTGTCTGTTATATCAGCTTCAGGTGTTTGGTAGCTGGTGGTGATCCAAGACTGGTTCATCTTTATGAAGGTCAGTCGATCAACAGAGTCGGTGGACAGGCACACCCTGTGATCCGTGACAAATCCTCCAGCAGCACTGAATATGCGTTCTGAAAGAACGCTGGATGCAGGACAGGCCAGTAGCTCAATTGCATACTGTGCAAGCTCTGGCCAGTGATCCATCCTCAAGACCCAGTAAGCCAGAGGATTTTCGGTGGGGAAGGTGTCCAAGTCTGACCTTGCCCCTAGGTATTCCTGCACCATGTATATCAGACGCTGGCGATGGTTGCTGGAACCGATCATACCTTGGGGCTGCGGACTAAAGAATTGTCTGAACGCATCGGTCAGACGGCCACCTTCCCCACCGCTCCTTCTTTGACTGACCGAAGCCTCAGCAACTCGTTGTCCAGGACCAGGAGTTTGTAACCTCCCAGTCTCTGGGAACGTGTTGCACAGACCTTTCTGCAAGGCCTCCTGGAGTTGTCTCATCCTCTGTCCCTCTGCGACGGTAAGATAAGGTCCGCAACCTTACCCTTGTACCGTGGATCAAGGAGAGTGGCCAGCCAGTAATGTTCCCTCTCCTTGATCCGAAGAATATGAGGATCCTTCCGCAGACTTTGCAGGATCAGGGAGGCCATGCAGCGTAGGTTAGCTGAGGCATTCGGTCCGGAGTCCTCTGGGTCACTAAGGACGACATGATCCGCAGCCACCTCCTCCCAGCCACGTACAAGTCCACTGGTTTCTTGGGACTGTAAATCATCCCTAAAAGACTGCTGCTGATGATGCTGAGTGCCAGGCTCCACCTCCATGCTGACACAATCCTCCTCCTCCTCCTCCTCTTCTTCCTGTGCGATGGGTGGGACAGAAGGAACACTGTCTGGGTAAAGGGGGCCTTGAGAGGCAAGGAAGTCCTCCTCTTCCTGCCTCTGTTCTGCCTCAAGTGCCCTGTCCATTATTCCACGCAGCGTATGTTCCAACAGGTGGACAAGAGGTACAGTGTCACTGATGCATGCACTGTCAATGCTCACCATCCTCGTGGCCTCCTAAAATGGTGCCAGGACAGTGCATGCACCCCTGATCATGCCCCACTGGCGTGGTGAAAAAAACCAGAGCTCCCCTGACCCTGTCCTGGTGCTGTAGTCGCACAGGTACTCATTGATGGCCCTCTGCTGCGTGTGCAGCCACTGCAGCATGGCCAACGTTGAGTTCCACCTGGTGGGCATGTCACATATAAGGCGGTTCTTGGGCAGGTTCAACTCCTTTTGCAGCTCAGCCAGGCGAGCACTGGCATTATAAGATCTGCGGAAATGCACACAGACTTTCCTGGCCTGCCTCAGGACATCCTGTAAGCCTGGGTACCTGCCCAAGAACCGCTGCACCACCAGGTTAATGACGTGAGCCACACAGGGCACATGGGTCAGTTGTCCCTGTCGGAGAGCTGAGAGGAGGTTGGTGCCATTGTTGCAAACTACCATTCCTGGCTTAAGTTGGCGTGGCGTCAACCACCTCTCGGCCTGCCCCTGCAGAGCAGACAGAACCTCTGCCCCAGTGTGGCTCCTGTCCCCCAAGCACACCAGCGCAAGCACGGCATGACATCTTTTTGCCTGCGTACTTGCTTAGCCCCTTGAACGCCTACGGAGCACCGCTGGTTCCGAGGACAAAGCACAGGAAGAGGCCATGGAGGAAGAAGAAGAGGAGGGGGTGGAGGACAGAGGTGTGTCACAACCAGTAGTAGCATTTTGGAGGCGTGGCGGTGGAACAACCTCCAACACTACTGCACCTTGTCCTGCATCCTTCCCAGCTGCCAAAAGAGTGACCCAATGGGCCGTGAAAGAAAGGTAACGTCCCTGTTCATGCCTGCTGGACCATGAGTCAGCGGTAATATGCACCTTACCGCTGACCGCCCTGTCCAGCGAGGCCAAGACATTGAATTCCACATGCCGGTAGAGAGCCGGAATCGCCTTCCGCGAGAAAAAGTGGTGTTTGGGAACCTGCCACTGAGGAACCGCACATTGCACAAACTCACGGAAGGGGGCCGAGTCTACCAACTGAAAAGGGAACAGTTGAAGCGCTAGCAATTTAGCCAAGCTAGCATTCAACCGCTGGGCATGTGGATGGCTGGGAGTGAACTTCTTTCGACAGTCCAGCAGCTGGGGCAGGGAAATTTGCCTGCTAGAATCGGACGTCGGTGTACTGCTAGCAGAGTGCCCGCAAGTACTTGGCTGTGACACACCTAATTCTACACCTTCATTCCTCTCAGTGCAGGCTTCAGAGAGGACTGAAGGTATAGTGGGGTTGGAGATCCCAGCTGATGCGGTGCAAGGAGAGGTCCGCTTTGTTCTTTGGTGTGGGTCTTTAAGGTAGGCTTGCCAACGAGCTGCATGGCAGGTCAACATATGTCTGGTCAAGCATGTGGTGCCCAAGTGGGTGATGTTTTGGCCACGCGATATATGCTTGAGACATATGTTGCAAACAGCAGCTGTGCGATCTGATGCACTCGACTCAAAAAAGGCCCACACCAAAGAACTTTTTGAATAACGGGCAGAGGCAGCGCCCTGCACAGGCGGAGCTCTGCGGTGTGATTCCGTCGGTGTGCTGCCCTTACGCTGGCCCCCCGAGGGCATCCTGCCTCATTGGAGATGTGCCTCCTCCTCATCCTCCTCCTCCTCCTCTCTCCTATTAGGCACCCACGTGGAGTCAGTGACCTCATCATCCCCTCCCTCCTCATCACTGGAGCCAATCTGGCAGTATGCTGCAGCTGCTGGAACATGACTGCCAGATTGGTGTCCTTCTTGAGCATCCCCTCTCTCTGCTCTCACGCTACTGCCTTTCTCTAGCTGGGTATCATCATCAGACCCTTCGAAACGCTGGGCATCCTCCTGGAGCATGTACCCAACACTGTGCTCAAACAGTTCGGGGGACTCCTCAAGAGGACATGGTTGGTCTAGGGAAGGAGTGACTGATGATGACATTGATACCAGGGAAGAGGACGCTTTGGCAGCTGCTTTGCCAGTACCCTGAGCCTGGGTGAGAGAGGATGAGGAGGATGAGGAGGGCTTGGTCATCCACTCTACCAAGTCTTCGGCATGATGCGGCTCAACACGTCCAGCTGCCGAAAAGAAGGACAAGCGTGTCCCATGGCCACGTGCTGATGGCGATGCACCGCGTCCACGACCAGCACTGTTGTCTCTAGACACAGAGCCCGCTTGCCCTCTTTTATTGGCTCCTGACTGTCTGCCTCTCCTTGTTTGCCTTCCAGATATTCTAATGGCCTGCAGGGAAATGGGAAAACCAGCAATAAGGCCTAGCTTCAGGAGTATATTTTGCAGGAATCACACTACGCCTGCTGTAGGTGCTGCAAATGCCTGTTGGTGTAACACACCAGGAAAAAGCAGCAATACAGGCTAACTTCAGGTGCAATATGATCAGGAGGCACACTCCGCCCGCTGTAAGTGCTGCAAATGCCTGTTGGTGTAACACACCAGGAAAAAGCAGCAATACAGGCTAACTTCAGGTGTAATATGATCAGGAGGCACACTCCGCCCGCTGTAAGTGCTGCAAATGCCTGTTGGTGTAACACACCAGGAAAAAGCAGCAATACAGGCTAACTTCAGGTGTAATATGATCAGGAGGCACACTCCGCCCGCTGTAAGTGCCGCAAATGCCTGTTGGTGTAACACACCAGGAAAAAGCAGCAATACAGACTAACTTCAGGTGTAATATGATCAGGAGGCACACTCCGCCCGCTGTAAGTGCCGCAAATGCCTGTTGGTGTAACACACCAGGAAAAAGCAGCAATACAGGCTAACTTCAGGTGTAATATAATCAGGAGGCACACTTCGCCCGCTGTAAGTGCCGCAAATGCCTGTTGGTGTAACACACCAGGAAAAAGCAGCAATACAGGCTAACTTCAGGTGCATAGTTGCCAACAGTCCCGAATTTCCCGGGACAATCCCGAATTTGGGACCCTCGTCCCGAATTAAGCTTGTCCCGATTATTTTCCCGGGATTTTGCTTTTGTCCCGGGAAAATCGGGAGTGTTTTACGGAAAAAGCAGCCGACGGGCTACAGAAAAATGGCCTCCGTCGCCTCTGCCAGTGCATTTCCCCTTGTGTTCAGTGGAGAGAGGATGGGCATCCAATCAGCTTCTCTCTTCAGTGTACAAGTATACACTGAAGCCTAGAGGCCCCTCCTCTCTACACTTAACACACGTGGAAGCCAGGAACTGTGTAGCTGCCGCTGCACATGATGGCAGCCCGGGGAGTCAGAGGTCAGCTCTGTACTAGAGGAGATCACAAACAGTGAGTGTGCATGTGCTCGGTTATAGATTGGAGGTGTATGAGATCGGCTCATCGTATTACACCTGACTGTCATCACACTGCTACTCCCCGAGGAGGACACCAGCACAGGAGAGAGAGAGAGAGAGAGAGAGAGAGAGCGCTCTGCTCAACAGTGAGTGTGTGTGCTGCCAGCTCCGGGGATAATGGGCACCAAGCATAGCATTTCCACCCCTACCTACACAACACAGGGCAACCTGCCATCAAGCGTGCTGGGACATGTAGTGCCACAGCTGATCCTCACTCACACACCTTATTACCTGCTGCTGAGACATGTAGTGCCACATCTGATCTTCAATCATATTAATTTTCTTAGTTTTTGGACCATGTGCCACCCCAAGCTGCCCTGTGCCACCCCAGCCTGCCCTGTACCACCACAGCCTGCCCTGTATTACCCCAACCTGCCCTATACCACCCCAGCCTGCCCTATACCACCGCCTGCCTGCCCTGTATTACCCCAACCAGCCCTATACCACCCCAGCCTGCGCTATACCACCCAGCCTGCTCTGTGCCACCCAAGCCTGCCCTATATTACCCCATCCTGCCCTGTACCACTCCAAACTGCCCTATACCAACCCAGCCTGCCCTGTGCCACCCCAACCTGCCCTGTGCCAACCTAACCTGCCCTATACCACCCCAACCTGCCCTATGCCACCCTAACTTGCCCTATACTACCCAACCTGCTCTGTGCCACCCTAACTTGCCCTGTACCACCCCAACCTGCCCTGTACCACCCCAGCCTGCCCTATACCACCACAGCCTGCGCTTTGCCATCCAAGCCTTCCCTGTGCCACTTCAATCTGCCCTGTGCCACTTCAACCTGCCCTGTGCCACCCTAACTTGCCCTATACCACCCCAATACCGCCCTAACCTGCCCTGTACCACCCTAACCTGTCATATACCACCTCAACCTGACACTATACCACCCTATTTTACCCTAATCTGCCACTATACCACCCTATACTATCATTTACAGGGGCTGGTTTGGGGTGCACCCTGTGACCGTGCGCTACTTGAATGGAGCTGGGTAGCCTAGACGGGGGGGGGGGGGGGGGGGTGACACCATGTTTTACCCCACCAGGTGACACCAACCCTAGTGATGCCACTGCCGTACACAAGAGAGTGGAGAGTTTGTAAGGACAGACTCTGCTGGGGGCACCTGATGTAAGGATGGACTCTGCTGGGGGCACCTGATGTAAGGACTGACTCTGCTGGGGGCACCTGATGTAAGGACGGACTCTGCTGGGGGCATTTGATGGCATCTGGTGGCAGGCGAAGTGGCAGGTGACACGCTTAGGGGTCCCACTGATTCAGCATTATGGTGAGTTGAATAATTTAATTTTATATTACAATGTAATAATAGAAATAATGCGCTTCAATCACCCTGACACCATAACAAACATGGTGTCGGGATGATTGAAGCGCCAACAGGTGTTTTGGAGTATACTTATCTGCCAATTTTGTTACACATTTCTATTGTGGTGTAGGATCTGGCTTCTTTCTTTCTATTTCTTTCTCTCTCTTTCTCTCACCTCGGACTGTAGCCACACCCCTTTGAACCACGCCCATTTAAGCCACACCCACTATCGTGCTTAACCACGCCCATTTTTCGCCGCATTTTCCATTTCAGCATGACACGCCTACAAACGAATGCCTCGCCCCCTAATTATAGCAAGGCTCCGCCTCAATACAAAAAAAGTGTCCCAGATGTTTTTTTTGCAATGTTGGCAACTATGCAGGTGTAATATGATCAGGAGGCACACTCCGCCCGCTGTAAGTGCCGCAAATGCCTGTTGGTGTAACACACTAGGAAAAAGCAGCAATACAGGCTAACTTCAGGTCTAATATGATCAGGAGGCACACTCCGCCCGCTGTAAGTGCCGCAAATGCCTGTTGGTGTAACACACCAGGAAAAAGCAGCAATACGGGCTAACTTCAGGTGTATAATGTGCAGGAGGCTTAGCAACAATGACACTGACACTGTCCCCTGCCTATCCTTCTCTCTCCCTGCACACAAGGTTTATCAAAGTATATGACACTGACACTGTCCCCTGCTTATCCTTCTCTCTCCCTGCACACAAGGTTTATCAAAGTATGACACTGACACTCTCCCTGCCTATCCTTCTCTCTCCCTGCACACAAGGTTTAGCAAAGAATGTGACACTGACACTGTCCCCTGCCTATCCTTCTCTCTCCCTGCACACAAGGTTTAGCAAAGAATATGACACTGACACTGTCCCCTGCCTATCCTTCTCTCTCCCTGCACACAAGGTTTATCAAAGTATATGACACTGACACTCTCCCCTGCTTATCCTTCTCTCTCCCTGCACACAAGGTTTATCAAAGTATGACACTGACACTCTCCCTGCCTATCCTTCTCTCTCCCTGCACACAAGGTTTAGCAAAGAATGTGACACTGACACTGTCCCCTGCCTATCCTTCTCTCTCCCTGCACACAAGGTTTAGCAAAGAATATGACACTGACACTGTCCCCTGCCTATCCTTCTCTCTCCCTGCACACAAGGTTTATCAAAGTATATGACACTGACACTCTCCCTGCCTATCCTTCTCTCTCCCTGCACACAAGGTTTAGCAAAGAATATGACACTGACACTGTCCCCTGCCTATCCTTCTCTCTCCCTGCACACAAGGTTTATCAAAGTATATGACACTGACACTCTCCCTGCCTATCCTGCTCTCTCCCTGCACACAAGGTTTAGCAAAGAATGTGACACTGACACTGTCCCCTGCCTATCCTTCTCTCTCCCTGCACACAAGGTTTAGCAAAGAATATGACACTGACACTCTCCCTGCCTATCCTTCTCTCTCCCTACACACAAGTTTGAGGTACAAATAGCACTGACACTGTCCCTGCCTATGTAACTCTTTCCCTGCGCCGGAACACACTACACAAGGCCACCGCGCTGGCGGCCTTTTATAGTGTGGGGCGTGTGCTAAACCCTCTGAGCTATAATTGGCCACAGGCAACCTGCCTGTTGCCAATTATGGCTCTCCTAGCTGCCGGCGCTGTGATTGGCCAAGCATGCGGGGTCACAGTGCATGCTTGGCCAATCACAGCGCCGGGATTGCACTGCGATGGCGCAGTGTATTGTGGGCCGTTCGCGTCACTCGAATTTGGCGCGAACGGCCCAAATCGTTCGATGTTCGCCGAACGGTCGAACAGCCGATGTTCGAGTCGAACTTATGTTCGACTCGAACACCGAGCTCATCCCTATTCCTTACAGTAAGACAACACACCAATGTTAAAGATTAAGTATAACAGTTTACTTTGGTTGTAAAAGAAAAGGTTTAAACAGGATATAATACACACAACTGACTTGCAGAGCCCTGCAGCAATCAATACAGCACACAATAAGGGCGCTGTGCGGTAATCCACCACGCGTAGCTATTATGGTATACACGCCCTGTGGCGCACTAAACAATATCCTAAATCCCCACCCTGGCCAGGCCTGACCCAGAATAAATCTCAGTCCTTTCTATAGGGGTTTCTTCGCATGCAAACTTTCGGTGGTGCACTTGATGAATGGTATTTGTAATCCACAACTGGCAATCGCTAAGAACACTATGATGGGGGGGGGGTGACACTTCAACTCTGTCCTGCTACCGGTCCCCCAGTGGAACAACAAGCAAACAATCGGTGAGCCACGGCAGTCTATAGGCCTAGAATCAGTAAAGTCAATTGGATTGAGCAAGTGCTCGCTCACCACTCCGGGCGCGATCCCAGCCCGGGACTTCCACCTGCTGTGTCTCTGCACACAGCGTCTGCAACGATCGGGTCCCCGATCCAACTGCTGTCCTCACTCGACAAGTCAGATGCCACCCAGGCTCCGCAGTGAGGTGGAAGGCTCTTTGGAAGTTGCGCAAGGCCCAGGCTTCAGGCCTTGCACTGCAGCAGATCCGCACAGGAAGAAACTGTTGCTTGCAGCGCGGTGTCCAAAGAGGCCGAGCTCCGCCTCGCCTCCTCCTTAAATAACCCCTCCCATGAGTCTCTGCGGTGGCTAACTGCACTCTGGGTGCCGAACGGGGTTCTGGGTAACGTAGTCCCGGGGCCTTAAAGGAGACCCCGCTACACACTCCCCCCACTTAAACTCTTTGGTCCCCAAAGATAACATAAACTTAAATCACAGAACGTACAACATCAATCAAAGTTTCGTATGATGTTGGCAGGGGAAATTCCCACCAAAACCGAGGTGGTAAACTCCCCTGCCCACAGGTCACACCATCACTAGTGTCCTGCCTAACTGTGCCAGGGAGTGAGCTGGGGTTGCCCCCCACTAAATGAACAGTGGGAGGGCCAGGGTCTTCCGTACTCCTTCTGGCAGTAACCACAGTGTCTTCCGCACTTCTCCCCATCCGTGGGTAAGTTAATCTTCTGAGAGGCTTTATGGCTCTTCGCTTCCTCTGTCCTCTCGGGCTCTCTGTTAGAACAGGCTCCTCCTCTGGAACCGACTCAGGAATTACTTCTGGTTCGGGAGCACTGGCCTCCGGGGCAGGGAGGTACAGAGACTCCCTTGGATCTTCTTCTGGGAGTAAGTCACAGTCACTCTCCCAAGAATCTGACCAAGGACTGGACGGAATGAACTCAGTAGCTTCTGCATTCAGTTTGGAGTTCACTGGAGATGATGGGCACCCGGTTGAGTCCTTCACCGGGGCCCGCTGAAGTTTTCCGGCGGCTTGCGGTTATTCATCTTTTTTTTCTTTGGGCTGGCACACACTTTGGCGAAATGGCCAGCTCCTCCACAATTGAAACAAATCACATCCCCCCAATCTTCCAGGGATGCGGGCGCTGAGGTGTTGGGAAACAGCTCCTTCCTCGGACTTTCCCTCTCTGGTTCCCTTGATTTCTTTTCCATCAGTGAGGTCAGCATCCCCAATACTTGGGACATCTGCTACTTCAAGGTATCCACCTCTGAGTCTCTTTCCAGGGTCATGGCTGTCCTCACCATCACTGGAGGAGGATTTACCGACTCAACTGGTAGGCTCCTCTTCTTCTCCTCCAGCATAGCTTCTTCCTCTCTGACTACTCAAATCAAGTCGGGGTACTCAAGGCTCTTCCCGTCCTGTCTTGTGCGTAGCGCCAATGCGATGGGGTCCAGGGGCTGAGATCCCCTCATCACCTGTTGAACACGGGCCTCATCCACCTTCCGTGGGTCAATCCCCTTCTTTAGAATCATCTTATGCAGGATCTTATCCAGGCGCCTTATAAACTCTGACAGTTTCTCTCCTGTCTTCTGGTAGCAGTGCTCCAGCTGATAAGTGAGCTCAGTGATTTTCTCTGTTCCACCGAACACATTCTGCAAAATGTCCAGATAGTCCTGTGCATTACAGTCTGTCTTACTCATCTTGAGGTTGCGTATGGCCTCTAGAGCAGGCCCCTTCAAGCTCTCAGCAATTCTCTGCTTCTTTCTGTGGTCTGGGACTTCCCATTCTTCTAGGGCCTAAATGGCACCGTCTAACCACTCCTCAAACCCCTCTTCACCCGAAGGTACAGGTTTCCTTCCTGAGAATATTCTAAGTTTTCTGTATCCTGACATCTGGTAATCTGTAGGATCTTTCTTACACTGGGCCACAAGTTCCCCCAGGACCGCACACAACTCTGCGCCGAGGGTGGCAGATGGCGACCCAGGACTTTCCATTTTCATCTGTTTTTCTGCTTTTGGGGTGGGTGATGGAGATAGTTTCGGTGTCTGAGACCGTCCTCCTGGCTTGAGCGGCAGCGCGTGTATTAAGCTATAAGTCTAAACATCTATAGCTTCTACACTTGGATTCTTGAAATGTTCTGGGACTCCGTCCCTCCATTCCACCAATGCGTGGGTCAGTGAGGAATTCGTCCTGACATCCACCACCCATGCTTTCTGATATGGTGACAGTGACATCACTAGCTGCTTCACCGCTTCTTCTTGCCAGATCCCTGGGAGTTCTATGACTACTACCCCGGCTGGATCTGTGCCGGCCGTTTTACACCACTGTCCTACTTCTAGTGGATCCATGCTGGTACTTTTGGCGCGTTACTTGCTGCAACAGGATCCCGGACTCGAGAGCCCCCACGTGTAGCGCTACCCCCAGTTAAGAGAGCCGCTGGATTTGTTATTTTCAGGCCCTGTGTACAGCACCACCAACCCCCGGCAATCTGCTCGACCCACTCTGGCACAGCTAGTCTAGGGGTTATATTTTTTTATCATAATCAATGGGTATGGTAAAGGCACCTTCCTTACAGTAAGACAACACACCAATGTTAAAGATTAAGTATAGCAGTTTACTTTGGTTGTAAAAGAAAAGGTTACTTTACTTCTATGTCCAAATTATATACAGTATTTTTATTCATATGTGTTTGCACCTGCATGATACATACAAAAAGAGCGTGGGTGCTATTTGCAAGCACGCTTCAAGGTTTAGGGTTTCAGTTATTTAGAAATCGATCCCTTTAGTGTGTACCATTCGGAAAGATGCTCGAGATCATTGAGGCCAGCCAGATTACTGGTAGTAAGGGCATCTTTCCCACTACAAACATGGCGAATCGTGGGATGTAGATGCCGAGAGCTCAGACTTGGGCGGATTTCGTGTGTCATGTTTATAGTACTACAGCAATTTCACTTTATGGGCTCACTCGTTTAGATAGGAGGTTTCGGCCGTGACCTATGTATCTCTTAGTTGGAGTGGAATCTGACTGAGAGATCGAGGGTAAACGGTTAGTAACCTAAGGGCAGTTTGCCCATTTTCAAAATGGCGACGGCCGTAGCTGGGACGCCGGGAAATAGATTCTGGGCGTTCCCTAGCTATTGTTCATTGCACATAAAATGGTGGTGGGTCAGCACGCCGCCCGTGCCCCTGGATGACGACAGGTTTGTCGAAACGACGTAGGGAGGAGCGGCGTGCTGACGTCACCACGATACGAATCCCGGAAGCGACGGGTATTGAGAGCCGGCCGGCCGCACATTAAACCACCGCTGTTTTTACTACAATACACTGTAAGTGCAATTTTTTATAATAAATGCTTTTTATATACTGGATTACGCTATGGGGTTTTCTCTTTTACCCTAAATGTGACCCACGGAGCTGCCTGGTGAACTAACAGATTGGAACCTAGAGGAACAGAGAGCACAGGGAGAGCCAATTATAGCCCTTGGCGGGGATAACAGCCACCCATTCAGACTGATCTCTTTCAGGGATCAGAACTTCCGGTAAGCAGCCTAAAAGTGATAAGGTGGTGGATTCCTTTTCTATCATATCATCACTCCTTCTATGGTGTTCCAACGTTTTGAAGTCACTTATGCAGTTTTGAAGAGCCTTGGAATCTTCTGTTTCTTTCTGGGGACTTTTTGTTATTTATGGACTATCTCTGAATCCTTTTTTGCATGCCAATATTAAGGAATACAGTTTAAGTACCATCCATTACCCAGAGACGTATAGAGCAATATTTTTACTCCATCATTTATATTGTTTATTCACGTTTTATACAGTTATTATCATATTGTGTTTTCAGAACATTTTTGATTTTTTGTATTTGTATTTAGTTGCGCAACCTTAGTTCTTTTATATATCTGTTATTTGTGTGTGTCCCACATTTTTTGGTTGCTGCACATATATTAAGTTATCACACCATTTTCTAAATTTTTCTTAGACAGCGCAGTATTCTTACACTTTTCATATAATACACACAACTGACTTGCAGAGCCCTGCAGCAATCAATACAGCACACAATAATGGCGCTGCGCGGTAATCCACCATGCGTAGCTATTATGGTATACACGCCCTGTGGCGCACTAAACAATATCCTATATCCCCACCCTGACCAGGCCTGACCCAGAATAAATCTCAGTCCTTTCTATAGGGGTTTCTTCGCATGCAAACTTTCGGTGGTGCACTTGATGAATGGTATTTGTAATCCACAACTGGCAATCGCTAAGAACACTATGATGGGGGGGGGGGACACTTCAACTCTGTCCTGCTACCAGTCCCCCAGTGGAACAACAAGCAACCCAGGCTCCGCAGTGGGGTGGAAGGCTCTTTGGAAGTTGCGCAAGGCCCAGGCTTCAGGCCTTGCACTGCAGCAGATCCGCACAGGAAGAAACTCTTGCTTGCAGCGCGGTGTCCAAAGAGGCCGAGCTCCGCCTCGCCTCCTCCTTAAATAACCCCTCCCATGAATCTCTGCGGTGGCTAACTGCACTCTGGGTGCCGAACAGGGTTCTAGGTAACGTAGTCCCGGGGCCTTAAAGGAGACCCTGCTACATATATATATATATATATATATATATATATATACAAATTACCAGGGGGGCCACATTAAACCAGAACGCGGGCCTGCAATTGGCCCGCGAGCCGGACTTTAGACATGCCTGCCCTAGAGAAAGAGACAGGGCTAAGACGAATGTTCCTAGAAGATTAAAAGCAATTAAGTAGACCAGGACAGGAGTGTGGGCTATTATTCCACCTGAAGGTCATTGGCTGTGACCTCGGGGTAAGTAGCATTGCGCCATCAATCCCAGAGGATGTATGTGAAGTCTAATTAGGGATCACATAACACATTCACTTTGAAAATAACACTTACGAAATTTTCATTGCCGCAATAATCATAAGACTCCGAGCTGCATCCCTATATGACAAATGGTGCATCTAGTGAAGCTTTTGTTCCGAATATACATTTTGATATATTGTAAATTCTATACCGCTGTATAATTGTACAATATTTCCCATTTGCTTCTATATAACTGTACTTCCATTGTTACACCGATACAGTAGTAACAATTATTTTTACATTCAGTATCCATTCCCTAATAATATTTATGAACTCTTTGAACTGCATTGATCTTAATTGCGCACAGATCTTTTCTAGGAATGGAGACCGGGGCACAGAGAACTACACTGCGAAAAACGCAGACAGGCTCATGAATGCAAAGTGACTTTTAATGGAAACAAACGTGCGTGGGTGACCAATAAGAGCAGCGAGGGGACAAAGAAAATCACAGGCGGAAAGAGTTTCCAAAGCAGGCTGGGACTAGAATGGCGTATGCAGGGCCGCCAATAGAAATTGCGCCAGCCCCTCCTCATAAGGGCTCCATCCCTGCCACCGTGTGTGGTTGAAGTGCAGTTGTGGCATGGCTTTTTTGCTGTGGTACTGCTTGCTTGTAGGCAGGTGCAGGTTTCCCCTCCATCCTGTAGGTGGCACTGTGTCATTATTACAGATGGAGTGGAGCCTGTTGGGGGGATTGTCCCCTTGCGGAATTCGTCAGGGTTTCAGAGAAGCCAGTTATCTGATTGGACGCTTCCAATTTCTGGAGACCTCATTATATGTATAGTGCATGAAAGTGCAACAGGATATAATCCTCTTGGACTTAACCACTTCCGGACCAGTTCACGCCAATATACGTCGGCACTCGTTGTTATGGCAGCAGCTAGCTACCATAACCCAGGTATCCTCTTCTTCAGTGAGCGGTCCGGTTTCAGATAAAAGTGGTCGGATTCGCCGCAAGATCACTTTTATTGGCAGCGGGAGAGGCCCCCCCCTCCCGCCGCTCTACGGTGCCCTCTGCCGCTTACCGGTGGAGGCGATCAGATCCTTCTCGATGGCCCCCACCCAGCTCCATACGATTGCAGGGTGGAAGCGACGTCAAAACGTCCCTTCCGCCCATAGCTCTTAAACGGACATTTTTTTTATTTTTTTCAAATGACAAATGATTATTTATTTATTGCATTTTAGTGTAAATATGAGATCTGAAGTCTTTTTGACCACACATCTCATATTTAAGAGGACCTGTCATGCTTTATTTTTCTATTACAAGGGATGTTTACATTCCTTGTGATAGGAATAAAAGTGACAATTTTTTATTTATTTTTTAAAGAACAGTGTAAAAAAAATAAAAATTAGTTAAATAAATAAGAAAAAAAAAAAAAAACATTTTTAACGCGCCCCTTCCCGCCGAGCTCACGTGCAAAAGCAAATGCACACGTGAGTAGCGCCTGCATATGAAAACGGTGTTCAAACCACACATGTGAGGTATCGCCGCGATCGTTAGAGTGAGAGCAATAATTTTATCAGAAGTCCTGGCAGCCAGACAAAGGGTCTACTACCTGTGCCCAACACTTACAGCGACACGGGAACCCCAGGGTGAGAAGGTGGCGGTTCTTGTTCCCCAACGGCAGACCAGGATTCCGGGAGGGAAGAGAGAGAAGGTGGTCATCCCTGGCCAGCAGCAGATCAAAAGTCTGCGAGCAGAGGTGGTTGTCCTCCCTCCCCAGCGGCAGATCCACAGTCTGGGAGAGGAGGTGGTTATCCTCCCTCCACAGTGGCAGATCCACAGTCTGGGAGAGGAGATGGTCGTCCTCCCTCCCCAGCGGCAGATCCACAGTCTGGGAGAGGAGGTGGTTGTCCTCCCTCCGCAGTGGCAGATCCACAGTCTGGGAGCAGAGGTGGTCATCCTCCCTCCGCAGTGGCAGATCCACAGTCTGGGAGAGGAGGTGGTTGCCCTCCCTTTTCAGCGGCAGATGCCCAGTCTGGGAGAGGAGGTGGTCTTCCTCCCTCCCCAGCGGCAGATCCACAGTCTGGGAGAGGAGGTGGTCATCCTCCCTCCGCAGTGGCAGATCCACAGTCTGGGAGAGGAGGTGGTCGTCCTCCCTCCCCAGCGGCAGATCCACAGTCTGGGAGAGGAGGTGGTCATCCTCCCTCCGCAGTGGCAGATCCACAGTCTGGGAGCAGAGGTCGTCGTCCTTCCTCCCTAGCGGCAGATCCACAGTCTGGGAGAGGAGGTGGTCACCCTCCCTCCGCAGTGGCAGATCCACAGTCTGGGAGCAGAGGTCGTCGTCCTTCCTCCCTAGCGGCAGATCCACAGTCTGGGAGAGGAGGTGGTTGCCCTCCCTTTTCAGCGGCAGATGCCCAGTCTGGGAGAGGAGGTGGTCTTCCTCCCTCCCCAGCGGCAGATCCACAGTCTGGGAGAGGAGGTGGTCATCCTCCCTCCGCAGTGGCAGATCCACAGTCTGGGAGAGGAGGTGGTCGTCCTCCCTCCCCAGCGGCAGATCCACAGTCTGGGAGAGGAGGTGGTCATCCTCCCTCCGCAGTGGCAGATCCACAGTCTGGGAGCAGAGGTCGTCGTCCTTCCTCCCTAGCGGCAGATCCACAGTCTGGGAGAGGAGGTGGTCACCCTCCCTCCGCAGTGGCAGATCCACAGTCTGGGAGCAGAGGTCGTCGTCCTTCCTCCCTAGCGGCAGATCCACAGTCTGGGAGAGGAGGTGGTTGCCCTCACTTTTCAGCGGCAGATGCCCAGTCTGGGAGAGGAGGTGGTCGTCCTCCCTCCCCAGCGGCAGATCCACAGTCTGGGAGAGGAGGTGGTCATCCTCCCTCCGCAGTGGCAGATCCACAGTCTGGGAGAGGAGGTGGTCGTCCTCCCTCCCCAGCGGCAGATCCACAGTCTGGGAGAGGAGGTGGTCATCCTCCCTCCGCAGTGGCAGATCCACAGTCTGGGAGCAGAGGTCGTCGTCCTTCCTCCCTAGCGGCAGATCCACAGTCTGGGAGAGGAGGTGGTCACCCTCCCTCTGCAGTGGCAGATCCACAGTCTGGGAGCAGAGGTCGTCGTCCTTCCTCCCTAGCGGCAGATCCACAGTCTGGGAGAGGAGGTGGTCGCCCTCCCTCCATAGTGGCAGATCCACAGCCTGGGAGAGGAGGTGGTTGCCCTCCCTTATCAGCGGCAGATCCACAGTCTGGGAGAGGAGGTGGTCGTCCTCCCTCCCCAGCGGCAGATCCACAGTCTGGGAGAGGAGGTGGTCGTCCTCCCTCTGCAGTCGCAGATCCACAGTCTGGGAGCAGAGGTGGTCGTCCTACCTCCCCAGCGGCAGATCCACAGTCTGGGAGAGGAGGTGGTCATCCTCCCTCCGCAGTGGCAAATCCACAGTCTGGGAGCAGAGGTTGTCGTCCTTCCTCCCCAGCGGCAGATCCACAGTCTGGGAGAGGAGGTGGTCGTCCTCCCTCCATAGTGGCAGATACACAGTCTGGGAGAGGAGGCGGTTGCCCTCCCTTATCAGCGGCAGATCCACAGTCTGGGAGAGGAGGTGGTCGTCCCCCCTCCGCAGTCGCAGATCCACAGTCTGGGAGCAGAGGTGGTTGTCCTCCCTCCCCAGCGGCAGATCCACAGTCTGGGAGAGGAGGTGGTATTCCTCCCTCCCCAGCAGCAGATCCACAGTCACAGGAACAAGTAGCAGATAGCATCCTCTGTAACTCAAAACGTGCAACCTGTAGAATTTTTTAAACATCGCCAATGCAGATTTTTAAGGGTAAAAGTTTGTCGCCATTACACGAGCGGGCAAACTTTTGAAGTGTGACATGTTGGGTATCAATTTACTCGGCGTAACATCATCTTTGAATATATATAAAAAACTTTACTGTTTTCTTATTTTTTCATTCAAAAAAGTGTATTTTTTTCAAATAAAGTGCGCTTGTAAGAACGCTGCGCAAATACGGTGTGACAGAAAGTATTGCAACGACCGCCATTTTATTCTCTAGGGCAGGCATGTCCAAAGTCCAGGCCCGCAGGCCAATCGCAGCCCGCGTTCCGGTTTTCAATGGCCCGCCTGGTTGTTTGGACATATATTTCTTTTGTGGCCCCCGACGATCTCCCAGCGCTGGGGCCACAAAGATGTATATGCCTTGGAGGACAGCGAGGAGGCGGGACGAGCGCCGTACACACACAGGAGAATTTCCTGTTTACGGGCGGCCTCTGTAATAGGAAGTCCCGTCTCCGGCGCTGCCATTGGACGACTGTTCTGTCCATCAAAGGAGGCGGGACATTCTATTAAAGAGGCCGCCGTTTAAACAGGAGAGTCTCCTGTAGATGATCTTTGGCGCTCATGGGTGTATTCCTTGCAATGGTGCTGCATTCCTGACAATTTAGATGGGTGCATTCCTGGCATTGGTGGTGCATTCCTGGCAATGCTGCTGCATTCCTGGCAATGGTGAGTGCATTCCTGGCAATGGTGAGTGCATTCCTGGCAATGGTGGTGCATTCCTTGCAATGGTGAGGCTACATTCATGGCAATGGTGGGGCTGCAGATGGGCACCTGTGAGGCTGCAGATGGGCACTGATCCCCTATTTTGCTTTACAGTTCTTTATTTAAAATTAAAATTATTTTCCTGAAACTTCACTCTTAAAGTGAAGGTGCGTGTTATACGCCAATAAATACGGTATATCCAAATAATACGCCTGAGCTCATCTCTTTACTCACACACAGCCACAAAGGCAAGAATTCTTGTTGGGCTGTGTATTAGTGCTCAAATGAACACACTTAAGCCCTGTACACACGATCGGATATCCTATGGATTCTAATCCAATGTTTTTTTCCATCGGAAATCCGATGAAACTGTCTTCCATCAGTCTTGCCCACACACCATCAGCCAAAAAATGGACCGTTTCAAATGTGGTGACGTAAAACACTCCGATGAGCCGAGAAAAATTAAGATCAATGCTTCTGAGCATGCGTCGACTTGATTCTGAGCATGCGTGGGTTTTTTTATCCGATGGATTTCCACACAGATGATCAGATTTTGCTATCGTTTTTTTCCCATCGGTTAAATTTAAAAAATGTTCTATTTTTTCACACCGATGGAAAAAAGACCGATGGGGCCCATACACAATCGGTTCGTCTGATGAAAACAGTCCACCAGACTGTTTTCATCGGTAAAACCGATCGTGTGTACGCGGATTTAGACCAAATTTTTATGGTTCAAAGAATGTCAGGCAAAATGGTCGGCCCTCACACATGTTCACTTCATCAAATCTGGCCCTCTTTGAAAAAAGTTTGGACACCCCTCCTCTAGGGTGTTTGAAAAAAAAAAACAATATATAATGTTTGGGGGTTCTAAGTAATTTTCTAGCAAAAAAAATCTGATTTTAACTTGTAAACACCAAATCTCAGAAAGAGGCTCGGCCCTTAAGTGGTTAAAGGCAGAAAATTAGGTGAGAATGTAAATGTGTTAAAAGTCAACAACGCCACTTTTATTAATACAAATATTAAAATAGGAATAAGAGTAAGGGCAAGGTATGCCCGAAAGCGGTAGACATTACTAACATACATCTAGGTCATAGCAATAATACATAAAGCTTGATCTATAGACATACAAGTACTCAAAATCAATGGAGTGCAACCTGGGTACTGCCAGAGAAGAGCTGAACATACAGTGGGAACGGAAAGTATTCAGACCCCCTTACATTTTTCACTCTTTGTTATATTGCAGCCATTTGCTAAAATCATTTGCTGTGACACTCATATATTTAACTCAGGTCCTGTCCATTTCTTCTGATCATCCTTGAGATGGTTCTACACCTTCATTTGAGTCCAGCTGTGTTTGATTATACTGATTGGACTTGATTAGGAAAGCCACACACCTGTCTATATAAGACCTTACAGCTCACAGTGCATGTCGGAGGAAATGAGAATCATGAGGTCAAAGGAACTGCCTGAAGAGCTCAGAGACAGAATTGTGGCAAGGCACAGATCTGGCCAAGGTTACAAAAAATTTCTGCTGCACTTAAGGTTCCTAAAAGCACAGTGGCCTCCATAATCCTTAAATGGAAGACGTTTGGGACGACCAGAACCCTTCCTAGAGCTGGCCGTCCGGCCAAACTGAGCTATCGGGGGAGAGGAGCCTTGGTGAGAGAGGTAAAGAAGAACCCAAATATCACTGTGGCTGAGCTCCAGAGATGCAGTCGGGAGATGGGAGAAAGTTGTAGAAAGTCAACCATCACTGCAGCCCTCCACCAGTCGGGGCTTTATGGCAGAGTGGCCTGACGGAAGCCTCTCCTCAGTGCAAGACACATGAAAGCCCCGCATGGAGTTTGCTAAAAAACACCTGAAGGACTCCAAGATGGTGAGAAATAAGATTCTCTGGTCTGATGAGACCAAGATAGAACTTTTTGGCCTTAATTCTAAGCGGTATGTGTGGAGAAAACCAGGCACTGCTCATCACCTGTCCAATACTGTCCCAACAGTGAAGCATGGTGGTGGCAGCATCATGCTGTGGGGGTGTTTTTCAGCTGCAGGGACAGGACGACTGGTTGCAATCGAGGGAAAGATGAATGCGGCCAAGTACAGGGATATCCTGGACGAAAACCTTCTCCAGAGTGCTCAGGACCTCAGACTGGGCTGAAGGTTTACCTTCCAACAAGACAATGACCCTAAGCACACAGCTAAAATAACAAAGGAGTGGCTTCACAACAACTCCGTGACTGTTCTTGAATGGCCCAGCCAGAGCCCTGACTTAAACCCAATTGAGCCTCTCTGGAGAGACCTAAAAATGTCCGTCCACCAACGTTTACCATCCAACCTGACAGAACTGGAAAGGATCTGCAAGGAGGAATGGCAGAGGATCCCCAAATCCAGGTGTGAGAAACTTGTTGTATCTTTCCCAAAAAGACTCATCAAAAGGGTGCAAATTCTAAATACTGAGCAAAGGGTCTGAATACTTAGGACCAGGTGATATTTCAGTTTTTATTTTTTAATAAATCTGCAAAAATTACAACAATTCTGTGTTTTTTCTGTCAATATGGGGTGCTGTGTGTACATTAATGAGGAAAAAAATGAACTTAAATGATTTTACCAAATGGCTGCAATATAACAAAGAGTGAGAAATTTAAGGGGGTCTGAATACTTTCCGTAACCACTGTATATTGGGCTTTTCTAGGTTTTGCGGCACGGATGGCGTATATATTTGTTTTATGAAGAACAGTATGCATGTTCTACCGGCCAGGAATGAACAAATGAATGCAGAATGTCTACTTTGTGTGCAGCGCCATGCTTTTAACTTGAAGGAACTTGAACGTGAAGGGACCGATCATCCCACATTAAAAAATACCATCATCAGCATTTCAAAAAAGTTAGATCATTTCTTTTTTCTATAAGGCGCAGTTAATATTCTGGTTACAGAAACGGTACTGCAATTTTCCTTTTATTAAAAAAAAGAATTGGCATCTTCTGTTATCATGGAATTGAAAGCCATTCTTTTCCTAGATATTGAATTTGTTACAAGTTTAAATCAGACAATGGGTCCTCAGTTTGCCTCAACAGAATTGTTAAAGGTTTACTGAAGCCTATCATTTCCAACATGCAGTTTTCAGTTCTAACAATCTGAAATCAAATGGACAAATCGACAGAATTGCTTAATCGGTCGAAGATTTGCTTTGAAAGGCAGAGTAAAGTGGAGAAGACTCATCCATTGCATGCATAAGTACGGCAATCCACCTGATTGTGGCATAGGATGGTCAGATCAGTGGCTTTGTTGCATTTCTTTTAGCCTAGGGTGACCAGCTACAACCAAGGATCATTTCGCCTTCCGTAACTGCAAGAAAACAGTTACAGGCGGGCTCTTAAGTCATGATGTTCTTTAACACTGAGGAAGTAGGCTAGTAAAATACAATCACAAACTTTGTAATAATCAGCCTTTAGCCTTTACCATCTGCTCATTTTTATTTAGCAAGCCAGCTCTGATCTCTGATGTATGTGCACACCTGCCCTAATCAGTAGTGTTTTAAAGACTCCTGGACATTCTGCCTGTGCCCAACAGGTTGGGACTTGAGTTTTTCAACACTTTAAGGAACAAGACTACTAAACTACAATCTCCCAGTTTGTCATGATTAGCCTTGAACCTCCTGGACATTCTGCCTGTGCCCTCTGAATAGGTAAGGACTTGAGGTCTCCAACACTTTGAGGAACATGGCTATTAAACTACAATCTCCCAGCTTGTTATGATCAGCCTTAAACTTTCACCATCTGCTGGTTGTTAATCAGAACACCAGCTTAGGTTTCTCATGTGCACACCTGCCCTAATCAGTAGTGTTTAAGAGACTCCTGGACGTTTCCCCTGTGCCTGTGTCACGTACCTTACCAGAGATCGAAGTGCTGGGAGGGCTTCCCTTGCGACTAAGTGCAGAGCGCCCCCTGAAGGTGGCACAGGGAGTGCTATATCCAAAGAGGCAGGGGTTGCCAGCTGCGACAAGCTGAAGTGACGCTGGAGATCAGCTGGTAAGCAGGGTAGACTGCCAGGCAGGGGTACCTCGGAAGTACCAGACGAGGCTGTGCAGCAGGGAGAACCAAAGGCGGAGTCAGGAGCCAAGCCAGAAGTCATACACAGGTTAACAAGCAGAGGTAGAGTCACTGGAACAGGTCAAGGGACAAGCCGGGGTCATACACAGGATCAGCAGACAGGAGCAGGATACAGGAACAAGCCAAGGATCAAGCCGGGATCACACACAGAGAAGACTGGTCAGGCAAGCCGGATCGATAACGGTACTTCAAGATAGCAGGAACAGGAACTCAGGAACACACAGGAAGGCTGAAGATCATGCAGCAGTCATTGACTGCTGCAGCAAGCTTAAAATAGGCCACTGGGCGCCTAGTGTCACTCACGTATTGCGTGCGCTCTGGTGCACGCGCATGCGCACTGGAGAATGTAGATTCCTGACAGTTCTTGCCCGTGTGCGCGCGCATGGGCATAGCGTTTGTTGATCCGTGATTCTGCTGGACATGGAGAGACCTGCCAGTCTTTCTGCGGATAGTTCCCTGACAGCCTGATCAACAGGTTTAGACTTGAGTTCTTCAACTCTTTGAGAAGCAAAGCTACTAAACAACAATCTCCCAGTTTGTCATTAATAAGCCTTGAACCTCTTGGACATTACGCATTTTCCTGATCTACAGGCTAGGACTTGAGTTCTTCAAGGCTACTAAACTACAAACTCCTAGTTTGTCATGGTCAGCCTTGAGCTTTCACCATCTGCAGGTTGTTACTCAGCATTGCAACTTAGGTTTCTGATGTGTACACCTGCCCTAATCAGTAGTGTTAAAGAGACTTCTGGGTGTTTTGCCTGTGCCTGTTTAGGACTTGAGTTCTTCAACACTTTGAGGAACAAGGATACTAAACTACAATCTCCCAGCTTATTATGATCAGCCCTAAAGTTTCACCATCTGCTGGTTGTTAATCAGCACTAGTGATGAGCCGAACACCCCCGGGTTCGGGTTCGCACCAGAACCCGCGAACGGACCGAAAGTTCGCACGAACATTAGAACCCTATTAAATACAATGGATGCGAACGTTCGGATTCTAAAGTGCTAATTATAACGACTATTATCCATGTTATTGTCCGAAACAGAGTTTGGGAACCCGGGTTCTGCACCAGGGGACATGTATCAATGCAAAAAGAAGTTTTAAAAACGGACGTTTTCCGGGAGCAGTCATTTTAATGATGCATAAAGTGAAAAAAAAAAGTCAAATATTCCTTTAAATATTGTACCTGGGGGGTGTCTAAAGTATGCCTGTGAAGTGCCACGTGTTTCCCGTGTTTAGAACTGTCCCTGCACAAAATAACATTTCTAAAGGAAAAAAAGCCATTTAAAACTGCTTGCGGCTTTAATGCAATGTCTGGTCCCGGTAATATGGATGAAAATCTTTAGAAAAAATGGCATAGCTACCCCATCAACCCCCCCCCCCCCTACCCCAGCCCATTACCAGCCCCTTTGGGTCTTGTATGGATATTAAGGGGAACCCCGCACACAAAATAAAAAAGGCCCTATATACTCTGAACAGCCGTATACAGGCGGTGCATACAAGACAGGGACTGTAGGTTTGTTCTTATGTAGAATCTGTTTGTAATTTTGAACAGCTGCATTGTTTAAGTGTAGCTCCATGCCAAATTCCTTTTTTTTCGCTTTTTGGAAAACATAGGGAACGGTTATCACCCCTGTCACATTTTTTTTGCTGTCTGTGCCCCTGTTCAGAACATTTCACCTCACTTTGCGTCCCAATGACAACTGTTTTTGAAATGTGGTGTTTTTATTGAAACAAGGATTGGTGATAAAGCATCAGTAGAGAGGAGACACCTTTCTCCCATATTAATTCTTACAGGAGAGAATTTTCCTTCCAAGGGGTAGATTTCCTCTCACTTCCTGTTGTCTTCTTCCGTTTGCAAGTAGTAGTCGTTTGTAAGTTTGATGTTTGAAAGTAGGGACCTGCCGTATATACTCTGCAGAAATTGTCCCCTTAGGTGTTGGTGTTGGCACAACACTGTAAGCACTCACAGTTACTCTTGGTGGGTGCTGGAGCGCCCTGCTGTCAACTATTATATCAGGAATAGGGATGAGCTTCGTGTTCGAGTCGAACATACGTTCGACTCGAACATTGGCTGTTCGATCGTTCGACGAAGATCGAACGATTTGGGCCGTTCGCGCCAAATTCGAGTGACGCGAACGGCCCACAATGCACTACGCCATCGCAGTGTCATCCAGGCGCTGTGATTGGCCAAGCATGCACTGTGACCCCGCATGCTTGGCCAATCACAGCGCCGGCAGCGAGGAGAGCAATGATTGGCCACAGGCAGGATGCCTGTGGCCAATTATTGCTGAGGGTGTTTAGTACACGCCCCACACTATAAAAGGCCGCCAGCACGGCGGCCTAGTGTAGTGTGTTCCGGAGCAGGGATAGAGTAGCATAGGCAGGGACAGTGACTGTTATTTCTTTCTTGCTTAACCTGGATTCCTTTAGTTTAGGGAAAGAGAAGGATAGGTAGGGAGAGTGTCAGTGTGTTTTGTGCTTCTGCTATAGTGTGCTTAAAAAAAAACATTTATTCTAGGGACAGAAAACTCTAGGTAGGGACAGTGTCAGTTTCTTTCACTCTGCAAGTCCTTGTTTCCAGGGACCTGGAAGGACAGTGAGTGAATTGTCCTTTTGCTATATTGTGATTAAAAAAAACATTTATTCTAGGGACAGAAAACTCTAGGTAGGGACAGTGTCAGTTTCTTTCACTCTGCAAGTCCTTGTTTCCAGGGACCTGGAAGGACAGTGAGTGAATTGTCCTTTTGCTATATTGTGATTAAAAAAAACATTTATTCTAGGGACAGAAAACTCTAGGTAGGGACAGTGTCAGTTTCTTTCACTCTGCAAGTCCTTGTTTCCAGGGACCTGGAAGGACAGTGAGTGAATTGTCCTTTTGCTATATTGTGATTAAAAAAAACATTTATTCTAGGGACAGAAAACTCTAGGTAGGGACAGTGTCAGTTTCTTTCACTCTGCAAGTCCTTGTTTCCAGGGACCTGGAAGGACAGTGAGTGAATTGTCCTTTTGCTATATTGTGATTAAAAAAAACATTTATTCTAGGGACAGAAAACTCTAGGTAGGGACAGTGTCAGTTTCTTTCACTCTGCAAGTCCTTGTTTCCAGGGACCTGGAAGGACAGTGAGTGAATTGTCCTTTTGCTATATTGTGATTAAAAAAAACATTTATTCTAGGGACAGAAAACTCTAGGTAGGGACAGTGTCAGTTTCTTTCACTCTGCAAGTCCTTGTTTCCAGGGACCTGGAAGGACAGTGAGTGAATTGTCCTTTTGCTATATTGTGATTAAAAAAAACATTTTTTTCTAGGGACAGAAAACTGTAGGTAGGGAGAGTATTTTTTTTCTTTCACTCTGCAAGTCCTTGTTTCCAGGGACCTGTAAGGACAGTGAGTTAATTGTCCTTGTGCTATATTGTGCTGAAAAAAACATTTATTCCAGGGACAGAAAACTCTAGGTAGGGACAGTGTCAGTTTCTTTCACTCTGCAAGTCCTTGTTTCCAGGGACCTGGAAGGACAGTGAGTGAATTGTCCTTTTGCTATATTGTGATTAAAAAAAACATTTTTTTCTAGGGACAGAAAACTGTAGGTAGGGAGAGTATTTTTTTTCTTTCACTCTGCAAGTCCTTGTTTCCAGGGACCTGTAAGGACAGTGAGTTAATTGTCCTTGTGCTATATTGTGCTGAAAAAAACATTTATTCCAGGGACAGAAAACTCTAGGTAGGGACAGTGTCAGTTTCTTTCACTCTGCAAGTCCTTGTTTCCAGGGACCTGGAAGGACAGTGAGTGAATTGTCCTTTTGCTATATTGTGATTAAAAAAAACATTTTTTTCTAGGGACAGAAAACTGTAGGTAGGGAGAGTATTTTTTTTCTTTCACTCTGCAAGTCCTTGTTTCCAGGGACCTGTAAGGACAGTGAGTTAATTGTCCTTGTGCTATATTGTGCTGAAAAAAACATTTATTCCAGGGACAGAAAACTCTAGGTAGGGACAGTGTCAGTTTCTTTCACTCTGCAAGTCCTTGTTTCCAGGGACCTGGAAGGACAGTGAGTGAATTGTCCTTTTGCTATATTGTGATTAAAAAAAACATTTTTTTCTAGGGACAGAAAACTGTAGGTAGGGAGAGTGTTTTTTTTCTTTCACTCTGCAAGTCCTTGTTTCCAGGGACCTGTAAGGACAGTGAGTTAATTTTCCTTGTGCTATATTGTGATTAAAAAAAACATTTATTCTAGGGACAGAAAACTCTAGGTAGGGACAGTGTCAGTTTCTTTCACTCTGCAAGTCCTTGTTTCCAGGGACCTGGAAGGACAGTGAGTGAATTGTCCTTTTGCTATATTGTGATTAAAAAAAACATTTTTTTCTAGGGACAGAAAACTGTAGGTAGGGAGAGTGTTTTTTTTCTTTCACTCTGCAAGTCCTTGTTTCCAGGGACCTGGAAGGACAGTGAGTGAATTGTCCTTTTGCTATATTGTGATTAAAAAAAACATTTTTTTCTAGGGACAGAAAACTGTAGGTAGGGAGAGTGTTTTTTTTCTTTCACTCTGCAAGTCCTTGTTTCCAGGGACCTGTAAGGACAGTGAGTTAATTTTCCTTGTGCTATATTGTGATTAAAAAAAACATTTATTCTAGGGACAGAAAACTCTAGGTAGGGACAGTGTCAGTTTCTTTCACTCTGCAAGTCCTTGTTTCCAGGGACCTGGAAGGACAGTGAGTGAATTGTCCTTTTGCTATATTGTGATTAAAAAAAACATTTATTCTAGGGACAGAAAACTCTAGGTAGGGACAGTGTCAGTTTCTTTCACTCTGCAAGTCCTTGTTTCCAGGGACCTGGAAGGACAGTGAGTGAATTGTCCTTTTGCTATATTGTGATTAAAAAAAACATTTATTCTAGGGACAGAAAACTCTAGGTAGGGACAGTGTCAGTTTCTTTCACTCTGCAAGTCCTTGTTTCCAGGGACCTGGAAGGACAGTGAGTGAATTGTCCTTTTGCTATATTGTGATTAAAAAAAACATTTATTCTAGGGACAGAAAACTCTAGGTAGGGACAGTGTCAGTTTCTTTCACTCTGCAAGTCCTTGTTTCCAGGGACCTGGAAGGACAGTGAGTGAATTGTCCTTTTGCTATATTGTGATTAAAAAAAACATTTATTCTAGGGACAGAAAACTCTAGGTAGGGACAGTGTCAGTTTCTTTCACTCTGCAAGTCCTTGTTTCCAGGGACCTGGAAGGACAGTGAGTGAATTGTCCTTTTGCTATATTGTGATTAAAAAAAACATTTTTTTCTAGGGACAGAAAACTGTAGGTAGGGAGAGTGTTTTTTTTCTTTCACTCTGCAAGTCCTTGTTTCCAGGGACCTGGAAGGACAGTGAGTGAATTGTCCTTTTGCTATATTGTGATTAAAAAAAACATTTTTTTCTAGGGACAGAAAACTGTAGGTAGGGAGAGTGTTTTTTTTCTTTCACTCTGCAAGTCCTTGTTTCCAGGGACCTGTAAGGACAGTGAGTTAATTTTCCTTGTGCTATATTGTGATTAAAAAAAACATTTATTCTAGGGACAGAAAACTCTAGGTAGGGACAGTGTCAGTTTCTTTCACTCTGCAAGTCCTTGTTTCCAGGGACCTGGAAGGACAGTGAGTGAATTGTCCTTTTGCTATATTGTGATTAAAAAAAACATTTATTCTAGGGACAGAAAACTCTAGGTAGGGACAGTGTCAGTTTCTTTCACTCTGCAAGTCCTTGTTTCCAGGGACCTGGAAGGACAGTGAGTGAATTGTCCTTTTGCTATATTGTGATTAAAAAAAACATTTATTCTAGGGACAGAAAACTCTAGGTAGGGACAGTGTCAGTTTCTTTCACTCTGCAAGTCCTTGTTTCCAGGGACCTGGAAGGACAGTGAGTGAATTGTCCTTTTGCTATATTGTGATTAAAAAAAACATTTATTCTAGGGACAGAAAACTCTAGGTAGGGACAGTGTCAGTTTCTTTCACTCTGCAAGTCCTTGTTTCCAGGGACCTGGAAGGACAGTGAGTGAATTGTCCTTTTGCTATATTGTGATTAAAAAAAACATTTATTCTAGGGACAGAAAACTCTAGGTAGGGACAGTGTCAGTTTCTTTCACTCTGCAAGTCCTTGTTTCCAGGGACCTGGAAGGACAGTGAGTGAATTGTCCTTTTGCTATATTGTGATTAAAAAAAACATTTTTTTCTAGGGACAGAAAACTGTAGGTAGGGAGAGTATTTTTTTTCTTTCACTCTGCAAGTCCTTGTTTCCAGGGACCTGTAAGGACAGTGAGTTAATTGTCCTTGTGCTATATTGTGCTGAAAAAAACATTTATTCCAGGGACAGAAAACTCTAGGTAGGGACAGTGTCAGTTTCTTTCACTCTGCAAGTCCTTGTTTCCAGGGACCTGGAAGGACAGTGAGTGAATTGTCCTTTTGCTATATTGTGATTAAAAAAAACATTTTTTTCTAGGGACAGAAAACTGTAGGTAGGGAGAGTATTTTTTTTCTTTCACTCTGCAAGTCCTTGTTTCCAGGGACCTGTAAGGACAGTGAGTTAATTGTCCTTGTGCTATATTGTGCTGAAAAAAACATTTATTCCAGGGACAGAAAACTCTAGGTAGGGACAGTGTCAGTTTCTTTCACTCTGCAAGTCCTTGTTTCCAGGGACCTGGAAGGACAGTGAGTGAATTGTCCTTTTGCTATATTGTGATTAAAAAAAACATTTTTTTCTAGGGACAGAAAACTGTAGGTAGGGAGAGTATTTTTTTTCTTTCACTCTGCAAGTCCTTGTTTCCAGGGACCTGTAAGGACAGTGAGTTAATTTTCCTTGTGCTATATTGTGATTAAAAAAAACATTTATTCTAGGGACAGAAAACTCTAGGTAGGGACAGTGTCAGTTTCTTTCACTCTGCAAGTCCTTGTTTCCAGGGACCTGGAAGGACAGTGAGTGAATTGTCCTTTTGCTATATTGTGATTAAAAAAAACATTTTTTTCTAGGGACAGAAAACTGTAGGTAGGGAGAGTGTTTTTTTTCTTTCACTCTGCAAGTCCTTGTTTCCAGGGACCTGGAAGGACAGTGAGTGAATTGTCCTTTTGCTATATTGTGATTAAAAAAAACATTTATTCTAGGGACAGAAAACTCTAGGTAGGGACAGTGTCAGTTTCTTTCACTCTGCAAGTCCTTGTTTCCAGGGACCTGGAAGGACAGTGAGTGAATTGTCCTTTTGCTATATTGTGATTAAAAAAAACATTTATTCTAGGGACAGAAAACTCTAGGTAGGGACAGTGTCAGTTTCTTTCACTCTGCAAGTCCTTGTTTCCAGGGACCTGGAAGGACAGTGAGTGAATTGTCCTTTTGCTATATTGTGATTAAAAAAAACATTTTTTTCTAGGGACAGAAAACTGTAGGTAGGGAGAGTATTTTTTTTCTTTCACTCTGCAAGTCCTTGTTTCCAGGGACCTGTAAGGACAGTGAGTTAATTGTCCTTGTGCTATATTGTGCTGAAAAAAACATTTATTCCAGGGACAGAAAACTCTAGGTAGGGACAGTGTCAGTTTCTTTCACTCTGCAAGTCCTTGTTTCCAGGGACCTGGAAGGACAGTGAGTGAATTGTCCTTTTGCTATATTGTGATTAAAAAAAACATTTTTTTCTAGGGACAGAAAACTGTAGGTAGGGAGAGTATTTTTTTTCTTTCACTCTGCAAGTCCTTGTTTCCAGGGACCTGTAAGGACAGTGAGTTAATTGTCCTTGTGCTATATTGTGCTGAAAAAAACATTTATTCCAGGGACAGAAAACTCTAGGTAGGGACAGTGTCAGTTTCTTTCACTCTGCAAGTCCTTGTTTCCAGGGACCTGGAAGGACAGTGAGTGAATTGTCCTTTTGCTATATTGTGATTAAAAAAAACATTTTTTTCTAGGGACAGAAAACTGTAGGTAGGGAGAGTATTTTTTTTCTTTCACTCTGCAAGTCCTTGTTTCCAGGGACCTGTAAGGACAGTGAGTTAATTTTCCTTGTGCTATATTGTGATTAAAAAAAACATTTATTCTAGGGACAGAAAACTCTAGGTAGGGACAGTGTCAGTTTCTTTCACTCTGCAAGTCCTTGTTTCCAGGGACCTGGAAGGACAGTGAGTGAATTGTCCTTTTGCTATATTGTGATTAAAAAAAACATTTTTTTCTAGGGACAGAAAACTGTAGGTAGGGAGAGTGTTTTTTTTCTTTCACTCTGCAAGTCCTTGTTTCCAGGGACCTGGAAGGACAGTGAGTGAATTGTCCTTTTGCTATATTGTGATTAAAAAAAACATTTTTTTCTAGGGACAGAAAACTGTAGGTAGGGAGAGTGTTTTTTTTCTTTCACTCTGCAAGTCCTTGTTTCCAGGGACCTGTAAGGACAGTGAGTTAATTTTCCTTGTGCTATATTGTGATTAAAAAAAACATTTATTCTAGGGACAGAAAACTCTAGGTAGGGACAGTGTCAGTTTCTTTCACTCTGCAAGTCCTTGTTTCCAGGGACCTGGAAGGACAGTGAGTGAATTGTCCTTTTGCTATATTGTGATAAAAAAAAACATTTATTCTAGGGACAGAAAACTCTAGGTAGGGACAGTGTCAGTTTCTTTCACTCTGCAAGTCCTTGTTTCCAGGGACCTGGAAGGACAGTGAGTGAATTGTCCTTTTGCTATATTGTGATTAAAAAAAACATTTATTCTAGGGACAGAAAACTCTAGGTAGGGACAGTGTCAGTTTCTTTCACTCTGCAAGTCCTTGTTTCCAGGGACCTGGAAGGACAGTGAGTGAATTGTCCTTTTGCTATATTGTGATTAAAAAAAACATTTATTCTAGGGACAGAAAACTCTAGGTAGGGACAGTGTCAGTTTCTTTCACTCTGCAAGTCCTTGTTTCCAGGGACCTGGAAGGACAGTGAGTGAATTGTCCTTTTGCTATATTGTGATTAAAAAAAACATTTATTCTAGGGACAGAAAACTCTAGGTAGGGACAGTGTCAGTTTCTTTCACTCTGCAAGTCCTTGTTTCCAGGGACCTGGAAGGACAGTGAGTGAATTGTCCTTTTGCTATATTGTGATTAAAAAAAACATTTTTTTCTAGGGACAGAAAACTGTAGGTAGGGAGAGTGTTTTTTTTCTTTCACTCTGCAAGTCCTTGTTTCCAGGGACCTGTAAGGACAGTGAGTTAATTTTCCTTGTGCTATATTGTGATTAAAAAAAACATTTATTCTAGGGACAGAAAACTCTAGGTAGGGACAGTGTCAGTTTCTTTCACTCTGCAAGTCCTTGTTTCCAGGGACCTGGAAGGACAGTGAGTGAATTGTCCTTTTGCTATATTGTGATTAAAAAAAACATTTATTCTAGGGACAGAAAACTCTAGGTAGGGACAGTGTCAGTTTCTTTCACTCTGCAAGTCCTTGTTTCCAGGGACCTGGAAGGACAGTGAGTGAATTGTCCTTTTGCTATATTGTGATTAAAAAAAACATTTATTCTAGGGACAGAAAACTCTAGGTAGGGACAGTGTCAGTTTCTTTCACTCTGCAAGTCCTTGTTTCCAGGGACCTGGAAGGACAGTGAGTGAATTGTCCTTTTGCTATATTGTGATTAAAAAAAACATTTATTCTAGGGACAGAAAACTCTAGGTAGGGACAGTGTCAGTTTCTTTCACTCTGCAAGTCCTTGTTTCCAGGGACCTGGAAGGACAGTGAGTGAATTGTCCTTTTGCTATATTGTGATTAAAAAAAACATTTATTCTAGGGACAGAAAACTCTAGGTAGGGACAGTGTCAGTTTCTTTCACTCTGCAAGTCCTTGTTTCCAGGGACCTGGAAGGACAGTGAGTGAATTGTCCTTTTGCTATATTGTGATTAAAAAAAACATTTTTTTCTAGGGACAGAAAACTGTAGGTAGGGAGAGTATTTTTTTTCTTTCACTCTGCAAGTCCTTGTTTCCAGGGACCTGTAAGGACAGTGAGTTAATTGTCCTTGTGCTATATTGTGCTGAAAAAAACATTTATTCCAGGGACAGAAAACTCTAGGTAGGGACAGTGTCAGTTTCTTTCACTCTGCAAGTCCTTGTTTCCAGGGACCTGGAAGGACAGTGAGTGAATTGTCCTTTTGCTATATTGTGATTAAAAAAAACATTTTTTTCTAGGGACAGAAAACTGTAGGTAGGGAGAGTATTTTTTTTCTTTCACTCTGCAAGTCCTTGTTTCCAGGGACCTGTAAGGACAGTGAGTTAATTGTCCTTGTGCTATATTGTGCTGAAAAAAACATTTATTCCAGGGACAGAAAACTCTAGGTAGGGACAGTGTCAGTTTCTTTCACTCTGCAAGTCCTTGTTTCCAGGGACCTGGAAGGACAGTGAGTGAATTGTCCTTTTGCTATATTGTGATTAAAAAAAACATTTTTTTCTAGGGACAGAAAACTGTAGGTAGGGAGAGTATTTTTTTTCTTTCACTCTGCAAGTCCTTGTTTCCAGGGACCTGTAAGGACAGTGAGTTAATTGTCCTTGTGCTATATTGTGCTGAAAAAAACATTTATTCCAGGGACAGAAAACTCTAGGTAGGGACAGTGTCAGTTTCTTTCACTCTGCAAGTCCTTGTTTCCAGGGACCTGGAAGGACAGTGAGTGAATTGTCCTTTTGCTATATTGTGATTAAAAAAAACATTTTTTTCTAGGGACAGAAAACTGTAGGTAGGGAGAGTGTTTTTTTTCTTTCACTCTGCAAGTCCTTGTTTCCAGGGACCTGTAAGGACAGTGAGTTAATTTTCCTTGTGCTATATTGTGATTAAAAAAAACATTTTTTCTAGGGACAGAAAACTGTAGGTAGGGAGAGTGTTTTTTTTCTTTCACTCTGCAAGTCCTTGTTTCCAGGGACAGAGAAGGACACCTGAAGGTAGCCCTTATTGCTTTTTTCCCATCTCCCTGCAGGCCATCTATTAGAATGTCTGGAAGGCAAACAAGGAGAGGCAGACAGTCAGGAGGCAATAAAAGAGGGCAAGCAGGCTCTGTGTCTGGGGGCAACAGTGCTGGTCGTGGACGCGGTGCATTGTCATCAGCACATGGCCATGGGACACGCTTGTCCTTCTTTTCGGCAGCTGGACATGTTGAGCCACATCATGCCGAAGACTTGGTAGAGTGGATGACCAAGCCCTCCTCCTCCTCCTCATCCTCTCTCACCCAGGCTCAGGGTACTGGAAAAGCAGCTGCCAAAGCGTCGTCTTCCCTGGTATCAATGTCAGACAAATCATCAGTCACTCCTTCCCTAGACCCACCATGTCCTCCTCCTGAGGAGTCCCCCGAACTGTTTCAGCACAGTGTTGGGTACATGCTCCAGGAGGATGCCCAGCGTTTCAAAGGGTCTGATGATGAAACCCAGCTAGAGGAAGGCAGTAGCGTGAGAGCAGACAGAGGGGATGCTCAAGAAGGACACCAATCTGGCAGTCATGTTCCAGCAGCTGCAGCATACTGCCAGATTGGCTCCAGTGATGAGGAGGGAGGGGATGATGAGGTCAATGACTCCACGTGGGTGCCTAATAGGAGAGAGGAGGAGGAGGAGGATGAGGAGGAGGCACATCTCCAACGAGGCAGGATGCCCTTTGGTGGCCAGCGTAAGGGCAGTACACCGACGGAATCACACCGCAGAGCTCCGCCTGTGCAGGGCGCTGCCTCTGCCCGTCATTCAAAAAGTTCTTTGGTGTGGGCCTTTTTTGAGGCTAGTGCATCAGATCGCACAGCTGCTGTTTGCAACATATGTCTCAAGCGTATATCGCGTGGCCAAAACATCAGCCGCTTGGGTACCACATGCCTGACCAGACATATGTTGACCTGCCATGCAGCTCGTTGGCAAGCCTACCTCAAAGACCCACACCAAAGAACAAAGCGGACCTCTCCTTGCACCGCATCAGCTGGGATCTCCAACCCCACTATAACTTCAGTCCTCTCTGAAACATGCACTGAGAGGAATGAAGGTGTAGAATTAGGTGTGTCACAGCCAAGTACTTGCGCCCACTCTGCTAGCAGTACACCGACGTCCGATTCTAGCAGGCAAATTTCCCTGCCCCAGCTGCTGGACCGTCGAAAGAAGTTCACTCCCAGCCATCCACATGCCCAGCGGTTGAATGCTAGCTTGGCTAAATTGCTAGCGCTTCAACTGCTGCCTTTTCAGTTGGTAGACTCGGCCCCCTTCCGTGAGTTTGTGCAATGTGCGGTTCCTCAGTGGCAGGTTCCCAAACGCCACTTTTTCTCACGGAAGGCTATTCCGGCTCTCTACCGGCATGTGGAAGGCAATGTCTTGGCCTCGCTGGACAGGGCGGTCAGCGGTAAGGTGCATATTACCGCTGACTCATGGTCCAGCAGGCATGGACAGGGACGTTACCTTTCTTTCACGGCCCATTGGGTCACTCTTTTGGCAGCTGGGAAGGATTCAGGACAAGGTGCAGTAGTGTTGGAGGTTGTCCCACCGCCACGCCTCCAAAATGCTACTACTGGTTGTGACACACCTCTCTCCTCCACCCCCTCCTCTTCTTCTTCCTCCATGGCCTCTTCCTGTGGTTTGTCCTATGAACCAGCGGTGCTCCGTAGCCGTTCACGGGGCTACGCAAGTACGCAGGCAAAAAGATGCCATGCCGTGCTTGCGCTGGTGTGTTTGGGGGACAGAAGCCACACTGGGGCAGAGGTCCTGTCTGCTCTGCAGGGCCAGGCCGAGAGGTGGTTGACGCCACGCCAGCTTAAGCCAGGAATGGTGGTTTGCGACAATGGCACCAACCTCCTCTCCGCCCTCCGACAGGGACAACTGACCCATGTGCCCTGTGTGGCTCACGTCCTTAACCTGGTGGTGCAGCGGTTCTTGGGCAGGTACCCGGGCTTACAGGATGTCCTGAGGCAGGCCAGGAAAGTCTGTGTGCATTTCCGCAGATCTTATAATGCCAGTGCTCGCCTGGCTGAGCTGCAAAAGGAGTTGAACCTGCCCAAGAACCGCCTTATATGTGACATGCCCACCAGGTGGAACTCAACGTTGGCCATGCTGCAGCGGCTGCACACGCAGCAGAGGGCCATCAATGAGTACCTGTGCGACTACGGCACCAGGACAGGGTCAGGGGAGCTTGGTTTTTTTTCTCCACGCCAGTGGGGCATGATCAGGGATGCATGCACTGTCCTGGCACCATTTGAGGAGGCCACGAGGATGGTGAGCAGTGACAGTGCATGCATCAGTGACACTGTACCTCTTGTCCACCTGTTGGAGCACACGCTGCGTGGAATAATGGACAGGGCACTTGAGGCAGAACAGAGGCAGGAAGAGGAGGACTTCCTTGCCTCTCAAGGCCCCCTTTACCCAGACAGTGTTCCTTCTGTCCCACCCATCGCACAGGAAGAGGAGGAGGAGGAGGAGGAGGAGGAGGATTGTGTCAGCATGGAGGTGGAGGCTGGCACTCAGCATCATCAGCAGCAGTCTTTTAGGGATGATTTACAGTCCCAAGAAACCAGTGGACTTGTACGTGGCTGGGAGGAGGTGGCTGCGGATCATGTCGTCCTTAGTGACCCAGAGGACTCCGGAGCGAATGCCTCAGCAAACCTACGCTGCATGGCCTCCCTGATCCTGCAAAGTCTGCGGAAGGATCCTCGTATTCTTCGGATCAAGGAGAGGGACCATTACTGGCTGGCCACTCTCCTTGATCCACGGTACAAGGGTAAGGTTGCGGACCTTATGTTACCGTCGCAGAGGGAGCAGAGGATGAGACAACTCCGGGAGGCCTTGCAGAAAGGTCTGTGCAACGCGTTCCCAGAGACTGGGAGGTTGCAAACTCCTGGTCCTGGACAACGAGTTGCTGAGGCTTCGGCCAGTCAAAGAAGGAGCGGTGGGGAAGGTGGCCGTCTGACCGATGCGTTCAGACAATTCTTTAGTCCGCAGCCCCAAAGTATGATTGGTTCCAGCAACCATCGCCAGCGTCTGATAAACATGGTGCAGGAATATCTAGGGGCAAGGTCAGACTTGGACACCTTCCCCACCGAAAATCCTCTGGCTTACTGGGTCTTGAGGATGGATCACTGGCCAGAGCTTGCACAGTATGCAATTGAGCTACTGGCCTGTCCTGCATCCAGCGTTCTTTCGGAACGCACATTCAGTGCTGCTGGAGGATTTGTCACGGATCACAGGGTGCGCCTGTCCACCGACTCGGTTGATCGACTGACTTTCATCAAGATGAACCAGTCTTGGATCACCACCAGCTACCACACACCTGATGCTGATATAACAGACTAATTGATTTTAAAATGTCACATCCCTTCAAGACTGATGCTGATGCTGAGTGCCTGTGCTGTTATGTTGACTGGCTATCCTCCTCCTCCGAGTCCTCAATGATACGATTGATGATGATAGCTTGGAAGATCATTTTTGTTTATGGGTGCCGCCACCAGTGCCTAACGCCCAATTTTTCAGCCCCTGTTTAACAGGGGCGTGTAATTACAATTTTTGAAGCAATACTTTGCAACAGGGCTCATTGCTGTGCTCCAAGTACAGTATCTGTGAGGAGTTGCAGTGTTGTGCCACCAGTGCCTAAGGCCCAATTTTTCAGCCCCTGTTTAACAGGGGCGTGTCATTACAATTTTTGAAGCAATACTTTGCAACAGGGCTCATTGCTGTGCTCCAAGTACAGTATCTGTGAGGGGTTGCAGTGTTGTGCCACCAGTGCCTAAGGCCCAATTTTTCAGCCCCTGTTCAACAGGGGCATGTAATTACAATTCTTGATCTAATAATTCACAGCAGGGCCCATTGCTGCACCCACCAAGAGTAACTGTCAGGGCTTACAGTGTTGTGGCACCAGCACCACCATCAAAGGCCCAATTTTTACTAACACTGTTCAACAATTATATGTAATTAAAATTCCTGATATAATAGTTGACAGCAGGGCGTTCCAGCACCAACCAAGAGTAACTGTGAGTGCTTACAGTGTTGTGCCAACACCAACAACTAAGGGGCCTATTTCTGCAGAGTATATACGGCAGGTCCCTACTTTCAAACATCCAACTTACAAACGACTCCTACTTGCAAACGCAAGAAGACAACAGGAAGTGAGAGGAAATCTACCACTAGGAAGGAAAATTCTCTCCTGTAAGAATAAATATGGGAGAAAGGTGTCTCCTCTGTACTGATGCTTTATCAGCAATCCTTGTTTCAAGAAAAACACCACATTTCAAAAACAGTTGTCATTGGGACGGAAAGTGAGGTGAAATGTTCTGAACAGGGGCACAGACAGCAAAACAAATGTTACAGGGGTGATAACCCTTACCTATGTTTTCCAAAAAGTTTAAAAATAGATTTTTGGGCTGGAGCTACACTTCAACAATGTACCTGTTCAAAATTACAAACAGATTCTACATAAGAACAAACCTACAGTCCCTGTCTTGTATGCACCGCCTGTATACGGCTGTTCAGAGTATATAGGGCCTTTTTTATTTTATGTGCGGGGTTCCCCTTAATATCCATACAAGACCCAAAGGGGCTGGTAATGGGCTGGGGTAGGGGGGGGGGGGGGTCATGGGGTAGCTATGCCATTTTTCTTAAAGAATTTCATCCATATTACCGGGACCAGACATTACATTAAAGCCGCAAGCAGTTTTAAATGGCTTTTTTTTCCTTTAGAAGTGTCATTTTGTGCAGGGACAGTTCTAAACACGGGAAACACGTGGCACTTCACAGGCATACTTTAGACACCCCCCAGGTACGATATTTAAAGGAATATTTGACTTTTTTTTTTTCACTTTATGCATCATTAAAATGACTGCTCCCGAAAAACGACCGTTTTTAAAACTTCTTTTTGCATTGATACATGTCCCCTGGTGCAGAACCCGGGTTCCCAAACCCTTTTTAGGACAATAACATGCATAATAGTTGTTATAATTAGCACTTTAGAATTCGAACGTTCGCATCCATTGTATTTAATAGGGTTCTAATGTTCGTTCGAACTTCCGGTCCGTTCGCGGGTTCTGGTGCGAACCGAACCCGGGGGTGTTCGGCTCATCACTAATCAGGAATTGTAATAACATATAATTGTTGATCAGTGGTAGTAAAAATTGGGCCTTTGATGGTGGTGCTGGTGCCACAACACTGTAAGGCCTGACAGTTACTCTTGGTGGGCGCAGCAATGGGCCCTGCTGTGAATTATTCGATCAATAATTATAATTGCATGCCCCTGTTGAACAGGGGCTGAAAAATTGGGCCTTTGGTGGTGGTGGTGGTGGTGATGGTGGTGCTGGTGCCACAACACTGTAAGGCCTGACAGTTACTCTTGGTGGGCGCAGCAATGGGCCCTGCTGTGAATTATTAGATCAATAATTATAATTGCATGCCCCTGTTGAACAGGGGCTGAAAAATTAGGCCTTTGGTGGTGTTGGTGGTGGTGATGGTGGTGCTGGTGCCACAACACTGTAAGGCCTGACAGTTACTCTTGGTGGGCGCAGCAATGGGCCCTGCTGTGAATTATTAGATCAATAATTATAATTGCATGCCCCTGTTGAATAGGGGCTGAAAAATTGGGCCTTTGGTGGTGGTGGTGGTGGTGGTGGTGATGGTGGTGCTGGTGCCACAACACTGTAAGGCCTGACAGTTACTCTTGGTGTGCGCAGCAATGGGCCCTGCTGTGAATTATTCGATCAATAATTATAATTGCATGCCCCTGTTGAACAGGGGCTGAAAAATTAGGCCTTTGGTGGTGTTGGTGATGGTGGTGCTGGTGCCACAACACTGTAAGGCCTGACAGTTACTCTTGGTGGGCACAGCAATGGGCCCTGCTGTGAATTATTAGATCAATAATTATAATTGCATGCCCCTGTTGAACAGGGGCTGAAAAATTGGGCCTTTGGTGGTGGTGGTGGTGGTGATGGTGGTGCTGGTGCCACAACACTGTAAGGCCTGACAGTTACTCTTGGTGGGCGCAGCAATGGGCCCTGCTGTGAATTATTAGATCAATAATTATAATTGCATGCCCCTGTTGAACAGGGGCTGAAAAATTAGGCCTTTGGTGGTGTTGGTGGTGGTGATGGTGGTGCTGGTGCCACAACACTGTAAGGCCTGACAGTTACTCTTGGTGGGCGCAGCAATGGGCCCTGCTGTGAATTATTAGATCAATAATTATAATTGCATGCCCCTGTTGAATAGGGGCTGAAAAATTGGGCCTTTGGTGGTGGTGGTGGTGGTGGTGGTGATGGTGGTGCTGGTGCCACAACACTGTAAGGCCTGACAGTTACTCTTGGTGTGCGCAGCAATGGGCCCTGCTGTGAATTATTCGATCAATAATTATAATTGCATGCCCCTGTTGAACAGGGGCTGAAAAATTAGGCCTTTGGTGGTGTTGGTGATGGTGGTGCTGGTGCCACAACACTGTAAGGCCTGACAGTTACTCTTGGTGGGCACAGCAATGGGCCCTGCTGTGAATTATTAGATCAATAATTATAATTGCATGCCCCTGTTGAACAGGGGCTGAAAAATTGGGCCTTAGGCACTGGTGGCACAACACTGCAACCCCTCACAGATACTGTACTTGGAGCACAGCAATGAGGCCTGTTGCAAAGTATTGCATCCAAAATTTTAATTACACGCCCCTGTTAAACAGGGGCTGAAAAATTGGGCCTTAGCCACTGGTGGCGTCACCCATAAACCAAAATGATCTTCCAAGCTATCATCATTAATCGTATCATTGAGGAGGAGGAGGAGGATAGCCAGTCAACATAACAGCACAGGCACTCAGCATCAGCATCAGTCTTGAAGGGATGTGACATTTTAAAATCAATTAGTCTGTTATATCAGCATCAGGTGTGTGGTAGGTGGTGGTGATCCAAGACTGGTTCATCTTGATGAAAGTCAGTCGATCAACCGAGTCGGTGGACAGGCGCACCCTGTGATCCGTGACAAATCCTCCAGCAGCACTGAATGTGCGTTCTGAAAGAACGCTGGATGCAGGACAGGCCAGTAGCTCAATTGCATACTGTGCAAGCTCTGGCCAGTGATCCATCCTCAAGACCCAGTAAGCCAGAGGATTTTCGGTGGGGAAGGTGTCCAAGTCTGACCTTGCCCCTAGGTATTCCTGGACCATGTATATCAGACGCTGGCGATGGTTGCTGGAACCGATCATACTTTGGGGCTGCGGACTAAAGAATTGTCTGAACGCATCGGTCAGACGGCCACCTTCCCCACCGCTCCTTCATTGACTGCCCGAAGCCTCAGCAACTCGTTGTCCGGGACCAGGAGTTTGTAACCTCCCAGTCTCTGGGAACGCGTTGCACAGACCTTTCTGCAAGGCCTCCCGGAGTTGTCTCATCCTCTGCTCCCTCTGCGACGGTAAGATAAGGTCCGCAACCTTACCCTTGTACCGTGGATCAAGGAGAGTGGCCAGCCAGTAATGGTCCCTCTCCTTGATCCGAAGAATACGAGGATCCTTCCGCAGACTTTGCAGGATCAGGGAGGCCATGCAGCGTAGGTTAGCTGAGGCATTCAGTCCGGAGTCCTCTGGGTCACTAAGGACGACATGATCCGCAGCCACCTCCTCCCAGCCACGTACAAGTCCACTGGTTTCTTGGGACTGTAAATCATCCCTAAAAGACTGCTGCTGATGATGCTGAGTGCCAGCCTCCACCTCCATGCTGACACAATCCTCCTCCTCCTCCTCCTCCTCCTCCTCCTCTTCCTGTGCGATGGGTGGGACAGAAGGAACACTGTTTGGGTAAAGGGGGCCTTGAGAGGCAAGGAAGTCCTCCTCTTCCTGCCTCTGTTCTGCCTCAAGTGCCCTGTCCATTATTCCACGCAGCGTGTGCTCCAACAGGTGGACAAGAGGTACAGTGTCACTGATGCATGCACTGTCACTGCTCACCATCCTCGTGGCCTCCTCAAATGGTGCCAGGACAGTGCATGCATCCCTGATCATGCCCCACTGGCGTGGTGAAAAAAACCCGAGCTCCCCTGACCCTGTCCTGGTGCCGTAGTCGCACAGGTACTCATTGATGGCCCTCTGCTGCGTGTGCAGCCGCTGCAGCATGGCCAACGTTGAGTTCCACCTGGTGGGCATGTCACATATAAGGCGGTTCTTGGGCAGGTTCAACTCCTTTTGCAGCTCAGCCAGGCGAGCACTGGCATTATAAGATCTGCGGAAATGCACACAGACTTTCCTGGCCTGCCTCAGGACATCCTGTAAGCCCGGGTACCTGCCCAAGAACCGCTGCACCACCAGATTAAGGACGTGAGCCATACAGGGCACATGGGTCAGTTGTCCCTGTCGGAGGGCGGAGAGGAGGTTGGTGCCATTGTCGCAAACCACCATTCCTGGCTTAAGCTGGCGTGGCGTCAACCACCTCTCGGCCTGCCCCTGCAGAGCAGACAGGACCTCTGCCCCAGTGTGGCTCCTGTCCCCCAAACACACCAGCGCAAGCACGGCATGGCATCTTTTTGCCTGCGTACTTGCGTAGCCCCTTGAACGCCTACGGAGCACCGCTGGTTCCGAGGACAAACCACAGGAAGAGGCCATGGAGGAAGAAGAAGAGGAGGGGGTGGAGGAGAGAGGTGTGTCACAACCAGTAGTAGCATTTTGGAGGCGTGGCGGTGGAACAACCTCCAACACTACTGCACCTTGTCCTGCATCCTTCCCAGCTGCCAAAAGAGTGACCCAATGGGCCGTGAAAGAAAGGTAACGTCCCTGTCCATGCCTGCTGGACCATGAGTCAGCGGTAATATGCACCTTACCGCTGACCGCCCTGTCCAGCGAGGCCAAGACATTGCCTTCCACATGCCTGTAGAGAGCCGAAATTGCCTTCCGTGCGAAAAAGTGGCGTTTGGGAACCTGCCACTGAGGAACCGCACATTGCACAAACTCACGGAAGGGGGCCGAGTCTACCAACTGAAAAGGCAGCAGTTGAAGCGCTAGCAATTTAGCCAAGCTAGCATTCAACCGCTGGGCATGTGGATGGCTGGGAGTGAACTTCTTTCGACGGTCCAGCAGCTGGGGCAGGGAAATTTGCCTGCTAGAATCGGACGTTGGTGTACTGCTAGCAGAGTGCCCGCAAGTACTTGGCTGTGACACACCTAATTCTACACCTTCATTCCTCTCAGAGCAGGTTTCAGAGAGGACTGAAGGTATACTGGGGTTGGAGATCCCAGCTGATGCGGTGCAAGAAGAGGTCAGCTTTGTTCTTTGGTGTGGGTCTTTAAGGTAGGCTTGCCAACGAGCTGCATGGCAGGTCAACATATGTCTGATCAAGCATGTGGTGCCCAAGCGGCTGATGTTTTGGCCACGCGATATACGCTTGAGACATATGTTGCAAACAGCAGCTGTGCGATCTGATGCACTCGCCTCAAAAAAGGCCCACACCAAAGAACTTTTTGAATGACGGGCAGAGGCAGCGCCCTGCACAGGCGGAGCTCTGCGGTGTGATTCCGTCGGTGTGCTGCCCATACGCTGGCCACTCAAGGGCATCCTGCCTCGTTGGAGATGTGCCTCCTCCTCATCCTCCTCCTCTCTCCTATTAGGCACCCACGTGGAGTCAGTGACCTCATCATCCCCTCCCTCCTCATCACTGGAGCCAATCTGGCAGTATGCTGCAGCTGCTGGAGCATGACTGCCAGATTGGTGTCCTTCTTGAGCATCCCCTCTCTCTGCTCTCACGCTACTGCCTTCCTCTAGCTGGGTATCATCATCAGATCCTTCGAAACGCTGGGCATCCTCCTGGAGCATGTACCCAACACTGTGCTCAAACAGTTCGGGGGACTCCTCAGGAGGAGGACATGGTGGGTCTAGGGAAGGATTGACTAATGAAGATAATGATACCAGAGAAGAGGACGCTTTGGCAGCTGCTTTGCCAGTATCCTGAGCCTGGGTGAGAGAGGATGAGGAGGATGAGGTGGGCTTGGTCATCCACTCTACCAAGTCTTCGGCATGATGTGGCTCAACATGTCCAGCTGCTGAAAAGAAGGACAAGCGTGTCCCACGGCCATGTGCTGATGACAATGCACCGCGTCCACGACCAGCACTGTTGCCCCCAGACACAGAGCCTGCTTGCCCTCTTTTTTTGCCTCCTGACTGTCTGCCTCTCCTTGTTTGCCTTCCAGACATTTTAATGGATGGCCTGCAGGGAGATGGGAAAAAGAGCAATAAGGGCTACCTTCAGGTGTAGGGATGAGCTTCGTGTTCGAGTCGAACATACGTTCGACTCGAACATCGGCTGTTCGATCGTTCGAAGAAGATCGAACGATTTGGGCCGTTCGCGCCAAATTCGAGTGACGCGAACGGCCCACAATGCACTACGCCATTGCAGTGTCATCCAGGCGCTGTGATTGGCCAAGCATGCACTGTGACCCCGCATGCTTGGCCAATCACAGCGCCGGCAGCGAGGAGAGCAATGATTGGCCACAGGCAGGATGCCTGTGGCCAATTATTGCTGAGGGTGTTTAGTACACGCCCCACACTATAAAAGGCCGCCAGCACGGCGGCCTAGTGTAGTGTGTTCCGGAGCAGGGAAAGACAAGCATAGGCAGGGACAGTGACATTTCTTTCTTTCTTGCTTAACCTGGATTCCTTTAGTTTAGGGAAAGAGAAGGATAGGTAGGGAGAGTGTCAGTGTGTTTTACTGTGCGAATCCTTGTTTCTAGGGACAAAGAAGGAAAGTGAGGGGAATTCTCCTTGTGCTATAGTGTGCTTTAAAAAAACATTTTTTCTAGGGACAGAAAACTCTAGGTAGGGAGAGTGTCAGTTTCTTTCACTGTGCGAGTCCTTGTTTCTAGGGACAAAGAAGGAAAGTGAGGGGAATTCTCCTTGTGCTATAGTGTGCTTTAAAAAAACATTTTTTCTAGGGACAGAAAACTCTAGGTAGGGAGAGTGTCAGTTTCTTTCACTGTGCGAGTCCTTGTTTCTAGGGACAAAGAAGGAAAGTGAGGGGAATTCTCCTTGTGCTATAGTGTGCTTTAAAAAAACATTTTTTCTAGGGACAGAAAACTCTAGGTAGGGAGAGTGTCAGTTTCTTTCACTGTGCGAGTCCTTGTTTCTAGGGACAAAGAAGGAAAGTGAGGGGAATTCTCCTTGTGCTATAGTGTGCTTTAAAAAAACATTTTTTCTAGGGACAGAAAACTCTAGGTAGGGAGAGTGTCAGTTTCTTTCACTGTGCGAGTCCTTGTTTCTAGGGACAAAGAAGGAAAGTGAGGGGAATTCTCCTTGTGCTATAGTGTGCTTTAAAAAAACATTTTTTCTAGGGACAGAAAACTCTAGGTAGGGAGAGTGTCAGTTTCTTTCACTGTGCGAGTCCTTGTTTCTAGGGACAAAGAAGGAAAGTGAGGGGAATTCTCCTTGTGCTATAGTGTGCTTTAAAAAAACATTTTTTCTAGGGACAGAAAACTCTAGGTAGGGAGAGTGTCAGTTTCTTTCACTGTGCGAGTCCTTGTTTCTAGGGACAAAGAAGGAAAGTGAGGGGAATTCTCCTTGTGCTATAGTGTGCTTTAAAAAAACATTTTTTCTAGGGACAGAAAACTCTAGGTAGGGAGAGTGTCAGTTTCTTTCACTGTGCGAGTCCTTGTTTCTAGTGACAAAGAAGGAAAGTGAGGGGAATTCTCCTTGTGCTATAGTGTGCTTTAAAAAAAACATTTTTTCTAGGGACAGAAAACTCTAGGTAGGGAGAGTGTCAGTTTCTTTCACTGTGCGAGTCCTTGTTTCTAGGGACAAAGAAGGAAAGTGAGGGGAATTCTCCTTGTGCTATAGTGTGCTTTAAAAAAACATTTTTTCTAGGGACAGAAAACTCTAGGTAGGGAGAGTGTCAGTGTCTTTTACTGTGCGAGTCCTTGTTTCTAGGGACAAAGAAGGAAAGTGAGGGGAATTCTCCTTGTGCTATAGTGTGCTTTAAAAAAACATTTTTTCTAGGGACAGAAAACTCTAGGTAGGGAGAGTGTCAGTTTCTTTCACTGTGCGAGTCCTTGTTTCTAGGGACAAAGAAGGAAAGTGAGGGGAATTCTCCTTGTGCTATAGTGTGCTTTAAAAAAACATTTTTTCTAGGGACAGAAAACTCTAGGTAGGGAGAGTGTCAGTTTCTTTCACTGTGCGAGTCCTTGTTTCTAGGGACAAAGAAGGAAAGTGAGGGGAATTCTCCTTGTGCTATAGTGTGCTTTAAAAAAACATTTTTTCTAGGGACAGAAAACTCTAGGTAGGGAGAGTGTCAGTTTCTTTCACTGTGCGAGTCCTTGTTTCTAGGGACAAAGAAGGAAAGTGAGGGGAATTCTCCTTGTGCTATAGTGTGCTTTAAAAAAACATTTTTTCTAGGGACAGAAAACTCTAGGTAGGGAGAGTGTCAGTGTCTTTTACTGTGCGAGTCCTTGTTTCTAGGGACAAAGAAGGAAAGTGAGGGGAATTCTCCTTGTGCTATAGTGTGCTTTAAAAAAACATTTTTTCTAGGGACAGAAAACTCTAGGTAGGGAGAGTGTCAGTTTCTTTCACTGTGCGAGTCCTTGTTTCTAGGGACAAAGAAGGAAAGTGAGGGGAATTCTCCTTGTGCTATAGTGTGCTTTAAAAAAACATTTTTTCTAGGGACAGAAAACTCTAGGTAGGGAGAGTGTCAGTTTCTTTCACTGTGCGAGTCCTTGTTTCTAGGGACAAAGAAGGAAAGTGAGGGGAATTCTCCTTGTGCTATAGTGTGCTTTAAAAAAACATTTTTTCTAGGGACAGAAAACTCTAGGTAGGGAGAGTGTCAGTTTCTTTCACTGTGCGAGTCCTTGTTTCTAGGGACAAAGAAGGAAAGTGAGGGGAATTCTCCTTGTGCTATAGTGTGCTTTAAAAAAACATTTTTTCTAGGGACAGAAAACTCTAGGTAGGGAGAGTGTCAGTTTCTTTCACTGTGCGAATCCTTGTTTCTAGGGACAAAGAAGGAAAGTGAGGGGAATTCTCCTTGTGCTATAGTGTGCTTTAAAAAAACATTTTTTCTAGGGACAGAAAACTCTAGGTAGGGAGAGTGTCAGTTTCTTTCACTGTGCGAGTCCTTGTTTCTAGGGACAAAGAAGGAAAGTGAGGGGAATTCTCCTTGTGCTATAGTGTGCTTTAAAAAAACATTTTTTCTAGGGACAGAAAACTCTAGGTAGGGAGAGTGTCAGTTTCTTTTACTGTGCGAGTCCTTGTTTCTAGGGACAAAGAAGGAAAGTGAGGGGAATTCTCCTTGTGCTATAGTGTGCTTTAAAAAAACATTTTTTCTAGGGACAGAAAACTCTAGGTAGGGAGAGTGTCAGTTTCTTTCACTGTGCGAGTCCTTGTTTCTAGTGACAAAGAAGGAAAGTGAGGGGAATTCTCCTTGTGCTATAGTGTGCTAAAGCATTCCTCATCAACCATCTTTGAAATCCTTGTTTTTTGGACAGTCAGGGAAATTGTCGTTGTGCTATTCTGTGCAAAAGCAATCATCCTCAACCATATTTAGAAATCCTTAAGTAAAGGGACAGAGAAGGACACCTGAAGGTAGCCCTTATTGCTTTTTTCCCATCTCCCTGCACGCCATCTATTAGAATGTCGGGAAGGCAAACAAGGAGAGGCAGACAGTCAGGAGGCAATAAAAGAGGGCAAGCAGGCTCTGTGTCTGGGGGCAACAGTGCTGGTCGTGGACGCGGTGCATTGTCATCAGCACATGGCCATGGGTAGGGATGAGCCGAACACCCCCGGGTTCGGTTCGCACCAGAACCTTCGAACGGACCGAAAGTTCGCGCGAATTTTCGAACCCTATTCGTTATAATGGACGCGAACGTTTGAAATCAAAATTGCTAATTACAACGGCCAATATGCATGTTAATGTCATAAAACAGGTTTGGGGACCCGGGTCCTGCCCCAGGGGACATATATCAATGCAAAAAGAAATTTTAAAAACTAAAGTTTTTTCGGGAGCAGTCATTTTAATGATGCATAAAGTGAAAAAAAAAAAAGTGAAATTTTCCTTTAAATATGGTACCTGGGGGGTGTCTAAAGTATGCCTGTGAAGTGGCATGTGTTTCCCGTGTTTAGAACTGTCCTTGCACAAAATGACATTTGTAAAGGAAAAAAAGAAGCCATTTAAAACCACTTGCGGCTTTAATGTCATGTCTTGTCCTGGCCGCCATATGGCTGAAAATCCTTGAGAAAAATGGCATGGCTACCCCATCACCCCCCCCCCCCCACCCCAGCCCCTTTGGGTCTTGTATGGATACTAAGGGGGACCCCACACCCAAAATAAAACCCTATACCTACAACCCTATATACTCTGAACAGCAGTATATAGGTGGTGCAAACAAGACATGGACTGTAGGTTTGTTCTTAAGTAGAATCTGAACAGGTACATTATGAAGTGTAGCTACATCCCAAAAAAATTAATTTTTAAGCTTTTTGGAGAACATAGGGAGGGGTTATCACCCCTGTAACATTTGCTGTCTTTGCACATCTGTTCAGAACATGTCACCTCACTTTCCGTCCCAATGACAAATGTTTTTGGAAAAGTGGGGTTTTAATTGAAACAAGGATTGGTGATAAAGCATCAGTAGAGAGGAGATACCTTTTTCCCAAATTAAATCTAACAGGATAGAATTTTCCTTCCTAGGGGTAGATTTCCTCTCACTTCCTGTTTTCTCTTGCCGTTTGCAAGTAGGAGTCGTTTGTAAGTTGGATGTTTGAAAGTAGGGGCCTGCCGTATATACTCTGCAGAAATTTGCCCTATTAGATGTTGGTGTAGCCACAAGACTGGTGGGCACAGGAATGGGCCCTGCTGTGAGTTAATAGATCAAGATTTGTACTTGCATGCACCTGTTGAACCGGGCAGAAAAATTGGGCCTTTGGTGGTGGTGGTGGTGGTGGTGGACGGTGTTGCCACAAGACTGTAAGCCCTCACAGTTACTCTTGGTGGGTGCAGGAATGGGCCCTGCTGTGAGTTATTAGATCAAGATTTGTAATTGCATGCACCTGTTGAACAGGGCAGAAAAATTGGGCCTTTGGTGGTGGTGGTGGTGGTGGACGGTGTTGCCACAAGACTGTAGGCACTCATAGTTACTCTTGGTGGGCGCAGGAATGGGCCCTGCTGTGAACTATTAGATCAAGATTTGTAATTACACGCCCCTGTTAAACAGGGGCTGAAAAATTGTGCCTTAGGCATTGGTGCTGGTGCCACAACACTGCAACCCCTCACAGATACTGTACTTGGAGCACAGCAGTCACACCTGTTGCGAAGCATCTTTTTAAAAAATTGTAATTACACGCCCCTGTTATACAGGGGCTGAAAAATTGTGCCTTAGGCACTGGTGCTGGTGCCACAACACTGCAACCCCTCACAGATACTGTACTCTGAGCACAGCAATGAGACCTGTTGCAAAGCATTGCCTAAAAATTGTAATTACACGCCCCAACAGGGGCTGAAAAATTGTGCCTTAGGCACTGGTGCTGGTGCCACAACACTGCAACCCCTCACAGATACTGTACTCTGAGCACAGCAGTCACACCTGTTGCGAAGCATCTTTTTAAAAAATTGTAATTACACGCCCCTGTTATACAGGGGCTGAAAAATTGTGCCTTAGGCACTGGTGTGGTGGCATGGATCATTGAGGAGGAGGAAGAGGATAGTCAGTGAACATAACAGGACAGTCACTCAGCATCAGCATAGGCAGTCTTGAAGGGATGTGACATTATAAATTATTCCGTTATATCCGCTTCAGGTGTCTGGTAGCTGGTGGTGATCCAAGACTGATTCATTTTTATGAAGGTCAGTCGATCAACCGAGTCGGTGGACAGGCGCACCCTATGATCGGTGACAAATCCTCCAGCAGCACTGAATGTGCGTTCGGAAAGAACGCTGGATGCAGGACAGGCCAGTAGCTCAATTGCATACTGTGCAAGCTCTGGCCAGTGATCCATCCTCAGGACCCAGTAAGCCAGAGGATTTTCGGTGGGAAAGGTGTCCAAGTCTGACCTTGCCCCTAGGTATTCCTGCACCATGTATATCAGACGCTGGCGATGGTTGCTGGAACCGATCATACCTTGGGGCTGCGGACTAAAAAATTGTCTGAACGCATCGGTCAGACGTCCACCTTCCCCACCGCTCCTTCTGCTACTGACCGAAGCCTCAGCAACTCGTCGTCCAGGACCAGGAGTTTGTAACCTCCCAGTTTCTGGGAACGCGTTGCACAGACCTTTCTGCAAGGCCTCCCTGAGATGTCTCATCCTCTGCTCCCTCTGCGACGGCAAGATAAGGTCCGCAACCTTACCCTTGTACCGTGGATCAAGGAGAGTGGCCAGCCAGTAATGGTCACTCTCCTTGATCCGAAGAACACGAGGATCCTTCCGCAGGCTTTGCAGGATCAGGGAGGCCATGCAGCGTAGGTTAGCTGAGGCATTCGGTCCGGAGTCTTCTGGGTCACTGAGGATGACATGATCGCCAGCCACCTCCTCCCAGCCACGTACAAGTCCACTGGTTTGTTGGGACTGTACATCATCCCTAAAAGACTGCTGCTGCTGATGCTGAGTGCCAGGCTCCACCTCCATGCTCACACAATCCTCCTCCTCCTCCTCCTCCTCCTCTTCCTGTGTGATGGGTGGGACAGAAGGAACATTGTCTGGATAAAGGGGGCCTTGAGAGACAAGGAAGTCCTCCTCTTCCTGCCTCTGTTCTGCCTCAAGTGCCCTGTCCATTATCCCACGCAGCGTATGCTCCAACAGGTGGACAAGAGGTACAGTGTCACTGATGCATGCACTGTCACTGCTCACCATCCTCGTGGCCTCCTCAAATGGTGAGAGGACAGTGCATGCATCCCTGATCATGCTCCACTGGCGTGGGGAAAAAAAGCCAAGCTCCCCTGACCCTGTCCTGGTGCCGTAGTCGCAAAGGTACTCATTGATGGCCCTCTGCTGCGTGTGCAGTCGCTGCAGCATGGCCAACGTTGAGTTCCACCTGGTGGGCATGTCACATATTAGGCGGTTCTTGGGCAGGTTCAGCTCCTTTTGCAGCTCAGTCAGCCGAGCACTGGCATTATAAGATCGGCGGAAATGCACACAGACTTTCCTGGCCTGCCTCAGGACATCCTGTAAGCCTGGGAACCTGCCCAAGAACCGCTGCACCACCAGGTTGAGGACGTGAGCCATACAGGGCACATGGGTGAGCTGCCCCTGTCGCAGGGCGGAGAGGAGGTTGGTGCCATTATCAGAAACGACCATTCCTGGCTTAAGCTGGCG